>OY282405.1:14880000-15480000 GCA_958295455.1 Coleophora deauratella
GTTCAAATCCTGGCCAGTGATGTACCAATTAGTTTTTCTAAAACTAAAAAAATTTTGCACCGGAAAACGCAGTTTTCCACTCGGTGGACCGATGACCTGCACGGGTAGCATGAGGCGTAGACAAAACTGTTTGTCGCGCCAAACGCGAGAAAACAGCTCAGCTGTCTCTTTCATTAGCTTAGCGTTAGAACGGAACAAATGCTTTTAAAACTCGCGTCGCGCGCGAGATACGTCGCCATGCTACCGGTGCTGGTAAAGGTTGCGGGAAGCCGCTGGACGCGGGCAGCGCGGGACCGATCGGTGTGGAAATTTTTGGGGGAGGCCTTTGTCCAGCAGTGGATATCCTTCGGCTGATGATGAAGGACATTTTCATACCGATTTCTTTAACGGCTGTGCGTTTCACTAGAAACTTTCTGCCTCGCATAACAAAACTGTAGAATGAATTGTCGCCTGCTGTATTTTCGGACCGATACGACATTCAAATCTTCAAGAAAAGAGCGTACTCCCATATCAAAAGCCGGCAACGCACTTGTGACTCCTCTGGTGTTGCGGGTGTCTATGGGCGGCGGTAATCCCTTACGGCGGTGATCCGTCTGCTCGTTTGCCACCTCTGTTATAAAAAAAACGGCGTAAGAAAATCTGCACAATTACACATCTGATTACTAAATCTGTACGAGTATATACAAAAGTCGCGTTGAATACGTTCTGTAGGTATAAATTGAAAAATGTCCTACACGTGAACGCGGATGATGCTAAGTACATC
Source organism: Coleophora deauratella (assembly GCA_958295455.1). NCBI lineage: Eukaryota > Metazoa > Arthropoda > Insecta > Lepidoptera > Coleophoridae > Coleophora > Coleophora deauratella. Next base: position 14,880,764 of record OY282405.1, read on the forward strand.
ACCAGGCAAACACCCTGTAATCCACTTTTAAACTTTTTGTATAGTATTGTGATAGCACTGTTAAATTGTAACGTTGTACTGTGATAGCACTGTTAAATTGTAACGTTGTACAGGTACAGGATGTTTAAAAAGTGCGTTTGAGATTTTAAGGCGTTACTCAGAATCAAGTATAGAATACAGGAAAAATATTTTAAAAATCCGATCTACAACTTTTTTTTTCAGTTTCCCATACAAATTCTTGATTCATTAGTATGGGAAACTGAAAAGTTTTAGATCGGATTTTTTTAATATTTTTCCTGTATTCTATACTTGATTCTGAGCAACCCCTTGAAATCTCAAACGCACTTTTTAAACACCCTGTATAAGAGTATAAAGATTGCCATTCGAATTTACACATCTACTCAGCTTGAATTGAATGCCCTTTAGTTTTTACTGCAAATGTTTTGCATTTCTGTCGCGGTATCCGAAATGAAGTTTACTTTATTAACCGACTTCAAAAAAAGAAGGAGGTTCTCAATCCGTCGGAATCTTTTTTTTTTTTATGTATGTTCACCGATTACTCGAAGACGCCTGAACCCATTTGGATTTTTTTTTTGTTTAAAAGAGTATATTTCACAGGTGGTCCCATATAAATTTTATCGAAATCGATTCAGCGGTTTTTGAGAAAATCAACAAAAACCTAGCAAAATTGGAGTTGTTGCGATTAAAGTCGGTTGTTTTTAACGTATTCAGCGTGGTCAATTATTACTGCAAATGTTTTACATTTCTGTCGCGGTATCCGAAATGAAGTTTACTTTTTACTCCAGTAAAGTATTGTATTTCATTTCGTGTACATTGTACACTGGCCCACAGAGATATCTGAACCCCTACCGAAGCTATTCGTGATACATGGTGTATTACGGAGAGGCTCAGGTATCTTTGTGGCTGTCTGTACTAATGGACACTTGAAGGGAAGTGGCTGTTGCTTGTCGGAGGGTCAGATTCGTTCTTGGAGCCGTCGCAGGCGCGGTCTCGGGTTGCAATCGATAACTGGCTGAAAGAGGAAAAGTGGGCTATCCGTAAAGGCGTCTTTGAAGGTACCGTTCAAATTAGTACAAAATTGGATCTCTTGATAGAAAAGAAAAGGAAAGGGGATGTGTAAAAGAAAGGTTTTTTTCAGCTTACAATACTAACCTAATAGTTGCGGCAAAGAAACGCAAAAAATATTTTAAGATTTCGACCCATTTGTATGATCTTTTTATTTCGCGATTTCAAAAAAGGTTTTAAACAAAATTTGATTAGTTTCCTAAGTAAAAGCTACTTTAAGAGTGTTTGTTGCATGGCTTCGCTAAGCAATCGTCTCACCGGATCTGACCCGATGTGGGGGGGGAGGTCGCTTTGAGAGGGGGGCGGAGAATGTCCTTTCTGTATGTAGTACTTAATGTACGAGTCACATCCTGCACATCTCATTTCTAGATGTGTATGATGGCGTTGCACACGTCCGTAGGTGTAAATCTAAATGCGCTACACGTGACCGCGGGTGATGCTAAGTGCAACACCAGGCAACCGCCGCCTATACCTTGTGGATAGAACGGTTAAATGTGCCACACGATAAGAAGAAGAATGTACGAGTCTTTTTGTTTCTTCTCCGCTTCCCGAAACGTTCAGTGTACAAGTTCCGAGCGGAACTTTAAATACACACCACATCTACTTTAATAGTACAATAAACATTAAATAATTAAAAAAAAAAACAAAGTAAAACATACATAACATTAGTAAATAAATCATCATTCTCCTGCCCTTATCCCAATCATTTGGGGTCGGCGCAAAATGTTTTCTTCTTCCATACATCCCTTTCAGCTGTCATCTCCGTACTCACACCCTTTCGACACATATCATCCTTCACACAATCCATCCATCTCTTTTTTGGTCTCCCTCTCCCCTTATATCCATCGACACTCATCTGTAACACTCTCCTTGTAACATGTCTTTCATTCCTCCGCATTACATGCCCATACCACGACAAACGATTTCCTCTCAATTTTTCTATCACTGGCGCAACTTTCAAACTTCCTCTTATATACTCATTCCTAATCTTGTCCATTCTTGTTACTCCACACATCCATCTCAACATTCGCATCTCCGCAGCATGCAATCGTCTTTCATCCTTTCCCTTAGTGGCCCAACATTCCGATCCATACAGGACGACAGGTCTTATGATAGTTTTATATATCTTCCCCTTAAACTTAAGGGGAAGTCGGGGGTCGCAGGTAGTCCCTGTGACCTGTCGCCACTTCATCCATCCCAAGTTTAACATTAGTAAATAAATATCGTAAACAAACCATTTTGAATTTGAACTTAATCTGTGGTAGTGTAGAGAAGCGTATGACTAGCTCGGTTGACTAGTTGACTGACTCGGTGGCTAAGTGGTTAGCGATCCTGACCTCTGACCCGAGAGTCGTGGGTTCGATCCCCACACAGGCAATCTTTTCTGTGATGAGCAGAATTGTTTGCTCTGAGTCTGGGTGTATTATATCTATATATGTATGTATTTAAAAGTATATGTGTATGTATATCAGTCTCTGGTTCCCAAGATACAGGGAATCCTAGTTTGGGGCCAGATGACCGTGTGTGATTTGTCCCGGATATTAGCTCGTAGTAGCGTAGTAAGCCGGCTACGCGCTACAACGAATTGTCGTAGCGGAGCTGTAACCTATTGCGCTAACATTAAACCAAAGCTTCTTTGGTGATGCTTTGTTCTGTGTGAAGAAAAATGTTTTTTTTTTACTATATTTCCCCATGGGCTTGGAAAACAAATTAGTATGTATTCTACAATTCAACAAAAGCAAACATATTATACGAGTTTAGACCTTATTTATGTCTTTGCGACGGTCAAATTAGAAAGTTTTTTAATTGTGTGTTTTTTGTATACTCTTTATCCTATACTTTTAAACGAGTTAAGTGTCCCGACAATTTCGAAAACGGCTTGAAACCTTTTGACGAAAATCTAGGATTAGGGGTTAAAAATTACCAGAAATCGTCCTATGAGGGAATTGTCTTCGAAAAAATTCATTTAAGGGAGATATGAGCGAAATTACATAAAACGAGAACGCATATGATGCTTATTTTTAGCCATTGCTTATAAGTACTTTGGTGGACTAGCGGTTTTGGTGCAAGCCACTTACGTTTTGCTGCTTTTATGTCCAGATTCGAATCCCGCCCATGAGACTTTATAGTTTTTGTATTTTTATTTTTTATTTTGTGTGAACTTATGTAAATATTATGTAAATAAATAAAAAGACTTAGAATGATAAAAAATATATTTTAACCTCTTTGTATTTTAGAGACAACTAGAGCCACCTTTCGCCATATAAATGAATTAATACCTGATGATTGTGCCGCCCTGCCCCGTGTTTGACAATAGGGAATTTGCCACGGCTTTCTCTAAACAGAACTAGATGGCGCTGATAACATTAGCAATAAGAAAATCTCTAAGAAATCGTCAAAAGTGATTGATATTAAGTACTGACTAATATCATAATAAATGATGGACAACTTTCTAATATTAAGTATCATTGAATATTTTTCTGTTTTTTTTTATTAAAAAAAAGGATAATTTACATGTATTTTTTTCAGTAGAATCAAATTATAAAAAAATATTAATAAGTATAGATATTTTCAGAACAGCTATTGCTTGTCCTTTCGTCCCTTAGAAGGCCACTACCGACTAAAACAACACCCTGTAAAATGTTTCATAGAAAATACATATATATCTTAACTAAACAAGTTATCTTAATTTATAAAAACTCTGATTGAACGAGCGGCGGTCGTTCTCCCAGCTAGTTGTGATAAAAAACAAGATACATTAAAAAAACAGGACAAAATATACAAGGGCGGACTTATCCCTTTCTGGATCACTTCCAGTCAGCGTTAGAATAATGGATTTCTGACCGGCTCAATTAGCATAGCGAGTCCAATTTTTTTTTTGCGATTCGACTATGGGTTCCTAAGGGAGAGTTGTTTGTTATCATGAGCACATGCATACCCTTTGGTATCAAGAGCTAATTCAAAGTCGCCCTGTATTTTTCTCCCAAATAAAGTTACACGAGTAACCATACCATTTTATTTGTTTCAGGTAATTCGTTAAACCACATGCAGTTTGGAGGTTACTGCATGCAGCCAGCAGTCGGGTTTGACTCGTGATATAAATATTTTTTACGCTTATACATATGTATAAGCGTATACACAGAACTAAGTATAAACTATACTGAGAGTTTTCATATTTATCTCTTTTGAATTCTTTCTTTCTTTATTCTTATTTTTTTTTTATTTACAGACATGATATTGTATAATTCATTTATTGATCTAGCATTAAGATGTAATAGAATATAAGACTTTTTTTTTTAAATGTGTCGGAGGGAGTTTCTTTAGGGCCCGCCGTTTCTTCTCACTCCGCAAACACTTCCCGAAACGGTGGGTATACGAGTTCCGAGTGGTAGGGACCTCGTATTAGGTAGATAAAAGAATGACGTTCGAAAAGTGTACTCTGCTACCTACTTCGAATAAAATATTTTCATTTTCATTTTCATTCGCTTCGTCGCCGGAACAGCGGTTAGTTCAAACACGTTCAATGAATGAATGAATGAAAACACTTTATTGCACAACAAAACAGGAAAATAAAAACATAAACTTTAAAAAAAATATGTTATACAGGTAGGCGGTCTTATCGCTAAAGAGCGATCTCTTCCAGACAACCTTTTTGAATACTTGAATACTTGGAAAGTGGATTTTATATATACACTACTACTATTTACTACTACTACTACTTAAAAGTGTGAAATACTGAAAATATAAAAAAAAGAAACTAAAAACTCTCAGCTTTGCGATATTTTTAAAAATGCAAGCACTTATAAATTGTCTTTTTGTTACTGAAAATAGACTGTAATATAGCCGATTTCAGTGTAACACCAACTTCATATATTCAAATAAGTGTTATTCAAGTAAATATATCGACTACACATTTCAGTTTCAATTTTCAATTTCTTATTTCAATTTCACAATACAGTGTACATGGAAAATAACGAAAAAATAAAAATAACTGTGGACAAAAAAATCGACTCAAGACTTGTTGCTCGACTTTTGAAAAAATAACTCAGTCTACAAAACTGGTAAACGCTAAGAACAAAAAACTAGAAAACCACCAAACTAAAATTATAAACAGTAAACAGACAGTTTTTAAACTTTTGGTTTAGTTTTTTTTTTGCTAGATTGAGTTAATTTTCCAAAAGTCGTGCAATGAACCTTGAGTCGATTTTTTTGTCCATGAGTATATATAAATTAAATAACATAATTGTTTTGAGATACTATCTTTCCGGCTGACTAACAGTGAACACGCAAACCCAAAATTATTGTTAGACTAATGTTATCGCGCTTTGGGCTGGTATCACAAAAAGCTATTGTTGATTCTTTTTACAAAATAATGTCGGCAATAAATTCTCGTGACCGGGTTTATTTTATACAGGGTGAAATTGAAATCGCGGACCACTGAGCAACTTTCTCTAAGGAACCAATTCAATCGGTGCAAAAAAAAAAAAATAATAACCGGGACAAATCACACACGGTCATCTGGCCCCAAACTAGGATTCCCTGTATCTTGGGAACCAGAGACTGATATACATACACATATACATTTAAATACATACATATTTAGATATAATACACCCAGACTCAGAGCAAACAATTCTGCTCATCACAGAAAAGTTTGCCGTGTGGGGATCGAACCCACGACTCTCGGATCAGAGGTCAGGATCGCTAACCACTTAGCCACCGAGTCACAAAAAAATTTGGACTTTCCATTCAAGGTCATCAATTTGTATGAAGAGTCGAAATTTTTTTTCTGCTCCGATTGAATTGGTTTCCTAAAGAAAGTTGTTCAGTTCCATGAGCAGAAACCACAGTTAAAATTTGCTCGGCGATTTCAATTTCACCCTGTATAAGTCTGTGGTCTACTTAAGGAGGTCCAGGGGTTCGTGAAAAAAAAGTCTTTGTTATCAGAGTCTTAACCAGTGAATAAAGAAACATGACTGACTCGATGGGTAAGTGGTTAGCGATCCTGAGCTCTGATCCGAGAGTCGTGGGTTCACTTTTCTGTGATGAGCAGATTTGTTTGCTCTGAGTCTGGGGGTGTATAATATCTATCTATGTATTTAAATGTATATGTGTATGTATATCAGTCTCTCGTTCCCAAGATACAGGGAATCTCTAGTTTGGGGCCAGATGACCGTGTGTGATTTGTCCCGGATATTAGTATTATTATTATGAAATTTTTTACATTTGTACTTTAAAGCGTGTGCAGGAACACTGGAATGGGATTTTTCTAAAATCTGTGGATTTGTAGGATATGTAAAATTGTATTTCTAACCCAATTGAACTGTTTTTATCCAAAGTCAGCCAGAACCGCTACTAGTATTCTATAAGTTCTTATGCTGTTTGTCATCGCGGTAAATACGCAAATACGCCATTCTTATGAACTTACACCACCGAGCCATAACAAGAAACCTCGCAGCTTATTTTGACTGACTCGGTGCTAAGTGGTTAGCGATCCTGACCTCTGATCCAAGAGTCGTGGGTTCGATCCCCACACAGGGCAAACTTTTCTGTGATGAGCAGAATTGTTTGCTCTGAGTCTGGGTGTATAATATCTATCTATGTATTTAAATGTATATGTGTATGTATGTATATCAGTCTCTCGTTCCCAAGATACAGGGAATCCTAGTTTGGGGCCAGATGACCGTGTGTGATTTGTCCCGGATATTAGTATTATTATTATGAAAATTTTTACATTTGTACCTTAAAGCGTGTGCAGGAACACTGGAATGGAATTTTTCTAAAATATGTGGATGAAAAGTTTGTATGGAAAATTGTATTTCTAACCTATTGAACTGTTTTTATCCAAAGTCAGCTAGAACCGCTACTAGTATTCTATAAGTTCTTATGCTGTTTGTCATCGCGGTAAATACGCAAATACGCCATTCTTATGAACTTACACCACCGAGCCATAACAAGAAACCTCGCAGCTTATTTGAATGAGTCCTCTTTTAACTTTTAGCATAATTAATTGCGTCATCTAGGTACTAAGTAAAAGGCATTAGACCTGTGTGTGACTTTTTGGGCAAAGAAGTATGTATTTGCAATGTTCATTTCAAGAATCATTACCAGCACAGTTTGAACTAAATTCGCGTCACTGACAGTTACAGTTGCCGCGTGACACAATGACACTTTGTGACAGTAATTTGACATAAAACAGGTGAAGCTTGCGACCTTGTGATTCACACTAACGCTGTATTCAATTCGATAGTCTCATGTATGTTCACTGATTACTCGAAGACGCCTGAACCGATTTGGAAAATTCTTTTTTTGTTTAAAAGGGTATACTTCACAGGTGGTCCCATATAAATTTTATCGAAATCGATTCAGCGGTTTTTGAGAAAATCATCAAAAACATAGCAAAATTGGAGTTGTTGCGATTGAAGTCGGTTGTTTTTAACGTATTCAGCGTGGTCAGTTATCAAAATGGCGATCGATTGGTTTAAATTGGCGCAGGGCAGAGTGATTTTACCCAACTAGCGACTGCTGTCAGCGAAAGATAATGTTTTTCAGAAGTATGAAATGAAAAATGAAAAAAAAAATTGGTACCAATGATGTGTGTATGTCCGCTACGTTAGTCCAGTCCTTAAAAAAATATTAGGTTGTGCACTGAGAAAGAAGAATACTCCTGCCTTTGTATCCTCACCTGAATCTATGTTATGTGTCTTGAAATGCACAAGAAGACAAAATAAGTGATATCCATAATAAAAAAAATGATTAACGTCGGTGTGAAATTCAGTAAAAAGATAAAACAGCTTTTTCAGTTAGTTTCAGCTGCTATTAAAAGCGCTATTGGTAGAAGTAATTTTCAGACAGTTACGTATGCAATATGCATTGTACGAAACACACATAGGTTAGGCCGGACCGCTGCGCCCATTTTCAACCGACTTCAAAAAAGGAGGAGGTTCTCTATTCGTCGGAATCTTTTTTTTTTATGTATGTTCACCGATTACTCGAAGACGCCTGAACCGATTTGGAAATTTTTTTTTGTTTAAAAGGGTATACTTCACAGGTGGTCCTGAATACGTTAAAAACAACCGACTTCAATCGCAACAACTCCAATTTTGCTATGTTTTTGTGATTTTCTCAAAAACCGCTGAATCGATTTCGATAATATTTATATGGGACCACCTGTGAAGTATATACCCTTTTAAACAAAAAAGGATTTTCCAAATCGGTTTAGGCGTCTTCGAGTAATCAGTGAACGTACATAAAAAAGAAAAAAAAAGATTCCGACGATTTGAGAACCTCCTCCTTTTTAGGGTTCCGTAGCTAAATGGCAAACGGAACCCTTATGGATTCGTCATGTCTGTCTGTCTGTCTGTCTGTCCGTCCGTATGTCACAGCCACTTTTTTCCTTGGTAAGTAGATGTATTCTGTGAACCGCATTAAGATTTTCATACAAAAATAGAAAAAACACAATAAATTTTGAGGGTTCCCCATACTTAGAACTGAAATTCAAAAATTTTTTTTTCATCAAACCTATACGTGTGGGGTATCTATGGATAGGTCTTCAAAAATGATACTGAGGTTTCTAATATAATTTTTTTCTAAACCGAATAGTTTGCGCGAGAGACACTTCCAAAGTGGTAAAATGTGTGTGTGTGTGTCCCCGTAACTTCTAAAATAAGAGAATCATAAAACTAGAAAAAATATATGATGTATATTACCATGCAAACTTCCACCGAAAATTGGTTTGAACGAGATCTAGTAAGTAGTTTTTTTTAATACGTCATAAATCGTAAACCGCAAATTACGTTTCATTCAATCAACTCAAATATAAAAAATATAGAGTTCAAGACATGTGTGATTATGAATTTATACGGAACCCTCGGTGCGCGAGTCCGACTCGCACTTGGCCGGTTTTATTTTGAAGTCGGTTAAAAAGCCTTGAGCTTATCGAAGTAAGAAACTTGGAAACAAATTTTACCATTAGAAACTACTATTCCATTGAAGTACGTTTCATTGCATCTCAATTATCATTTAATAGAATCCAAGGCATTCACACCTGAAACGTGTACAAAGACAAGGCTGGCGTGGCTTCGTCGCTGGGCGGCCCACATATTGCGGGTGTGGCGATGTCCTAAGCATTTGGATCTCGATTCACGTACTGCCACGTGCCGGTCTGCTCGCATTCCGATCTCCTTGCACGATAAGGAGTTATACATACGAGTACTCATTGATTGTTAGTACTTTCTGCGCGCCACAAGACATTGTTTACTTTTTTATTGGATATAAAGGCCGGCAACGCACTTGTGACTCCTCTGGTGTTGCGGGTGTCTATAGGCGGCGGTGATCGCTTACCATCAGGTTTTGCTACCATTCGTTTGCTACCTCTGCCATAAAAAAAAGATATCGCATTCCAATCTCCTTAAATGAGAAGGACATATAGATGCTTGAAAATGTAAGTTTCTTCCCGCTGCAAGCCCGCAACCTATTGTTTGCTATAAAACAGGGTATAACAAAACTGGAGTAGAATCCATTAACTTCAACTCATAAGGGGGGTTCAACTCAGCACAGTGAAAAACTTTCGTTGTTGTACGATGTTGATGAAATCGTTTTATTCTCTAAAAAACGTTACCTCATTGATTCAGTTAAAGAGACTTTTATATTAACGTTTTGAATTTTGTTCATTATTTTTCTTAATAAAAATTGTTTTAAGTCAGTTCAAATCTGACATCATGTTTTACTCGTACATGATATTGTCAGTATCATCCATCACCAAGTTATTTTCGACCTGTCATTCTAAATCGTGATCATGTTGGGAATTTGGTACTTTTGGATCGTTTCGTTTTTGTTTGATTAAAAAACAAACAGAGTTTGACTGATTTGGTAGTTGACTGCTAGTCATATTATGAGTGACTTTTTATCAAATGTCAAAAAATACATTTTGTTTAAAAACGTTTGACATTGTGAACGATGACATCTGTGTTCAATACATATACTTATTTTTTTCTTACTTGTCTTATTTTTGAAAATATTATAGCGAACCTACTCATTACCATTGACGTTTTGTAGTGTTGGGAAACCTTGTTATGAAGTTTTTTGTATAAACTTAATAAAGAGCTTTTCCAACTCTGAAATATCAATAATGATGAGTAGGTAGGTACGCTATAATATTTTCAAAAATAAGTCATAAAATCATGAAGAGTAATTTGCATAATAATTACCTACGAAGTTTTTATATAAAAAAAAATTATGTGTATTAAAAACCAAGTAAGTTTTATATGTTGGCAACATTTAAGTATCTATGGAAAATAGATAAAAAAAAAGTATTACACAACTTTGTATTCTCTGTGTGCCTCCATTAAAACCTCCAAAATTAAATTCAGTATTTCCTTTATTTCTTTATAATGAATCAGTGCTAAAGTCCTAAAGCTACAATCATAATGGTCCTTCGAGCCGGATATGAACCAGCGACCTATGGACCAAAGGTCCTGCATAATCTATTCCTACAATTTGAAATGGTCCTTCGAATGGCAAGAGGATACTGCAAGGAGCAAACAGTCTAATGGAGTGTGCAGTGCAGTGTGTGTAACTTCGATCCTACTACGTGTTAACGTCAATCAGTGGTCGCAATTAATGCAGTGATAAAGACAAAAGAAGAATAAAAAACCTACACGCAAAGTTGAACCAACGAATTATAAACAATTAAACGCTATTACAAGTCTAATTTTGGCAACATACAGAAATATTGAAAACTCAATTCTGCTGATCCAGTCATCGATTGCATAAGCTTAGCACGCCATTTTGTGATTTCGTGGTAAAGACAAGTCGCCTTCCATAATGCCTAGTTTACACGTATCAAGCTCTTTTCATTAACGGATTACGTTCCTGTAGAAGATCTTCCGTCAATTCACGGCAAATTTTATACGTCAGTCTACACTACTGCGTCGAAAGGAACGTAATGGTGATCCGCAACTAACTTCAAACTGAATGCTTATTGTTCAGTTGCATTCATGTTGCATTAGAACATCGCATCGGAAGAACTTCATGTGGTACCTATGCGAGAAAGAGACAACGTCGATAAACGTTTAATGGACATTAGTGCGAAAAGGACAAAAAAAAAAAATAGCATAAGTTTTCGTTTATTTTTTTATTGCACGGCATAAATGTGTGCCCACCATTTTGTTATTTCTCCTAAGCAGTAAAAAAGACGCCACGTGTGGTTTTTATTGTAAAGCACTAAACATATTTATTTTATGTGATTTGTTTGTTGTTGTTCTGCAAAATGTCGGACAGTGAAGTTAAAAAGTTGGTGGTTGCAAGAGGCTATGTCAAGGGTGCAATAACCAGACAAGAAACCTACATTTCCAATGTTGACGAAGTCAGAGAAACCCAGACGCACAATTTAATCGCTAGGCGTGATACATTGCTAAAAAACTTTGCTCAATATGTAGAATATAATGTCAATATATCAATGAGCGATTCGTACAAAGATGAAGAGAACTATGCTGAGGTTGAAAGTAAATATTATAAAATTTTGGGCATCATGGACGATGTTTTGTCACAAAGAAGGGAAGCGCGTGAATATTACGCCACGCCGCCACCGCCCATGCCGCCACCAACTTGTCCAACTTCCAAGGTGAAATTACCTACGATAACTATAGAAACTTTTACAGGTAAATATTCCGAATATAATTCATTCATCGCAATGTTTACTTCAGTGATAGGTTCGGACCAATCATTAGATCCAATACAAAAATTGCATTACCTCCGCTCATATGTCAAGGGGGAACCCTATGACCTCATAAAAAATCTACCACTGCACTTGGGTAGCTACAATGAAGCATTAAAACTGTTAAAAAATAGATATTATAATAAAAATAGAATCGTAACTGAGCATGTCAATAATATCTTGGATTTAAGCATTATGACAAAATCTACCCCTTACTGCATAAGATCGTTTGTATCTGTCGTAAAACAAAATTTATGTGCTCTAAAAAACCTAGAAAAAAGGATTGAATCCTGGGACCCTATCCTAATTTCCATTTTAACTCGCAAATTAGATCAGTACACCGCACGAGCCTACCAGCTGGACAGGGACCAAGATGAAGAACCCAGCGTCTCTGAACTACTGAGTTTTCTCGAGAAGCGTGCACTGGCAATGGAAAACTCTGATAACAGTTTGCGCAAGGATTGGAAGATGGAGAAGGCAGCAGTACATGTAGCAACGGTCGACAATAGAGCCTGTCAATACTGTAAGTCAAGTGATCATAAGATTTTTAACTGCTCACAATTTAAATTGTTACCTACATCAAATAGAATTTCCTGTGTGAATGAAAGGGCTCTCTGCAAAGTATGTTTAAATCCCCATAAGGGTAGATGTAAATTTCATTTCCGATGTGCTCAGTGCAAACAAAATCATAATACTCTGGTACATCCAGAGGAAATACAAACCCCCCAAGCAACCTTGTTGTCAAGTTGTTGTAACAATTTAACCAATACTGTTCTATTACCAACAGTTCGTATAAAATTAGTTGGGCAAAACGATCAGGTGATTCACGTAAAAGCTATCTTGGATTCCGGATCTCAGATATCACTATTCACTGATAAGGTAGTTAAGATGCTGGGATTAAAAACTTTACAAACCAATTCAAAAATAATAGGTGTAACAAATGCCCAAAGCAAAATAAAATACTCTGTACCTTTGGACATACATTCGCTTACATCTTCCTTCAGTATATCTGTTAGCTGTAATGTGGTCGATGAGATAACCTGTAGACTACCCCAAAACAATATTGACATATCAAAAATTGAAATTCCTCCTAATATTATACTGGCTGATGCTGAATATCACCTCCCATCAGAAATAAACATGCTCATCGGTGCTGATGTGTTTTTTCAGGTGATACTTCCTCCAATGATACCACAAATCCAGACAACGACGAGTCTACCACAGAACAGGAATAACTCACCATTGCAACCACTATGTAGTGATAAACAGGTGCCGAACTTAATTAATACCCGTTTCGGTCACGTAATTGGAGGATCATTGCCTTCTTTTAAAGCAGCATCAAGTTTTACAACTAATCTTTGTCTAAAATGTGATGATGACATAAATCAAACCATTTCAAATTTTTGGAAAACAGAAACTGTGCCTGAGTTCGTTTCAGAAAGGGGAAGTGAACAGGAAATTGTAAAAAATATATTTCAGGCCTCTGTCAAACTGGAAAACAATAGGTTTTGCATAGATTTACCTTTAAAGGTTCCACTTACCGATGTCAATGGCATTTTAGGAAACTCATTCGACCTGGCCTTGGCAAGGTTTATAAATTTGGAAAAAAAATTACAAAGAAGCCCCCATTTGTTAACAGAGTACCAAAAATTTATAGATGAGTATATAGAACTCGGCCATGGTCATTATTTTGATATTAAATCATATGATTTTTCAAGGGAGCCAATATATTTCTTGCCTCATCATGCCGTCTATAACCAAAACAGTAAAACAACGCGAACAAGAGTAGTTTTTGACGGATCTATGAAAACTAACAAACGTGTATCTTTAAACGATATTTTATTAAATGGACCAATTGTCCAAAAAGACCTCTTTGATATTGTCTTGCTGTATAGGATTGGGAATCACACATTTAGCACAGATATCAAACGCATGTTTCGCAATGTATTAGTGTCAGAATCAGAATCAGAATCAGAATCAGAAATCCTTTATTGTATTTATCATAGGTCATAAAAAAGGTCGTAATATATTTAAAAAGTTCACTATGACATACCTTTACAGGTGTACAATATTTTATAGTAGAATAAAGAAAGAAATATAATAATTTGATGTCAAATAAGTAGTCATAATATGTAAACAGCTTAGATTATGTCATTGACTAAATTCATATTATTTGAAAACAACACAAGTAGAATTTATATAAAAACATAAAATTATAATTTGCCCTTGTTTTCCAAAAAATCACGGACGCTATAAAATAATTTAGATAATAGCCATTCTGTAACTGCTTTTTTAAAACAGTAGTCATTAAGCTCCTTAAAATTATCAGGTAGGTTATTGTAAATGGTTACTGCCATGAAGTAAACGCTTCTCTGATACAAAGTTGTGCTAGGGTGATGTGAGTGCATAAGTTTATGATTGCGTCTTAAATTTCTGTTAAGTTTACTGACTGAATCAAATAGAAACCCGTGTTTCTTGACAAACAGAACAACCTCTTTTATGTATAAACAAGGCAAAGGTAAGATTTTATAACGAGCAAAGAGAGGGTAGCATGAATCTCTTTGAGAAAATCCACCTATAGCTCGGACACAACGTTTTTGCGCTATGAATGCATGAAGAAAATCCGTGGAGTTGCCCCAAAATATTATTCCATAGCTTAAAATGGACTGGACATAACCAAAGTAAGCCATAAGCGCTGAGTCTACCGATGCACAATGTACAATTCGTCTCATAAGCGCTGAGTCTACCGATGCACAATGTACAATTCGTCTCAAAGGATACGTGAAACGTGATAATTTATCACAGAGAGTCTGAATGTGAGGTTTCCAACTGCAATTTTTGTCGAGTAATAGGCCTAAAAATTTTGTTTGATTAACTTCTTGTACAGACATATCTTCGTAGGTAATATTCAACTCTACTGGTCGTCTATAATATGAATTGAACTGCATTATATTGGTCTTAGTTAAGTTCATATGTAAGCTATTACTGCTGGTCCATTGAAGTATATCAGTCAAGGCTTGATTAATTTCAGATTCATAGTTTTCTATAGTGTTAGCTTTGATTACGATTGTGCTATCATCTGCAAATAAGACTACTTGATTGGATGTGCATTTGGGAAGATCATTGATGTAGAATAAGAACAGGAGAGGCCCCAGGATACTTCCCTGCGGGACGCCTCTATCATTGACTCTATATTCAGACCTTTTATTAACGATTGTCTTTGTGTTTGTGCATAGGTGACTAATTTCTGTACATTGCTGTCGGTTTGAAAGATAACTTTTTAACCAATTCCATGCATTCCCACGAACACCGTATCTCTCCAACTTATTTAATAGCAAAGCATGATCCACACAGTCAAAAGCTCTCGACATATCTGTAAATAAAGAGCATATATTAGTGTCCCCACAATTTACCTCATTAACAAACATTTTATGGAGAGACAACCCTAGCAAGCCCATACAATGTGTTCGATTGGACACTGTCACTTATGGTCTCAAAAGCTCGACGTATTTAGCAACTCGTTGTTTATATGAGCTAGCAAATAGGTATGAAGACCAATTTCCCCTCGCCTCATTCATTATAAAAAATTGTACCTATGTCGATGATGTACTTTATTCAAATTCTGACTCAGAAATACTATTGAAGGCAAAAAAGGAACTGTGCGAATTGTTACATATGGGTGGCTTTCAAACTCATAAATGGTCTTCTAATTCTACAGATATTTTATCTGATATCCCAATTAATAGACAGCAATTAGATAATATTGATCTACAAAAAAATGAATGCTATATAAAAACCCTAGGTTTAAATCTTGATGTCATTAAAGATAGATTTATAATAACATGTCCAGAACTATTTGATAAAAAAACAATAACAAAAAGAGAGGTTCTCAGCTATATTTCCAAGTTTTATGATCCCTTAGGCTTTGTAAGTCCAATAATTGTAAAAGCAAAGTCAATTATGCAAAGGCTTTGGTCTGAAGAATTAGCTTGGAATGACACTCTTTCAAAAAATCTGGCAGATGAATGGCAGCAATTTACTAACAGCTTAGCAGCAATGGAACCAATTTATATAAATAGGAACATTCAGCTTGACAGTTCGGTCTCTGCAGTGTAACTTATCGGCTTTGCTGACGCTTCCAGCTCCACAGGTTATGGGTGCTGCATTTATTTACGCACAGTTTACAAAACAGGCGAGCCCAAATTGTACCTGCTTTGTTCGAAATCTAGGATTAATCCGCGCTCAAAACCGCTAACGATACCAAGATTAGAACTGAATGCCAGTTTACTGCTTGCCAAACTAATGACGAAAGTGTATTCTACGCTTAAAACAAAATTGAACATAAATGATGTTTATCTCTTCAGTGACTCACAAATAGCTTTAGCGTGGTTAAAAACCGAGCCTACAAAACTGCAAGCCTATGTTTCAAACAGGGTTAAGGTAATTCAGGAACTCACAAACAGATGGCGTTGGCTGTATGTATCAAGCCACGAGAACCCTGCCGACTGCATCAGCAGAGGCGTGCAGCCCGAACAGCTAGCTCACTGTTCTCTCTGGTGGAACGGTCCTGCATTTTTACAAAAAGAGGAGTATAATTTCAATAATAATACTTACTCTCCTGTTCCACCTACCGACTTGCCTGAGATGAAATCAACTCCAGTTTCCTCCTGCTCAGCTGGGGTAGTGCTTGTGTCAGTTTCGAAAGACAATAATCCCTTAAATTTTCTTGATAAATATTCGGACATTAATAAAATGACACGGGTTATGTCGTATATCCAGAGATTTTGTCATAATCTTAAGTGCAAAGTTAACAATAAACTTAAAAAGAGAGAGGGTGGTTTATCAACTACAGAACTGCAAAATGCGCTGTATTTAATTATCAAAAATGAACAAGCAATGTACTATGATGAAGAAATAAGATTATTAAAAAGAAACAATAATGTAAGAGGTAATCTCAAATGTTTGCATCCCTTTTTGGATAATGATGGTTTACTTAGAGTGGGGGGTCGCTTGCAAAATGCCAACATATCATATTCACAAATGCATCCCATTATATTACCTAAAGGTTCCAGGGTAACTGACCTTATCATAAAGCGGGAACATCTGAGATTATTTCATGCAGGACCAAAATTGTTACTTTCAAGTATTAACCAAAATTATTGGCTTACTAATGGAATGCGCCAAGTTAAGAAAATCACACATAAGTGTTTAGACTGTTTTAAATTAAAGGCAAATGTCGCTAAACAACTCATGGGTTCATTGCCCCGTCAAAGAGTCACAGCTTCTAGACCATTCCAAATTGTAGGAATAGATTATGCAGGACCTTTGGATGTAAAAAATTCTCGAGTTAGGCGCGCTCTGATAAGTAAAGGCTACGTTTGTGTGATTGTTTGCTTCGCGACCAAGGCTATACATCTAGAGCTTGCCTCAGATTTATCATCCAATACCTTCCTCGCTTGCTTTAAAAGGTTTATTTCCAGAAGAGGCATGCCCACAGAGGTTTTTTGCGATAACGGTGGAGCATTTCGTGGAGCCAGCAATCAGCTACTTGACTTGTATAAATTATGTAATTCAACAGATCATCAAACACTTGTGCAAAACTTCTGCTCAAAGCAAGGTATTAAGTTCAATTTCGTTCCCAGTTATTCGCCAGTGTTTGCTGGTCTTGCTGAAGCGGCAGTAAAAAGTATGAAGTTCCACCTAAAGAGAGTAATTAAGAAGTCTGTTTTTACATATGAGCAGTTAAATACTATTTTAACTCAAATAGAAGCTATTCTAAACTCAAGACCCCTGCTGCCAGTATCCTCTTCGGATATTGCAGATTTTACTTACCTAACACCGGGTCATTTTTTGATAGGAGCCCCTTTGACATCATACCCTGAAAAGGATGTTAGTAACATACCAGACAACAGATTAAATTTCTGGGAAATTGTTGAAAAAATAAAACAAAATTTCTGGAAGGTCTGGCATAAATACTATTTAAATGTATTGCAAAATAGAGCAAAGTGGCAAAATGATGTACCTAACATAACAGTAGGGACATTGGTTATATTAAGACTGCCCAATACTTCTCCATTCTATTGGCCCATGGCGAGAGTAGTCAAGGTCTTTCCCGGCGATGACAATAAAGTTAGAGTTGTTCAAGTAAAAACTCATAATGGTAAAATGTATACTAGATCCTTATCAGGAATCTGTGTTCTTCCCTTAGATGATAAGTAAGTCATAAGGTATTTAATATATAAGTTCGTATTCTTTGGCTTACATGGAGTAAGTTTTATCACTTAGTAAGTTTAGTTTTTAGTTATATTTTTTATAAAATAAAATAGTCATAAGCTAAGTAATATAAAGGGTTTTCCTTTTAATGTAAGTTTGCAGTGTATCCTTGGTTTATATATTAAGTTTGTACTGTATTCTTTGGCTTACATGCAGTAAGTTTTTTTCTTTTACCAGTAAGTATAAGTTATAGTTTTTGGTTATGTTCTTTTTTGCTTCTGTACGCCGCAGCATGTTGGCAACATTTAAGTATCTATGGAAAATAGATAAAAAAAAGTATTACACAACTTTGTATTCTCTGTGTGCCTCCATTAAAACCTCCAAAATTAAATTCAGTATTTCCTTTATTTCTTTATAATGAATCAGTGCTAAAGTCCTAAAGCTACAATCATTATACACTCGGCTTCAAAAAAATCGCACCTTTTAAGAAATCTATTTTAAACATCTTTCAATCGTATTTGTATTATGAAATATTGGTAATGTTCGGTATCATTTGAAAGGTAAGGAAACAGAGAATGCAAAAACAATAATTCATTCAATGTTTTTTATTGGAACTGAGAAAAATTTACAAAACAATAAAAATCCTTAAAAAACCCAAATGAAATCTGATTATTTTTTCAAAACAAAGTTGCTTAAAACTAACCTAAAACCTAGTGTTACCCCCCCTAGCCCTAATGACGTCTTCCATGCGCTCCCTCATGGATCGCACCAACTTTAGGACCTCTTCTTGAGGGATTCTGTCCCATTCCTCAATAACGGCGTCTTGGAGCTCCTGAAGAGTCGCGGGAGCGGGATCACGGGATCTAACCTTGCGTTTCAGCTGGTCCCAGAGGTGCTCTATCGGGTTCAGATCTGGACTTCTCGCTGGCCACTGCATGACAGGGATCCCAACCTCTTGAAGGTAGCCCTGCACAATTCCAGCAGTGTGCGCGCGAGCGTTATCGTGCATTAATGTGAACCCGTCGCCAATAAATCCAGCATAGGGGACCACATGTTCTTCCAGGATCTCTGTGATGTACCGGTGAGCAGTCATCGACCCTTGCCCGCGAGCACCGCCGGTCCGAGAGACGCAAGAAAGTTCAGTTTTGCCGTCGGCAGATATGCCGCCCCAGAACATGCAGGAACCGCCCCCGTATTCTACCGTCTCTTGGATGCAGGCTTGGGCAAAACGTTCCCATTGTCTTCTGTATACTCTTTTGCGTCTATCGTTGCAGAAAAGGCACACTCTCGTTTCGTCTGAGAAGAGAACAGCTCTCCATTGGTCCAGAGTCCAATTGACGTGGGCGCGAGCGAATTGCAGGCGTGCTCGCCGATGCGCTGCGGTTAATTTTGGACCCGTGGCAGGTCTTCTAGCCACAATATTTCTCTCCTTTAGTCTTCTTCTAACTGTAGAGACACTCACGGCCCTTCTACGAACTGCTTGAAGCTGCTGTTGCAACTCAACAGCATTAGAGAACCGATTTCTCAAAGACTTCGATACCACGAATCGGTCATCTCTCGCAGAAGTGCAGCGATTTCTACCAGACCCACGCCTTCGGACAAAGCCACCGGTCTGCAGGAACCGCTGGTACACTCTTCGAACAGAAAAGCGACTCAAGTGCAATTGCCGAGCAACATCACACTGACGTAGTCCTGATTGCAGTAGTGCGATAACTTGGGCGGCTTCAGCAGCAGTAGTGTCCATCTTCAAGGACGTTTTTCTGATGAAAGATATTCTTCTGTGTCTTCTTCGACTGTTGGTAGCAAATTTATCCCCCGATAAGCTGTATCGACCCTTTTATACCCAAAAAACAAAACAATACAAACAAAATTTGAAGAGGAGAATCAGTTCCATTGTCATTCACAGTGACTTAAAGTGTCAAGCTTTTTCTTTAATCAAATGAAATGGATATTTTTTTAAAGAGTTTTTATAGGGCTCTCAAATGATACCAATTTTGCCTCGAATAACTGCTTGTCTTAAGGATTAACAGTGCTTGAAGCCTATTTTTACGGACGTGCGATTTTTTTGAAGCCGAGATCTTAAATAAGATGGCTATTTAGTAAACACTACTTCATAATTTACTTTTGATCCGGTCGCCTTCCTCAAAGCAACATGACAGCAACAGCGCTATATATTTGGTAAGTATTTAGGTAAGTCTGAAATATCACAGACTTAAAGCACAGAACTATGTACCTAATAGAGTATGTGTGCACTTGTGCTTAAAGGAGTAGGGTCAACATACGTTTATCGAGTCAGCTGTCGTACCGTGTCGGCTGTGCCGGGCGCGCCCGCCGCGCGTCATTCAAGTCGCGAACTCGCGCGGTCCGGCACGCACAGCCGCATACACTTTTATCCCTTCGTCGTCGCGATTTTAATAAAAAAAAAACAGTTCCCGCTATCCGATCGCTCGCACTGCTCGTTCATATTCCGAATTCAATCCGCAAATTGGAATAAATTAGTTTTCTTTTTAATTTTCGGTGGAGTGTTTTAATTTTAAAGTGATTCCGTGCTGTGAATTTTTAAAGGAAAACTTTTGGATTTTAATGTGTTTGTGGTATGGTGCAATTTTCATACAGTTTAAATACAAGATGCAAAAAATAGTTTTTGTCTAAAGAGATATTTAATATTTCTTTTATGAAAATACATATTGAAGTGGATTGTAGATACTTTTACTATGAAATTTTATTATTTGATTGATTTAAAGCTACATATTGATATAGAATATATTAAACCAGACTCCTTGGCGTAGTGGTTAGGGGTCCTGACTTTTATGCCGAGAGTCCTAGATTCGATGGGCAAATATTTTTATGTTCGTTAACTTGT
The DNA here is from genome assembly GCA_958295455.1 of Coleophora deauratella. Lineage (NCBI taxonomy): Eukaryota > Metazoa > Arthropoda > Insecta > Lepidoptera > Coleophoridae > Coleophora > Coleophora deauratella. The sequence continues at coordinate 14,901,643 of OY282405.1, forward strand.
TTGCTCTGTTTCTGGTTGTTAATATCAGTGTAGTTCCCATAGTGTACGGAAATCCTTGTGTGAGGCTAGGTAACATTGTGTGATTTGTCCCAGAATTTATGATGGTATAGATGTCATTACGCTACATCAGCTATCTTATTTTATTCCAATAGCCTTAGTAGTTCTTCTTCTTTTTATTTGGCATCGTACAAGTTTTCGCAATCGAATGGTTGTCTTAAACCGAAAAAGTCACTTTTAATCGGTAGCTACAAAGGAGTTTTACTTGTGAACTGTAAATATACACAGTACAGGCATGATTTTTTTAAATATTTTTTATGGCATAGCTGGCAAACAAGCAGACGGATCACCTGATGGTAAGCGACTACCGCCACCCACAGACACCCGCAACACCAGAGGAGTCACAAGTGCGTTGCCGGCCTTTGAAATGGGAGTACGCTCTTTTCTTGAATAACAAAACAAACATCTCGTACCGTTTAGTTAGAATTGCAGCCTACAACGGAATCCTAAAAACCGTTATCAACCCCGTCTCGAATGGGACATAATAGTCCCGAAGGCTGAGATTAGTAGCCCGAACCTTTGAGGGGCTAAATAATGGACAGAAACGTCCCGACTAAAGCCTCCCCCAAACAGGCGCGTTTTTTGTGGCGCGAAATTCGCGCGAAACTCGCAGGTGAAGCTGCGACGTCGCGTCGCAAAAAGCCGCTACACGTCGCGGGAATATCGCGCGAATCTCGCGCTACAAGTGGCGATACTTCTGCGACACTGCGTCGCGACACGTCGCGCGAAATTAGCGCGAATTTCGCGCGACAAGCGGCGACGCTACATGTGTCGCGCGAATATCGCGCTACACGTGTTGCAATATTCGGCGACGCGACAAGGTGTCGCGCGAAAATTGTGCGATATTTCTGCGACACGTAGAGGTGGGTCGGTAACAGATATTCCAATAACGTAACGTAACTGATTAACAGTCAGTATCGATAATGGACTTGGAAACTATTTATTTTTACTCCTCACAAAGGTAATAAGAGACGTTTATGTGTTTCTGTTTCCTCAATATCAATATCTCTAAATATTGCATTACAGAGTGTAGAATAATAAATGCATATACGATTCAAAAGGTTCTGTAAGTTTTAATTGTCGTCCTGAACTTGGAACAGGTTACATTATAACAAAGATAAAATAAATATACAAGGATAAACAAGAATAATAATAAATGCTTTTAAGTAATGAAAAAAAAAACTTCTTTCTTGCATTCAAAAAAGGTTCTTTGGGTGGCCCCAGACCTACCGATTCTGTTCTGCCTAGAACGGGTGGAGACGCGGGCAAAAGCTACTATCAGATAAACAATCTTACTAGCTAGGAAACTGGCACATGAAAATGTAAATTGTCTATTAAGTGTGTAAACTGGTGCAGTCGGGTAAAAACATAACCCACCTTTTGGCACAGCCGGGTAAAATATAACCCTCCTTCTGTCGTAGTCGGGTAAAAACATAACCCTCCTTCTGGCGCAGTCGGTTAAAAAACATAACCCTCCTTCTGATCCAGTTGAGTAAAAAACATAACCCACTTTCTGGCGTAGTCGGATAAAATACTTAACCCTCCTTCTGGACCAGTCGGATAAAAACATAACCCACCTTCTGGCGCAGTCGGGTAAAAACATAACCCACCTTCTGGCGCAGTCGGGTAAAAACATAACTCTCCTTCTGTCGTGGTCGGGTAAAAACATAACCCTCGTTCTGGCGCAGTCCGATAAAAACCTAACCCTCCTTCTGGTCCAGTCGGGTGAAAAACATAACCTACTTTCTGGTGCAGTCGGGTAAAAACATAACCCTCTCTCGGGCCCAGTCGGGTTAAAAACAAAACCCTGCCTCTGGACCAGTCGGGTAAAAGCATAACCCACCTTTTGGCGCAGTCGGGTAAAAACATAACCTTCCTTCTGGCCCAATCAGGTAGAAATATAACCCTCCTTCTGACGCAGTCGGTTAAAAAACATAACCCTCCTTCTGGTCCAGTTGAGTAAAAAGCATAACCCATTTTCTGGCGCAGTCGGATAAAATACTTAACCCTCCTTCTGGCCCAGTCGGGTAAAAAACATTACCCTCCTTCTGGCGCAGTCGGATAAAAACATAACCCTTCCTGGCGCAGTTGGGTAAAAACATAACCCTCCTTCTGGCTCAGTCGGGTAAAAAACATAACCTTCCTTCTGGTGCAGTTGGGTAAAAACATTACCCTCCTTCTGGCGCAGTCAGATAAAATACTTAAGCCTCCTTCTGGCCCAGTCGGGTAAAAAAACATAACCTTCCTTCTGGCGAAGTTGGGTAAAATCATTACCCTCTTTCTGGCGCAGTCGGATAAAATACTTAACACTCCTTTTGGCCCAGTCGGGTAAAAACATAACCCACCTTCTGGTGGAGTCGGGTAAAAACATAACCCTCTTTCTGGCGCAGTCAGGTAAAAAACATAACCCCCCTTCTGGCGCAGTCGGATAAAATACTTAACCCTCCTTCTGGCCCAGTCGGGTAGAAAACATAACCCTCCTTCTGGCCCAGTCGGGTAAAAATATAACCCTCCTGGTGCAATTGGATAAAAAATATAACCCTCCTGGCTCAGTCGGGTAAAAACATAACCCTCCGTCTGGAGCAGTCGGATAAAATACTTAAGCCTCCTTCTGGCCCAGTCGGGTTAAAAACATAAGCCACTTTCTGGCGCAGTCGGGTAAAAGCATAACCCTCTTTCTGGCGCAGTCGGGTAAATTAAAAACATAAACCTCGTTCTGGCTCAGTCGGAAAAAACATAACCCTCCCTCTGGCCCAGTCGGGTTAAATACATAACCCTGCTTCTGTCGCAGTTGGGTAAAAACATAACCTTCCTTCTGGCGCAGTTGGATAAAATACTTAATCCTTCTTTTGGCCCAGTCGGGTAAAAACCATAACCCTCTTGGCCCAGTCGGGTAAAAAACATAACTCTCCTTCTGGCGCAGTCGGGTAATGAAATAAATACTTGCACGCAATAATCGTTATTTGAACAAAAGCTATTACGTACTAGTTACAAAAACGGAACGCGGAACGCGAATCGCGGCGCTACTCTACCTTGGCCCCCCCGGGCCTCACCCCCGTTGTCGCGTCGCAGGAAATTCGCAGAATTCCGCGACAGCGACGCGACGTGAAGCGGCGACAGCGGGGCCTGGGGCCCGGGGGGCAAGCGCGGCGTCGCAGAATATTCGCAGCCACACAGAGGGGGTGAAGCGGCAACAGCGGGGCCCGGGGGGCAAGCGCGGCGTCGCAGGAAAATCGCCGCTACACAGGGGGGGTGAAGCCGCCACATCGGGGCCAGGGGGGGCTGTAGCTGCGAAATCGCCGATTTATCGCGGCAGTGTGTAAAAGCGACAGCGTCCCAGTACAAAATGTACTGAAAGTAATTATTCGCGCGTTATTCGCGCTACAAAAATCGCGCCTGTTTGGGGGAAGCTTAAGGATTATTTATCGTAATCAGAGCACCTCGGGGGTTAAGGGTTAAGATTGAGGTGGTAGGTTCGCGGGTTCGGTCCTTGGTAAGGGCAATTAGGAGAAACGAGTGTGTCGGTTTGTGTTCGTTAAGGGTATAATTTTGGATGTTTAAGCTCTGACTGTAAGTTGACTCTCTCTCTCTTATCGTGTGGCCAATTGACCGTGCTATCCACAAGGTATTGACGGCGATTGCCTGATGTTGTACTTAGCATCACTCGCTATCGCGGTCACGAGTAGGTCATTTTAGCGTTTGAGTGGCTACGTACGTGTGCAACGCGACCATTAATATACACATCTAAAAATCAGATGTGCAGGTTTCCTCACAATGTTTTCCTTCGTCGTTAAAGCAGCCAGGGTTTGAACCCGAGACCTCTGGTTAGGAGATCGGAGTCACTATCAGCAGAGCCATCGACGGTTTTTAGTGAGTTTACTGCAAGCTTGTTTAATTGTTATGAAGATTTCCACAGTCATTAATTTGCCACGTACAGAAAGACAAGTAAGTTTTTTCTCAACTGATAAAAAAATACAGCAGTTCTACAAGACTTTCAACGTATTATCATTTTATTAAGATTTAAGATTTTTTACTATTAGCTTCGTGAAAGGGTAACCTTAATATGGAAATACGTTAATACGATTTTAATTATAATTTAACTAAAAATTTAAGCAACTTGTTCCGAATAACCCATACAATCGAAGCTATTATAAAATCAGAAGAAGCCACAGTAAACGGGAACGTATCATCATTGGCCACAACATCTTGTCAGATGATTGTTGCAGCGGCTACGGGTATCATTTCGTTGTGGGAGCACCACATCTTCGCTTGTGACTGTATAGGCCGATGGCGGCGCGACATTTCTTGCCACATTTGTCACAGGTAAAACGTGAGTCTAAGGGTTGATGGTTACTATGACGACGAATTCTCTTTTGTTTGAGATTGTCTAGCCACGCTTCGTCGTGCTTTGTCATACCGGTTTTAAGACTTTGACGCCATTTTGATCGTTCTGCCGACAGTGACTCCCAATTCCCGGGATCAATATGAAAACTCTCCATGTCACGCTTACAGGAGTCCTTGAATCTCAGTATGGGTCGTCCCACAGGTCGCTTTGCATATGCGATTTCCCCCAGCATCACCTGACGTGGAAGCCTATCTGGTTCCATACGCTGGACATGTCCAAGCCACTGGAGTCTTCTCTGCTTCATTATAGCTGTAATACTGGTGGTGCCTGTTAACGACAAAACTTTTTCGTTCGTAATTTTGTCTTCCCATGTAACTCCCATAATAGTCCGTAAACATCGCATATGAAAGGCGTTAAGTTTGCGCTCTTGTTTGGCATAAGTTGTCCATGTTTCCGAAGAGTAGAGAAGGGTACTTAATACGCAAGTCTGGTACACTAGGATTTTGGTGGCGGTAGTGAGTTTGTTGTTTCTCCAGACTCGCGCGCAAAGTTTGCCAAAGGTTGTAGCGGCTTTGCCAATGCGTGCATCTATTTCTTTGTTATTAGACAGCTGAGTTGTTGTGGTGGAGCCAAGGTAACAAAAATGACACGTACAATTTCACCATCTAACTATAGTTTACTATAGTCTATGGTTATCTTGCTCAGTTTTTTTAAACCAACACGGTAAATATACGTTCATCATCGTTTATACAGCGGCGTGATAATACTATGCAATGTTGCAATATGTAATGAAAGCTTATTTCTCTTATAAAAGTTGATTAAAACTTTTCCATGTTGCGGTTTTGTTTACATACTTTTTAACCGACTTCAAAAAAAGGAGTCGGAATCTTTTTTCATTTTATTTTTTATGTATGTTCACCGATTACTCGAAGACGCCTGAACCGATTTGAAAAATTCTTTTTTGTTTAAAAGGGTATACTTCACAGATGGTCCCATATAAATTTTATCGAAATCGATTCAGCGGTTTTTGAGAAAATCAACAAAAACATAGCAAAATTGGAGTTGTTACGATTGAAGTCGGTTGTTTTTAACGTATTCGGCGTGGTCAATTATACATACAAATAGTTGAGCGCGGTTATCGGCTAACCAGATCTATCTATGGCCGAGTTGCAATCGGTGCGGGGTTTGGAAGGGTTCATTCCAAAGACCTTACATAATACATGGTAAAGACATGCATATTGTTGTCATAGTGGGACCTATCGCCATGGCATTAGTAATGTAAAGTCATATAACATGGTCTGGTCACTCCCTATCCCCTCTCTAAACGCGACCTCACCCCCATTAGGGTAACATCCGGAGTGCATACGATGCAACACACAACAGCTATATGTATACGCGTGTTTAAACATCATGTTATTATGTAGTTTTTATGTGGCCCACACACGGGGGCCAAGTCCGGATTGGTGGACGTTTTGGGGTTAGTGGCCAACCCCAGTGTCAGATGTTTTCAAGCCGCCTATAAGGCCTCCGACATGGATTAACGACTGCCATCTAGCGATAGCAGCTGGCACCAACGGCTTAACGTGCCTTGCGAAGCACGGAAACTGTCGAAATAAATGCCACTAACAGTCACACCGATCCAGGTTATGACCGTGTCTGTAGTCAGTTAACCTGCGTGATCGTAGGTAGTTATATCGCGGTAATGTCGCAGGTCTAGTGTAGAAACTTGGCGTCATTAACAGTTAAATGGCAATGTTAGTAGTAGACAACACTCGTATGAAAAACCATCGATGGCTCCATGGTTGCGACTCGGCTGCGGCCCTTCTAATCAGAGGTCCGGGTTCAGATCCTGGCCAGTGTTTTATTCAAGTTACATACGTTGTTTACATATACTCCCTTAACAGTAAAATATCTTAAGGAGACATGCATATCTGATTACCACATGTGTAAGGTCCGTCGATGTAAATCTAAAATACGAAGCCGCAGCAACCTGTCTATCCCTTGGGGATTTTATGATTCATTGTGTCATACGATATGATAAATAAAGATATATTTAAAAGGTCAGGTTCTCAGATAGAGGTCTTTGGTTAACACAAGCTTTTGTTTCCTCGTTTTAGTTGGGGTTTTTCCCTTGTCCTCCTGTAAACTTATGGGATTCCATGAATCGCGGGAATTAGGGTGTTTCTGTAAAGGTAGAATTGCTTGAGGTGTTTTTAGATTTGTATCGTAAGCTCTACTTGGGATTTCTGGCTGATTTTTTGGCTGTTTGTCTTCGTATATCGCACTCACACGTATAGCTTGAGTATTATTTTGTAAATTTTATAGTTGAAGTATTCGTTTACTTCATGTACACATACCTAATTAGCGTGCGTATTAAAAGTGAAATGTTTCAAATGTCATCTTCAAGTCAAGTCGTTTCTTATCTATATCAGTGTTTTTCAACCTGTGGGTCGCGACTAAAGATGCCACGAATATTCGGCAACTATTCGGTATTCGGCCTATTCGGCCACTTTTTTGCTATTCGGTATTCGGCCGAATAGTACGCACTATTCGGCCGAATACCGAATAGCAAATCATGTAAAAAAGACACATTGTTTTACTCAAAATTATGTATTTATTTCCAAATTACAACATTTTAGTACTTAAAATTAATCAGTGGTAAGTTGTGATGGATAAAAACGAGCTTTTCAGCATTTTTTGGTAGCAAACGGTTGCGCTTTTCATCGTAAACGTTACCAGCCTCAGAAAATAACCTCTCACTATAAACGCTACTTCCAGGCGAAGAAAGATAAACTTTTGCAAATTTCGAAAGGTTCGGGTATTGTTTTTCGTTTGCTGACCACCACTTGTAAAGATCGGCCTTCCGATCTAGGCGAACTGTTTTCAAATAAAAATCCAACTCGTTTGCCACAGCATTCTTCTCCACGTCTTCCTCATCATTAGCATTTCCCATATTATCTGTAGCGACTTCTTCAAAGCAGTTCCAGAAACTGTCGTGTATTTCATCAACAGTCCTATCATTTTCATTCAAGTTTCTTTTATTACGCGCTGGAGAAGAATCGTCATCGGTACTACTTGGTTCATCACAATTTTTTTTAGAGCTTCTAAAAGAATTGTTTGTCTTGCTTTTTCTGCTTGAACCAATCCTAGAAAACTCGTTTTAAAGCGAGGATCCAGAAAAGTAGCAACCAGATATTTGTTTTTATCATCGAAGCTGAATCGCCTTTCTAGCTCTGCCTGCAGTGTAGATCTCATCGTGACTAAATTAGGTACTTTCTCAGCTGTCTCTGCTTTTCCCAGATATTTTAATAAAGTTACTGCATGTGGAATCACTTCAGAGATGCAAGAGATACCTGAGCTTGTTATTTTTGTTATTTCTTCGAATGGTTTGAGAAGTTTGATACATTGTTCCAATAGTTCCCACTGAGCATGTGTCAGATTTATTAAAGTTTCATGATCTGTTATGTACAAGGAGACAGCTCGCTTTTGTTCTAATAATCGCTCCATTAAATAATACGTAGAATTCCAGCGTGTGCTCACATCTTGTACTAGTTGGTGGTTTGGCAAGTTAAGTTCTTGTTGAATAGATTTAAGTTTCTGCTCTGCTAAGCCAGAATGATTAAAATGGGTAACAATTCGTCTCGCAGCAGCTATCATCTGTTGTACTTCTGGTTGAGATTGTAGCGAATGATCTATAGCTCGTTGTAGTGAATGAATAAAGCACCTGCCTGAATCATATCCTGCATCTCGCACACCTTTTATCATATTAGAGCCACTATCATGGACAAGTAAATGGAGCTTGGATTGAGGAATATTCCATCTTTCTGTAATAGCATTGAGTTCTTTTCCAATATTGATACCAGAATGTGAGCCAGGAAATGATTTCATAGCTAAAACGCCATGTTCCAGAATGAACTCTGGAGATATCCAGTGCGCAGTGAAGCTCAGAAAGCTCTCGTTATTATGCTGGCATGTCCATATATCAGATGTCACTGATAATGCTGCTGCCTGTGAAATACTGGCTTCTATTTTAGCACAAATTCTGTTGTATATATCCGGAACAATTTTCTCGGTCATGTAAGTGCGACCAGGTACTTTATAATGGGGCAAAGCGTTTGCCATAAGTCTCTGAAATCCAACTCGTTCTACAAGTGACAATGGTTCGTTGTCCAAAGCAATCATTTCGCCAATCAAGTAATGATATTTTATTGATTTCGGATCATTAATGTCCGAGAGCAATTTCCGTTCTGATGTTTCCTTCAGGGTGAGCTGCCGTTCTTTTGATCTGGACGTTCCAGGTTCTGCTGGCATCTTGGCATCGGCAGAAGTAGAAGTACCGCCCATGTTGCTGCCACTTGTCGATGGAACATTAATTAAAGCAGCGTATTGGTCAGCATGTTTGGTTTTAAGATGGTTTTTTAAAGAGGTTGTAGCTGTAAATAAAAAAAAACTGAAATTAATTATAATTAAATAAATAATTTTATTTTGTTTCCCTTATCTATCTTATAGAAAATCAAATAAATATAGATATATGAATAATTTCTTATAAAACTTTATTCCGAAACAACCAGGGCAAATCGATCTCCTTTCTTTTATAAGTAGGTATCTACAAATAGGTACAGTAACAACGAGGTAAGTAGGTACGTAGTTTTAGACATAACCAGTTAACAAACAACCACCTACCTAAGTAAACGTATTAAGTGAATAAAACTATTTCGAAACTATTAAATTAACCTAACGTTTTACTTACTTGCTTTCTTTCCTTCTCCGCCTCTTGAGATCTTGATGCTACATAACAAACACTGGGCCAGTTTATTATTTTCACTACAAATCTCATAATAAACAGGTTGTGACTTGTCTTATTCCAGTTAACGCGCCCCCACCAAGCATGTACTTCGCGCCGAATATTCGGCGGCCGAATATTCGGCGCTTCGGCCGACAGCGTTGCCGAATATTCGGTATTCGGCCAATTCACTATTCGTGGCATCTTTAAGTCGCGACCCCCTGGAGAAGCCTTTCTAAAGGGGTCGCGGATAAAGAAAAACTAATTGAATATAGGTCTTACACTGCAATGAAAATATACGATTTCAGTGAGAAAGCTGGTCCTGTTTATTTTTTAACAATTTGTCAAAACGTGGTTCTATTTTGGAGACGTTTCTAAGTAAATCATTTTCTAATTGAAGAAAATTATAAACGTAATCTTTCAAATCACTAAAATTCTGTATGTTTATGGCCCTAGGGGGGTCGCAAGAATTTTTGAACTTGTAAAGGGGTCGGGTATTAAAAAAGGTTGAAAAACATTGATCTATATAAAACTCCGTGATTATTAGAAATAACGAGGATTCAATACGAGTTCGTCGAAGTGTGTTTTCCTTTAAGAGGAGGTATAATGGTTATTCATCAACCCTTGATCGATTGTTTTAATTGAAAGAAAATTAATTGAAATTCAAAATGATTATTTATTTAGTTCTATGAAAACATCTGACAACTTTAGAAGCTTCATGAAAATCTTACGTAGCTTTTTATCCAGGCTGCTATAATTTTTAGAATAAAATTTTCTTGGTTTTATCACAAAAATAAACAATATAGCCGACGACGACGGTGCCGCAAGGTTTTTTTTATCGTGCTTTATCATGCAAAACGTACTCTGTGAACATGACCTGCTTTTAACGTAAAATGAAAGAAATTTCTTCATACAGATATCATCCGAATTTTTTTTTCTCTTTATACGGCACTGACCGACATAAATTTAGATATGCCTAATCTCATAAAAAATAAGATAAATGTATATTGTATTTGTGTGTTTATTTTACGTTTTTACGAACTTAAGCACACTGTTGTTGTCTTACTTAGAACTTATTAACTGCAACAAAACAAGAGAAAAAGTTCTATGGAGAGAAAAGTAGATGCTTGATGTAGCACATCGTCGCCCGTGGTCATGCACGCGAGATTTTGGCACCCCGAAAAGATGCAAACGATAATTTGTGGCCATCGACACTAGATGAAGGACGAAGGTTAATTTTCTAAGGTCCCGTTCCAGAACCAATGTTAGATTTACCTGACAAGACTTAATTTCACACTTAAAAGACTCACAATAGGCTATACTGCTGTCAGGAAAAAAACAGTCTCACTTTGTTCTCGAACGATTTCTTAAGTACCCTGGCCCACAGAGATATCTGAACCCCTACTAAAGCTATTCGTGATACATGGTGTATTACGGAGAGGTTCAGGTATCTTTGTGGCTGTCTTTACTACTGGTTTATTGAAAATTCACTAGATGTATTGTAATTACAGTTTCGTCAGGTGTTGCCACCCGAAAATCATTTTTCTCAGCTTAGTTATTTTCATAAGTATTGGACAATGGTCGGTCTCAAACGTTCCAAAACTCGATAAGATTTCTCATCCACAGTACAGTCTGACTACGATCTTTTGGCAGGTGGATGACATTGACAGGAGCGCTTTTTTAGCAAATCTGACATTTATTTCATACAAATAGTGTCGGGGTTGGTTGCCGGGACTTGTACCGAGCACACGTCTGCTGAGTGATTTTTTTATTTATTTCCGCTTTAGAGTAGTCTCAACGTTATTTATGTGATGGGTAAATAGCTGTGATTCCAATTTAGTGATAAGCGGTCATAAGAAGAGGATTAACTCGGGAGACGGCTCCGTTTTCCGAGTTCCAACAGCAAACCACCACGTGGAGCGTCTTTAAGTGCCCATCACCCTTAGAGCCGCGTACATTGGCGTTTCGCCATTTTTTGAAGATTCTCCCATTTTTCACTTGACATTGGCAAAATCATGCTCGATATGAGATGTGGAATGCCAAATAGAAAAATAGAATAGAATGCAAATACAGTCGACTCTCATTAATTCGAAACTCGAGGGACTCTTAAAATATTACGAATTATCGAGAGTTTGAAATATCAAACGGTTATATATCAAAGAGTAACAGTAACTGAATGATAACTAAACAAACCAATTCGTGAGAAGTGTGTGTCAAATAGTCAACCTAATCATAACAAAAACAAAGGCTCGTGTACGTTGATACAAGTTTGAACTTGTCGCAAAATGTACTTACAATCTTTCCGCCTCTTTCTCTCTGCAACTTTGAATTGTCGAATGTTGGGGACGCCGCGCCGATCAGTTCGAATTAACGCGTCGTTTTGTTATATAGCAATGATTTTTTCGTTCGAATTACCAAGTGCATAAAAATGTATTGATTTAGTTCGAAATATAAAGAGATTTTGTAAGGAACTCGTGATAACTTTGAATTATAGAGAGGTTTGAATTATCGCAGGTTTCAATTAACGACAGTCGACTGTAGTGTCATTTTTTAAGATGGAGATCGTAGTCAGACCGTATCCAAGTTTAGAATTCATCTCACATCTCTATTCATTAGCATATGGAAAGAACCCGAGGACGCGTGGTTGGAATTAATTACTTGTATTAAGGTGAGGAAAATGAAATGCTGAAAGATATTTTGATATTGAAGGTAGTTTTTTGCGCGATAAAATATCTGTTATTCTTCGCCCTTTACTGTAGCCCTTTGATAAAATTTCAGTGAAATTCGTTCGTTAGTTTCAGCATGAAGGTGTATGAAACTTGCGGAATTATACAGGATGCCTGTTTTCCCTAAAAAGCGGCAAATGAAGAGAAATGAACAATCGAAGCAAAAAAATATTTGTTTTTATTTAACGTTTTTAGTTTTTAGTTAACGAAGTATTTTTTTGTTTCGATCTATAGTGTATGGCTTTTGTGCTCGGTAGATAGTAAGTATTCTTGGGTAAAGTTGTTCACTTTAGACCAAGAGGATTGTGGAGAAAGGAATGCGTAAAATTAGATTTAGGGATTGCGGTGGCATAATGTAGTAATAGTCAAAATAAATTTATGTCAAAGGCACCGGTTGCCGTCAATGACTAAATGTCTAACTAAATGTACGCGGCCGAAGCTGCGAGTTAAAGCTAGTATAAAAATAAAACTCATTATTTTACCGTTCAGTTCACATTGTGACCTGCAGATTGCAAATTGGATTCTCCCAGAGTTGCTAATGAAATCTGTCAGTCAAGTTTTCTTTGTGAGCGACTGAATTGTTTTCCTCAAACTATACATGTATAGATGTAGATGGCTACAATGCTACATATTACGCGTATTCTACGAAAGGCAGTAATAAGCACACAAGCCGACCTAGAAAAAAAAAGCGGCCAAGTGCGAGTCGGACTCGCCCATGAAGGGTTCCGTAGCAGCAAGTAACATAATATAAAAGTTTTTGTAGTTCGTTGTAACTTGAATGAAAGGTAAATTGCGGTTTACGATTTATGACGTATTAAAAAAAAACTACTTACTAGATATCGTTCAAACCAATTTTCGGTGGAAATTTGCATGGTAATGTACATCATATATTTTTTCTAGTTTTATCATTCTCTTATTTTAGAAGTTACGGGGGGGGGGGACACATTTTACAACTTTGGAAGTGTCTCTCGCGCAAACTATTCTGTTTAGAAGAAAATGATATTAGAAACCTCAATATCATTTTTGAAGACCTATCCCCCCACATATGGGTTTGATGAAAAAAAAATTTTTGAGTTTCAGTTCTAAGTATGGGGAGCCCCCAAAATTTATTGTTTTTTTCTATTTTTGTGTGAAAATCTTAATGCGGTTCACAAAATATATCTACTTACCAAGTTTCAACAGTATAGTTCTTATAGTTTCGGAAAAAAAGTGGCTGTGACATACGGACAGACAGACAGACAGACAGACAGACAGACGGACATGACGAATCCATAAGGGTTCCGTTTTTTGCCATTTGGCTACGGAACCCTAAAAAGCGTCGCTGCTTTCACTGTAGTGATTTCAACCTCCTAACCAATGGTCTCGGATTTGATTCCTGGCCAATGTACCAATGAGTTTTTCGAAACGTTTGTACGCTTTTCTGACGAGTGCTTTAACGGTGAAGAAAATCATAGTGAGGAAACCTGGACATCTGATTAGATGACTATATGTTTATGATGGTCGCATAGGTGTGAATATAAATGGTCTGCACGTGACCGGGGGTGATGCGAAGCAACATTCGCCTTAATCCCGTAATCTGGAGGCATGGCACTGCCTCCGCCAAGTCTTGCGCGAAGCAAAACAATTGACATGCATTATAATAGCCGTATAATACATTTTGAGCAGTCTGTGTTTTAGTGAGGTAGATGGATTAAGTTATTTCTTTCTAATGTTATACCTTTCGTATCATTTTTGCCCTTTATTAATTGCTTTTGAAATCGATGCCTTTCGACACATACTCTGCGTCTGTTACGTCACAAGAGAAAGGGTTCATTTCCAACTGTTATCCTTTACTCCACGGGGTCAGTTAATACCACGTCTGACTACAGAGAGTTGTACAAATGAAAATTTCAGTTTTCGCTTGAAATAACATGCGAACTGAATACATTATTGTTTGGATGTGAATAGATTGGTTTATAAGCATTGACGTAAGTACGAGACAATGCATGAGGTTAGCGAAAATGTTTTATTTCTTCGCTCAAGTGAGAACGGGAATCGATTATGTAAATTATTTTTTTTGTTTTTACAATATAACTTTTCTGTTTTTTATCTCTTATTTGGTTATTGGTGTATGGTGCTGCTTTTCTGGAGAAATACACATATATGTACATTTATACCATTGACGAAAAAGGAGCTTGAGTATTATGTTTTCTCGTAATTGCTTTGAATAAGATAGAAATCAATAGTTGTCTTATTAATGAACGGGTCGTAATGAAGCGCTACAGATTTTTTGATCTGTCGGGTTTTTTTTTTTTATGTGATAAGGAAGGCAAACGAGCAAGTGGGTCACCTGATGGTAAGTGATCACCACTGCCCATAGACACCTGCAACCCCGGAGGGGATTGCAGATGCGTTGCCAACCTAGAGGGCTAAGATGAAATGCCTCTTGTGCCTGTAATTTCCTCGGCTGTCTTACTCTCCACACCGGAACACAACAGTGCAAGCACTGCTGCTTAGCGGCAGGATTCGCTAATCCGCTACCACCATCTTACTCGCTAGTAAGATGGTGGTAGCGATCCGGACGGACCTCGCACAAGGTCCTACCACCCGGTTTCTTGCTATTTGCCATAGTATTGATGTATGTTATTTCTATTTCCAGTATGGCTTTTATTCACAATACTGTACAAAAGGGGTTTCCCAAACAAAGTTGGTTATCAGATAAAAGAGGTAAATTTTGAGAATTTTAATTAAAATTCTAGAATCTACAGTTCCATTTATTTAAGTATAACGCGAGGATTAATTTCTTAATTTCATGGAAATAAAAAAAAACTCTCATCCTATTTTTTCTCTATTAGGACGAACTGAATATATCTGTTTTGAAAAGCCAGATTTTCACGGGCAGCCATACTGGTTGTTTTCATAATTCAAACTTGTAGGCACACAACGACGACAATCAATCCCGCAGCCTCCCAAGGGCACCTCCTCATATTTGCTGTGTTCCTGGTAGCTAACATGGCCGGTGTATTTAATAATTCACCGATACCAATGTTCATGTATCCAGTTTGTGCTCTGGGCGGTGGGTTTCAGATCTGTTTGAGGAGTTGCAGAGTTTTTAGACAGAGCTGCTTTAAAACTCGTTCAGTTTGAAAAATTATGATAAATGTCTCTTTGGTATGTCAGAATGTTGTTGCTATCTTCATAATAGTCGTCAAGTTCAACTTATTTCTGCACAGAAAATCGAAACTGTCAGGGGATAGAGAGAGCGCTGAATGCTCTCCATCCGACCCTATCTCGTTTTCGTCTGTCTGGTACCTAGTACTACAGGGTGACATTGAAATCGTGGACCTTTAACTGTGGTTTCTTCTCATGAAACTGATCAACTTTCTCTAAGGAACCAATTCAATCAGAGCAATGGACTTTCCATACAAATTTGGCTAATGAGCTCATCGATTTGTATGAAGAGTCGAATTTTTTTTTTTGCTCCGATTGAATTGGTTCCTTAGAGAAAGTTGTTCAGTTTCAAGAGCAGAAACCACGGTTAAAATTTGATCCGCGATTTCAGTTTCACCCTGTATATGAATGGTAGGCAGTTGGATAGTGAAGCTAACATGACTGCATTATTTAGCTAGTGGGTTTGCTTTCTTGTTTTCAATCTTTCTCATCAAACTATGAGCATTTGAGGGTATTTTAACGTCGTACGCACAATCCTTAATACAGAAGACTCTTGCTGAAAAGTTTAATAAGCTACATTAATTCATTTCACGCTTTAAAATTAAGTAAAAGTGGAATACACCACATATGTCAATCTTAATAAACTTGACAGTTTTATGTCAATGAGACCTCGCTTTACTGTATGGAAATACAGACCCTTACGTTTGCGTGTTTGCTGTAGCGTTGATGCACATAAATCATAAACGTAATTGATATCGCGAACAGAAGTACGCCTTGCGCGATCTGGCAAAAACCATGAACTGGGGTTGAATAAACTTGTGCCTTTTTTGTCTTGGGCTTGTTAACGAACTTGCGAAAAATTGCATGTCATTATTAGTGTAATATATGACTGTGGTTTCATATTATATCAATACATATATATATTTTTAATAATTATATAAACTTATCTCAACAAAAGCAACAACATGTATAAGAAATCATGTTCTGTTTCTTCAAACCAGTTTCGATCACAAAGGTCAATACAAATACAATAACATTTCACTTACATAAGCACATTTCACTCACTCCTCATAATTTCCTATACACACGCACACAACAAGTTACTCCGATACAATACTGATAGAAAAGGTAGCACTAGGTCTATGCAGAATAGATACTATAGACTTAAGTTTGTACCTGCTTATGTTAGGATAAATTCTATAGTAGATAGCTATAAGTTTAAATTTGTGAAAAGACGAGTCCACAGTGCTCAGACAAACCTATAAATGGCTTTTGTAGCACTGTCTGTAACCGACTTTGTAACTATGTATATGTTTTAATTATAAAATTAAAAAAAACAGACGTAGTTACTTCACTTTTGAGCAGCAAATGATGTAGGAATCGAAGATTAGTATAGCAGCCAAATAAAAAAAAAAATATTACATCTTATGAAGAAACTCCGCCGAAAGCGCCGAATCGAAACCATAAAGAACGAAAGAAACTTCGATTCGCTCGACACGGTCGCTTCGTTCGACTCTGACATATCCGCAATCACCTTAGGCTTAAGACGACATTTAAGTTTTAAAAGAAGTCCTTATAATACCTAAATCTTATAGCTTTTCTAGCAGTCTCTGTGGCCCGGTGGTGAACTAATTGATATCTTATTGCAAACTTGACTGGATTATTAATGAATCCCCACTAAAAAACTTACTAGGCTTAGTTAAAGTCTATTAAACCACCAAATCTAAAGTCAAATACAGAGGATTTATTCGCAAAACTTAGTAAAGGTGTTCTTAAAGTTAAAGCATCATGTCCCAATTTAGTATTTTACCAAAGTAGTATGTTTAACAAGTTTTACTCAAAATTTTATCTACTAAAAATAATTTTACTAAAGCTTGATTCCCTAACGAAATATTATATTTAATACCACAGTTCATGATGACTTTACGGTACACAGTGTTGCGTACACTGACACAACAAACAATTATACTACCATTAAGGCTCAAGTTGGACTAGACGACAGTTTAAACTATCGCGTGTGCGGGGCCATTAACTAGCGCAGTGCTCCGGCCAGGTTCGTTACTCGCTTCACCGTAAACTTTACGTACAGCCGCGTAGCACGAAACGTAAGCGTTACATAAGATCGCGTCACTAGTATTTACGATTGTTGTGAGTTCACAAAAACATACGCTTTTCTAGTTGTTGTCTGGTTAGAATAAAATCTACACAAGGGGGCCCGTGTATGCATTGGTGAAGGCTTTAAGGATATTGGTGAGACCGATTGTCAAGTTTTCTGATCACCTATAAATGCTCATCATCATCATCGGCCAGCAGAAATCTATGGTTCGCCATAAATTATGCAACATAAGTTGTAACCCCTCAAGACATATACATTACTCAGCTTGGCCTTTGAGTTAGTTATATGCACCCTTCAGCGGCTTCCTGCAAACCTGATTATATTATCATTCCTCCTGTTTAAGTGACGTCCAACATTACGTCTTTCGGCCAGCGATATCTACTTGAGAACCTTTCTGTCCCGTCGCTTAAAAGTTCTGCGAGCTGCATGGCTGCCCATTGCCACTTTGACCTTTTATGAGTCTCTTTATACAGCTTAACGACTGTCCGAGTGATGAGTACCGGCTACAGCGATTCTATTCTGTATCTATTATCACAATGCAGAATGTCCTAAAACAGCCAACAATCCATTCAGCAGCGCAAATAAATCAAAAGTTTGTAGTGTTCGTTTCAAATATTTTGGTGCAGTAAATAAATAAGGAACTCACAGTTCCGGACGACAAGAACAGAACTGCTCTTGTAAGAAAGAAGACCATATACTTTGCGGCTTTATTTCTTATGAGGACAGAGAAATACACCAAATCTAAAGGCCGTCGTCCTGACATCTCATATTTCATCGCGCTTCGTCCACAGTGTTCCATAAAATATTAGTGGCAAATCGTGACAGTTGCTCCCGTCCGCATAATCTCGGATTCTGTTTACCTTCCGCGGTAAATATTTAGAGGGACGTTCGAAGATTTATTAGCTGAAGGTTTCTTGTTCTCGCGTCGTAACGCTCGCTTCGCGAATCCCGGAACACGAATATTTTGAAGTCGGCTGAAAAAAACTTTTTAAACTATTGAAATTGAAATATTTTATTTCGCCAGGACATAGTGTCAATTGTGTTGTGAGTGTATTGTGGATCTGTAGTACGTTTATTCATACTGCTTAGCTTGAGTTCTAAATATAATTTTTCATTTGTTTATCTTGAAGTACCATTATCTAGTGTGTTTTCTGTTTTGTTTTACCTCAAGCACAGATTGCCTAAAGTTTCTACATAAACTGGATGCTGTGCAATGTCCTGTGGTTTTAAGTTAATTAGTTTAGCGGCCCAGCGGTCGTCCTCTCGGACGTTTGTCTCCCAATTTGTCTACTTACCAGATTTTTGTAAACTTTTCTGAAGCAGAAAAATTCCGGAAGTTAAGTTACACGCGCGGATTTCACAAGTTTTGTGCGCGAGCGTCTTTGAGTTTGGGTCATAAGTTCTATCGTAAATGATGTCAGTTAATTGGTACCTTAAATAGGATGAGAAGCTTACATAGTTTATGGCCCGTTTTATTACCTAGAAAGTTTTTAAATATAAAAGTTTATCTTATAAAATTGACACAAATGTTTAATGGCAACACTGTGGCAAGTTTAGATAAGAGTTTTTATTGTTACTGGTGAAAAAAGATTTATAACACTACCTGATAAGGTTCTACTGCAGCTGAACGAAAGGCATCAGAAATACCATTATTGCTTAGATAATCCTAAAAAAACGTATTATTTTCTCTTGAAGTAACTGCATACCTATAAGCTTCCATACCGTCATAGTCGACCTTCAGAAATATCATTAAAAATATACCATCTTCACTTTAAATTTTAAAGGTTTTCTGACGATCCTAAACAATCGAGAAATTCTAAACAAGTTCAACAGTTTCTTTAGTAAGAGAATAAATGTAGCGACGGCACCACATATTACAAAGCAAACCCATTTTGAGTGCATTGTTTTCGATGTTATGTTACGCCCAAGTTACCCGCAATAGAATACCTCTAATGCCTGCAATTACGCTATCTTACCCCATCCATCAAAATACTGCTATATTGTTTGCAGTGGAGCATTTAAGGGATGATTTAGTCATTTACTGCATACGTTATCCATTGTCACTTGATCACGTGAAAACCTCGTATATGCAAAGGGTTATTTTTCAGGAGCAAAGAATAACCTTGTCGTAAACTTTTTGTTACTACTACAATATATAC
Source organism: Coleophora deauratella (assembly GCA_958295455.1). NCBI lineage: Eukaryota > Metazoa > Arthropoda > Insecta > Lepidoptera > Coleophoridae > Coleophora > Coleophora deauratella. Next base: position 14,920,979 of record OY282405.1, read on the forward strand.
CTTTAAGTATATATATTCATTAGCAAATTTGATGAGGTTTCAAATGCTTCTACAGCTCATTTCGAATTGTTATTTTAAATTTGTAAAAAGCTACAAATATAGTGAGATAAATTAGCAATTTTGCGTTCCCGAGGTTTTCACTCTCAGGTCACGCCACCTACCATTATTGTGAATACGTAAGTTCGATACGATTAATCAGCAATGTTTATTGTTACTATATCTTAATTTTTAGACATTTTTGCAATGATTTGTTAATGAAATAAAAGTGTTAGTACGAGTAGGTAGCTCATGGACTGAACAACTTTCAGTACAAAGATTTCTAAACGACTCCAGTGTATATAGGATTCTTTGGGTACATCTACTATTTGCCAGCTTTTCATCTCGTAAAAAGTTAAATATTTTGAAACTGTTAAACTTGTTTGGAATTTCCCGATTGTTTAGGATCGTCAAGAAACCTTTAAAATTGATAGTAAAAATGGTATATTTTTAAATATTTTCTGAAGGACTGCGACGGTTTGTAATATGCAGGTAGTTACTATTATAATATACACACTTCAAGGGAAAATAATACTTTTTAGGATTATCCAAGCAATGACGATGCTCCTGAGGCCCTTAAACTGCATTAGACCATCGCATCAGGCAGCCCCTCCAACCGTTTCACCAGTAACAATAAAACACTCCATCTAAAGTTATCAAAGTCTTACAAACGAGTAGAATCAACATCATTAAAGAAACCAAAACGACCAAAACTGCAACTTCGTATAGCGAACTTGGTGAATCTTTTACGAGATAAAATTCTGAAGAACGTCGTACATTTAGGACGTAGGTACGTAAAGAGACGGTTGCGATAGTTACGTGGTTAATATGAGGCTCGAACGAACGTCAAAGAGATGCCTATCTCCAGGCTTTATTAATCACGTGGAAATTTGCTCGTATCCTACGGGACAGAGTCCGTTTAAGGTTTAAGAACGGCGGATCAGAGGTGGAGTTTAATTAAAAACTGGAATTATTGTAGTTTCGTGCGTCTACCTTTAAAAAAAAATATTAAAGAAAAAAGAGTGTGGAAAGTAAATAAAAGTTATAATATTGAAAAAAATATATAATTATTTTCTTCGATTCTATCATAATTTTATTGGAGAAGAGTATAGAAAGTAAATATGAGTTATATTATTTAAGAATATATACATATACAGGGTGACTTTAAATTAGTTCTTGATACGAAAGGGTATGCATGTGCTCATGATAAAAAACAACTTTCCCTAAGAAACCCATAATCAATTCGCCAAAAAAATTTTCGAGTCTCCATACAAATCGAGCAACTGACCGGCCATATTAGTATGAAGAGTCCAAAAAAAATTTTGCGATTTGGTTTCTTAGGGAAAGTTGTTTGTTATCATGAGCACATGCATGCCCTTTCGTATCAAGAACTAATTTAAAGTCACCCTATATATTTTCATGTCCGAGGCATCGCAACAAAGTCTCTTTAATCCCAAAGTTTCGTCTAAACACCGTGTTTTACAATGTTTCTTTATCAGTAGGTCCCCGGGGGGCCATTAAGGACACTGGATGCGTCCCTCTGCGTGTAACTTACAAAGTTCGACAAATTAGGCCTTACCTCGTCGTGTGGTAGGCCTTCGTTTATGTCGCGAGGGTTGATGAGTGGCGGGAAGTGGCGGGATGAGACAAAATTCGCTGTGACTCTATTTACAGTGTGTGAAAAATTATCCCTTAAATGCATGATTTTTTTCTGAGTAACTGATATAATTATTACGACACAACACTAAGAAACTGTTGTTATGTTACTTATTACGCCACATTTGTGCAGTCTTCAAAATAATAATAATAATAATATCTGGGACAAATCACACACGGTCATCTGGCCCCAAACTAGGATTCCCTGTATCTTGGGAACCAGAGACTGATATACATACACATATACTTTTAAATACATACATATATAGATATAATACACCCACACTCAGAGCAAACAAATCTGCTCATCACAGAAAAGTTTGCCCTGTGTGGGGATCGAACCCACGACACGGATCGCTAACCACATAGCCACCGAGTCGAGTAAAATGTTCGTTCTGGTACCACTTATCATTAATCGGTTATACAAATAATTAATTAAAATTAAAATTAAACTACTTTAAACTAAATGTAGTATGTATGCGACAGTATGCATTTAAGGGTTAAGACAAAGTGAATGTGAATTTCGTATATAGAAAAGATTAAAGGACTGTCAAAGAGATGAAATGCTGACCTTTGCACGCAATAATATAGGCCAATGAAAAGTAGAAAAAAAAACAGATATCTTTTAAAGTATTTTTTGTATTTGTATGATAGCAAGTTTTAATTTTCACAGAATACTTGTTATATTATTGTGCCAGATAGACAAAAAAAAGTAAAAAAATAAGAGGTTCCTAAATGCTGGGTAAAGGCCTCTTCTTGTGCACGCCATTTATCTCGATCCAGCATCATCTAGCGACGCTGCCTGTATTGTCGGACAATGTGGAAGCTGGTCTGTCTACTGATTTTCTTCTTAGTCTTGCTTTGCAGGACATTTGTCTAGGAGGGAAGATGGGAGGTGGAATAGAGCTATAAAAGGGGGTCCCAATTTTTTTTCAACGCTTCTGGTTTTTGGTCTATCGTAAAAACGCTAATAGACATACAAATGTTAAACTAGTGCACGCTCTAAGTAAACCACAAAACGAAAACCGGCCAAGTGTGAGTTGGACTCGCACTAACATACCGGACTCCATGAAATAAAACTAATCGGCTTGATGGATTTCGGAATGCCAGTTTTAAGAGGTCAGTTTTTTTATCATATTAGGTGTTTTTCTCTTTAAATATTTTAATTAATATACGATATATTGTAAGTTGTTATGCTTAAAATATGGCGGCAATTCTCTAATCGCCGAAGCAGGCTGCTATGAATGAATGAGCAGGGGGTAATTGTACGGAAAAACTGTGGCTGGCTTCCGAGCCTAGCCTAGATCAGAACCTAGTGCTAGCTTGTAGGAAATTTTATTTTAAAACCCTATTTATACAATAAAACCTCGATGTGTAGTGGGAATTTGTTTCTAGTTGTATACATCTAAGTAGTTTGAGAGAGAAGCGGTCGTGGCTCAGTGCGGCTTGCGTGGTCGCGTCGATCATGCAGGTTAACTGACTACCGACACGGTCATAACCTGGATGGGTTTGACTGTTAGTAGCATTTATCTCAACCGTTTCTGTCCTTCGTAAGGCACGTTAAGCCGTTGCTTGGTTGGCTGTAAGATGGCCGTCGTTAAGCCATGTCGGAGGCCTTATAGGCGGCTTGAAAACTTCTGACATTGAGGTTGGCCACTAGCCCCACATCCTCCACCAATCTGGACTTGTGGAGTATGGCCTAACCTTCCCGAGTTATGGAAAGAGACCCATGTCCCTGCAGTGGGGACGTAATGGGTTGTTAACAGAGGTAAATATGTACTTCTTGAAATGGCGGGTGTACAAGTTTCAAGTGGTAGGATCGTCATAGTAGGTACTCGTAGACAAAAATACCTTCGAAATGTATACTGCTCCATTGAATAAAAAAGTCAATTTTCAGTAACATGGTACGGTACTTGTGTTACTATTTGATTCACAACTTGACCCGTTAAGATTTCTAGCTAAGTTTAATTTATAATTAATTTATTTATAATTTATAACTAAATTAAAAACAGTTGCTTCATCCCTTTCACAGTTGAACTGTTTATGAAAAGCTTAAAAATTTTTGTGAACGCCACACCGACAAAATTTTTACTTGCATTTCTTATTTAACCCGACTAGTTAGGGACAGTCGCTGAAAGTTACAGTCGCAATGCAGACTGAATACATTTTAATTTGGACGGTTTTCTTTTTGCGGCAAATAAAAATGTTTTGCAGCCGTTTTCAGTTATTTATCGTTGTGGCAGCGTGAGATTTTTATTTGTTTTCATGTTTTGACTATTTAATGATAGCTACAGACTGGTTAAGGCGCTAAGTATAGCCAAATCGCAATATTCAATTCAAATTCTTCAAATAATGGTTAAAGCTATCACCATGGAAAAAATATATAACATACTTCAAACAATGAAAAACAAATTGTATTGAACAGAATCATAAAAATCACAAAAACTTTGATGAAAAAAAATATCCTGTAGACCCTGTATTTTGCATTAATTGCAAATTCTCTCGGAAACACAATATTTGTTTATGTTGAAACCAACACAAAAAAATCGGCCATTTTAATACCTTCAATTTATCTTGAACGGATTTTTTTTAACTTATTTGAAAGCCAAGAAAAGTAATAAAAACATCGAAATCTCGAGAATTTTGCGTTCGGCCTTGACGTAACCGCCGCGATGGTACCCACACTTATCTGAACTTAAAATGAGTAGGGCGTTACGGTCGATATTATATTGTCATGCATCAACCTGCTCAGATTGAGTGTACTTCGCGCCTTAAGTCATTTTGATTATGTTTTGATTTCATTTTAAAAATGATATATAGGATGTTAACAAATACGCTATTTACGATTCTATTGATGTTTCTTCGACACATGAAACTTAACAACTTTCCCCGAGAAAGCCGTACTTTTGTGAAGCCCTGTATATTTCTTTTTATTGTAAAAGTAATTGGTATAACCTAGCGGCTTTTAATATCTTTCAATTCAACTTCGATAATTTTTATATCATATATAGTTAATGATATTAACTAGTTTTGTCGCGACCTATGCCTTCTACTCAACTACAAACTAATTAAATTAAAGAAAAATCATATTTGAGCTAATTAAGACGGTTAAATAAGTTACATTTGAAACTGGGTTTAGTGCAGTTTAAAATGTAGCGACACATTTCTAATAATAATGTTGTAAATAATTGCTATTAGCATTTCTCAAGGAGCTTAATGTTTCTATTTGCCATATGTAATGGTCCGTCGCTGTCGTTCATGCTAATCGTTCTCTCATACTGCGAAGCATATCTACATAATTCTCTATGTTATAAAAAAATTAAAATAAAGTTTTGACTTTTATTAAAACAATGAAAATACCCATTATGTTCCTGAAACAAGTATACTGTATAAATAAATGCTCGTCCAAAGGAGTGTAAAGTTCAATAATTTACTGAGGCGCTCTCTTGCAGAAGCTTTTAAACGAAACTCTATCCGGTACCATTAGACACCTTCTTTAGCAGTCTGCCTAGAAAACTTTATTTCTCTACGAGTTAGGTAACCTCGAGCATACTATGATGTTTTCGAAAACGTTTGTAGAAGTGTTGCAACATTAAAAAGGTCCTCAATTGCGATAGTGTCTATCACCCCCGCCAGAATACAGCGTGCTGCTTAGCGACTTGGAAAGATAATTCAGCCACTTTCCAATCGAGAACCCAGTTAGGCTACGCTCGCAAACATTTTTTGGTTATTCCACGAAACTGTTTCCGTGGAATAACCACAAATTTTTTGCTAATTAACTATTGTCTAACGCCTCGTGATTAAATATAGCCCATGTCCTTACTACTTGCATGCAAGATTTCGCCAAGATGGTTAAGGCGTCAAAAGGAAACAAACAAATACTTTTTCACATTTGTAATATGAGTTTTAGGATTTTTTTCTTCCTTTTGCATTTTATATTTCCCAACAAATGCTCTATTTAAAGCAGGAATTAATTATTTTCTTGATCTCTTTATTTTTTTCACCTTATCTTGAACCTAAACTTCATACTCAGCCACGGATTTTTTAAATTTCGGCTCGTAATATCTCAACCAGAGTCCATTTAATGTTATGTCAAAAAGATATGAAAAATTTAATCTTAGCGCAAGAGACAAGTTTTTAAAATGAATAATTCAGGCGTTCGCTTTTTCATTATGGATTATATATATTTTAAATATATTTTTTTATTATTATTATTTTATTATTATCTTTTTTTATGGCAGAGGTGGCAAACTTTTTTTTATATTGCAGAGGTGGTAAACGAGCAGACGGATCACCTGATGGTAAGCGATTACCGCCGCCCATAGACACGCGCAACACCAGAGGAGTCCCAAGTGCGTTGCCGGCCTTTAATATGGGAGTACGCTCTTTTCTTGAAGGTTTGAATGTATTGTTTTATACGGCTAACCCTTTGATGTTCACACCTCGACGGTGCTAGTAACTATCTTATAACTAGAAACAAACTTTGTCCAGCGAAATTAGCTGTTGCTTGTAAGGCCTTAAGTACTAAAGTACATACTAGCGCAATTAAGTACAGTGTATCTATTTACTGCATATAAGTCTGCAGTATTTAGCTTATACAGGGTGTAAAAACTATGTATAGATCCTAGTTTGGACTTTAGATGCTAAGTTTTCCTGTTTTTTTTTTATAGAATTAGTTTGCATTGGTTTTTATTTATACATTGTATTGCGAAACATTGTTGAACTCTTCATTCGAATTTATTATGATCGGGCAAAACAAGGGCAATTTCCTATGGCTTATCAAATTTTTATAGTTATTTTTGTAAAGTCGAAGAACAAAAGTTCAGTATGATAAGTAGCTTCAGGGACCTTACACCTATTTTGTTACAGCCTGTATATTGCACCTAACAAGTAAAGTTCAGGTGACTAGATACTCGTGTCTGGTAGATTTTCTGTGCCCTATTACTTGGTACTTCTCGCCGTTTATTAGTCTCGACTGTGTTCGTAAAACTGTGAAATTGATACTAAATAACTAATTTAAATACACGAAGTCGCAACTTCTTTCTGTTGTTTACTGCACTGCTGCATAGTAAGCACTGGGTGATGTGACATGAGCCTTTCCAGGAGAAGCTCAGTCTGTTGGAGATGATTATCAAATGATTTTATTTTTAATGTTCCTTTATTTCAAGCAACAAGACCCGTAGAAAATAATAATTTACTTTTATACTCAAGTGCTATACTTATATGAACATTACAAAACCCATAAGGTAACTTCAAACAAAACATTCAACTTATTTATCAAACTTATTTATACTATACAGTTTTTAAGATATTATTTATGAAACTGATCATGTTCCTCCTAAGAGCCCATAGTAAATTCAAATTCATAGTTGGTTTTGTAGTTTTTATTTGTAAACTTTGAGAATAATTGCCTTCATCTAATTTGTGTGGCACCGAGACCTTTCCGATGGAGCCAGGTGTTTTAAACCAGCTCGGAAGGAAATTTACGTTTTATTTTGTCACTTGAAAGTTGTACTCGAAGGTTGGGAGTTATGGCTTGTTCAAGCGCATCTTAGTATTTTGTTAGGCCAGCTTCATTTGAAAACTCTCAGAAGATTGGCTCAGAAAATATATTGATTTACTTTTGGCTCCTTTCACCTTCCTTCTCGGATAGATAAAAAACTCGGAAGGTATAGAGGCTTCGAGTAGTAGGAACCTAAAATGTTGAATTGTGGATTTGGAAGTTATGATAGAAGTACCTAAACTACCAGATAAAATAAACTGTTGCCCGTAAAATTTAACAAGTTTCCCCGAGAAACAAAGCCACGCATTTTTTAGGTATTTCCGAAGGACCCTATAACCTATTTTCATTGCAACCCTAATCAGGCTCCCGACTCGTGGTCCCGCCGCATTGACCCACTGGCGAGTAATTGACTGTTTACTCGAAGTCCCACCGATTCACTCTTGACTGTTCTTGGAGGTTATGAAACAATGACGTAGCAATATGGTACGTTACTGTTATAAAATAATCGATTTAATTTTGATTCATGTCATTTGGTAAGAAACACCTGTATGTAGGGAAAACATAGCTATGTTTAGTCTTGCATTCTGGCCCTGGCATACCTACACGATGCCATATTGCGTGCAAGTTTTGTTGGCGGTTAGACCAAATAACGTTCAGGAATCGATTTCCTAATACACTTGGTATGGATAAGCTAGTCTTTCTTATTGCAAGCTTTCTTGTGATTCCATTTAAATTTATCAACGTTTCTGCTCGCGTAAGTTCGTATATTCTGTTTAGGGTTTACAGTCTAGCAAAAGGTCTTCGCGATTAAGTGATTACATACTCCTTGGTCGCGCTAGTTTACTTGAAGTTAAAGTGTAGAAATGCCGGCTGAATTTGAAAGTAGAATCAGATTACGATTTTTTTCATTTATCGCCAGCGAAAGCCAGCTGGAAAGGAGATGGCATATGTTATGTGTAATGACACGATTTCAAAGCCTGAGAATTCATTGTCATCATCATCATTACCTATTGATAGAGGAGGAACTAAAGCAATTTACGTCAGTCAGTGGTCAGTCAGAGACAGTATGTAGTTCTTGCTAAGAACGTCTTCCAGAAATGTTGTGTGTAGGTAGTATAGTATACTTATGATTTTTCCAACTACCAATAACTTTTCAGGCATAACTCGTCGTGCCGTTGCGTGCCGTCCCACCTCTGTATCTTGGGAGCATTCCCCGTCGACGCGAGCCCATGAAATATTAATAGAACGGCCATTCTGTCCAATTTGCCGTTTCGTCGAGTTTACGAGCTCAGCGGCGGGAGTTAGGTGGAACGGTTCCTTTGATTGGAAGGCTTTCTTGCAATGAAACATGGACGTTTTGTTGTAGGAATGAATGCAGGTTTTGGGAAAGTTACTGAGTGGCAGTGATGGCAGTTTAGGATGACATTATGTATTAATTTAAAAGGTAGGTCATAGATATTTCCTTATACCTATGGCGTAATAAGAACACCATCCTGTCTTATTACCTGGCACTATTGATAAATCATTACATGAGGGATAGCAGAACTGACCGATACCATGGTCATTCTTGCTAGAGATACAAAAATAATTAACACTTTCAAAAACAATTCTCTACAGTGCAAGCAGTGACGTGCCCAATAATTACATAGACAAAAAAATACTTTAGACAATGTGGCAAATGAAATCATGTGAAGAACCCGAGCACAGAGTGAAGTGAGAGTGTAATCAAGCTGTGGCCGTGCGGGAGACGTCAGAGGCATGTCGCACGATGCAGGGTGGCGCGTGCGCGTGGCTGGGCACGCCGTGCGCGCGCAAGAACGGCGCGGTCTGCGCATGCCGCGTCCACACTACCTTGCTGCAGGTGAGATTCAAACCTTCAAGAAGAGAGCGTACTCCCATTTCAAAGGCCGGCAACGCACTTGTGACTCCTCTGGTGTTGCAGGTGTCTGTGGGCGGCGATAATCGCTTAACATTAGGTGATGATTCGTCTGCTCGTTTGCCACCTATGCCATAAAAAAAGATGTGTGGAGCTAAAACTCGACTTAAACTCTGAAGATGAGCATGGATGACCGTGTCTATGTTTAGCGGTAAAATCTTCTTTGGGACGTTTCTTATTTTTCGTCATTTCATCTTCTTTGAGGTGCGCGATCGTTGAGGATGCAACAGACGTAGTGACTTGGTTCGCAGACCGAGAATGGTAAAGCGATATGGTCGCGGATACTTCCTTACTCGTCCACTTCCCAACTTGCCCACTTCCCAACTCGTCCACTTCCTAACTCGTCCACTTCCCAACTCGTCCACTTCCTATATTAATACAAAAACAACACTATTTAACTAATCTTATCCGTATCGGTTTGTGGTTCGCCATAGATCAAGAAGACAATGCGCACAGACAATGCAAGAATTAGCAAACAGTTGCTACCCTAATAGGAGCAAAAATAGCAATTTCATAATAAGCTTGGCCTTGTTTATCTCTTTTAGAAGAAATTTCAATGCGTTTATCATTGGAGCAAAACCTTTCGGACTGATTAAAATATCTTGAAGTTACATCATCTCTTATATTTCTCGAATTTAGGCTTGAACAGAACCCATGGAAGGTTTACAAGCATTTAGTTTAAGTTACACGCTATATTAGAATCTGAAACGTAACAATAATCTTATCGAGCAATATCGAATGGAGCGAACTAAATTAATAGCATGTTATTCGCACTATCTAAGCCCCGGGGGGCTTTCGAGACGAGCGGTCACAACTGGGGTCAGACTGGGCCACCTCTAGGACCTGTGACAGGTCTCTTGGTTAAAATTTGAGGACGAACGTTTTTGGGTCCAAAAAAGCTAAATCGAGTAATAAAAGAATCAGTAAAGCATGCTTAAAGGTTCCGTCATAGAAGATTAAAGCCCTTTTAAACTCTTTTCAATTCTGTGTTTAGAAGAGACGTGTCCGCATTAGTGGTTTTTCGATTTAAAACATCGCTTTTAAAGCTAAACTATAATCCCCTATCGCTTAATTTTATTTGTAGCGTTTTTGAGAAAAGCAAAAGTATCAATTCGTAAACTCTTAGCATCATCTCACTTGATCGTAAGTATTGAATCAACATTTCTGATAATGATTCTATAGACACAAGCTGTCTACCAAGACTCCCGACTCCCTTGTTAATACTGATGTTTGACGGCAAGACTTGGATAAAATCCCCTAACTTCGTCCCTGGCGGGGTGTCATGAGAGCCCCGCGGCGCGTAAATAAGCTTCATGGCTTCTCTATTGACAGCATTATTCTACCATTGCTAGTTACTGCTGTTTGCAGCCGATGACGACCGCGACAGGGTTCAATTGCTCTGCTCCAGTTATACATTTTTTTTTTTAGGGAATTCGTGTTTATTGTTTATGTAGACGCAGCTTGTGGCTGTGGCGTCCCGTCTCACAAATAGGTTAGCTTGGCTCTGGCGGTCCCTGCTACAGTTTTGCTACAATAGTTGCCCAAATTATTAAGTCGTGTGGTTTTGATTCACCAGCTTAGCTGTAGACCAGTAATACTCAATAGAATCAAAAATATTTTTTATTTAAGTAGATTCTTTACACATACTTTTAAATCGTTATATTTTTTCTACCTAGTACAAAGTTCCTACCACTCGGAACTTGTACACTCAACGTTTCGGGAAGTGTTAGCGGAGCGAGAAGAAACGTCGAGCCCAAAAGAAACTCGCCGCAACTACTACTACCACCGTAGTAATACTAAGTATCTTTATATTTAGTATTACTACGTAAAAGAAGCACTTCTTGCCTGCAACCTGCAACGAAGCCCTTCACGGATGGTCCTGCCGTCACATCCCGGACACTCCTTACTGTTGTCGTGTTATTATTACCTACTACTACTGCAGAAAATATGGCACATAACGTCGTCTTAGTGAAAACCTCGGGAATGCTCATTTGCAATTTTTTATATTATAACTTAAATGCATTTTAGAAGCCATTTGAACATTTCTTATTCTAAATAATATTAAAACTACCATAAAAAATTTGAATCAGAAATGTACAGAGCAGAATTTTTGATCAAAAAATATTTCGGGGACCAACGAAACTTTAAATTTCCATTATGTCCCTACACAAAAATTCGGAGACGTACAAAACTAAAAGTTTAGTTTATTTTTATTTTTACAATTAAGTTATGTACTAAATCGCTTCTTGATGTAAAAAATATTTAGTATTTTTTTACTTCACCATTCATAGACAAAGTGTGCCCTTCCCACACGCAACTTGACCACGTAAATTAAACCCGTGTATTCCGAGTGAAATTTTCCCAAAACGGAATTCCGCGTTCGATCCCCCAGTGAGCCATTGTGTTTTTCCGGATATTGCAGTTACATCACAAAGCTGACCGTTCGCGTGGTCTAATTGAAACGGCAAAGTGTCCGTGTCACGTGTCTTTGTATTTGGGGGTTGGGGGGATTTGAGCCCGTCGATATCAGGATATTGGGTTATTGGGGTGATAGAGAAAAAACAAACGAATCGTTTCCTACGTTGGTCCCTATTACTATTATTGTTGTACGATATTTCGGTGTGCCACTTATGTTTGTATCAAATGATAGATTAACAATCTGTATTGGGTGGATGGGATTGTTTTATTAGTTTCAGACTGATGTAGGTGGTGTGACTTTCGCACTTTCTTATGTGTAACTAGTTATTGCGTTTACACTGTAACCGTAACTTTATAGCAGAAAGCTCACTTATTAACTTTATTCCTCTTCTTCCTCACTATAATAAATCTTACGAACAAATAACATTTTATAGACATTTAATGCACAGACGTGTAAGGTTTAATAAATTAAATCTGTGAACAACTTGAGTGATGGAACACCTGAAACTCGAGGAGGGAGCGTCCAATACACTCAAGGGTTCCTCTCATCAATCTTACTGATGCCGTGCTGCTCGCTTTAAGACGAAGGTGCACGTAATCCTTCACTTAAAGGTTTGGGATGAAAAGTGTATTGATTCTGTTGTGTGAAAATGAAAATGAAAATATTTTATTCGAAGTAGGTAGCAGTGTACACTTTTCGAACGTCATGCTTTTATCTACCTAATCTACCGTTTCGGGAAGTGTTTGCGGAGTGAGAAGAAACGGCGGGCCCTAAAGAAACTCCCTACAACACATTTTTTTTTTAAAGTCATATTCTATTACATCTTACTGCTAGATCAATAAATGAATTATACAATGTCATGTCTATAAATAAAATATACAAAAATAAGAATAAAATAAGAAGAATAAAGAAAGAAGTGTATTGATTGATGCTCTATTATGTGAATTCCGTTAAAAAGTTAGTTGCAAACTGTTTGTTTTTTTACCTCGTAAAACACAGGCTTTATCGTGTAAGCAATGTTGACAGCATTGATGTGTTCCGGCATGAAGATAAGATAGCCAGTTCCCCATTGCGTTGGGGAATCTTGGTAAGCCCGCTTCCATCTTCGGCATCATCGTCACTTACCACCAGGTGAGATGATGCCAAGGGCTAACCAATTGTGGGATAAAAAAAAACGCGTAAGCCAAAGAAGTACGCTCCTTTACATGTCGCCTGAGAGTTAGAACCTCGGGAACTCTTACTAATTTATTTCTTATAACTATATTTGTAGCCTTTAACGAATTTAAGACAACAATTCGAAATCAATTGTAGAAGCACCCGAAACCTCATCAAATTTGCTAATGAATACACACTGAAGGGGACAAATTGAGAAGTAACAAAATTTTTAAGACGGGGTTTTGCCTTCCTCTTGAAAAATTTCCTTTTCTGGATATACGAGGTTTTCACTCTCAGGCGACGATATATTTATAATAATTCATAACTATATCGTTTGTATTTATGCCAATGCTAGTTCTTATTCGGCAATTTTTTATTTCGTAATTACAAGATATAACCAAAAAAAGTTGTTTTATTTATGTATTTCAATAAATCTGGACTGAATTATTTGTGTTTGGATATATTTGGGGTACGGTAGACCAGTGAAGTAAAACACGAGCAGTGTGCACCATAGACTGAAATTAAAGATTCAAAATAGTGTATAACGCTCTAACTTTATAAAATTTGGTTCTTCAACTGTGCCTAAATCGCAAAAAAAAAGATTCTCTATAGGAAATTGGAAAAACCAACAGTTGTATAAAGAGACCAACATTTATTTGGCGATTTCAGTTCAGTATTGATTTGTAGAAGCCTCAGTTAATGGGTTCTTCCTATTTTGTTATACCCCAAAAACCTAACAACATAAACTGCACTCTTTACACCCAGGTGTTTATGACGAATCTCTCGATATGCTGCACTCAGCCACAAAATAGATATAACAGAAGTCCGCTCAATACAAACCACTAAAATCCTAAGCATATACATGCTTTAAGTTTAGTTAGTTAGTTTAGAAGTATACGGTCGTTCGAGGCAAGTCGCGATCGCACAGTGTCGTAGTATATTTTGTCTACGTTTTTGTATTTACATAATCACTGAATAAATGTATTTTCTTTCTTTCTTTCTTTATATGCTTAGGATTATAGTAAGCGTATTGAGTGGACCTTCTGTTATATCAATTTTGTGACTCAGCATTCAAGGATCTCCTTGATACCTATTGCATCTCTACTTGTGCAATGTGCATAGTAGAACTTCATTCGTTCATTCACGTGTAAATATTATAGTTCGCCTCTACCTTTGACTACAAACAGCTTGACTCGTTTCGACTTGGTCACACGAATGGCTTGAGAAATACACAGAAGTGAATACGGATTTTCAGATGGAAGTTGTCTGTGATTTTGTGAATAGATGTAAGAATAGAGGTTTTTATTGACTGCAGTCACTAGATGCGTGAAGTTGACAGTTATTTGGTTTTAATCGATCTGTTTTAAAATTGGTTTGTTAGGTTATACTATAGTTGTGTGCTCAAAATAATATTGTAGCAGATATCTATGCCATCTGGACACCTGAAACCAGCTTGCTGAATACAAATGTCACCACAGCACAGTACTAGAATTGTCGTAGAGTATGGACTCTCCCTGCCCCTCTAAAAGCTACTTCATCCCCCCTGTGGGTAAGATCAGGTGACGATCTACAAAGATGTGCACACCAAAGAGATTATAATAACTACAGGTAAAGACTCCACGCGCCGCGATTGCGATTTATTTTTATAACTTTTTATATAAAATCTTCATAGATATAGTCAGGTTCAGATCAAGCACTACGCTGCTTTAAATGCAGCCTTACGCTGTAGAGATGTAATTTTTTATGTAGTAAACAATAGCACGAAAGTATAAAGTGTCCTGAGTGTGACTACAGCCACAGCTCATGCTTATTCAAGGGCAAATTTTTGACCCGAATTTTATTTAGAAACACCTGAAAGTATCTGTGTTTGTATTTATAAATCCACAAAATTATATCACCGTGTCCTACTGCACTGCAGAAGTACAAAGCGTTTTCACAAAACATGGCTTGGTCTCCCCAAAGCTGTTGGTAAGATTTCCCGGGAGGCGCCGTTTTGATGTCGACAACAGCACACCTGGCATTCCAGATCCAGATGACTGTAGAAAAACGAAACAAATTGTATATCTCATTTTTATGGGTGTATTCAATAAATAATTTTATGGATTTTTTACATTTTATATAGATAGCAGCATTTTTAGAGATTTTGCCCTTATGCAAGTAATATGTAGGTATGTTTTTTATTTCCCCCGTTGCCAGATTAACTTGATAGACTTTGAAGTATAGGAGTAGGATCATCATCAGCCGAAAGACGTCCACTGCTGGACAAAGGCCTCCCCCAAAGATTTCCATACCGACTGGTCCTGTGTGGCTCGCATGAAGCGGCTTCCCGCAACCTTCACCAGGTCGTCGGTCCACCGAGTCGGAGGCCTGCTCATACTGCGTTTTCCGGTGTGCGGTCGCCATTCGAGAACTTTACTGCCCCAACCGCCATCTGTTCTACGAGCTATGTGCCCCGCCCAGTGCCATTTAAGTCTAGCGACTCTGTGAGCTATGTCGGTTACTTTAGTTCTCCTACGTATCTCCTCATTTCTGAATCGATCACGTAGGAAAACACCAAGCATAGCACGCTCCATCACATCGCGCAGGAGTAGGATGTTAGATTCTTATTCATTCCCAGATTGACATATTAGTACAGTTTTACCACGAAAGATTTGCAAAATAGTTATATTTGAAAATATTGTAGTTTTTTTGATGAGTTTCTCTCTGCAACATTTACTGTTCCAGATAGATATGAGTGAGATATTGTCGCACATGTAAGGGCTATTGCGATCCTTAAACTACAGTTATAATCTATTAAACTAACTGACAGACATCCCGACATACAATATAAGGGAAAAAATGAGAAATCGAATTGGGCCGTCATATCTCTTCGAGTTTAATTTATTCGCTGCCTTAGGCCTTGCCGTGCTTTGAAATGGAATGCCAAGATCCAAATATACTGTACAAATCACCTATTGCAGAACGAAATATGTAACCTATATGTAATCGACTACTGGAAAGCCAAAAATATTATGATTACGTAATTGATTTCTTATTTTTCTAATTTTATAATACTTTTTTGAGTGAGTTTGACTACATCTCACATGATGAAATGTGACGATAGGGGTATACACGCTAGCTCAAAAAAATATGATACGAAGAGTTATAGTTAAGTAGTTAGTTTAACCAGTTTTCGTTTTTATCTTTAAGGTCGCTAAATGTTTTTTGATATCCACTAAATTATATAAAATACAAGTTTTTCCATTACCCTTCCCGCGGGGTGAGAGAATATTCTGCAATATGAAACTCGTATATAATGATGCAAAAGTTATGTAATTTCTTAGCACAAAAGCGTTCCTCTTTACTGCTAAGTACACTTCTTAAACTTTGTTAACTTATTCGCTTGAAGTTATAAGTTGAAGTTTGAGTTCAGTTTTGATTATTAAATACAGTTTTGCAGTTTTCAACTGTTCGAGTGAAAAGTTTAACCTTTTGTTCTTAGGCGTTCAGTGTCAGAAGAGTGAAAATCTAAACTATACTTTTCTATACTGATTACAGTATAGCACAACTTATTCTAAAAATATTTTTTAGGCAAGCTTCTAAAATCTCTCTCTCTCTTTTTGTCATCAGGAGTTCGCGACACTCACAAAGGAGCTGAACCAAGCGAGAGAGCAGCTGTTAGAGCGAGAGGAAGAGATATCAGAGCTCAAGGCAGAAAGAAACAACACCAGGGTGAGTTTGTAACGTTTACTCGTATTTGGATAATTTTTACGGGATCATGTGTGTGGCAATGCAACGTCATTTTTAACCGACTTCAAAAAAAGGAGGAGGTTCTCTTTTCGTCGGAATCTTTCTTTTTTATGTATGTTCACCGATTACTCGAAGACGCCTGAACCGATTTAGAAAATTCTTTTTTTATTTAAAAGGATATACTTCACAGGTGGTCGCATATAAATTTTATCGAAATCGATTCAGCGGTTTTTGAGAAAATCAACAAAAACATAGCAAAATTGGAGTTGTTGCGATTGAAGTCGGTTGTTTTTAAAGTATTCAGCGTGGTCAATTATATGTATATAGAGAACTCTGCAATATGAGCATTCCGGTCTTGTCAAACAGGCTGCGACTCTCCGGTAGGAAAACGAAGCGGAGTTGAACATACCACTTGGCAGAAGACAAGCGACTTCTAGTACTAGAAGCCGCTTATCTCTTCCCTAGACTAGATGCTAGCTCTGTTCCCTAGAATCTAGGGAATAGCTGTCCCCAGACTCGCTATTTTCGCAGTGGACAGCCGGAGTTAACATCTCCTATGCTCCTCGAGAAACAGCAGACACAAAAAAAGGTCTTCTGATCGTCTTCACATCGAATCCTTAAAAGAACGCTACGCTAAAACACGCTAGTGTTAACGGTACTTCCTGCAGCAACCTTCGTGCAGCATTGTACATCGCTTTTTACTCCTCGCGTATGGAAACATGTATATGCAGGGAGAACAAATGATTTGACAAAAGCTGAGGTGTATGTATAGTAGTCGCCACTGGAGAAGCTTCTCCATTGCTATCTATTCCCTACATGGGCAGCTCAACAGACTGTTTATACAGAAATTGTTATATTCCGTCGAATTGAACATTGTCACGTATTTCCCATGACAATACATTCCCGTAGCTTACTGCGTTAGAACTCGGCAAGCTGAGACCTTTACTGTGTTAGAAGCTTAAGCTACTCCAGCTGATTTAGCTTATGTCTTTATAGTCCTACGTGCTCTATACACTGATCTACTAATCTTGTGTCATAAATAAATTATAAATATTTTTGCTGGGTGAATTTAGACCTTATTTGAAATTAAATTCAACTACTGTAAGCACAGCCTGTATGTTGGTTTTCAGATTACATTTTTGCGTGCGTTTCATATAATTTGTTTTGAAATTATTTTTCGTGGTCGTTAAAGGGCTCAAAGTGGCTTTCTTAGTGAGTCTAGCCTAGCCTGGTGGTCTGTAGAGGTATATTTTGTGTGTTATAGCCGACGTTACGTATAAGTGGGATCCTTTGGGGGAGGCGTATATCCAACAGTGGACTTAATACAGGCTGATGACTGAGTAAGTGAGCGGATTTGAAGACTGATT
The DNA here is from genome assembly GCA_958295455.1 of Coleophora deauratella. Classification (NCBI taxonomy): domain Eukaryota; kingdom Metazoa; phylum Arthropoda; class Insecta; order Lepidoptera; family Coleophoridae; genus Coleophora; species Coleophora deauratella. The sequence goes on from OY282405.1 coordinate 14,938,780, forward strand.
TGATGGAATAAGACATTGGTCGGAATTCAAGAAACACCTTATCTATTTATTCCTAAAAAAAGTAATTTTACTAAAATCTTTCAAAAAATCCAAAATAATCTCCTTTTTTTTCCATTTTAACGTGAAATTGAGAGGCGCTTCTTATTTTTCATTCGAAATAATGCAGCGAAAGGTGTTCCCTCTGAATTATTCAACGCTTAGTCTAGACTGGTGTTTGTCCGAGTTGAGAGAAGGGTAACTGCTTTATTCAATGAGAAATTTTATGTAAATACTAAATAGGGGTGTTAGAACTCGTCTTTTATGTCCGCCATTTAACTTACATTGGGCGATGGTGCCTACTAGAGACGAAGATGTAGATAAGCCACGTTTACTCGGTCAAGCAGAATAATTATGCGCTGCACTCCAGTCTTGTTCTGCCACAAAGCAGCTCCAATCTGTGATCATTTCAATCGAGAACTTATTAGAATTTAGACTGATGCGACGACCCAGTTCTAAAATTGAGTTTTGGTACTGTAAGATGGTTTCCGCTGGTTCAAAATTTTCGCCAAGCGTTATTGGCATGTTTAACATTCATAGCTTTTCGAACGTTTCCTTTAAGTAAGATCAGAAAATTTAAAAGTTGTGTATTTAAATGAAAGTAAGTTTGTGTATAGTTCATTCCAATCAAAAAAAAGCGAAAGGTAAACAAACTTACTATGGAAATGACACATATCAATGTCAGATGCATACTATCTTTGTTTACCTTTTTGCTTTTTTTTATTGGAATGAACTATAGTTAATGTATTTATTTACGTTACATCCCTCTAGTTTGAAGTTTAACGTCCGTCCGCTTGATATTGATTGCGTTGTTCAAGTCTGTATTAATTCTCTTTAAAAAAAATTTTTTGGTAACATATCTTAACGCCAGTATTGATCGTGTTTTGTAGATTTCCAACTGAACTAAAAAGTTTTCGGTACCAACATATTATTAGCCAAAAAAGTCCACTACTGAACATAAGCTTAATCCATAGACCTCCACTAAGCATGGTGATGAGCCGAGCCATATTTGGCATCTATCAGTCCACATGGTGCGGGGCCGTCCATTACTAAGTCTTCCAACCCACGGCCGCGGCCGTCACTCGAGAACCTTTGTTTCCCTTCGTTTGTAAGTTCTGCGAGCATCCCCATCGTCACTTCATCTTGCTTATTGTATAAAAAAACGGTATATTAATATAACTCTCGTTGACGTTGACCAAAGTATTGGCTTGACAAAGTCTTTAAAGAAACTTTGTACAATATATACATTCTTTTAAGTGTAAACTGGAGATAATAGATGTATTTCAGAACGTTTTGCCCACTAAAATGAACACTTTGTCTTCTTTTTATTAACCGTTGTGTAAAGAACGTACTCCCATTTCAAAGGCCGGCAACGCACTTGTAATCCTCTGGTGTTGCGGGTGTCTATGGGCGGCGGCGGTAATCGCTTACTATCAGGTGATCCGTCTGCTCGTTAGCCAGCTATGCAATTAAAAAAAACAAATACAAATCTTTATTTATTGAGAACATTCATACACTGTGTTTACAGATCGTAGGTAGTTAATAAAACTTAGTCCACGTGGCAACCGCATGCAAAACAAATAAAATAATAATATCCATAAAATTTAGAAGCAAACTTCTTCCATTCCAGTTACTACTAGAACACCTAGAATGTCTGGTGTCGCGGCACGAGCGCTCTTTGCGCATGACCGTCGTGAAGAGACAGCAGGTGGCACAGAGCGGCGTCTCCAGCGAGGTGGAAGTCCTCAAGGCGCTCAAGAGCTTGTTCGAGCATCACAAGGCTTTAGACGAGAAGGTAAGCCATTTATTACATTAGTGTTAGTAGGTGTGTATGTATATCAGTCTCTGGTTCCAGTATACAGGGAATCCTAGTTTGGGGCCAGGTGACCGTGCGTGATTTGTCCGCAATATTATTATTCCGTTTGTATTTCAACTTGGTAGCAGTGATATGTAGGATCTTGGCAGAAGCATTGATTGCCTTGGGTCGAAAAATCCTGTTTTATAGCAGGGATGTTGGTTACATTCGCATAGGCAATAAGCAGTGCGGCACTTATCAGAAATCGGCTTCTGTATGTAGCATGCTTTTGGATGTGAGCCTCAAAAAAGTCCGAAATATCCCTGTTTTACAATACGAGCGTTCTGTTTCTTGGAGCGTGATGAAAAGACAAGCATTGACTGCTACTACTTTATAAATATGCATTATTGTGCATAGCAAAGGTATACATGAAGTTCAACATTCCAACCAAAGAAAAAGCCTTCAAGAAAAGAGCGTACTCCCACTCTATAGGCCGGTAACGCACTTGTGACTCCTCTGGTGTTGCGGGTGTCTATGGGCGGCGGTAATCGCGTACCATCAGGTGATCCGTCTGCTCTTTTGCCACCTCTGCCATAAAAAAAGAAGTGTCCTAAAGAAAATAACTTAAATTTTCTTTTGTTTGAACTTTTTGCAGGTTCGGGAAAGACTGCGAGTGGCGTTAGAGAGAAATACAGCGTTAGAAGAAGAATTAGCTTTAACCAAAGAAGAAGTAAGTAGAACTTTAAAAATCCCTTTGTTTAAAAAAACGCTAACCTGTTAGAAAAATGTAAATCACTGATAATAATTAAAAATAAAAAGATGTTATTGTACCTATACATGCACTGATAGCTACAACGAGAATTAAGAATAACTTTTATCCCCATTTTCTGTAGTAATATCTTCTTTCCAAACTGCTTTGACACTAGTTTACGTACATATGTTACTGTAAAAGCACCAACTATGGTACATCCTAAAATTTACTAGTAAAACCTAAGTGTTACCAATATACGGGCTTTTACAGTAATATATACACTAAATAGAGACTGTAGATTGTAAAATTAATTTCGTATATTTCAGCTACAACAGTACAAGTCAGCCGGACAAGATGGCGACAAACCAAAAGAAAATGGCACTGCGCAGGGCGCGTCGCCGGAACAAAATGGCGAGCAAACGCAGCCTAAGGTAAAAGAAGCTTTACTGTACCTTGAATATACTGTGTTATGTAATAACTGTACTGAATACTTCGGTTCTAATAACGAGCCTCTACTGTGCCTATAAAATCATGCTCAAGTGAAGGAGTCAGTTTGAATGGGAACCATTAGAGAGTGAAATATTTGTTTAGTTCTCGTAAACTGTGGTTTATACTCGTGGAACTGAGCAAGTTTCCCCCAGGAACCCATAGTCAGTTCGCAAAAAAATTTTGGACATTTCATACAAAAATGGTCGATCAACAAATGAATTTGTATGAAGAGGCGAAAAGTTTTTTAATCGACTTCAAAAAAGGAGGAGGTTCTTAATTAATAATAATAACGCGATTACTCCGCCAATTATGAATTGATTTGGATGATTATTTTTTTGTTCGGTAGGTAATACTTCAGAGGTGGTCCCATATAAAGTTTATCAAAATTGATTCAGCGCTTTTTGAAAAAATCAACAAAAACTAAAAAATTGAAGTCAGTTTTTGAACGTGTTCAGCGTTGTTAATTATTGCGAATTGCCTATGTGCTTCTTGGAGAAAGTTGTTCAGTTTCATGAGTTGAAATCATAATTAATGGGAATTAAATTAATATTTCACCTTTATATTTTTCTGACGCAGAAAGTAGTAATAAAAGTATACTTTGAGAGCAGAATTTATACAAACATTAAACTGGGAGCACAATTAACTAACAAATAGTTTTTTTTTTTTTTTTTTCAGTAATTATGAATGTATGTAAACACTATACATTAATGTAATAAGTAATTAATTATAATTAAGTACTGGACACTTGGGGTACTCAAAATTATACAAATTGATGTTTTTAATAGTGTTTTAGAAGCTTTGAGAATGATGACTGTGCAGATTTCCGTGTGTTTTAATGTTTTCTATGAGAATAAGATGAGTTTATAAGTTGGTTTGAGTTTCTTTGGCCATATTCTTTTTCAGGTAATTACATAAGTGGCTTATGACCCAAAGAAGATCTTGGCCAGTTTTTACACAAAAAGCTTTTTGAATAGCAAATTCATTGTGAATATCGTCGAGCAATATACTTTAGAGCATCGTCACACTGGCGAGGGCAGTTTGAGAGCGATTTCGTAGCGAGTCGATCCTCTCGCAAGCTTTTCGTAGTTGCGCAGATCTCGCTGCGCACCTGCATCCTACAAAAGCATTCTTGCCTCACTTTGAACGCGCTCTCAAATCGCCAGTGGCGATAAAGCCCTTACAAACCAAACCAACAAAAAAGACTTAACCAAACTTCTTTCTAGAAGCATGAGTATAGTTTTTAATTTGATTTTTTTGTTTTAATGGTCGACACAGGAACAAAATAGTGTAAACGGTGACGGCGACGACAAGAAGGTCACCGACCTACAAAACACTATCGCCAAACAGGTTAGACACGATATAGTCCACTAACCTATCGAGCACGGGGACCGAAACTGACATTTTTCATTTAATCATCGTATACCAGTAACTAAAATACCTAAATAGTAGAATATTTTCCATCCATCCGTAGTCATAGATCTGTTGAGACTTTGTCGCATTATATTCATAAGCGGCGGTAACCACTTTCCAACAGGTGGGCCGCCGGCCTTTTGCCATCCTTAACAAAAAACAGGGAAAGGAAGAATACGCAAAACGCACAGAAAGTTCCCTACAGATACCGTCTTCGAGTATCTTATTCTTCAAGCTGTATTTTCTTTCGGGGATGATGCATAATGACTAAAATGCCAAAAAGTGTCCATGGTGCTAAAATCAACTAATGACAGCGCCGCCAATTCGTTTCCTGCAACTGGCTTCTTCTGTCAGAATGACGTCACTGTATCGCTACTTTCGTATGAAGCGCTTTTGGTCGTGCTTCTCGTTTTTTTTTTTTCAAAGTGCAATATCTCTGTGAATAATGATGATAACAGAAAACGGTTATTTTATTACAGATGTTGAAGTTTTTCAATTGTCTATTTAAATAAAACTTTTTTTATGAAAGTTTCCCTATTTTTCAGCATACGGTATCTGTTGGGGATCATTTGTGACGAATCGTCATTCATACTGTACTCTTTGATCATTATAATATGAGACCGTGTTTTATCAGGAAGAATTTTGAACGACAAGGACAAAGTTATACGCTTAACTGACGTACTAACCACATCACTCTTTTTTCCTATAACTTGGTCCCTTTCGGACGTGTATAACAACTGTTTTCGGTCCCTCATACAAAACGCCATCGCCCAAAGCATTCAAAGACCAATGTACCTGGGTCTGTTCATTGCACGTGCTCGTGTCGCCATCTGTCGTACGAAAAGTTTATTATAGGTGCAACCTGGTAACTCGCATAGGGTGCGTAACATACATTACAGTAATACTTTGAGGTGGGCTTCTCATGAAAATGATAAATTTTTCATAAACGATCAGTTGATTGGCTTTTGTATTGAAAGTCCATAAATTGTATGATGTTCCGGCATAATCATGAAAGAGAAGTTAAAAATTTTCATGAGTGGAACCTTAGACCTGCCTTGAAGTATTCATATACCTTTTTGTTATGCCCTGTATTACATAACATTATTTATAGCTTGCTTTGTAACAGAAACTAATATTTCGCCGCTTATTAAAAACGTCGCCATATTCCATCTGCGTCTGTGGTGACGTTTCTACTAAGCGGTAGGTCTGTAGCTTTATACAGGGTGTTAAAAAAGTGTGGTTGAAATTTTAAGGGGTTACTTTGAATCAAGTATAGAATACGGGAAAAATATTGAAAAACATCCGATCTATTTTTTTTTTTTCAGTTTCCCATATACAAATTCTTGATTAACTATTTATGTTTAGTATGGAAAAACTGAAAAAGAAATGTAGATCGGATTTTTCCTACATTTTTCCTGTTTCTGTACATGATTCAGAGAACATATTAAAATTTCAAACGCTCTTTTTTTAACACCCTAAGGGACTTATACAGAACTTATTTTAATGAACGCTTCCATATTTTAGTGCATCTGTAATAATATTTATATTGGCATGCGTAATACGTTACTCAATCAGAATGCGTATTCTTATTTAGTATTTAGTTGCCATGGTCATCATCAAAACAAACTAAACTTCGCAACTAACACGCACAATCGTATAGTCTAACCACAAATCGATAGTGAACCACAATTCCAGAACACATATCCATTAATTTATTCCATCACTTTCTAGGTTAAAAATATTTACATTCATAAGACTTGTAAGTATCACTGAACGTCGTGCTGTGTTCCGATTTTCAGGATACAGGGCATTCCATCATATTATATCATTAAGGACCGACAAAACATTAATAACTAACCCTTGTGTTATAGATGCTTTGATAAGGTCAAACTTGTAAAATGAAACTTAAAAACTTATTGATCTGTTCAAATTTGATTTTTAATTTGAAAGCAAGCTTGCATAACATTAAATGAATATTATATTACGCAGGCACAGGTTATTAAAAAAATATATACAATAATTTTGTAACAGAATTATGTTATATTGTATCAGTACTGGCTTTAAAAGCTGTTAGTTTTTGGTGACTTGGTAAACTATAGCTGCCTAAATCCTACTAAAATACATCGCAGCTTGCTTTAATGCGGCTTCCTATATCATTAACAGCTTTCAACTATCAACAAGAAAAACAGCTATAGCCGCTTTACTAAAGGGTCCATCTAAAATACCTGAAAAATATTTAACTGTGGCTTCTACTCATGAAACTGAACAACTTTTTTCAAAGAACCCATACACGATTTGCAAAAAAAAGTTCGACTTCCGATACAGGATTGGTTGATCAATTTGTGTGAGGAGTCCAAAAATTTTTATGCGAATCGAGTATAGGTTCCTTAGAGAAAGCTGTTCAAGTATCATTGGTAGAAGCCGTGGTAAAAAACCAGGTATTTCACAAGGACCCTATATTCTTGGTTCCAGTCAGCGGAGCTTAGCTCGTGGCAGCGGCGGGTGGCGGAGCTAAACAACAAAGTGTCGGAGTTGGAGGAGCGGCTGTCGAAAGGGGAGAAGGAGCTGGTGAAGAAACAGGAGGAGTGCGCCAAGCTGCAGAGGGATCTGAGGGAGAATGTGGCGCAGAAGGAGGACCAGGTAACTTCTATAATATGGTAGGTGACTGCATCAAAAATTAATTATGACCGAATAATGTTCACCAAATTGCTCTCCCGTTCATTTAAATAAAACATTTGTGTTTTGGACTCATATCATAACATATGCTGAGTCCGGGCCATTTTCACTATTATAACTAAAATTTATAATAATGAAAATTAAAAGTCTGTTTACTTTTAGTTCGTACGTTTTTATGCTATTTGAGAACATGGCCTAATAAAAAACGTACCACTCTGCCGTATCACATTTACAATACAATACGATCCAATCAAAAAGTGAAAAAAATATCTTCTTGGATCAAAGCGACCAAAGCTCTTTCTTATTCCACAAGCCTTGAATAATATATATCTATATATGTATGTATCTAAAAGTATTTGTGTATGTATATCAGTCTCTGGTTCCCAAGATACAGGGAATCCTATTTGGGGCCAGATGACCGTGTGTGATTTGTCCCAGATATTATTATTATAATTTCGAAAATTTCCTTTGACAATGGTGAATTTTTTTATCGGTCATTTTTTTAAACAAAGCTGTCTTGAAATGCTATGACAATTGCCTCACAGGAGGAGCGGATAGCGACTCTCGAGAAGCGGTACCTGAACGCGCAGCGCGAGTCCACGTCTCTCCACGACCTCAACGAGAAACTCGAGCAAGAGTTGCAGCACAAACAGGCGCAGTTGAAGGTAAGCTGTTGTGAGGATGTGGCGTGATGCGTCTCCTTTCTGGTTTTAACCCATTGACCGCTACGCTACTCTTTGACAAATCGTGCCCCCACCGCCATAAAATGTATGAAAATCTCAAATTCTGGCGCCTGTGCTGTGGTACCAAAACAGGTTGTCGGGCTCAGCCGACTATGGCGGTCAAAGGGTTAATTCAAACTAATTTTATAAATTCGAAAGTAACTGTCTGGCTGTCTGTTATGTTTTCAAACCTAAACAGCTGAACATTTTGATCAATTTTGACAGAGATAGATGGGACCTTGGAGAAGAAAATAGGCTACTTTTTGTCGTGAAAATAAAACTGGAAGGGAGTGAATAAAGTGAAAGTTTGTAGGGAAACAGATAATTTCTCATGTTAAGGACTATTGTTTAAGTAAATTTGTTGTGTTATTCCTGTAACGGATTTTATCCAAAAGTAAAAATTGGAATTAACAATCATAGTGTCTGAACATAATTAAAACAAGTAAACTAATAGCAAAGTAGAATTATCGAATGCTTACAATACTCAGCTCTTCTTTATATTATATGTATAGATTTAACAAAATAAAGCTAGTATTTAAAGAAGGGATGATGACCAGTTAGTGAAGAGTGTTGTAGTTCTTCATAATTTGCATTCATTCTAATCAATTTAACCTAAGTAACAGCGAGACTCTTTTTGGAATTAATCGATTTTTGGTGCCATTAATTACTACTTCATGACTTTCATAACCTTCAGTTAATTAAATAGTAATCTAACAAACATTCAGTAGCCTCATTCCACCCGCCTATGCGTACTTCGCACATTGTCACGTGTAAATACTCGGTATCATTATAGCTGCAAGAGGAGAAGATCGCGGCTATCGAAGAGAAGCTGGAACTGTCCGCACAGAAGCTAGCCCAGATGTCATCTCTGCCCGAGATGGAGGAGCAGCTGAAGGCCAGGATGGAGGCGCTCAGTCAGGTTGGTGGTACTCTTACACTGGGATAGACAGATAGATATACTCTTTATTGTACACACAAATAAAAGGAGTAGGATTCGTATTCTTGGTGTACTATTCTATAGGTTAGGAGACTCCTAAGTACCTATAGAATAAGAGAGAGTGAAGATTGCTCCACCGATAAGAACCTAGTTCTTAAGAATGAATGAAAATTTTAAAAATATACATGAAGGCCAGGATGGACGCGCTTAGTCAGGTTAATGATGACCTTACACTGAGATTATTATCCTGTAGGGTAGGAAACTATTCTTGGGGTAGTATCCTATAGGTTAGGAGACTATTATTGGAGTAGTAAGCTGGAGTAGATGTCATCTCTGCCCGAGATGGAGGAGCAGCTGAGAGCCAGGATGGAGGTGCTTGTTGGTTGTGCTCCTACACTGAGATTAGTATTTTTGGGGTAGGTTCGTATAAGGTAGAAGACTATTCTTGGGGTGGTATCCTATAGGCTAGGAGACTCCTTAGTGCGGAATAGGGTAGATTTCGTCGAATATTTGTTTATTTGAGGTTGGCCACTAGCTCCATAACCTCCACCAATCCGGACTTGGCCCCCCGTCTATGGAGTATGGCCTAACCATTCCGATGTATGGAAAGAGACCCGTACCTCGGCAGTGGGGACCCTATGGGTTTTTAACGAAAATAGGATTAAAAACGCCAGTTTTTTTTTGTTGAAGTGTATTTTTCTTTACAGATATCATACATGTCATGCTTTTTGCTATTATACTCAGTCATAAACATCGAACATTTAAGTAGGCAACATTATTCGCCCAGAACGCTTCCTTGAGGGACTTGATGAACCACTTTAAGCAAAATAATGCTTTTAAAAGACCATATACTAGTCTGCCATGTGTTTTTATTTTTGATTTACTTTATCTATTTCTTTAATTGGTAAATAGGTTACAGTTTCCCAAGGTGCTCCATTATTATTGTACCACATTTAATCAATTAAATGAATAAATTCTAAATTCTTAGCTAGAATAATCTCGTCCCTTACGGAGGTGACAGACGGGCGAGCTACGAGTAAAATTTCAGGCACGCAAGATTACGACGGCGGATTTTAAGTTCGCGTACTTAAGCTGACACACAATCGAAAAAGGTCGTCGAGCCCTAAGTTCGCCTAACTCGCGCGTCTGTCACCCACTTTAGAGTTTAATTTCTAAGCCCAAAAAGCAATTGTTAAAGACAAATTTCATATGACCTAGTGTTCTCAGGCGCAAGAGCGGCACGGCTCGGCTGAGGACCGCATTCAGCGGCTCGAAGCCAGCGTGGAGGAGAAGAATGCTGAGCTTATGAGGCTCAACCAGCGGCTGAGGATGAATGAGGAGCACAACACCAGGCTCTCGGCTACTGTGGATAAACTGCTGTCTGAGAGTAACGATCGGTGAGTACAAAATACTGTGTGAGAATTATGGTGTACCGTTGATAAACAATTAAATACTATATGAGGATTATGGCGTACTGTTAATGAACAACTGAATACTGTATGAGAATTATGGTGTACTATAGATGAACAACTAAATACTGTATGAGAATTATGGTGTACTGTTAATAAATAACTGAATACTATATGAGAATTATAGTGTACTGTTGATAAACAACTAACTACTGTATGAGAATTATGGTGTACTGTTGATGAACAACTAAATACTTTATTAGAATTACGGTGTACTGTTGATGAATAAATACTCAATGAGAATACGCATTCCGATGACCTTGTGAAGGTTGTGGGAAGACACTGGATGCGGGCAGCGCAGGATCCTTCGGTATGGAAATGCTTGGGGCAAGCCTTTGTCCAGCTGTGGGCGTCTTTTGGCTGATGATGATGAACGTCACCTGTGAATAAAACCTGCGTAAAGCAGCCGTCACCGGAACTTATCCGCAGGGTGTAGGGGTCCCCTTTAGAGAGGGGTGGAGAGTGGCCGTACTGTATTACTGGGACAAATCACACACGGCCATCTGGCCCCAAACTAGGATTACCTGTATCTTGGGAACCAGAGACTGATATACATACACATATACTTTTAAATACATACATATATAGATATAATACACCCAGACTCAAAGCAAACAATTCTGCTCATCACAGAAAAGTTTGTCCTGTGTGGGGACCGAACCCACGACTCTCGGATCAGAAATCAATACTAATGTTATATAATTTCTTTCATTTAAAAATGTTACAGACTCCTTATGTTAGCGCATAAAAACAAAATTTTAAATGTGGTAGATTTTGATTAAGTCGAAAAATAATATCTTCTATACCTATAAGTATTTTGCATACTTGAGTTATATGTGTAGCGAGAAACTTCTCTTTAATAGTAGCTATTGAACGTGTTTAAACATCGCGCAACATCTAAACAGGATTTCAATACATTTTACGTTCTCATTTAATTTTGAAAATCCTTGATGTACTTATACATACTCTATGTGCTAATGACGTGTTTTGAATATATTTTTTTCTATTGTAGATTACAAGTGCACCTAAAAGAGCGGATGCACGCACTAGATGAGAAAAACGCGTTAACACAGGAGCTGGAAAAGACGCGCAAATTCGCCGACGAACTAGTGGCCGAGAAGCAAGACATTCTGAAGGAGCTAGCTAAATGGCGGATGGAGACTGAACAGGTGGGGTTTACATTAATAACTTTTATAGTCCCCTAGTAGATATTCACCACAGATTCTCCCGATCACATTTCGCATATAGGGCAGCAGACGGTGACTGAACATAAGGGCAGCCGATTATATCAACTACACACAAATTCAGCATCGACCAAGAGTCAGATCCGCGCGGATCTTACTGTTGTTCTTATTTTTATTTTATTTATTTTGTTAGCAATAGCAACACAGAGTTCAAGTTATCTGTAGTAAAAATTACGTATGAAATTGACAGTTACCCTGGTATTTTATGTCTATTTCAGTGGAGTTCATCTTAGTTCTCGTGAACGGCCTGGCAAACCTTTTACCAACTCAGTTTCCCATAAAAACTTTAACACTCCATTGGGTGAAATTGGGTGAACTAAGATATTAATATTTGAAAAAGCTTTTCTAAGTGCTCGCTACGCCTTATTATGCATATGCGCCTTATATTGCATTTAAATTTCCAAGTTTACGTCTTTATATTTTGTCTTTCAATTATTAATTTAATTATTGCTTTGACAATCATATTATTCTCTTGAAATTTTTGTAATATTTATTGTAAACTTGAAATTGACTATATTTAATAAATAAAAAACTATTCTTACGTATGGTTTAATCTGCGTATCGTCTGTGGATAATATGTGATAAATAAATCGGCTTTAATCTATCTATGGTTAAGTCGGCATTGTCTGTCAATCAGTCGCGGTAAGGTATGATGAATAAAGTTTCCTCCGTTAACTCTACAGCTGAAGCGACAAATGCTGCAACAAGAGATAGCGTACAACATCCAGCAGACGGACGCCCTCACGCGGTCGCTGTCGCCCGGCGGGCCGCAGCCGCCCTTGTTCCAGGGGAAGGTCAGTGTGACTTGTCACATGGCAACAATACGCATAGGGCTTCTGAGATAGCAACACTTAAACGACAAATGCTACAGCAGGAGATAGCTCTAACCCGGTCGCTGCCAACCACCCGGCTGTTCCAGGGGAAGGTCAATGTGAGGGATTGTAACATCATCATCAGCCGAAAGACGTCCACTGCTGAACAAAGGCCTCCCCCAAGGATTTCCACACCGATCGGTCCTGCGCTGCCCGCATCCAGCGGCTTCCCGCAACCTTCACCAGGTCATCGGTCCGCCGAGTGGGAGCCTATCCACACTGCGTCTTCCGGTGCGCGGTCGCCACTCGAGAACTTTACTGCCCCAACGGCCATCTGTTCTACGAGCTATTTGCCCAGCATAGTGCCACTACAATTTAAGTTAGCGACTTGTAACATAGCAACACTGTATTTCTTACTTCGTATTTTGTTTTTTGTGTAAGGTGGCAAAAAGCTGATGGCCCACCTGATGGAAAGTAACTACCGCCGCCTATGAGCGTCTGTGAGCCCAGACATAGAGGTATCACTGCCTGGCTGATCCTTGAGATCTAGGATGGAATGCCTCTTGTGTCGATAATTGCGCTGGCTATCTCGTGGCACCCGCCGGAACATAGCGCGCTGCTGGCGGCAGGTATAGAATGAGCAGTGGTACACAGTGTGTACTACACACCCAGTCTGATAAGTCTGGGGTTGGAAAAGGTACTATTTGACATTTATTTGTTTAAATACGTGTATGTATATGTGTTTTTGCAGCTCGAAGGTTCCTGGGAGAAGCTGCAACAGCAAGCGCACGTGCTGGCAAACGTGCAACAGGCGTTCGACGTATCCAGCGACGCCGAGGCAAGTGTCCGCTCTGTTTGATATTATTACTTTGTTACTCTTTGTGCGCGGCTTGATTTGTCTGTGTTACGCCACGTGACAGGTTTATAACGGACATAGTTGTTTTAAGAATATGCAGTTTAATTAGCTTATAAGTATAACTGCAGATAAATGGTTTTGATTTGATTAAAAAGATCACGTTTGAAATTAATGCTTTATTACAGAGATGTTCTGTTGACTTACAGTTTTGATTTTAAATGACACTCTTAAAATAAAAGTACAGCTATTTTTTTCGCATATTTGCAACACTATCATATAAAGAATGCGTTGAGATTTTTAGTATAGTGTGCGTTTTACTAGGGTCTTTAATAACCGTAACAGTTTTAATCAAGTCTAAGGATGTAATATCGTGCTTATCACGAAGTGACAATTGAGGGTCATCTCGTGTTGTATTTGATAAAAGTGACAACACTGTCACGGTGACAAGTCTCCTCCTTTCTATTTGGCGAAATGAAGAACTACGTGACCGATATGATTCCTAGGGCTGCAACTAATTGAGTTTTGTTTTGTTTTGAAAAAAGCATGAATTTAGCTTATAGCAAACAACAATCATACTCATCACATCATGTTAAAACTTAAAAACATTCACTTTTAAACTTATATCATATGCTAAACTAAAGCCGTGTTTTCCTAACACACCACTTTAACCCTAGAACGACGAGTCGGATGGTGGCGTCGAAGGTCACACCGACGCAGCGGCGTTAGCTCTGATGCTGCAAGAGCAACTGGATGCCATCAACACGGAGATACGGCTTATACAGGAGGAGAAGCAGAGCACTGAGGCGAGGGCTGAGGAGCTGGAGTCCAGGGTAAGGATGCTTTAGTCAGTAGAGAGAGAGAGAGTCAAGTATAGTGAAGAACTGTCTTCTTTGTTCTTGAGGACACGGATTATACTGGAGGTCAAGTTAAGGATATAAATGATGTACAACCGTTTTCAAAATGTTACTTTACAACCTAGTAAAGAATGTTAGTAGACTTCAATGATACAATTATTTTGAAGGTAAAAGTCTTAGTGGAGCATTAATGCATCATCTCAGCTTGAGATGTCCATAATTTAACTGATGTCAAGTCAAACTCCTGTTGACCTCAATGACATCAACACAGTCTTAAGACTGGCTTAAGCCACACTTGTCCAGCGCATTAGCAAAGTTAAAGTAACTAATAACAGATGTGAATAATACGGTGTCAAAGTAAAATCTCGGTAAGATGATAAAAATTGAGTTTTATCGTAATGTGTCAGGAAAACTTGGACGCAATGACAACTTAGTTAATTTAATATGATTTGTTTTTTTTTTCAGAATTTTATTGAACTCTATAATCGATTAGGGTTGCACTGCGAAATTTAACAGTGCGAGTTTTTCGCAGAGTATAAAGTTCCGCGCTCTCCATACAGATTCAGTGCAATTATTTTTTGCCATCTATGTGTACTTTGCCTAGGATTAGATAAATTTAAAGAATTGCTAATTTTCGCAGTGAGATCCTAAACGAATTCGGAATCTCTGATGTAAGCTGATAAACGTCGTAATTCAACGATTGACTATTCTCTAATAGTAAACAGTACATGTTAAGATGTCCGCAAATAAGCGCGGAAGCCCCTACATATAATGATGTCCTAGACTGGGGCTATACGTGCCGTTTTCAATTGATCCTTCACACGTACAGATAACTCCTCTACAGATACCACCCGACGACCGATGCCGTCGTCGACGAATTGATTGTCTCAAGAAAACCTTTGTTCCGAATAGGTAGCAACTTTTCAGTTTAGTTACGATGTATACAGGATTATTTTTGGACCCCCCACCAAAACTTTACAGTGGCTTCTACTCATGAAACTGAGCAACTTTCCCCAAATAACCAATGGTCAATTCGCAAAAAAATTTGGGCATCTCCATACAAAATAGGCCGATCATGTGATCAAATTAGTATGAAAGGTCTAAAAATTATTTTGCGAATTGACTATTGGTTACTTGGGGAAAGTTGCTCAGTTTCATGAGTAGAAGCCACTGTGAAGTTTTGGTGGGGGGTCCAAAAAAAACTCTGTATACAGGGTGTTAAAAAAAGTGCGTTTGAAATTTTAAGGGGTTACTCAGAATCAAGTATAGAATCCAAGAAAAATATTGAAAAAATCCGCTCTTCAAATTTTTTTTCAGATTCTCATACTAAATCTGATAGTGAATAAAGAGTTTGTATGAAAAACTGTAAAAAAATTTTGAAGAGCGGATTTTTTCAATATTTTTCCTGGTATCTATATTTGATTCTGAGTAACTCCTTAAAATTTCAAACGCACTTTTTTTAACACCCTGTATATTGCTGTTGTTCTACATGAAAAATAAAATCCTTCTCAAAAAAGTTTATAGACTGACAAAGTGTACCGATCGATCAGGCTGACCAATCTGTACGAAAAGTCCACAACAATTTTTTTAGGAAGAATTTTGAAAAGAAAATTGGCGTCAGTGTCATACATCATATTACTTCTAAAAAGGGGTTTTGTCAACCAAAACAGAGGATATCTGTGCTGTGTATGGGGGATTATCTGTACGTAAAGGACAGAGTTAACCGATGCATTGGTTCAACGTGAGGCTCTGTCCTGCTAAGCATCGACTGAAAACGGAATATGTGGCCCCAGCCTAATGTTTGTTTGTTTCTTTTCTTGCTGACTAGCGGCCGTCTGCGAGCTCCTCGGCGTGGAATTTGGGATATCACCCGGCCGGCGTGCCGCCGTACAACGTTAGTCACGCACTTTACATGACTGTGTTCCGCCATCTTTGATTTGTAGAGCGAGTTTTATCTCAGGTTCCACGCAACCGATTCTCTGATGATAAACGTGCATGATATGCTTTTGTTTTTTTTTTGTAGTTGAGTTTTGGAGCATTGGAGAGTATTGGAGCATCGTTTTTCTTTTCGTTTTGCATTTTGAATTTATCGTTTGAATCTCTTTTTATGCACGGATTTATAATCTTAAAATGTTTTTCTGTTAACTTCTTTAAAAATTGAAGTTTTGCACCATGTTTTATTTTTTTGAAAATATCTAAATGGGAATGTCGATGTGTGTTTTTTTTTCATTAACGCTTATTTCTTTATTGATTTGGAACAGAACCAGTGTTACCGTAAGCAAGTTTTGAAAGTTTATAATGAATGCGTCTCTCTCATAAAAAGATCATTAAAAATGCATGTCACGTTGAGCCACAAATTTACGACGTATTTTTTTTCTTTTAGTTGTATTGTAAGTGCAGTCGTTTCATATTTTTAGAAACCCTGTCTGTCATTTCCTAATTCTGAGTAAAACTCAAATGTGTTTATTCATTTAGTAGATGCCTTACACATTCTTTTAAATTGCCCTTTTTTATCTTGTCCAAAGATTGTAACTATAACTTTTAATATCTTTAGCGCGTATTTATTTCGTTGACTCCTTAAATATCAAACTCTGTTCTGTCCTTATCATATCAGCTGGAAGAAATCTTCCGTTGAATACAAGCCTGCCTTATACACCTTCCCGTAGCACAGTCCTAAGCCACATACATCCTGCGGCGTCCTTCAATCCTGACCAGATCAGTCCGTCTATCAGGAGTCATCCAACACTACGTCTTCCTTTGTTTTTTCATTCCCATAATTCGGTTCCAACCAGTTAAGACTTTTAGTAATAAGTGATTAAATTCCCTACACCTAGCATCCCGCGGGTGATGCTAAATGCATCACCAGGCAACCGCTGTCTTTACCCTGTGAATAGCACGGTTAAATTGTGCGACACGATAAGAGAGAGTGATTATAACTTTTTGCCCAGGTGGGCAGCTACGAGCATATGAACGTGGTGGCGAGACGCGGGGAGTCCCCGCCCCCCGCCGCCTCGCCGTCCCGCCGCCAGCCCCACAACCATATGCACCACAAGTATCATACGGTCAGTTTGTAACTGTTATTACATATATGTATGTATATACAGGTTGTAACAGAAAGGTGTAATATTACTTCAAGGTTGACTTTTTCCCATCAAACTGATCAACTTTTGTTCTACAACTTTGTTCAAATCGCAATTTTTTTTTTGGATTTTTCATACAAATCTATCAGCTGGCGAACCAAGTTTCTTTGCGATTTCAGCAAAGTTGTAGAACAAAAGTTGTTCAGTTTGATGGGTAAAAGCCAACCTTGAAGTATTATCACACCTTTCTGTTACACCCTGTATATGACACTCGAGTATTTTTTGTAATATTATGTACATAAGGCGACATATTGACACTGCTACTCTGTGCAGATTGTTCCTCGTTTCTTTATTTCAACTTATTTATGAAGATTTGTGTGTAAATGAAATATTACTTGGGTTTAGAATAACAATAACATTTGAGTAAGAATATAGTCCTAAAGTTAACTGACTCCAGAAACGGTCAACCTGGATAGGTCTGACTGTAATGGAATTTACGTATTAACAAGACACGTTAAGCCGTTCGTGCCGGTTGCTATCACTAGATGATAATCCTTAAGGAATGTCAGATGCCTTATAGACGGCTTGAAAGCTTCTGAAACTGGGGTGCAAAACCTTCACCCACCAATTTGGACTTGCCCCCCGTATGTGGAGTGACCTAGCCATCCCACAATATGGGAAGATACCGCGGCCCCACCAGTGGGGACAATATGGGTTGTTGACTGTTGTAATAAGTGTGACTGTGTGGCGGTAGGCACCAGCATCGATGTCGCCGTCTCACCACTCGCGCGGCATCGCGTCCGAGAGCCTGCCTTCCAGCCAGGTCGGTCACACTTCGACTCCCGGCTGATGCAAATATCAAATATATATCGACATGTAACAGCCGTATTCAGAGTTACTTCACTCACTCTTACATTATGCTTGTACATTTTTTATGAAATTATTTATTCTGCGTTGAATAATTATTTAATTTAATAATTGAGATATTTTTTATCCTTTTGAAGTTCTCTAAAACTATTATTAATTGCAATAGGAAGTTACAGCCTAGTAAATTACATACAAGTTTTGCTTAAATTTGTGATGATAACGTTATTAAGAAACAAGAGATGGACAACTACGTCTATGAAAGTATTCGTAGCATCCATACTTTATTTTATTTTTTATTTTATTTTATTCAGAAAAACAACAGCTTTTTAACACACAAAATAATGTAGAAAAAAATAACTTATCATAAGCCATTTACAGTTTTTCCTAGGTTACTTAAACATTTCATTTATTCATTCAAAAACAGACATCTGTGTGTGAACAATTCCTTAAATCTAATTTTAAAATACAAAAAAAAAATTAAATGTCAAAATTTAAACAATAATTCATCGAGTCTATTAAAAAATATAAAATCTAATAAATAACAAAAAATATAAAATTTTAAAATGTCAAAGTTTAAACAATAATTTATCAATTCTAATAAAAAATATGTAATACTAAACTATAACAAAAAATATAAAATTATAAATGTCAAAATAATAATAATATTCATCAATTTATCACAATATTCAATTACCTAATACTCTAATGTCATATTTAAAAATCATCTAAGGAATAACAAGTCTTTTCTAATAATAACAATTTTAATTTATTTTTAAAAATATTAACCCTACTTTCTGATTTTATAAAAAACATGCAATAGACATTTTTCCTATACAGTGAACTTATTCGGGCTGATGATGATGAAACTGGCAATTATGATTTAATTGTCTACAGACCGACAGGCTATGTATAAGATGGTAAAAAAATCAAGTACCTATCGATTATATTTTGAAAAAAAAAATGCATTTCTTGAAGTAACTCTGAATACTGCATCGTTTGCACTGTGGCACCGCTCTTACGGCTTTATACGTCTGTACCTAGGTAAATAGGTAAATATACAGGATGCTACAAAATAGGTTTATGGTCCGTTAGAGCTTCTGCTCTTCATTCTGAACAACTTTTGTTCAAGACTATAGAAATCATAGAAAAATATGTTTGGACTTCATAAAAAAATGATTAGCTAATTTTTTTTACCATTTTTGCATAGTTGTCTAACAAATAAAATTCACTATGATCGGTATAAGCCTCGGTTAATGGATCTTATACCTGTTTTGTGACACCCTGTACATAATTAGGCCTGTGCTCACCATGCAGGGTGAAATGCAGAATAGATGTACATTGTTAGAGTTTAATTTGTCCCATAAGTTTTAAACAAGATATCTGTTTTTATATTTTCGTAATTAAAATTATGTCTACAATTATGGGTAGTGTTTTTATTTCTCTAAAGCCCCGTTTTTTTATTTTTTTGATACATGCATTTAGACACAATTAATATATATTTCTTTAATTTAATGCAAAATGCTTTCATACAAAATTTTAATGTCTCATTTTTTTTGGCGATTTTGTATGAGTAGCATTTTTTTATTTCTTGGTTTATTTTAATCTTATTTTGGTTAAAATCACCACCTACTATCTAAGTTATGAAATGGAATAGATTGCAGTGAAAATAAAATGATCTAGTTATAAGAATTAGCGTATTAATTTTTGTCTCAATTTTTGTTAATTTCGTAACTCAGGGTTAGTAACGGCATTTTGAGCGCAATTATAACAACAATTCTACAAATAAATTGTATTTTTATAAAATAGCAAAACTTTCTCAAGTTATGTCAAAATATTGGCATTTAAATAGCCGCCATTTGGTTCGCAGTTCGTTGGTAATATACGTGACCTGCATCTGTTAAAATAAATATCAGGGTTAATAACGCGATTTTCCTGTTTCCGGTAAGTGCAATCTGTAAGTTATTTGTTTATTTTTCTTGCGTGAGAGTTATTATGTCCGCTGGGATACAAATTATTGTCAAATCAATAGTGATTTCGGCAGGAGATATTTTTGAGTTTAGGATTTCTCAGTATATTTTTTCAGTTTCGTAACGTTTCGTTACGTTTCGTTACGAAACGAAACTGAGCTCTCAGTTTCGTTACACTAAGGTTTTGCTCACAATATGAGTTTTTGATATTTAATATTTAAATATAAAAAAATTTATGTTTGTTTTACATAAGAAATTAAGTAATATAAATTAAATAAATAACTTAATAATATAAATAAAAAGAAAGACATGTTATATGAATTGAAATTTATAAAATAAAACGACATTATTAAATACTACAATCAAATAATAATATTTGATTTATTTTTAATGCTTGTGTGATCTCACCCTATCATTATCAGTTTCGTAACAATTTATCAGTTTCATTACAATCTCAGTTTAATAACGATTTCGTTACGGTACATCTATTCTGCATTTCACCCGCATTTGATTTTTATTTAAGTGTGTGAATTATATAATAATTGCATTATTATAATATTATTATTTAAGCTTACCGTCCCGTATAGTTACATAGTGTATACCTAACTATACTTATCTATTTTTAGCTTTATAATTATACCGTAATCAATATATTTTGTTTGTTTCAACTACCCTCGCGTCTTTTAGAATTAGAATTTGTGAGAATGTAACACAAGTTGCTTTAAAACAATGATTGCTTTTGTTTTATTGTAAACTTAGTTTTTTTTTTAATTTAGGTAGGAGCTTGTACCTTTGTTTATCCAAAAAATATATATTTAAAGTACACCATTAAATATTTGCCAAAGGCTTTGACCCCGCTTGAAAGTAAATATATTTGGCAGTTTGTAGCAATATTTGAAGAAAAATATAAGAATGTTGCTTCTGTTGATATATTACACAGAGCGATAGTTTTGTGTTGTAGGATTCATTATGTACTTGTTTTTAGTTCAAAAGTGTAGACGTAGTAGTTATCTTTGAAAATGAGAATAATAAGATAATAATCTCAGTAATTTTAATAATTTCAATTTTGAAGGTACAATTTAGCATTTAACACAACATAAGTACAGACAGCCACAAAGATTTTTGAAACGAGAACCATCGGGTTATAAAGGAACCATATATTTAACAACAGACATATACCAGTTGGAAATTGTGATAAATGGTGTTTCGAAGCAAAGTGCGAATTAAGTTTTAAAACTTAGTGGTTCAAATATCTCTGTCGGCTAGTCTACAACATTCAGCAGTGTTTCTGCATTGAGACATCTATAAGGCGCTTTTTTTCGCTCACAAATTTGAAACGATAATTGAACAACTTTCCATTTGGAACTTCAGTCGGAGCAAAGACATTGACCAGTTATTTACAAGTATATGGAAAACCGAATTTATTGCTCCCATTTTCTCGTGTTCCTTGGGGAAAGTTGTTCAGTTTCTTGAACAGCGTCTATGCCGTTTGCCGCTTGTCACCCTGTATATGTCTGTCGCTTAATTGCACCGCAGCTGCGAAACAGGCGTTACTTTGTTATGCAAACGGACGCTGTAACAATACTATTACGCAATACAGGGTTATTTTGGACCCCCACCAAAACTACACAGTGGCTTCTACTCATGAAACTGAGCAACTTTCCCCAAGTCCAATGGTCCATTCGCAAAACAATTTTGGGCATCTCCATACAAAGTAGGCCGATCACGTGATCTTAGTATATTGCGCCACAAACACAAACGGTAGACAGACATTTCAATAGGGTATTTGACAGTATCAATAATAAATTGTAAAATATTTTTCACTAAATATCATTTCTCCTACAATTGCAAAAATAACTTACTCTATTGATGTTTTCATCCATTTAGAATTTTATTTTAATTAATATAGAAACGCGAAATCGGACTGTGACGTCATATGCTTGTAACAATTTCAGAACAAAATGGCGTTTTTGACAGTTGATAAAAGTCACTCAAATGACTACTAGTCAAGTATCGTATTCGTATCAATACTAGACTTTTATATTATTGTATGTACTTTTAGAAGATAAATAGAAACACCAGCTAATTTAAAATATGTATATATTTAAATTTAATATTAAAAGAAATTAAACATTGAGTCACGTCCACACGGTACGTATAAGAATATTCGAACTGAGTCCCATAGAGCGGGACACTATTCATAGCGGCAGGCCACTTGTACCCTGGACCCGATCGTTTTCTTCAGTACTAACATGATGTTATACCAACAGTTACAACTCTGCGAAGACGCGGGCGCTATGTCCAGCGGCGGTGAAGGGGCGGAGTCGCCGCTGACGGCCAGAGCTATGAGGCTGGAAAGAGAACGCGATAGGCTAAGAGCTCATTACAACGCGCCTTATGACTCGTAAGTATGGAGTAATAATATTTTAGTGTAATGCGCGTAACTGTTTACTTTCAAATTGTTCTTTAAAGCTTAACAGGTGTCACTTTTTGTGTAGAGGTGTAGTTATACGGAATATGAAATGTTGGCCACTTTGGTGGGTTAAACATTGTCAGAGATCAACTCAATAAACTATCTCCAACGATTTGTTACAATTTATTAAAGAGACATCAGTTTACAGAAACCGAGAAGGTATCTCACGGAGATAATCAATTTTTTCGCTATTGTTGTTTCCTACTTTTTTTTCTTCAGATAACTATAAAAACAATCATATACAAAGTATGCAATAAAGGCTTAAGCAAACGCAACATGTAATTAGTAAAAAGGGTTTGTTTGAGATGTTTTTTTTTTCCAAATTCTACCCCTATGTATCACTAACGCTCACAATTTTTCCTTACACGCCGCTCAGGAGTTCCCTTATGTCCGGAAGCCTCGCCCGGTTCCCGATACACAGGTGTCTACCCACATCTAATCTAAAACCTAGATCTAAGTCTAAACCTAGCCTAACTTCTATTAGCCCTGCGAAAATTAAGACGATCTTGCCTCTTACTTCGAAAATACCCAATAAATCTAAATATTTTAGGCCAAATATTACTTTAAAGCCGAAGTTAATATTAAATAAGCCTTGTTATTCGTCAGATCTAAATAATAGTTATCTAAAAAGATTACGGTATTATTCTGAAACAGATATTGGTCCCATAAGAAATGTTAAAAGTACTTTAGCTAAAAATGTATTGTCTCGAAAAATAGCAAAGTGTTCATCAGATGTAAACCTTAATTCTGGCACTTCTAGATATTTGTCTGAAATAAATCTATTGAATTCGTGGTGCGATTGTCCGGACACTTTATTCAACTATGTGCCGCACAGATTGTGTTTTAAATCTAGTATGTACAGATATAAAGACGATTCTTTACTTTATCATCCATGTTTGGCAAACTCTGCTAGCTATATTTGAGTTTTTACAGCTCTTAAAGACATCTAATGTAAAGGTTTATAGCAGAAGCGGTTAATATCATAAAATGACAGATTGCTATTATATGAAATATAGCTGTAAAGGTAGCAATGATAAACTTTTGAAAAGTTTTTATTTAATGAGGGATGACTTGGTTCTACGTAATACGTTCCAAGTGATTGGCGATGCAGTATAATGGACAAAGCAAACCCAGTGTTGTAACAAAATATGTAGTTTCTCCGTCTTCTTACAGTCTTCTTCCTCAAGGTCACAAGAATGTGCATTTAATTACCCCAAAACGTTTTGCGAATATAAATGGAATTACTTTTAATGGTTTTAGTTTTTGTTTTCAAAACCATCTTAACCCATTTGAGATGAGACGGTACGTTCAAAATGTTGTTGTTTTTGAGTGTCCCCTTCCAAAGTAGTTTCGATGAGCTAATTCCACTTTTAGTAATTCCATTTTGCTAGACTCAATACCCTAAAGGCGAGGATAAACGACGCGTGCAATCGCAAGCCGAGCTAAAATTAGTGGCTCATTACAGTATTCCAGGTCCATTGGTTTTGTGATCCTTCTCTTTTTCTTCTTATCGTGTAGCGCAATTTACCGATCTATCACAAGGGATAGATGTCGCTTGCCCAGTTTTGCACTTAGCATCACTAGCATCACCCGCGGTCAAGAGTAGGGCGTTTTAGATTTTATACCTTTAGGGTTTAGGCGAAGACTTTTCGGTTCGCGCTAGTACGCGCCGTCTTACCGCACCTTAAGAAGTTTAATACAATTACCTTACGCTATGTTAAAACCTTGAACCACATGTTTCATCATAAGTTGTGCCTACAGACATCACAAAACGACAGATCATTAAAAATTGGTCCCTCTGCACCAATCCAGAACTTTCTTTAAGAATTCCAGTATTTTTACCAGTTACCTAACCATAATTCAAATTAAATTCGTTTTCCCATAAAAACTGAGGCAATTTCATTTCATGTTAATACGGCGCTATACCTGTGTACAGCGTGGTAGTCAAATACATGACTTCACGCTTTTTCTTATGAAAACTAAGGCTTTTTCATTACTATCCGGTTAATATAGCGCTGTGTACTGCTGTTAGACAAATTACATGATCTCCCCCTTTTCTCCGGCCAGCTCAAGCCAAGAATCCCTCGGCAACGTCACCTCCAGCACGGCTTGGCCGGGCAGCGGCGGCGCGTCGCCGGGCATGCCCCGCGCCACCGCCTCCGCCGTCTCCATAGCTTCCATGCACCAGCAGAAGAAGAGGGGCATCAAGAGTTCGCTGGGCAGGTTCTTCAGTAAGAAGGAGAAGGCTGGTATGCCGGTGAGTTAAGGGATTGGGATTGTAAGCTGTGATAGTGACGTTAAGTTAGCCTATTCATAGATCAGACCAAATTTTGATCGTCTCTTTTGTTACGAAAATGTTTGGTTTTAAATTTTGGTACTGAAAAGTCAGCTTTAAGTATTCATTCAAAAGGTGACCGCGCAACCAAAGACGAAGCGTAGGCAGGCCTCCTCTGATCCCATGATCGGTGAGTCGATGGCCTGGTGAAGATCGCAGGAAATCAGTGGATGTGGGCAGCGCAAAACCGATCGTCGTCGTGGAAATTCTTGGGGGAGGCCTGTGTTCTTTTTAAAAAAAAAAAAAATATTTTTCTAAAGTTTCTGTTCTATTCTTCTTGACCTTCTGTTTAACAAATGATTTGTTTTGAAAAAATACTCGTGTCTTTATTGAATTATCTTTTTCAGCTACAACAAGGTCAAGCGGGACGATCGCTCTCCTCCACGTCTTCGCTGGGACTGTCCTCACTGGCCGACGAGTCGGGACCGGCGTCCGACTCGATGCCCCACCAAGACCATTCGCGTGGCAAGAACAAGTTAGTTTGGAATTTTTTGTATTGTCTGTCAATTGTCCATTAACATTTATGAAAAGAGTACTTAAGACATCGGTCAGAATCGCAAGGAAGACTGTCTTAAACTTTTCTTATTTGTTTGAAGTTCTGTATAAGTAAAGTGTAATACTTTGTGCGTTTCCATTAGCTTTGACAACAGTAAAGTTATATCGAAAAAATATTTTGAGAATTTTTAGAAATAACCTTATGATACTATGATAGAATCTAACTAACGTCAATTGTCCCTTATTTCGCGAGTTATAACTGACAAACATATACTTTTCCAAGAGAAGATTTTCCAAGAGAAGATCGCAAACACCTTTATTTCCTTGCAATAAGAGTGCAAAAGACGTCGTTCGCATCGTTTACATATTGCCTTTTCTTCGTGAAACACACATAAAAAGGTCAAAGATGCTTCACTCTCATCAATGGCCTATACGTCTATTGCAGACGATTTATGGCAGTGCCTCGGAGGCAACTTTTTAAGTGGCTTAAAAACCGATGCGAGAGCGGCTCTCATACCACTAACCTATTGAATCATTCCCCTCGCAGGGAGCGCGACTACCGTCACGAGTTACTAGGCGAGGCGATGCGCGCCGGCACACCGTTCGCACTGTGGAACGGGCCCACCGTGGTAGCCTGGCTCGAGCTGTGGGTGGGCATGCCGGCCTGGTACGTGGCCGCCTGCCGCGCCAACGTCAAGTCGGGCGCCATCATGTCGGCGCTGTCCGACCAGGAGATACAGCGGGAGATCGGTCAGTCCCGCACCGACACACGCTACAGACACACACTACACAGCGGGTGATCCGCCAGTCACACACGCACACGCACACACATACACACACACAAGTACTACTCTAATGTGCGAGCTTCAAAATTTTCAGGTCTATATAAGGAGATGGGAGCTGGGATCATTTGCTCAGTTATTTCGCAGACTGACTTTTATTTGATTGATAACACTTAGTTAATTATTATTATTCGGTCGTGGCTCAGTACGGCATGCGTGGTCACACCCTGGATGGGTTTGACTGTTCGTGACATTTATCTCGACCGTTTCCGTGCTTCGCAAGCCACGTTAAGTCGTTGCTGCCAGCTGCTATCACTAGATGGCAGTCGTTAAACCATGTCGATGTCGGTTTGAAAACTACTGACACGGGTTGGTCCCAAAAACCTCCACGAAACCGGATTTGGCCCCCATGTGTGGAGTATGGCCTAACCTTCCCGAGTTATGGAAAGAGACCCGTGCTCCTGCAGTGGGGACGATATGGGCTTAACGTAACGTTATAATTATTCATTTGATTGTTTTTCTCTGTATTTATCGACAAAATACCGATGATTGGGTATTTCTCTGGGAGTGGGGGGTATAAAAGTGGCATAAAAAAACCTCTCGTGATTATAAGCCGGCCTCAATATAATGATAAAAAATAAACTTCTTTTCTTTCTTTCTTATATAATTATGTCTCTTGCAGGCATCAGCAACCCATTACACCGGCTGAAGCTCCGTCTGGCCATCCAGGAGATGGTCTCCCTGACGTCACCGTCCGCGCCGCGCGGCACCGCCTGCGCCGCGCTCGCGTTCGGCGACATGTCCCACGAGTGGGTCGGCAACGTGTGGCTCACGGAGCTTGGTGAGTGACGAGTGTGCCCGGGAGGTGCCTGTGTGGAGTGTGCCCCGAAGAGGTGGCCGTGTGGAGTGTGCCCCAAGGAGGTAGCTATGTGGAGTGTGTGCCGAAGAGGTGGCCGTGTGGAGTATGTCCAGGGAGGTGGCCGTGTGGAGTGTATCAGGGAGGTGACCATGTGGAATGTATCCCAGATAGGTGGCCGTGTGTAGTGAGTCCAGGGAGGTGGTCGTGTGGAGTGTGTCAGGGAGGTGACTGTGTGGAGTGTGTCAGGGAGGTGACTGTGGAGTGTCCCAGGGAGGTGACCGTGTGGAGTGTATCCCAGATAGGTGGCCGTGTGGAGTGTGCCCCGGAGAGATGGCCGTGTGGAGTGTGCCACAGAGAAGTGGCCGTGTGGAGTGTGCCCCCACCGAGGTAGCCATGGTGACTGGGCTGGGACATCATCATCATCATTGTAGCGTGAGCGTTGCGAAATACACTTCTTCACGTTAACCATCTAATTAGGTCATACGGTCATCCGGATGGCCATTGAGTCACCCCATCCGTATGTCTTTCTGAACGACATGTCTTTCTGTTAATTCGACCACCTACCTGTCTCCAAACCAGAGCGCTCGTCATCATCTTCATCATCAGCGAAAAAACGTGCACTGTTGAACGAAGGCTTCTCCAAGGATTTCCACGCCGACCGGTCTAGCGCTGACCCCATCTAACGGCTTCCAGCGACCTTCACCAGATTATCGGTCCAACGAGTGGGAGGCCTGCCTACGCTACGTCTGCCGGCGCGCGGTCGCCACTTTAATGCCCCAACGGCCACTCCATTCGAGTGATTCTACCGTTTACTTTAGTTCTTATGCACATATGCTCATTTCTAACGCCTGCCAACACCCAGCCGCAGTATATTGACTGCCATATGGACCAGAGAAGGTCATATCTTAGTGGCAGTTTTTCGGCCATGTGGATATCGGAGCTCTGTTTTTCGGCAGTAGGCAGATCACAGCTCACAGGATAGTTCTAACTAGTGTTAAAGCCAATCTGTCTGTTATAGGACTACCTCAATACCGGACTACGTTCATGGAGTGT
Source organism: Coleophora deauratella (assembly GCA_958295455.1). Taxonomy (NCBI): domain Eukaryota; kingdom Metazoa; phylum Arthropoda; class Insecta; order Lepidoptera; family Coleophoridae; genus Coleophora; species Coleophora deauratella. The sequence goes on from OY282405.1 coordinate 14,966,742, forward strand.
TTGGTGGACGCGAGGATGTTGGAACATCTCACCAAGCGGGACCTGAGGACGCAGCTCAAGATGGTCGACAGTTTTCACAGGTTAGTGCAGAGTTTATTTTAAAAGTTTTTTTATGATATATTATCTATAAATGTATATATATTTTTGCTGTCTTCTCTTTCTGTGTACTTTTTCAACATCTGTGTAATTATTTTGTGTCTGATAACTAAAATGTTTTAGGTTTTTGTTAACAACCTACATCATCCCACAGCAGGAGTACGGGTCTCACCCATCAAATACATTGGGAAGCTTGAGTTAATTAATGTTTTAGTGTTTGGTGTATTGGACCCCGATATCGTATCTGGATATTCTAGATTCCTTACTGGTCCTTTATACGTGCGGGCTTGGTTGGCCACTCCAGCAAACCCAGCTTCTTCCAGAAGCACAGAAGTCTCCTGGGACATTCACAAGCTTCTTTACGTCCTGAAAGATACTCTTTTACGTACATAGTTACATATACTCACATCTTATTTCTGGTGTAGTTTGAAGCGGGCTTGGCTCAGTGCGGCTTGCATGGTCGCGTCGATCACGCGGTTTTACCTGGGTACAGATACGGTCATAACATGAGTTGGTTATACAGGTGTAACAAAATTGGTGTAGGACCCGTTAATTGGGGATTCTACTCATCGTACTGAACAACTTTTGTTCTACGATTTTGCTCAAATCGCAAAAAAATGTTTGGACTCTCTATACAAATTGATCATCTGTTTTGCCATTTTTGTATGGAGAGTCCAAAATTTTTTTCTGAGATTTGAGCCAAGTCGTAGAACGAAAGTTGTTCAGTACGATGAGTAGAATCCGCAGTTAACGGGTCCTACACCAATTTTGTTACACCCTGTATATAGTCATGATCTGGATGGGTTTGACTGTTGGTGGCATTTATCTCGACAGTTCCGTGCTTCGCAAGGCATGTTAAGCCGTTGATGCCGGCTACTATCACTAGATGGCAGTCGTTAAGTCATGTCGGAGTCCTTATACTTCTTGTAACCCCAGGAAGTGGGGATCGTGACCATCATGAGGTCAAGTCAGTGAGAACTGTAGATTGGGGCCGAGTCAGGTACTTCCACTTACGGAGTCCTTATAAGCGGCTCGAAAAGGGCTTGGCCATTAGCCCCACAACCTCGGACTCGGTGTATGGACCCAGGTATGTGAAATATGGCTTAACTTTGCCGAAGTATGGGAAGAGACTCGTGCCCCTGCGATGGGGACGATATGGGTTGTTTATAGAAAAGGCATAAAAGGAACGCGATTCGCTCCTGTTTATTCCCTTGCACTTGTACGAAGGCTTAATAATTTAATATCTGTCACAAAATAATTGCAGAACATCCCTCCACTTCGGCGTGGCGTGTCTAAAGCGAGTGGGGTATTCCGTCCGCGTGCTGGAGGAACGGCGGCGCGCATCCGAGCACTGCCAGCGCGACGTGCTCGTGTGGACCAACGAGAGGCTGCAGCGATGGCTGCACTGCATCGGCTTGAAGGTAATAATAATATAATAATAACTGGGACAAATCACACACGGTCATCTGGCCCCAAACTAGGATTCCCTGTATCTTGGGAACCAGAAACTGATATACATACACATATATTTTTAAATACATACATATGTAGATATAATACGCCCAGACTCAGAGCAAACAATTCTGCTCATCACAGAAAAGTTTGCCCTGTGTGGGGATCGAACCCACGACTCTTGGATAAGAGGTCAGGATCGCTAACCACTTAGCCACCGAGTCAGTCAAAGGTAGGTAGATAGGTTGACTGATAAGGTGGCTCAGTGGTTACTGACTCGGTTGCTCAGTTGTTACTGACTCGATGGCTCAGTGGTTACTGACTCGGTGGCTCAGTGGGTACTGAATCGGTGGCTCAGTGGTTGCTGACTCGTTACTGACTCGGTGGCTCAGTGGTTACTGACTCGGTGGCTCAGTGGTTACTGACTCGGTGGCTCAGTTGTTACTGACTCGGTGGCTCGGTGGGTACTGAATCGGTGGCTCAGTGGTTGCTGACTCGTTACTGACTCGGTGGCTCAGTGGTTACTGACTCGGTGGCATGTCTAAAGCGCGTTGGATACTCTGTCCGCGTGCTGGAGGAACGGCGGCGCGCATCCGAGCACTGCCAGCGCGACGTGCTCGTGTGGACCAACGAGCGGTTGCACTGCATCGGCCTGAAGGTAAATAGATAGACTGACTCGGTGGCTCAGTGGTTACTGACTCGGCGGCTCAGTGGTTACTGACTCAGTGGACCAACGAGAGGCTGCAGCGATGGCTGCACTGCATCGGCCTGAAGGTATTGATCGAAGTGATTCGTTTATTCAGTAGACATCGCTGGTAATACTACTACATCAGTACATCAGTATATAGGGTGTTAAAAAAGTGTTTTGACATTTTAAGGGGTAACTCAGAATCAAATATAGAATACAGGAAAAATATTGTAAAAACCCGCTCTTCATATACAGGTTGTAACAGAAAGGTGTGACAATACTTCAAGGTTGGCTTTTACCCATCAAACTGAACAACTTTTGTTCTACAACTTTGTTGAAATCGCAAAAAATTTTTTGGACTTTTCATACAAACTTGGTTCGCTAGCTGATCGATTTCTATGAAAAGTCCAAAAAAAATTTGTTCAGTTTGATGGGTAAAAGCCAACCTTGAAGTATTGTCACACACTTCTGTTACACCCTATATATTTTTTTCATATTCCCATACTAAATCTGAATACTGAATCAAGAATTTGTATATGGAAAACTGAAAAAAAGTTGTAGATCGGATTTGTTTAATATTTTTCCTGTAATCTATACACGATTCTGAGTAGCCCCTTAAAATCTCAAACGCACTTTTTTTAACATGCTGTATAAACCTTATATTACTTATGTTCTTCTTCCTTTTTTTATTATTTTGTTAGCATTATTTTGTTACTTACCTATATGGTAATTTTAATATAGTTAGTTGTTTTATTAAGTAATTAAGAAGCCTCTTTATTACCCTGCTTGTGCTAGGTTGAGTGAAATAAATAATTTATTTATATCTATCATTGGACTAACCTTAAGCATTCTCCTGATAACAGTCGTTTGTTGCAGGAATACGCGAACAACCTAGTGGAGAGCGGCGTCCACGGGGCGCTGATCGCGTTGGACGAGAATTTCGACGCCAACAGTATGGCGTTGGCTTTGCAGATACCCACACAGAATACGCAGGTGCGTACCGTTGTTACAATGACATCAAATTCTAAAATACCTGAGAAAAAATTAACAGTGACTTCTACTCAAACTGAACAACTTTCCCCAAGAAACTTATATTCAATTAGTAAAAAGGTTTTGGACTTCCCACACAAAATTGCCGGTTTAGTTGATCAGTTAGTATGTGGACTCCAAAAATGTTTTTGTAAAGTTTCATGAATGTGGTTAACAATTATTCAGGTATTTCGTTAGGATCCTATACAGGGTGTAAGGGACAGGTTTCCGAAAACTTTAAGGGCTTGCTCAGTAGACGAAACTGAACAACTTTCCGCAATATTTTTTTTCAGGAGTCGAAAAAAAAATCGGCTTCTCCATACAAACTGTCCAATCTAGTTTATAATTTTGTATGGAGCAGCCGATTTTTTTTTCGTTTCCTGAAAAAAATTCTTGTGGAAAGTTGTTCAGTTTCGCCTACTGAGCAAGCCCTTAAAGTTTTCGGAAACCTGTTCCTTACACCCTGTATAATACCTATTCCATACAGTATGGACACTCCCTGCTGCTCTCTGAAGACAATCTTATCCCCTTAACCCCTTATCTTATCCCCATGATCTGTTGTAACAAAAGGAGATCGTAGCAGGGAAACGTATATAAAACTCTGGTTGGTTAACGGAAAGCGATGGATGGACAACACTGTTGGGTTGGGTAGCACGTGACAGACCGAAATCTTTCTTGTTTTGTGACAAAAATAACTTTTGTTCTATAACTTTGATAAAATCATCAAAAACTGTTGGATCTTTCGGCTCATAAATATGAAACTAATAGTTATTTGAGTTATTTTTTAACATTTGTCGAAAACGATATTTTGTTTTAAAAATGTTTCAAAATACCTAGACGTGATGTCATAGTTTTTTGGCGTCGTTGAGCGACTAATTTTGTTAATAAAAAAATAAAGATGGGATAAAAAATAAAACGATAGTTTATAGTTTAGTTTTCATGCAGCCATTTTCCCAATTATATTATTAAATTAGCATAGACATAGTTTTAGCACCGCAATTTAAAACACACGAACACTTAAACCCACAGGCGCGACAAATCCTCGAAGTGGAGTTCGCGAACTTGCTCGCGAGCGGCACGGAGCGCGCCGCGCGGCTCGAGCACGCCGCCTCCTGACACCGCGCGCTCAACTAGCCGCCCTGCGCGACCCGCCAGCCCGAATACTGAAGTGAGTCCACACAGTGGTTTTCTTGTGGAATTTGGTGTTTTTGTGTGGAATTGTGAGCTGGAAGACCGTACAAGTCCACAGTGGCTTTCTAGTGAAATTTTGATGGTTAAATTGAGTGTTTTTAGGTGAAATTCTGAATTAAACGCCCTAGTAGAGTCCATAGTGGCTTATAAATGGATTTGTGACGTTTGAATGGTGTTTTAGGTGGAATTATGAGCCAAGCGTTAGCAAGTTAGCAGCGATTGCTGACGTCAGAATGACCTACTCACTCCGACTTCAAGCCCGCATAATGAGTCCACAGTAGACTTTTTAGTGGAATTTTGACGTTTTGATGGGTGTTTTCCTGTAGAATTATGAGCCAGACACGCTTGCAAGTTAGCAGGGATTGCTGACGTCAGAATGACTAAGTGTTTTGCCGATGAGCAATCGCATTGTCAGCACGAATACTAAGCTGTGAAGGACTTTTGTGTGGAGTGTATCGATAGTGGACTTTTAGTGAACTTTCTAGTGGAATTTCGACCGTTTTGAAAATAATGTGAGCCATTAGAACAGTCATTTAACATTCATTTAACAAGCATTAGCCGTTAAATGTTGTGTTTTTAAAATAGGGTAGGTGACTGCTAGTCATCCGAGTTATATTTTATATAATCAAATAAGTAAATAGGAAAATCTAAGATTGTTTCTTTGCGATTTTAATAAAAGGGCCACGTAGTGAACAATATATTATAATTTAATTTTAAAGCAGTCAACCACCCCATTTTAACGGCCTTCTCAATCAAGACTCCCTTATTTGCAATTTTTCACCAAACCAGTTGAAACATATACATAACTTGTGATTACTATAATTTGTCTGAACCGAAATTCTCAAAGATATTAAAGTAAGTTAAGCGCTGCGCTTGACTTGATATAACCAGGAATATCGAAAAATAGTCAAATTAACCTATAAATATGACTATTATATTAAAATATTAACAATTTGCAATTATATTTACTGACATACATTATTTCTAAATGCAGATAGTCAAAGAATATTGTTTATAGTCCAGTCGCCAGAAAACAAGTGCCTCACTGAGGAGTCTTTATTTGTACATAACTTTTTGGTGAAGAATCCAAACGATTAATTATTTTAACCGTTCAGATAAGAAATTGGTTCACTAGTATGAATTACATACAAAATAAAAAAATTGAGTCATATCTCGTGAATCATTGACAGAAACATGTCATCAGATTTAACTTTTTTCTTGGTAGTTTTTTTATCTGTGGTCGTACCATTAACGGGTTTACGAGCCATTTTTTACCTATGCATGTACCAGTTGCACTAAAAAAATACTTCTTAAGTAATACAATAAAAAAAAAGTAAATTGGTATTGGTTGACAAATTAAATTTTATATTAATTGAGATTTTGTATCGAAACGACTAAGATATAGGTAGGTATTACCTATAACCATTTGTTAACTGAAATCGATCAAGTTACACTGATTTAGCACAAAAACTAGTCTCATGTACAGCCTTGCTACATCGGTGTATTAATTTTGTTTTTATTTTTATTTTTTTCTAAATAAAATGTTGTATTCTCCGCAACCTTGTTTTTGTTAAAAATCTAATGGGCACGATCACAGCACACTTGGACTTTGACATCTACAAGGATGATAATAAGTAATAAATAACCAGGGGGAAATAACACGGTTATTAGACCTAAAACTTATATTTCATTTTTTTTTAAAGACGTCACTCTCTGCTTTGACAACTCACTGTCCAGAAAAATAAGATTATCTGGCAGAGGTGGCAAACGAGCAGACGGATCACCTGATTGTAAGCGATTACCACCGCCCATAGACACCCAGATTTATTTTTGTTAGAGTCAAATACACAATTATTGTCCAATTAATACCTAATGAATATTTAAGTAGATTTCCAAGTTCACTTGGTCAAAATAATCTGGTCGTGGCCACGCCTTCTATATAACTAATTAATAATTAAATTAATGAGTGCGGCATAGTGTTTTGTTGAAACTAAATTGTATACGTGCAGCATTTTAAACTATTTGATGTGAAGTATTAAATAAAACCTGTTCGTATTCAATTTGTTATAAAAAACTGTACTAAATCATTGTAATTGTACAGTAAAGGCTATTTTATAGAATTTAGTTGGTGGAATCTTATACCTAGCAATTATTGAAATGTAAATATGGTTTTATAAAATAGCGGTTCGTTGTAGCAATATTTTAGCTAGGATGTGTTCAAACGATTACAAATTATTTTTTATAATAGTTTTACGCTTTATTTATTAACTAGGGCTTATTTAATAGTATTTTAAGTTGTTGCTACTGTAAACACTTAACGAAAAATAAATGACTTTGTAAATTGAACTAATCAAAATGTTAAAAAATATTGTTTAAGCTGAAAATAATGTTTAATTATTTTCTACGGTAGTTTACCGAAAACCTATGGAATCCGGCATTATTAAAGATAATCATAATAGCTAAAATGTAATTGTGTAATTTGTATTTAACAGTTAACTTAGAAAGAAATATGAAATATAAGTACATACGTACAATACTTATAAATAGCGGTTGTTATTGAAATCACAACATATAGGTTTTTTATATACTAGCGTGTGGGGCAGCCTGTCCTTTTGTGAGGGTTGTCTGCAAGTCGACATGTAAGTAAATACAGTGACAGTATTAATAAAAATTAGGTGATTTTTAAAAGTTAAAATGGCCACAGACGTGTTGTTGAAACGTTACAATTTGAAATTGAATTTCATATTCATCCTGTCTGGAGTACTTGCTGTTTTCCGGGAAGCAAACTTGACGTACGTACAGTTAGGTTTATTATCGGTGAACAAAAACTATAATTCTGTAGAACCCGATGATTAGGCTTCTGTGTATCATTCTTATGGCTTTATAAAAGATAAACAGATGTTAAATTAAGGAAGACTTTTGATAAAAAAACTTAAAAACAGAAATCCAGTATTTGCCATTTCTACACAGACCACAGTTACATATGTGGAATCCCCCTTTTAAATGTTTATTCTATTTACTTAACACCCTATACCAAACAAATCGATGAGCTAATTTTCTTTTTTGTTTTTATTGTAGCTTCTTATCCATCCATTATAATATAACGGATAGAATTCTCAGTTACCGGGTTCTACATTTTTGCTACACCCTTGTGTATCATATATATGAAATAACTATCACTACTATTATATGCATAATGTAATATTTGTGATCGTATATATCTCCAGAGCTATATAGATTTTATTATGCTGGCTAGTCACGTGATATGACCTACCAACTACCCTACAGCTGAACGATGGGCCTTCGATAGTTAAGCTAGAGACAACAGTCTCAATATCATTCATACACATCAAATTGTTTCATATTATTATAAAAGAATATATTATTATAATATAATAATATTATTATTATAGCATAACATTTTATAAATGCAAGTATGATATGTTCACGAGATTTTAGTTGTATGTAAACTACTTGTATAGCTTTTTGATGTAGCTACGTTTTTGTGTATAAAGTCGTAGTTAGCGGTGATTGTGGCTGCGATCTGTGCGGCCTTTGTATGCATTCGGATCACCTGTATTGTATTAGATACTTAAATAAATTAATGAAAGGTAATCGTCCGTTTTGAACTGGCTCCGGTCGCTGGCGTCTGTTCCACATAGTGTTAGTTCGTGTGAATGCAATCCACTTGGTGATGAATGCATTAAGATTCCTTCCTTTTTGACTTAGGACCATACTAGCTGGTTTTACACAATCCGTTAATGTTGTACTGTTGTTGTACTGATTATCAAATTAAGTGAATTCTACTTATATAAAATGTTCCTATTCCCTGTAAATGGTAATGCACTCTCTAAACCATTTTCCCGTTTGCTCCCGAAACAAAACCAGCATGTTTGGCCTTGTCATTTCTATCCAGATATTTGAAAGCATTGTTTACAATTCTGTATACGATAATAGATAAATCAATAGTTCAAAGTGAATGACTATAGCAAATACCTTTTCTCAATTAACCTCCACAAGTGCCAATGTTGTGATGATATTATATGATACCAAATTCGTATGGAACAGACTCGGCAATACACTAGAATATTTTTTGTAACTAAGTCACATTCCAGCGCAGTTTCAAAAACAAATAGTCCTTCAATAAGATTTCGCAGTAAATTAATGTATCGAACAAAAATGTCGGTCCCAATGCAAGTGGTTCGCTACCAAAGAAACTAGTTACCTTCAATATTGTAACATGGCGGCGTAGTCAAGTTACAACTGTATTGTATATAGTTTCGCTAATTTGTTGCATAGATTCGTATAGATTATAATATATTTAACAATTTGTACTATGTATTTAATCCAGTGTCAGATTATCGCCGTGTCAACCTGTTAACATTCCATGCTTTCTATGTAAAGGCGCTTTTGAACAAACTAACTAATCATGTACTAGCGAAATCCATTATTGCAGGAAAATATGTAATCGGCTCTTCGCCTAGACAGTCATTTTGACCAATGTAATCTGAACTGTGTAACCTTTGTAAAAATATTTATCTGAAACGTGCGAACGACATACGTTGTGCATAATGATAAGAGATAAATACAGTTTACACGATATAACATTCGTTTTATTTCAAAAAATCCTTTCATGAAGGAGTCTATTTAAGGAATACTTAAATATATTTACATCTGAGGCTTCTTTTTATTTCCCATTTTGCTCAAATGCCTACATATCTTCTTTTTCAACTCCTTCTGCCTTTTAATCTTTCTCCATTCCTCTTCTTCTAGCTGTTTCTTGTGCGCTTTCAATCTTTCCCCCGTCGCCTGTTTTTGATCCTCTTGTTTTTTCGCGTAATTCGTCTTCAACATTTTCATGACGCTGGACACTTTCTGTTCGTAAGGACTCTTGACTACTGCTATTCTGTTTTTCAAAATGTTTTCCTTCTTTTTCCCTGTGACAGTTGTAGTCTTTTCTTTCGGCTTGAATCTATAAGGCAGTCCTTTCTGCAGAGCTTTAGGTATGACCAAAGGTTTGAAGACTTTTGGTTGTCTGTTTATTTCCGTATACATTGAATCTTTGTTGGCGTCACTCTTGATATTTCGCTCTCTCTTCAGTTGCCCTTTCGTCTTCATTCCTTGCCAAGCATTTTTGGTTCCCGCTGGAAGCAAGAGGTTCACAACAGGAGCGTAAAACCGTGTCACATCTACTTTGAACCAAGTTCTGCAGAAAATTATATCACTCATCAAAATTTTGTCTTCAAATGTAGCTCTAAAGGCTCCTTCTGGTTTATTCAAGGCTTTCTTGATCTGACCTCTTATACCAGACACTGTTTTGATTCTCGCCCCTTCGAATTTGGCCACTTCAAGGGTACTGGTAAACATATCTTTGATGAATGCAGTTTTCTTATAAATTTTCAAAGGTGTTCCTACTAGTTTGAGTTTCTTCACAATTTGCGTGGATTTGTTAATTTCATTAACGCTACCGGTAGCTGCTATTCTGAAGCCTATCTGTTTTGTTTCGTTTGGATCGTTATTAACGGTCTGCAGAGCTAAAAATCCCGTGTTCTGTGGTGTGACGGGTCCAAAGAAGTGCATATTACATGTAACATGTTCAGGAGTATATTTTAGATATCTGCATTTCAAGTCATCTTCTATTTTCGAATAGATCGGCAATGTTTGAAAACGCCGCCATCCTAACGAAATGATCAGCGGATCATTAGTTTTCAATATTTTCTTGTACCATCTATGCTTTTTCACTTTACAAGATACATATCCGATGTTTTGTTCAGCCATGTTGAGAGCGCCTATCAAAATAGGGTAGCTCGTGTCGAAATTCGTGACAAATTCCGAAGGCATGTTCTTGAATAACATTCTCACATACAGCCCCGGTCTAAATCCTTCCACTTCTATTCTCAAACCATTATCCAGATTCTCAAACACAGACTTGTTTAATTCAGACTGTTTTAATGCCTCAGCTTTTAAATTTTCGTAATAGGAATGATCCCCTTTTATCCTATGATCATCTGGATTATCATATTCTGAATCAAACTTAGCTTTCAACTTCATTTTCTTCTCGATAATTTCAGCTTTAGTAGGTTCAGCTTTGCGTTTGCTTGCCTTGTCTGCTTCCTCAGACTTGCTCGCTTCATGTTTTTCTCCAGTTTCCAAGTCCTCAAAATCTCCATACAGCTCTTCATCATCTCCATCACTTGCATCATCTAATTTCAATAGCTCTGATGCATCTTCATCTGCTGATCTCTTGCCTGTTACAAAGCAGTTAATTAAGTAATCCTTATTTGCTTCACTGGTCCAATCTCTGATTTTTGGTTTATCTAAACCATAGAAGAATGAGCATTCATCCAAGTCTTGTTTTTCTTTTTCTTTATGCTTTTTCTTTTGTGTATCTGTGACTTTCTTAAATAGTCCACCAATTTCTTCCTCGTCACTGTCCTCTGAAGAATCTTCTTTTCGACCTTTAGTTTTATTTCCAATTTCATACTCCCCATATACAAGCTTCATTATGTTTTTTGAAGTTTTCTGCCTCTCAAAATAAGCCTCAGTTGCCTTCTCACCAAGCTTCTCCTTCCATTTCGAGCCAAAGTCCTCAGCCCCTAAATTGTCATCTTTTTCACCTTCTGAGTCGTAATCATCATCAGAATTATCTTTTTCAACTTCGTCATCATCATCAGTATTATCTTTATCAACTTCGTCATCATCATCATCATCATCATCTTCACCTTCAGAACCAGAAATATTATCCCAGGGCAATTTTCCAGATTTCCCAGCAACATCTTTCTCGCTCTGATCTATGCCACTATCGTTATCTGAATCATCATCTGAGTCAGATTCTCCTGAACTTTCATCACGGTTTGGTTTGTGTTGCTGCAAGTACTCATCATCTTTGACCATATCTGGGTATATGACTGCACCTCCACTAAACAGCTTAAATCCCGACTCTTGCATTTGTTCATCAACAGTTTCTGTGGTTTCCACAACATTTTTGAGCAACGCCTTCTTTTCATTAGTTTCTTCGTTCTCTGTTTTATGGGAGTGAGAGCCTTTCAGTTCAATGTAAACTGCATCTTTGTCGTAAACAATGCCACCGACACCTGAGAATGGCGCATAGATTTGGCGCTCTCGTTCTAGAAGGTGCCGCTTCTTCTCACTGCTTGGAAGAGGACAGGGGTCAGGTAAGTATGAGAGTTCACTGATCTTCATGTCACCAACACCTGAAAAAGTAAATATGTTAAAATTAGTAAAAAACTTAAACAATATAATTATACATATATCAATGGTGAAGAAGACAATCATTATAGGTGCAGATTTGTAAATTTTACAGCAGAGCAGTTTGAAAAAAGTCAAATGTTTGAAATGTTGGTATGAAAAATAATTAGAAAAGGGTTTATATTCCATTTGACATAAGTTACAGAATTATTTTTTCTATTAATTTTTTTCATACCAGCATTTCATTACATGAAATATATTTTTTATTTATTACAATATTAGTAGGAGGGAAGTGTTTATATTGAAACCTGAAACTTTTCTTAACATAAATAAATAAAATAACCAGCACGGGTAGCATGAGGCGTAGATAAAGCTGTTTGTCGCGCCAAACGCGAGAAAACAGCTCAGCTGTCTTTCATTAGCTTAGGGTTAGAACGGAACAACTGCTTAAAAAACTCGCGTTGCGCACGACATATATCGCCATGCTACCGGTGCAGGACGAATTACACATGGTCACTTGGCCCCAAACTAGGATTCCCTGTACTATGGGGACCAGAGACTGATATACATTCACAATTGTTTAAACATACATATATAAGGTGCTACTTTATTAGTGCCCGATATTTTAGTCAGTGCTTCCACTCCTGATTCTGATCAACTTTCCCCAAGGAACCCATAGTCAAATCGCAAAAAAAAATTTTGACTCTTCATACAAATCGATCAGCCAAGCGGCCAAATTAGTATGAAGACTCCAAAAATTGTTTTGCGATTTGACTATGGGTTCCTTGGGAAAAGTTGATCAGACTCAGGAGTGGAAGCACTGACTAAAATATCGGGCACTAATAAAGTAGCACCTTATATACACTGGTGGACTAAAAAATCTACTCAAAGTTTGTTTCCCGACTTTTGAAAAAGTAACTCAGTTTACAAAACTAAATACAAAAAACTAGAAAACCACCAAACTAAAATCATAAAGAGTAAACACACAGTTTCGTGTTTTTTTGTTAGATTGAGTTATTTTTTTCAAAAGTCATGCAAGAAACCTTGAGTTGATTTTTTGTCCATGAGTATAGTTATAATAGACAGAGCAAACAAATTGCTCATCTCATCACAGAAATGTTTGCCCTGGGTAGGGATCCAACCCGTCATGTAGATCAATAGATCAGTAGTCAGGAGCGCTAACCAATGAGCCACCAAGTCAGTCAATATGTTGGAACAGTAGTGTGAAATTAATCAAATCAAATAATCTTTATTATCATACAAAACAAAGAAGCATTCACAAAAACAACCAAAGAAAAAGAATGAAGTAGTACAATCTGGGCAGTCTTATCACCAAAAGAGATTTCTTCCAGACAACCTGGGAATTATTTGGATTATCTGAAATCAAATATTTTTTACCTGCGATATGAACCATAGAATCCTTCATCAAAGGCACTCCTCTGACGTATCCATACAACACCACTTCTCTGTTCACTTTTGGATCCTTCCTTATCATCTCTTGATTTGTTATGTCCTCCAATCTATCGGCCAATACATAAGAGTGGGTCATTCTCCAACTGAGTGGCCTGAACTTCATCACAGATATAAATCTAGCTAGATTTTTGATCTCATTTCTTAAGTACTCCCCGTGTACAATGCCAGACAGATAAAACAATTTTGCTCCGGGATACACTTCAGTCCAAAACCGGTGCTTCAGAGTTTTCTTTGTAGTTTTCAGAGTCTTTGCATTCTTTATCATGTCAAGGTGAGTAAGCACACCCATTATCTTAGGCATACCATGTACCTGACAGATATTTAGGAACTCGAATATCTCCATCTCGAAACCGAAGCTAGCATCACAGAGTAAAAGCACCAAGTCAGCACATTTTGCTATGTCGATCATAGAGTTTATATCATTGTTGCATTCTATCAAAGTTATTCGTCTTTTCTTTGACGTGACTATAGTTATCGGGCCATTAGTGCTCGTTACGTTGGTTTTTATAAAACTTTTGATCAAATTGTTGATGAGCGTAGTCTTACCAACGCGGGGTGGTCCCACGATTGCGACAACTATGGGTGGCGGTTCTAGAGGAGTTTTATCGACTTGCGGGATGTGCTGCTTCTTGGAGATCACATCTTCTCGTCTCCTGAACTGCCGCTCTGCTCTTACAGCAGACTGGATAGCAAATGCTTTCGGATTCCGTTGTCGTGCACTTAGGTTAGATTGGTCGATTTGATTTTTCTTTTTCTTCTTTTCCGCTTTTCGCCCGGCATGTTTCGCGCGATGCGCTTTCTTTTTATCGAAGGCACTTTCACCTTCCATATTCTTCGCTACAACCTTTTAACTATTTTCACGGAAAACATACGAGAAGAATCAAAACAATCTCACGTGTAAATCAATGAACTGGCTGTTTTTGACATATGAACTTCAGTGATTGTACGATAATGAGTGAATGATTTAAATAAGGCACATTACATACACGGCGTTTCTGTTTTTTTGAGCTAGTTGTCTATGGTTTACAAATATGAAACATCGTGATGGCATGGCAACCCCTCCAATCAGCTGTCATTGATACATTGTAGTGAAACAGATCAATCTCGCTTCTTGTTATTTTTGTGTAAAAAAAAGTCTATTATTTGGATGATGATAGCAAAAAACACTGCTGCTGATGGCTGTTCGCGAGTGGCGCAAACTGTTGTGAACTAGTCGTCGTCACCGCCACCATGAGCACCTCTGAATTGGACAGCCGAAACATCGCGATTTCCATGTAAGTATTGTCAATATTATGCATAATTACCAATTAAAGGGAGATCTCGACGTCTTATTAGCACGTTATTATTATATTTTATGAGGTTGCGGTGTGTGTAACGCTAATTTCACGATAATTTTGAGAACTATACTTGGTATCTGCAATCTAAACTTGGGAGTAATATTGATCTTGAGGTCGATGATCTATAGATCGTCTGGAGCCCTCATCCGTCAATGGTGATCATATTTATACCGGCTATCAGTAACTCATACATAACTTTGGTAAATGTCTAGAGAATGGATTAAATTAAATATAAATAAGGCTAAATATGAATGTAAATGCAAACTATATATAAATGTATTTTATTGATATAAGTCGTCATAAAACTTATTACAATCTCACATCCATTTAATTACCATGTTTGTAAAGCTTATAGTTATGGACAGTTCCATTGTGAATGTGGTCTTGAAAAAGGTACCCCTGATCATATTTTTTTCTGTTGTGCACTTCATATACATTACCTTTATGACATTTTAACTACTTGTATCCCTCGTCCTATTAATTTTAAGTCTTTACTTTCATAGCTGTAAGCTCCCCGAAAACAATAAAATAATGACCCCTCTTTCCTTAGTATATTATTAATTATTTACTAGTAATAAAATTCAATTGTCAACAACTTATTAGGATTTATTACTGTATTTATAATATAGTATGGTGGTAGTGTTTATGTTGTTTATTATCAAAAAGTCATTAAATGTCTATCAAACATCAACAGAGGTGTCACCCTCCTCTGTCAGAGGAGGCAGAATTCTTATAAGAAACGCTACATACTATAAAAGAGATAGATAACATGTTCAGCAATTATTTTCATAAAATATTACTTTAACTAGATGTAGACCGAGATCAGTGCAGTTAACACCTACCTTAAAAACATAGGATGTTTCTTAATAACTGGCCTAATATTGAAAGACAGTACAGACAGTGGTTGCTTTTGCCTTTCCAAAACAGTAGATCTATCAGTCATTTTATAAAATTCCAATAAGCTGCCTAAAATTGAAATAAACTGTGACAAAGTCTTAAAAAAATATTTTTCCTTTTTTTTGGAAATCACTTGAAGTATGCCAATGCATTTAAACCAGTCTATATGTGTAGTTATGTTCTTTTACTAAGTTTACTCACAAATCAATACTTACGAAGTTTTGTTTATTTATTAAGTTACCTACATATTGGTCTTATCTATATTTGTTTGTATGTTGGCAGACGCCTGGGCGCAGATCTGGGAGGAATGGAGTTTTCCACAAGTCCAATAGTTTACATGTTAGCTGACCTAGTTGTTTAACAGTTGGACATTTTGTTGATAAGAGTTTTTATTAATTTTTTTTCGTAGCGGTTACAATGTTGCGTAAATGACGCCAATTAAAATGGTGTGTTACGGTTTATTTTGCGCATTGAATACAATCAAAGTGTCTGGGCTTCCATTATTTTATTGTTAAAGTTGCAAAACAGATGACTATGCTACTAATCTTTGAACTAATTTAAGGGTTAGCACCCCTTGCCTTGATTTGCCGCTTCCAATATACTATAACTATAGTAAATGTCTATGGTTTTGAAGAAAATTCCTATCACTAGTCAAAAATATCAAATAATTATGAAAAAATGATTTAAAATTATTGAATTAAAAATTAAAACCTAACAATCTTAGCATAAACAAAAAGCAAAGAACTCTAATTACACTGTTATCTGTATGGTATAGTGTCACTTTATAGGAGACTCAGGTAGGAGATGCTTGGTCCCAATACAATCAACAAAAAGCATCTATATACATATATGCTATAGAATAATTATAAGTGCATATTTGTAAATCGTCAGCAGAGTAATTTGAAAATTATTATTTCAGTTATTAGAATATAATAGTTTTTTTATATATTTCGAATCATTAAAAATTAATTAAAAGGGTTAGTGCACGCACACAATGAAGAAGACAAGAAAGAAAAGAAACATGGTGACTTTGCAATATAAGGGTATTCGAAAAAGTCAAATGTTTGAAATGTTGGTATGAAAAAATAAATAGAAAAATAAATTCTGTAACCTATTCAAACTGCTCTGCTGTAAAATTTACAAATCTGATGATTGTCTTTTATACCATCGATTATGAACTGGTCATTGGTCGCATAGAATAGTACTGGGAGCTCAGAGATTTTTGGGAAAGAGAAATTAAAACTCGCAAAACAAAAAGAGCAGGTATTTTGTATTTTATTGGACTCCTATTTCCGTATTTAGGCTCCTATTTGGTCCTTTATACGCGCAGGTGTGGTTGACTAGTCCCGCCAACCCAGCTCCTAGAAGAGCTGCAACTCCACAGAAGTCCTGGAAATAAGTAGTAGGATCATCATCATCAGCCTGCATTAGTCCACTGTTGGACATAGGCCTCCCCCAAGGCACGCCACTTATACCTATCTTCGGCCACGCGCATCCAGCTGTTACCAGCAACCTCGCTCCACCTAGCCGGGGGGCGTTCCACGCTACGTTTGCCCAAACGCGGTCTCCACTGTAGCACTTTAATAAGTAGTAGGATGGAATAGGTAAAATATCCCGGAAAACATTGGTGACTAAAACATCCACCTGCTAATTTTTAAACAATTATAATTATGCTTTAATATTGACAGGCGCAAATCGGTGGAAAATCTGGTGATATCATCTCAGGACGCCATCGGGCAGAGCATCAGCCAGGCGCTGACTTTCTCGGGGGTCATTGCTCATCAGACCAACCAGATCATTCAGGATAACAGGTGAGTCACCACTGCCTAGCATCATCATGAACCTTGTATTAGGTAGATAAAAGAATGACCTTCAAAAAGTTGTACTCTTTAAATCTACTTCGAATAGCATTTACTTAATTTCATTTCATTTGTCTGAGATGAAGACTCCATTTTCCAGTTTCTGAGTCCGTACATTATACAGTTCATGGAATATCTAAAAAAATACAAACTTTCCAAGGATGTATGTATATAGTATTGTAGTATTATTGTAAATACGATAATATGTTTACCAATGAGATGAATTATGAAACAAACAAGTGTCTTGTTTTAGGCCTAAATTCATTCACTGTAAACTTTAAGTTCTATAATTAGGACTTTATGTTGCGTTTATTTGTTGGCCCTACGGGGCGGCTTGAAAACTTTTGGCACTGGGGTGGGCCGTTGGCCACTAGCCCCACACCCGCCACCAATCCGGCCTTGGCCCCCGTGTATGGAGTATGGCCTTACCTTACCGAGGTATGGGAATAGACACGTGGGGCACAGTAGGGACGATACGGGTTAAGTTAATAAAGGAATCAATTAAGTAGTTTCAAACGTTTCCTTCCTTTCAAGCCGATATATAATTGTATCAATCAACGCAAAAAGGGTAATAATAGTCAAAGGCAGACAACAATAGGCAAAGTTATCTGTGATTATAATAATATTCAATTCATATAGTACATGCTTTGTACAAAGAGTGTAAAAGAAATTACTTCTTCTTCATTGCATAAACTAGCCATTTGTTTAATAAAAATATTAAATGATATGACATTTGTGAATTTGTTCAACATCGCACCAGACAATTTAATCTCCTACATAAACATAAAATGACATAAGCTAATCACACACGTGTGCATAGCTAATATTTAAATATCTTATAAAGTTCTTGGCAAAATGTGATAGTCAGTCATGGCCTCTAAAGATTTTTTTGTATAAAGAGGGTATTAAAAAAAACTGTCACTTGTAATTTTCACATGCTCTCTACCCGACTACCCAAGAGGAGGATAATGTTTTTGGGTGTAGATTTTCGAGCACGATGTGTTCTAAGTTTAGTTTTGATCCCCAGATAGGATCTGTTTATGGAGTCAATTTTTTTTGTTTAATTTATTACAAACAATGTGAACGTTTTTAACTATGTATAGTATATACAGGGTGTTAAAAAAAGTGCGTTTGAAATTTTAAGGGGTTACTCAGAATCAAGTATAGAATCCAGGAAAAATATTGAAAAAATTCGCTCTTCAATTTTTTTTTTGCAGTTTTTCATACAAATTCTCGATTCACTATTTAGATTTAGTATGAGAATCTGAAAAAAATAATTGAAGAGCGGATTTTTTTAATATTTTTCCTGGGTTCTGTACTTGATTCTGAGTAACCCCTTAAAATTTCAAACGCACTTTTTTTAACACCCTGTATTGTCGTATTTGTCGTCGATATACACATTAATAATGAATTACTTCTATACGGATCTATATTTTACACTTATTGAATTTATTTTTGATACTATCTGATATAATTATAATACAAGTTTCTAAAGACTTCGGATCTGTAATGCCAACCACATCTGATAATGTTTTTTTTTACCCTCAATTGGTAATCCTTTGGCATCATCTCATCGGATGGTAAGTGATGGTGATGCCGTAGATGGAATCTTGGTAAGCCCAAGATTCCCCAACGCAATGGGGAACTGACTATCTTCATGCCGGAACACATCAATGATGTTAGTTAACATTAATGATTGGCGGCAAGACTTGGATAAGATGGTGGTAGCTAGCCACGCGGGCTCAGAAAATGCCCTACCATCAACCAATCCGAGTCCTACCAAGTTGGACCCTGCCGGAAATCGAACCCGCAACATCCTGGTGTGAAGCGAGCGGACAAGCCACTAGGCTACGGAGGCGGTTAAGTTTTAAGTTAGGAGAAATGTCGAAAGGCCCAAAAGAACTACAAAGAAATTCTCACGCTTCATTAGATATAAGACTTGCTCGTTTGCCTTCCTTATCACATAAAAAAAAAAAAAAAAAAAAAAAAGACGAGATACAGAAACAAAAAAAAAATGCAGAACTAACTATATCAAAGTAGCCTTTCCATTTTGTATTATGTGAGAACAGACAGTGCGTATTTGCTATTATTTTGTTCTAAAATGAGTCACTCATTTATTTCAGTTCATTTTATTTATTCGTTGTAAACGTGTGTACGGTGCTTTTAGTGGTTCCTCTCCACATTTTATCGCAAGTTCCATTTTTGTTTTGCCATTTTTTCTAAACACGAAACAAAAATTGAATAATATGCTTCGATTATTTTTAAAGACCCTATATAGGGCTATTTTATCGCCCTGGAGAAACTTCTCAGTAAACAACTTTCCGTAAAAAACCTATATTCCAATCGCAAAAAAGTTTTGAGCATCTCGTATTAATTTGACCAGCCAACCTTGCATGGGTAGGCCAAATATGTTTATAGTTTTTGATGTCCAGTGGACCCTTAAATTGCAATGTCGAAATATAAATATAAAGTTTTTTTACAATAACCGAGTATTTTTTTCTGGCTGTAACTATCTATAAATGGATAGCAAGGTCTCCAAAATTATTGGTATCCTTTATCTAATTGAGAATCATTTATGTATGTAGTTCCGTACTATGTCCTTCCGTAAACACTGGGAAGGAAATAAATATATACAAAGTACGTAAAATTCTAAATTTATTACTTAAATCAGTAACGCGCGTGTTTTCTGAACTGCATGGCGCGTCGACCTACAAAATTGTTTAATGGGCTGATAAAAATCTTTTTTGTTCCTTTAAATATTGTGCAACAGTTCTTCCTTAACTATTTAGCTGCATTTCAAGTGAAAAGTACTTTTTTTCACAAAATAAACAGTATAATTTCTCAAATCATCAATCACAAAGCTAAGTGGTCAGACAATGCTATTTTCAAAACTCTTTGTTTTCATTTTACTAATGTCAGATAATCAATAATCAATGTGCTATTATCTCTAGATTTAGCGTTATCTGATAACGATTAAATCGAATTTAACAGTTCTAATCTATCGAGTGTTGTGTAGCCATGTGCGACGGTAAATGCTAGTGGATAATACCACAATGAGTGTTAAAACAGAAAAGATGGATTCGCAGTTCCAGGTGTTTTATACGCAAATCGAGTCGGCGTGCAAAGTGTTAATATCGAGGTTGGTATATGTGTATGTCAGTTAGCTTTTTAGACCCAATACGATATATACACGTGGTGAACTTCGTGAGAACTTACGACGACCGAACAGCTGATCATAACTATAATTCGGATACGGATAATTCGTAGTTTTCGACTATTTAATTGATTATATTAAGTTCGATCCATCATAAATTCATAACGAATAGAAACGGAATCAGCGAATAGCGTTCTGTTGATTTGCGTCGAATTGATAACACTCAGCGCTTCTTTGTTTTATTTTATACAATATTGTGTGATTATAATAAAATAAATAAAAAATCATACACTCTCTCTTATCGTGTGGCACAATTTAACCGTCCTATCCGCAAGGTATAGGCGGCGGTTGCCTGGTGCTTATCATATCACTTATCATAACCCTTGGTCACGTGTAGGGCATTAAAGATTTACACCTACGGACGTGTGCAACGCGACCATCATACACAACTAGAAATCAGATGTGCAGGTTTCCTCACGATGTTTTCCTTCACCGTTAAAGCAGTCGGTGTGAAAATACACTGATCTGATCATAATCTGATCATAAGTTAAATAAAAAAAAAACAGTTTTGACAATAGATGTAAATATAAAATAACAAATTTAGAGTTCATCAAATAGTAACAAGCTACTATATTTTAGTACCCACCTGCTGGTGCCCAAGATACAGGCTGTGCCTAGTTTGGGACCCATGTAAAACTACTCTGTATGTAAATTATTGTATAAAATAAATTCTTTGTATTTGTGTCTCGATAAAAAACATTCATCATGCGTCCACGGTAGTGACTTAGACATCTTAACCTTCAGCTTCAAATCCCGGCCAATGTACCGACAAGTTTTTCAAAAACTTGCAAAGGCCGCGTTGCACACATCTGTATTGGTGTAAATCTTAATGCCCTACACGTGACCGCGGGTGATGTTAAGTGCAACACCGCGCAACTGCCGCCGTCTGTACTTTTTGATTTGATAGCACGGTTACATTGTGTCACTCTCAATAAGATCCCATTTTTTTCCACAAGTAACAAAGTAGATATAATGTGGTTAAAGAAATTTTAAGGTACATGTAATCACACCACTCATTACGAACCATAAAACCATAAAATCCCGACTTATAAAAATGTACTCTAGGCACTCTATGTCAATCTGGGAACCAACACTAATCTAGCGATGCCTCTCATTTATAAATCTTACATACAAGCATTCGTTCGAAAAACATTAGCCTCCGCTTTGGCAGTGGGGTAAAAAAAGCTGTAATGCAGTAAATTGTGTCTCGGTCGATGCTCTGTACGCCCAGCCAAACATTACGCGGTGAATCATGCCGTTTTTGTACTTATTTAGACTAGATTTTGTTGGGAGAGTTCGTGTGCCGTATTTTTTGTTGGCTTCTAGCTTAATAATGATTGTAGAAAATTCTAGACTCGAGTTTGTTCTTTGTTTCGTTCACTAGCTGTTTGATACTGATTTTGAAGTGAATTTTCTTAATTTCAGTGTTAACTCGTATACGTTTGAAGGCTTTTTACATATATTTAGATACCGTAGTTGTTTTATATTTTTTTTTCCGCAACAGTAGTTTTTGAAGCATGTCACAATCTTAAATGTCTTTTGACCCCTGCATAGCTCGTGGTTAGATAATTTCTTGTGTACATGGTTAACAACCTATTACGTCCCCAATGCAGGGGCATGGGTCTCTTGCCATAACTCGGGAAGGTTAGGCCATACTCCACACACGTGTGTACCTTATGGACTTAATATCTTCAAATATGATGTAAATTCACGTCTGATGCGCTGAGAAATCTCTTTATCATCATCATCAAGAAAAGCAAAATAAAAGTCTAACAAGCACTTGCTCGGTTTATGTAGGCCCCGTTCCTTGTTGATAACGATACCAGTGTTCCTTGGTTCAAAATGCACGTCCATAGATTAGGTATACTTCGGCTTTGACTACAATCTACTACTGCACAACAACCGCCTGTAGGAGGGTTTGAAAGTGAGAGATATCTAAGTCTAATTATTTTCGTTGTTGCCACTGTAGCTGTTAACTGTTTCAATGACACAACTTCTATCAGTTTCATAATAACGGTTAGACTTGTTTGCGAAACAGCCAACTTTATACTGTCTGTTTTGAACATTATTTTTTGATTTGTGAAAAGTATGGTGAATGGTGAATCTAAGTGAGTGTTGTGTATTTTTGAAAACCTATTTCGTTGATAGTTTACTAAAGGAAAAGCGGTAATTTTGTTTAAGTTTGCAACTCTATTAACATTTTTTTGTCGACAAGCACGTATGCTTACAACAACGTATTGTTTCAACTAAGAAATGCAAAAAATATTGGAATAGCATCAAATGAAACCAAAAGACTGAGTTCAAATGAAAGCTGTAACTCTTTTAATTGGGATTGGTCCCATCTTTAAAGTCTCCGTATTGAAACAGCGTAATTTTCACTACTAGATTAATCTAGACTAAGCATGTATTGTACTATACTTTTCGTCGACCCCACGACAGATAAAGGAACCCTGTCTACTTTCGTCGACGCACCACACGTGCTCGTCGACACAAACTCAACGTCGAGTCGGCGCGGGCGCAGGCGTCACCTACAAAGATAAAGCTTGTTTACGTTAATCGTTCACGTCTACGTTTAGTTTTGTCACTTTGTTTTTATCGCAGAGAATATTCCTTCTGCTGTGGTACAGGATACATTTATTTAGGGGTCGTCCATTATTCACGTTAGGTCCAATTAAGGAAAGGCCTCTGCGATCGACTCGCAAAGTTCTCGCGATCGACCCCTGGTCTAAAAGTTACGAAAAAGCTATAGTTTATACTGTCACACGATATGATAACAGATATTTTCGAGGCTCAACAAATTTTACTCCCTTGCTTAGATCAAATGTTTGAATCGGCGAAAATGCAAAGCGAATACGAATATCAGCAGTAAAAATTCCATCTAAATTCCACCAAAAAATCTTTTGACATCATATTGTAGTCTCAAGATCAATATAATATCGAATCACGATCGTTGCTAAAAATCTCTAGATATTATAATATAGTTAATGTGAAGTAAAAAAGCCTATTTCTGATTGATAACCCACAAGCGAAAAAGCCATTTGCCCCTTCTCAGGGAGTAAAAAGTCCCCCAATACGGTAGAGCTATCTTTAAACAAAGCATGTCTGATTTACCCAGTTTTGTTTGTGTTTCAGAAACTTGTCCAGATCGCCCTCGCCCGCTCTCCGGAACCACGAAGCACCCGCAGACGTCGTAGACAATGACAAGGTAAGGTGATGCTGCATTCACGGCTGATTTTCAAAAATATATATATATATATTTTAGGGCTCATATTTGCCCCGCTTCTTTATACGCTGACACCAGTAACTTAACCTAAAGTTTTTCGCGGGTCTTTTAACGATTTGGCAATTCTTCGACCTGGCCAGGACATGTACCTTACTCTGTCATACATAGATGCTCCCTGCCACTCTCTTAAAGGTGAGCCCTGTGCGAGTTAAATCCATATCAATGATCCGACAAACATCTATGTTTCAATCTAGCTAGTAGCCCAATGTTGTATGTAAGCTTTTAAATTTTTTCGTGCCCTCGACTGTTTCATGAAAGAAGAAAAGCTAAAGACTATCAACTAAAATAAAAACACACTAAGTTCGTACAGCAACGCTCTAGTTGCAAATATGGCGGAGTAAGCAAGTTGATTTACGTAACGGACGTTCTAAACCAAGGTATTTAATATACGGGTGTCTATGGGCGGCGGTAATCGCTTACCATCAGGTGATCCATCTGCTCGTTTGCCACCTCTACCATAAAAAAAGAAACTAGACAATAAGAATAGATTTACCCAGGTTGCAGTGATCCATTTGGGCCCGCCTTTACTCCTATTACCCAAATAATAGACAAACGGACACTCAGACCCAAAGAACAGATTGCCGACGAGTAGTGTTAAACATTGCTGACAATAGTAAACCAAACGTAGAATTACTTCGAGGTCTATTCGGCCTCTGGCAGGGCCATTCGCGTAGCATCCGCTTTTTGTGCGCGATTACATATGCATTAGTTATTATTTCCAAGGTCAGCACGCTGAAATATGTAGGTACTAGACTAGAACAATGAAAAATGTCCATGCAGCTCGCAAAGGTTTCATTTTTTTTTACTGTATGAGGTGGTAATAATATGACGGCCTACTTGATGGAAAGTGGCCCTAGGAGCGCTATCAGTGTCTTGTCGATCCTTGAGGGCTAAATGCAATACCTCTTGTGCTGGCCACTTCCCTTTCTAACGCGTAGGAGTGAGAGAGATAAACTGAGTGACGACTGTATGGACTGTCACCGGATTTTACTCGCAAGGGTTTGAGGTCGCCTTCACAGAGCAGGGAGTGTCTATACTATACAGTGTGTAACAAAATTGGTGTAAGACCCGTTACCTGGGGATTCTACTCATCGCACTGAACAACTTTTGTTCTACGACTTTGCTCAAATCGCAAAAAATTTTTTGGACTCTCCATACAAAAATGGCAAAACAGATGATCAATTTGTATAGAGAGTCCAAATTTTTTTTTGTGATTTGAGCAATTTAAATAGAATAGAATTGTTTATACCCTGTATACAGGGTGTAATCAGGCTGGTCCTACACCATTTTTGTAACATCCTGTATAGTAATTATACTGTGGCGACAAAACCGCCTAAGACGGATGGAACGTTAAACGTGAAGTGTATACTCGTAAAGTTGACACTTATGACTCTACTACCTATAACGCAGGCTTTCGCCTAGCTTACGTTTTAGTTGTATTTTATTAATAGATTGCCTTGTTTTACTTATAGTCTAGTGGCTAGACCGGTAGATTTATATCAGAAGGTCGCGAGTTCGATTCCCGGTTGGGTCAACTTTGTAGGACTCGGTTTGTTTTTGACCAGCCTTTTCTGAGCTCGCCTTGCTAGCTACCACCATCTTATCCACAGACTTATATATCTTATCTAAATTTTGCCGCCAGACATCAATGTTAATAGCATTGATATGTTTCGGCATGGAAGTAAGATAGCCAGTTCCCCAATGTGTTGGAAAATCTTGGTAAGCCCGCTTCCATCTTCGGTATCATCATCACTTACCATCTGGTGAGATGATGCCATGGGATTTACAATTGTGATTAAAAAAACAATTAATTTACTATTATTACTATAGAATAGCAGCCGGCACCAACGGCTTAACGTGCCTTGCGAAGCACGGAAACTGTCGAGATAAATGCCACTAACAGACAAACCCATCCAGGTTTTTACCGTGTCTGTAGTCAGTTAACCTGCGTGATCGACGCGACCACGCAAGCCGCACTGAGCCACGACCGCTTCTGCCGCTTAAGCCGTCGGTGCCGGCTGCTATCATTAGATGGCAGTCGTTAAGCCATGTCGGAGGCCTTACAGGCGACTTGAAAACTTCTGACACTGGGGTTGGCCACTAGCCCCACAACCGTATGTGGAGTATGGGCTAACCTTCCCGAGTTATGGGAAGAGATCCGTGCCTCTGCAGTGGGGACGTTTTGAGTTGTTAACTATAGAATAGCCACGTAGATTCTCCTTCGTTGTTCGGTATTTGAGTCAAACATCTGTCGCAGACGTCCGAGACATCGATACAGGTGCCTTCCCACCCGGCGGGCGACGCGATATCCGTGTGCAGTGCCAGCGACATCGCCGCCGCGCTGCCGGCCGCGACCAGGGTGAGTTGAGAGGGACAGTTGATTTCACGTCATCGAGCTTTAAAAAGTTCAAACCACAAAAATTTCCTTTGTTTATGTATTTAGGAGTTTTGCAAATTGGTTAACCGCCTTGTTAAAAAAAAAACTGGGTAAAAAGTACGAATGAAATCGAATCGGTCAGACCGACGGACGGTAAGTTTAGGTTAGACTGTCTGCCACCGTAAAAAAATGATCTCCGAAAAAGACCGTCCGACTGTTTTATTACTATTTTTTTCCACAGTAATATACAAGGCAGCTAGGCCGTTTCTCAAAAGGCCAGTTTTACAACCTGACTATGACATGTATACCTACAACCTGCACCGGTAGCATGACGACGTATCTCGCGTGTGATTCTAGTTTTAAAAGCATTTGTTCCGTTCTAACCCTTAGCTAATGAAAGAGATAGCTGAACTGTTTTCTCGCGTTTGGCGCGACAAACAGCTTTGTCTACGTCTCATGCTACCCGTGCAGGTGTCTTTAGAGAGAAGGAATAAAACACTCGGGTGACTCGGGTGCTTTTTTTTAACTTGGACAGTATGGATTTTTTTTTAAAGGAAAACTCAAAATAACTAGGCCATTTTTAGCTACTTCACTTAACCTCTTCAGTACTCGTTTTATGTCCCGTATCGTTTCCTATATTTCCATACAGTCCGCGTCAGGCGCAGCGTCGCCCGCGCAGCTCGCGGCGCGCGCCGGCGCCGACGGATCCCGCGCCAAGAAGAAGAGCTGGTACAACTCCCTCTACCCCACATACAAGAGCAAGTCTGATGACTTCAAGCGCCTCTTCAAGGACCTGCCTGATGATGAGAGGCTTATTGTTGGTAAGAGCTTGTCCGCGCAGCAAAAAGTTTTAAAGCATTGATGTGTTCCGCCACGGAGATAAGATAGCCAAGAACAGCCAGTTCCTCATTGTTCTGGTGAATCTTGGTAAGCCCGCTTCCATCTTCGGCATCATCATCACTTACCACCAGGTGAGATGTTTTGGATTAAAAAAATGTACTTGTAATACAAAGCTCGCCCGTCAGCTGATTGATTCGTGTTTTTTGGAATGTCAGCAAAGCCTCAGCGGTAAACTTATTTTTGAGTTTTATGAGTTACAAATCAAATCAGATAGCATTGCACACTTTTCAAAAGTCATTTTTAGTCTACCTAATACGAAGTTTCTACCACTTGGCTCTCGTATACCCGACGTTTCGGTAAGTGGTAAGCGGAGAGAACGTCGGGTCCAAAAGAAACTCCGTAGTAGTCTAGTTTGCTACATCTTTTCGCAACATCCTCATATAATTATGTTGTGGTATCCATGTTCCCATTCGGTAGTCTATTTCTCCTGCTTCGCAAGCCGCGTCAAGCCGTCGGTGCCAGTTGCTATCACTAGATGGCAGCCGTTAAACCTTGTCAGAAGCCTAATAATGTTCTGTCGCTGGGGTTGACCTCTAGCACCACAGTCTCCACCTATCTATGACCTAAGCTTACCAAGGTATGTGTTGGTGGGAGTTTCCTTTGGACCCGATGTTTCTTCTCTCTCCGCAACCACTTCCCGAATCGTTTGGGTATACGAGTCCCAAGTGGCAAGAACTTCGTATTAGTTAGATCAGAGATTCTTAACCTGTGGTCCGCGGACCCCTGGGGGTCCGCGAGTATATGTATGGGGGACCGCAGTCTTATCTATGGACTATTTAACAATAATAAATAAATGCCACCAAAAGTCTCGTAATCGCTATGCTTACTTAGCGCAAGCAGCATTTACTGCTTTTCTCAATCACATACAGATCAAAAACATAAACCTAAATAAACCTAATTTGATTGGAAAAAAGCGGTCAAGTGCGTGTCGGGCCACGCACAGTGTAGGGTTCCGTAGTACTTCGACAAACACTGCTTCAAGGGGAAATCCTCCCGTTACTCCCGTATTACAAAATTGACTACTCGTTAACTTGTAAACTGTAAAGCCTACTTAGCTGGGATAGTTTTTCTTTTAACTTCGTTAGCCGTGATTTTTTTACATTTCTAGAAACAACCGTTTAGCTGGCAGGGGGGCGGCACATGACTTTAACAAAAATTTGCAGTTTAAAGCTTGATATTTCGAAAACAGATCCTGGAATCGAAAAATAGTTTTTAGCAAGCGCACAATATTTTTGAAACACCTATCCAACGACTCCCCACACCATGGATAGTCGAGAAAAAATCATCTCCCCTACACGTGAAGTGCGTCACGTGTAGGGGAGATACCCTGAAAACTTTTTCAAGTTTTTATTTAACCGCTTTGTCGGCGTGATTAATGTGAATATCAGTGCCAATTTACAGCTCTCTTGTACTAATAACCTCTGAGCTAAGCTGCGGACAGACAGACAGACAGACAGACGGACATGGCGAAACTATAAGGTTCCTTGTTGACTAAGGAACCCTAAAAAGCAGCACCAACCTTCACATAAACGTATTTTTTTATGAAAAAGTACATATTTTTTTCGATTTTTAGTACTAAAATAAATGGGCAGATTTTTTTTGCTGTCTTTTTATTAAGGGGTCCTTGAAATTGTGCTTGATTTCCATAGGGGTCCGTGGACTGAAAAAGGTTAAGAAACGCTGAGTTAGATTAAAAGATTACCTTCGAAAAGTGTACAATGCTACCCACTTCGAATAAATATATTTTGAATTTTGATTTGAGTCGAGTCTATTATTATAGTAATTTTTATTTAATTTAATACTATTTACATGATTCTTATGGTCTCTGAATAAATAAAATTAAATTAAAAATAAACAATCTCCTCGTCGCAGACTATTCATGCGCGCTTCAGAAGGACATCTTAGCGCACGGGCGACTGTACGCATCGCAGAACTATCTATGTTTCTACGCCAGCATCTTTGGCTGGGAGACTTCGCTCTCGCTCCGGTGGAAAGACGTCACCGCCATCACTAAGGAGAAAACTGCATTGGTATGCTGTTTTGAAAGATGAAAATTAGTTTAAGTAGATGCTTTTGTCGGTGGACCGACGACCTGGTGATGGCTGCGGGAAGCCGCTGGATGCGGGCAGCGCAGGACCGGTCGGTGTGGAAATCCTTGGGGTAGGCCTTTCTCCAGCAGTGAATGTATTTCGGCTGATGATGATGATATAGTAGATGCTTTTAGTAGAAATGAAACTAATATTTTATTATCCTTGCCAAAGGCCTTATAGGTGGCCTGAATTGGCCACTATTACCAATTCGGATTTGACCTTCATGTGTGGAATATGGCCTAATCGTGCCAAGGCATGGGAAGAAACCCGTGCACCAGCAGTGGACACTAGGATTGTTAACATGCACTAAAGTTTATGGGAACAAAAATATTTACCGTACCTGAGAATCGAACCGCTACTCTCAGATCAGAAGTCAGGCTCACTAGTATTAAAATATTGGATGCCAATAAAGACTTGAATATTGAAATATGTCAAAATCAAACCTCACGACGGAACGAAAGTAAGTAAGATGTGTGCGTGTGCGTGCGCGTGCGAACGTGCACGTGTGTGTGTGCGTGCGTGCGTGCGTTTTATCTTCACAACGACTTAACCGATTTTGATGCGGTTTTCTTTACACATTCTATTGTATTAACTCGCCCTTCATGTTTATATGGGCTCGTATTTTTTTTAACTGGTCCTTCATGTTTGTATGGCAGGTGATACCTAACGCCATCCTGGTGTGCACGGAGGGAGAGAAGCACTTCCTCGCGTCGTTCTCGGGGCGCGACAAGGCGTACCTGATGCTGTTCCGCGTTTGGCAGAATGCGCTTATGGATTCGCCGATGACGAGTCAGGAGATCTGGCAGTGGGTATGTCTTAATTTGCAAAATCTTAATTTTATCTACAATTGATAAGCGCTTACCATCAAGATTGAAGTTTTTTTTAACTCGCCCAATTAGTCCCACTACTGAGCAAAGGTCTCCCCTTTTTTCCGCCACTGTTCCCTGTCCTCGGCCAATACCTGCCAACCGTTATGGAAGCGATCCAGTTCGTCCCGCCATCTTCTTCTTGGTCTGCCGCGGCCTCTCCGACCTTTCGGCACCCATTCCGTAGCGACCTTCGCCCACCTATCCGGATGCATGCGGTGCAGGCGCGGATCCAGGGGGAGGGGGTAATGGGTGCAATTGCCCCCCTTAAGCCTGAACGAAGTACTAAAACTTCTATAAAATGCAAGTAAATAGAGGCAATTCTTAACTATTCAAAAATTTCGCGCTTGCTACGCTCGCGACTTTTTATATTAACCGTCTAAAACCATCGACAGTTGCAGAAATACGGGTACACTGAAAATTTGCCCCCCCCCCCCCCCCCCTAAACGAAATCCTGGATCCGCGCCTGATGCGGTGAACGTGTCCTGCCCAGTCCCATTTAAGTTTGGCGGCTTTTTCTCCAACATCAGCTATTTGGGTCATAGAACGCAGGGTGGTATTCCGGATTGAAGATTATTAATTATTAGATTATTAATTTGCATAAAAACAGGTACATCTCAGATAACATGAGTAACGTCTCATCATACTTTAGCAAGCAAATCTTACAATTATTAATCTACGAAAATGTGAAATTTCAATTCAGTTCTTAATACATTCATCTCACCTTCGGTTTACCAAGATTCCCCAACACATTGGGAACTGGCTATCTTATCTCCATACTGGAACACATCAATGCTATTAACATTGACGTTTGGCGGTAAGACTTATTATAGATAAGATGGTGGTAGCTAGCCAGGCGGGCCTAGCAAATGTCCTTTCATCAACTAAACCGAGTTGTACAAAGTTAGACCCCGCCGGGAATCGAACCCTCGACCTCTTGATATGAACCACGGAGGCGATTAAATGTACAGATTGCATAGGTTGACATTTTACTTAGTTTAGGAAAAACTGTGCCTCTTATTTGACACTGTTTAATTTGACAAAAGTACATATACTTAGCTATCAAAATATAAATATTATAGGTTTTTTTTTTATGTGATAGGTGGCAAACGAGCAGACGGATCACCTGATGGTAAGCGATTACCGTGGGGGTGGGGGGAATTGGGAAGGAGGGGGGAGGTACCTATAATCCTATCCATAAGTACTAGTCTGTTGCAGTAGCTAAACATGATCTCGCGTTGAATAAAAATGAAAACGAGTTACAGTTAGGTAATGTTTAGGAATAAGACTGTGTTGAAATCTAATTTTCCGCTGCGCAGTATCTGTTTTTTTTTTTTTGGAACAAAAAATTCACACGTCGGTATAGCGTGACTTTTTATTGTAGTGTTTTTTTTTGTAACGTTCTTGAATACTAAATTCTTTTTCGAGTTAAAAAATTCTGGCGAACTCTCCCTGAATATAATTCTGGCGACCTCTCAAGACTGGCAGAATTTGGTGTCGTTTAAAATTTATGGCGCCTGCCAGACATAAATTCTGGAGACTCTCCGAAACAAAAAAAATCGCAAAACAACAAGTCCCCGCCAGGATAAAAATTCTGGCGATCGATCGCCTAAAACAAAAATTCTGATCGCCCAGTCCAAACCTTCCAAGACAAAACTCTGGCAAACACCAAACCCCTAGGATCGCAATGAAATAAGGCGAATATTTGAAAAACGACGTAAATAATTTTCTATCGATTACTAAATAATCTAAATACTACTACTAATACATCTTTTTCACCTACTTGATCAAGAAATCCAGGGACTATGCGGGGCTGCCCGTACATTCCCTTGATTCGTCCAAGCGAGAGAGGTATGGAAGTGTCAACACAAAACTCCTGCTTTTTACTAACGTTAAATTAGAACCTTTTTGTCAAATAAAAACTCAGCCTGTGAATGTTACAAAAACAGCATCGCATAGTAATACGGTCAGAAGCGGCGGGATAATGCGCTGCTTGTCATTCTGGCTCAGGATTATACATTTAAAGCGATTCAAATGGGTCCCACCGTTTGCTTAGGAGTAAGGAGTATCGAATTCACCTTGTTTTGTTAAAAATAGATGAGGTATGCTGACAACTTCTAATATTTAGAGTTAGTGTGGTTATAACATGGCGAATTTACATCCTGGTTCAAGAGGTATTCACGTAATGTGTGGTGTTTTAACAGTGTGACGTCTATCAACTGTAGTCACAAAATATTTTACAACACAAAAATATAGACATAGGTACTTTGAAGCCTTAAATAACTATCAACTTCACCGGCGAAAGTAGCCACAGCCACACAGGTCACTTATGTATTGAGTTTTATTAAAAATCGGTTTGTTTGACAGACGGACTTCTTCAAAAGTTCCAAAGAATTCGTTTATCGCAGTGTTTTTCAACCTGGGGTCGCGACCCTCCGGGGACATTAATATAATAACTAAATCATTTTCTAATTGAAAAAAATTATGCGCCAATATAAACGTAGTCTTTCAAATTACTAACATTTTGCATGTTTATGGCTCTAGGGGGGTCGCAAGAATATTTTAACTTATACAGGAGTCGGGTATTAAAAAAGGTTGAAAAACACTGGTTTATCGCTTTACCTCGCAGTGTGGACAACCGATAAGGCTATTGCTCATAGCTTATCCACTGATAGTTGTAGCACTAGTATCGTAGCTCGAGGGACCTTCTCCGTGTACACGGCACGGGCCTGCTTAGATCAAGGACGGTCAGATCTGATGGACGCCAGTCCAAGCCGCTACCTCGCCAGGAGTGGAAGGGTGTTAACGGGAGCAGGTCTGAATTTTTTTTTAATTTTTTTTTAGAATAAAAAATTAAAAACATCTTGTTTGTTTAATATACAAACATACATATACTCACGCCTTATTCCTTATTGGGGTAGGCAGAAAACACGGATCGTCATTCGCTCCTATTCTGACATACTTCTCTTGCTTCTTCCACATTAATTACTCATTTCATGCATGCTCGTCGGTTTCGAGTACTCCTTACTTGGCCTTTTTAATTAACAAAAACATGTAATTTTGACGGAGATCTTCCTCGTAGTTACATAGGGTGACTTTAATAGGATATGGTAGATTAAACATATAAAAGTAAACAATCGAAGCAAAAAATATCGACCTCACATGCTTTCGCTAATCATCTAATAAGAATAATAATTATGAGGAAGATTTCATGAAGAGTTCTTAGCACGCCATAGTTAAATTGAACACATTTTCAAATTGAAAAAGAAATCAGGTAGAGGTTAAAACATACGTTCGAGTGTCGGGAGTATACTACCTAACTTTCCCGAGGGATAGGCTACCCCACCCCAGCATTGGGGCGTAATTACAAAATTACGTCATTTAATTGAAATTATGCTTTGCGAATATAAAGTTCAAGGACCAAGGTCTATGTTGAAAGCCTTATCGGTTCTTTAACAGCTCTGAAATTGAAAAAAGTGGACGACAAATTTTTAAAAACATTTCCTTACGTAACTTCACATTCTCCTTGCGATAAGTATTAAAAGAATGTATTTTATAAATAGCTATTCAAAGTCTTTATTGTAAATATAATGCGAACGCTATTATCTCAAACATGGATTTGATCAAATTTGTTTTTGTTGTGTAAAACAAATCAACTATTGTCTTGTATGTAACAGTCCGTAATGACGAGTAATGAATTCGCGAAGATTACTTGTACATAAATGTAATAATTAAACTCACCTTGTGTTGTGTGTGGTTCAGTCAAATCTCAAGTCTGGTTGCGCGTACATCTGCGCGATTTGCCGTGAAAACTGTTTAATTAAATAAATATTAGGTAATGTAGTTTCTTTTGTATAGATTAAATATGAATAACCCGTGTAATAATATATTCGTACATAGCATACAAAGTGGATAACGAATGAATTTCATTTTGGAAAGTTTTCTTTTCAGTACAAAATACATACATTTGAGTGCAATTTTAGTAAAACAAGAAGAGTGGATTATTAAATATAAAATTTTTTGCTATGTCTTAACTCTTGTATTCCTGAATCGTCGTTGAAATACAATTTTATCCTCCAAGTAAGTTTTGCATAAATCTAAATACGTTATTATAAACTTGATAACATCGCTCTTTGAGTAACTTCCCGCTTCCATCTTCGGCATTATCATCACTTACCACCAGGTGAGATGATGCCAAGGACCTACAATTGTGAATAAAAAAACTAACATTAGCTTTACTTGTTTTACTATTTTATTTATGGAGTTTGGTCCGAAAAAAAGCATATTTATTAATAATGTTAACTCTTCTGCCACTAGCGCCACAACCTCCACAAAGCCGGAGTTGGACACGGGGTATGTGGAGTATGGCCTAACCTTCCCGAGGTATGGGAAGAGACCCGTGCCCCTGCAGTGGGGACGATATGGCTTGTTAACTAACTCTTCATAATCTTCATATTATGATTTACTTACTGATAAAAAGACTATTAGGTTGTGGTTTTGTGGCATAATTCCAAAACTACTATAGGCTTGTTTTATTGATTTTTCTCTCAAACCATTTGAAAAGGTATTTTTTAGATAGATTTAGGTAGTGAAATGAAAGTTATTATTGTATGTTTAGATTTCTGTAACATAATAAAATGATAATTACGGTGTGTAATGTGTATCTCGGTTAGTTATCTACATTTCTTGATAAAAAGAAAACGTAAATAATATTTAGCAGTAGGTAACTACTGTTTTACGGTAGTGTTATGTCATTTATTCTAACATTTTTGTCGTGGCCATCCAGCCTTCATAGACTTGACATGACTGACTGGCTGGTACGCTACTGACACGACGACGACGACAACTGTGACAGACAGACGTGAAAAACTATCAGACGATATAAATGTAAAATAAACGAATACAAGACACAAACCATATATTTCTTTGTTCTACAAAGTGGTCCTTCGAATTCTACTGACCCGGCACCATGGGAGACGACAAGCGCGTGACGCGCGGCGTGACGAAGCTGCAGGCGCTGTCTGCTGCTGACGCCGAAGGTAAAGACGATCTGCCTGACGTCGCTGAGCGCTCTATGACTGACTCGCAGCGCAATAGTCGCGACACCTCTCCAAACCCCACAATCGTCTCTGCACGCTCACAACGGAGCACAACATCGACGTTGAAAAAACAAAAGATCGTTGAACTACAACTACAAGCCGCCGAGCGAGCAGCAGAGCTAGATAGAAAGGCAGTGGAAAAAGGCTTGGAAATCGAAAAACAGCTAATCTACGAAAAGTTGCGCATCGAAACCGAAAGCTTAAGCGAAAAAAGCGAAGACTACGCCTCGAAATGCAGCGTGCCTAGACAAAAGGCACAGCCGACAGCTGCCAACGCTGCTGCCTCGAAGATGCCCGCTTCTTACGCCTTGACACAGTTTTGTGCGAAACCTAATCTGCCTTCTTCCTACGAACGTGACGAGCACCCGCGCGCCCCTGAGAGGGGTGATAATATGAGCAAGTTTATGGCACGACAGACGTCCACTAAGGAGCTACCAATCTTCTCAGGAGACCCCGAAGACTGGCCTCTATTTTATTCGCAATTTAAATCGACAACACGACTATGCGGATATAGCGATGACGAAAATATTGCTCGGCTCGCCAAGTGTCTTCACTGCTTGTAAGCGCCACTAATTTAACAAAAATTATAGACACACTTCGACTTCGTTTTGGCCGACCAGAATACATCGTTGAAGTAATGTTGAACAAGCTGAGATCTTCGCGGGAAATACGACATGACGATGTAAATGGTTTGATCGAATACGCAACGAGTGTACAAAACATTGTGGCCATGATGACATCGACAGACGAGTCCGGCCAACTGACAAACACGTCACTGATAAGAGAAGTCATAGCCAAATTACCGTCTATAGTGAAGTATCAATGGAGTTTCTATTTAAACGAAAGAGAATCTACTCAGTCAACTCTTATTGATCTGTCAGAATGGCTTATGAAAATTGCGACTGCAGCAACTGCCATCGCACCGATGCCAAAATCGAATGACAGAACACAGTTTACAACAACAACAACAAAGTCTAATTCAGCAACTGCATCTTCTAAACCTCCATATCTATACCAGAAACACACAGTTTTTACAACGACTAGCCGAGCCCGAACATGCATCCTTTGTCAACGAGAACATGGACTAGACTCCTGTCCTGATTTCCTACGCATGACTACCGACGAGCGGTGGAAGTTGGTGACGGAGATCTGCTTCTCTGTTTCTCTGTTTCTGTTGCTCTGTTTCTCTTGCCTGTCGGCACGACACCAGATAAAGGGTTGCAAACGAAAGCAAAAGTGCACGTCATGTGAGCGGGCCCACCACTTCAGTCTACACACAGAACCTTTGCCAATAGTGGAGGAACCGGTCGAACCGGCCGCAGTGAACCATGTGACCAAAGACGGTGGCACCGTACTATTGAAAGTCGCGCCCGTGGTAATAAAAGGTTCAACGGGAGAAGTCGAGGCTCTGGCTCTACTAGACGAAGGCTCGTCCATCAGCCTCATTGATGAGAAACTCGCAAGCCGTGTCGGTGCCTCCGGCCCCTCTAGGCAACTTCAAATGCAGGGTGCCTCTGGCATGACAGTGACGGAACGCTCCTCACAAAGAGTTTCTTTCGAAGTACGTGGTGTTAATAGTTCTGATTTTTTTAAGTTATCTAATGTAAACTCTGTACATAATTTGAGCTTGCCTCTGTATAAATGTAACTATAAAAAACTTGTAAAAGACTGGACTTATCTGACGGATTATATTGTAAACATTGACAAGACTGTTTACGACCGACCGATGTTACTAATTGGACACGACAACATCGACTTAATTGTTACCCGACAGGTGGTGCAAGGGCCGAAGAACGCGCCGCTGGTCTCCTTCACCAGGCTTGGTCCTATAGTCCACGGTAAGTTGCCTGGCTCGTCGCCCGACAGCGCGAGCGTACTACATGCCTGCGATTGTCAAGAGCTGAACGAGGCCTACCGTCAGACTTTTTCGACCGAGAGCTTCGGCACCAAGGCCGCTTCTGACACCCCTCGGTCCAGGGAGGATACGAGGGCACTCGACATCATGCAGAAGACCACCAAACTAGTAGGTAACCGGTGGGAGACCGGACTACTTTGGCGTGAGGATCACCTAGAGCTTCCCGACAGCTACCCCGTCGCCCGTAAACGCCTGAGCGGGGTTCAGAACAAAATGAACGATTTCCCGAGTTTGCTATCCGCTACAAGGAGAAGTTTGCTGAGAACTTGGAAAAGGGCTATTTCGCCAAGTTGTCAGACCACCAGAGACAGCAGAAAACCTGGAAGACATGGTATCTGCCTCATTTTGCCGTTTTTAACCCAAATAAGCCTAACAAACTACGTATTGTACAGGACTGCGCAGCGCCATCTATGGGAAAATCTTTGAACGATTTTCTGCTAAGTGGACCGGACCTGTTAACTTCTTTGCCAGGGGTACTTTTAAGATTCCGCTGTGGTAAGATAGCGATTATAGGGGACATCCAGGAAATGTTCCACCGGGTACTAATACGCGAAGAAGACCGACAAGCGCAGCGGTTGCTGTGGGACGACGGTGAATATGTCATGAACGTTATGACTTTTGGATCGGTCTGCTCGCCCTCCTCCTCGCAGTTTGTTAAGAACCTAAATGCACGGAGATTCGATGCAACGTACCCAGAAGCTGTCAAAGCTATAGTCGATCACCATTATGTCGACGATTTTATTTTTTCGGTGAACACCGAGAACGACGCGGAACGGATCGTTGACGACGTGATCCACGTTCACGCACAAGGAGGTTTCAACATGAGGAACTTTATGTCAAACTCCAAAAGGTTACTGAGACACCTACCCCAAGACAAGTTGGCTCCTGGTGGGGTGAAACTTCTCTCAGACTTGGAAGAGGAACACATCGAACGGGTTCTTGGTGTTAGCTGGGACCCAGACACTGACAACTTCACGTACCGACTGAAGTTTCACAAGGTTGAAGGTAAACTTGTGACTGGAGAGAAAAGGCCAACCAAGAGAGAAGTACTAAGGCTCATTATGTCCGTGTTTGATCCCCTGGGCTTCCTGCTCTATATGACCGTCAAGGGCAGAATAATCTTTCAGGACGTCTGGAGGTCGAAGATAGGCTGGGATGATGAGATCGAGGCGTCAACTTATGACAGATGGCAGACCTGGCTAAAAGAACTTGTCTCGGTATGTGACGTCACGGTGCCCAGGTGGATGATGACAGACGGCTGCGACAACGACGGGCCCGTCGAACTGCATGTTTTCTGTGATGCGAGCTCGAGAGCTTTCTGTGCGGTTGCCTACCTACGGCGGAAAACAATGTCTCATTCCTGGCACGTTTCCTTCGTAATGGCTCGTGCAAGAGTCGCCCCGCTTAAGACACTTAGTGTACCTCGATTAGAGCTTCAGGCCGCTGTCATGGGGGCGCGACTTGCTCAAGTTCTAAGGAAATATGTTGACAGTCCGTCTACAAAAATCTCAAGTACATGTTTCTGGTCCGACTCAAAGACAGTCCCTTCGTAGCCCACCGCATAAGCGAGATAACGGAACTTACGTCACCCCATGACTGGAGGTGGGTACCATCAGCTATGAACGCCGCTGACGACGCAACACGTGACGGCATGGTGGATGGTTCCAAGTGGCTCATTGGGCCAACATTTCTACGTGGCCCCAACGAGGGCTGGCCCCAAGAGGACACGGACAGCGTGTTCCTTGACCCCAGTGATTGCGAAGTTAAGCTGGTCTGCCCACTGCAACTCGAAATACTGAGCGAATCGCTTCCAAACGACCAACGTTTCTCCCTCTATTGGCGACTCATAAGGAGCACGGCCTGGGTTCAAAGATTCATCCACAACCTCCGGCACGCCAATGACAAGAGGATCGGTGAACTTACGGCGAACGAGGTTTCCGCTGCTGAAATCCTATGGATAAAGGAGAGTCAAAGGAGAACATATTCATCAGAGGTTCGGGACATCAAAAAGAATGGCTTAGTAAGCAAGAGCAGCTCCCTTCGCCAGCTGACACCTTACATGGATACTGACGGACTACTCCGTGTAGGCGGGAGGATTGAACGAGCAGACATTGGGGACGATGCTAAGCACCCAACCATACTTCACCCAAAAGACAGGTTCACGTTAATGTTAATCCATCAGTATCACAAGAACTCCGCACATGTAGGAAGAGAAATGGTACTTAATAATCTGCGGCAGAGGTTCTGGGTTACGAATGGACGCAGTGCAGTGAAATCTGTATGGAACCATTGCCAGGAATGCAAAAATAGGCGGGCTAAGCCAGTGCCCCCCCTTATGGGACAGCTACCTATGATGAGGCTGGAGCCTAAGGGAAGAGCCTTCACCTATACAGGCCTTGATTACTTCGGCCCAATGACTGTCAAGGTAGGGAGGTGGCACGAAAAGCGCTATGGTGCTTTATTTACCTGTCTGACAGTCAGAGCCGTACATATTGAGCTTGTCCACGACCTGACGACCGGCAGTGCCATAATGGCGCGTCGCCGCTTTATAGCAAGACGGGGCTCCCTAAGGAGATCTGGTCAGACAACGCCACTACCTTTAGAGGTGCAGTAAGAGAGCTCAAGAATGCTGTACTCGGTATTGACCACGCCGAACTAGAACGATTTGGATCTCTACGCCAAATTAAGTGGAACTTTATAGTGCCTAATTCGCCACACATGGGAGGTTGTTGGGAACGCCTCATCCGCTCGACAAAGACCGCACTTAAAGTTACCCTGAGAGAAACAGCCCCCTCTGATCAAACCCTGCAGACACTCTTAGCAGAAGTGGAGTTCATGATCAACAGTAGGCCTTTGACCCACGTGCCACTCGACCATGCTGATGATCTACCGCTTACTCCAAACCACTTCTTGCTGACAACGACCGCACCCGTCGACTACCGGACGGGATTTCAGACGACCGACGGAGACTCACTGCGACTGGGTTTCAAACAGGCTCAGCGACTTTCAGACCTAATATGGCGGAGGTGGGTCAAAGAGTATCTGCCATCTCTCACCCGACGCGATAAATGGTTTGGGCCTGCGCAGCCGCTTAGCGTGGGTGATGTAGTAGTGATTGCAGATGATCAGATGCCCCGCAATCTGTGGGTAAAGGGCATCATTACTCGCACCTACCCCGGGAGAGACCGACAAGTACGAGCTGCAGACGTTATGACAGGACAGGACCGACGTACATACACAAGACCTGTGGTCAAGCTATGCAGGCTGGATGTACGCTCCTCATCTTAAGTATCAGCTTTCTGATACTGGAGGTGGGGATGTCGTGGCCATCCAGCCTTCATAGACTTGACATGACTGACTGGCTGGTACGCTACTGACACGACGACGACGACAACTGTGACAGACAGACGTGAAAAACTATCAGACGATATAAATGTAAAATAAACGAATACAAGACACAAACCATATATTTCTTTGTTCTACAATTTAATATTATTGTTAGTTATTTATTTGTCCGCCAGATGGCATTATTTGAAACTAGAACTCGATATCAATATTTTACATTTGTGTGGTATACATATAATGTT
The DNA here is from genome assembly GCA_958295455.1 of Coleophora deauratella. Taxonomy (NCBI): domain Eukaryota; kingdom Metazoa; phylum Arthropoda; class Insecta; order Lepidoptera; family Coleophoridae; genus Coleophora; species Coleophora deauratella. Next base: position 15,007,304 of record OY282405.1, read on the forward strand.
CATACATTTGTATAGTTGATTTTACTACAAGGTCTTGCCTGATACAGGAAGTACAGGATCATGTCAATGGAAGACAATTCATAAATGAGGTCACCTTTTGAGGCAGGGTTGATTGAGTGATTTTTTTAATTTAAATCAATGTTGCTTTTTTCCAAAATCGTATTAAGTTATTAAATTAGAGGTGGGTCGGTACGCGATATTCCAATACCGAAACGTAACTAGTTATCAGTACCCAATAACGGGTTTTGAAACTATTTATTTTAATAACTATGTATCGGCGACCGAGAAAACGATACTGGTATTGTAGGGTGTTGGTATTTCTACGTTACCAGTTATCTGTGGTTGTCGGTGTTATCGCGTTATAGTGGTAAACATGGTATTGTGTGATATTGGTGTCCTTTTCACACATGCGAGATTTGCTATAGTCCGTCCTGTTGTCAGATCGAACCGTTGCTGTCAGAACGTAGACTTGGAACGTACTCCTGTGTTTTTTCGTTGCTCGTGCGTGTTCTGAAACACTTCCGCACGAGAAATTATTCCTTGATAGCAGGACGGTCTTTTGCAAACCTCGTAAGTGAGAAAGGGATACTCTTGCCAAATAATGCATGACTTGCAATAACTTGAGATTTGAAACATGCTTCTCAGATGTTCCCAATAAATAGTTTCGGAAATACATAGTTTTCGTAATACCGAATACCGTATTTCGGTTATTGCACCAATACATAGTTACAGAAACTATTTACGTTTTAAAACGCCCATCGCTATATTAAATAATATGCATATTAACTAAATTATGGACCTATTAAAATTAGGAAAGAAAGTGCTTGTGAGAATTATAAATTATTAGCTTCAAATTAATCAATCATGTATTTCTTCATAATGTTGCCAAACTAGATCTTTCTTTCGTCCGGTCATTATAAACTACGTAAACCAGACGCAGTTCCAAAACATATGTCACAACAGAATCGTTTTGGTCACAAGTCGCAACTTCGCAACACAATAAAATAGTAGATTTGGGGAAATCCCCTTTTCAATGCGACATGAGTGTATGTATCTAGAGTAGAAAATTAATTAAATGTTGCCATTTAATAAAGACAAGACTACCAGTTACGGAAATACATCTCCATGATGTGAGTAATTCATATTAGTGAAGAATTTTAAATAATTAAAAAATCAGTCATAATCATAAACAAAAAAATCATGATTTTATCAATCTTGTTTTGAGGTAGTTCTGGAACACGCCTGTACATCCGTGAAAGAAAATCATAACTAAACAGCAGTCGCAACAAAGTTTTTCGACGCTCCATACAAAAATGGCAACACAGATGATCAATTTGTATGGAGACTCCGAATTGTTTTTGCGATTTGAGCAAAGTCATAGAACAAAAGTTGTTCAGTACGATGAGTAGAATCCCCAGTTAACTGTTAATGTATATGGTAGGTATAGATATTTCTACTTATGACGGCTCCCTCCTTGTGACTTTATTTGCTGACCGTACGCAGCACGGACTGCATTGTATACAGGTGTTGCGTACACGTGGTAATATGGAGACTGTAACAATATAGGAGTACGATTCAGAAGCTGGAACTTTTACTCATCATACTGTATAACTTTGTTATTTTCTGAGATCGCAAAAAATTGCTTCCCGTACATTATTGGAAAATTCGTTGAACGATGTGTATTAGAAATATTTTTTTGCAATTTAGGCAACCCCCATCTATACCTCGGGGGTAGACTCAATTGGAATTGAAGCCACACTAAAGAAGAAGTAGAAGGGCAACTGAACGGGTTCTACACTTATTTTGTTTTGTTGCACCCTATACGTATAAGTAGTACCCAAAGGTTCTTATCAGCCCATCACAACACGAACACTTCACAATACGACATCATCTGCATTGGCCCAGTGCGATAAGCGACGTTGTCGCTCCGTTGCCGTCTATTTATGTGTGCTATATGTGACACTCGCAATCCTAGTGAAAATAGTTAACATGATAAGACTTTTCGAGAGTTACGCGAAGAAATGTAGGTTTATTCATCCGGTGAGCATGTGTTTTCCATTTAGGTGTAATTTTTTCAACTTGTCGTAACATAACCCGTAACATATTAGCTTTTCTCGTGAACTTTAATTGAGTTAGATTGGGTGTAACTAGCTGCGGGTTTTTTATCGTAATATTTTGTTAATTTTAGATCGTTTTACTTTCTTTTATATGATTTATCCAAAATAAAGGGTGACTAGTACATACCTGCAAACCTCTTAACCGGTGACCCTACTCTTTAAACCGATCAACTTCAACGACTTTGGCGAAACGGCAGAAAATCTTTCTATACAAGCTTAGTTTAGAAAGTGTTCGATTTGTATGAAAAGTCTTAACATCTTTTGCTATTTCAGCACCTTTAAAATAATGTTGATCAGTTTTATTGGGCGGAATCACCAGTTGAAAGTTAAATGCCTGTTTAATAGCATGTAAGATATGATTAATCAGTGCCGTATGAGATTCTGATGTAATGTAACAGTGTCATGAAAACGTTGACCGTGTACCTTAGAGTATGTCTGTGTACTAAATAGTTTATTACGCTATCTATTTATAAACCCACACATGCTCGAAGCGATGCAAACTAAATACGTCATAAACACCGATATCTACATATGTTTTTTATTAGTACGAAATCCACTCGATTCTTAAACGTCATTTCACAATTAAAGTGGTGAACGGAAGCGAGCGCACGCGGTCTTTTCCAAAAAATCTAAGGCAAAAAATTCCAACCCTTCTGAAACTGAAATGATTGACCATAAACATAGGTGTTTCTCTCTGACATCACATAATTGGCACTTGCATTGAAAACGATTCAATCCAATGTCAACTATTAAAGGCAACTATTACCGTCACTAAAATAAATCTATGCTAGATCGGTAACCTCATCCGTATATGAGAAAATTTCACAATGATAATTTGCGATGGAATGCCTGTTGACGTTGTTTCGTTGCTGGGTTTTCTTCTTGTCACCGAATACAAACCACGTTTCGTCGCATAACTTGCGGCTCTCCACAGTCGGCAACTCGTCTACCGTGGCAGGAGGCAAAGTCCCAGCAATCCAGCTAACTAGTGTGGCCATTTGTGGCAGATTTGACTACTAAATTTTAACTCTGACAGAACAATGTTAAAAAAGTGGCAGAATTCGGCAGATTTCGAGGAAATCCTTATTATTTTTGAAACACCAACACCAAACTAAAAAAAAAAGTTTATATTAGGACATGGAAAATTATATCTGACGCAGGATTATGATAACATCAGGGTTTTGATCAAAAACCGGAAGAAAACAAAATTATTACTTAATATTATCATAAACCTAAGAAAAATCGGATTTTCGATCAAAAACTTGAACTCGTTTATATCGTAGTTATAATTTTAGAACAATTTAGAAAAAAAAACGTATCTTTTTTTATGGCAGAGGTGGCAAACGAGCAGACGGATCACCTGATGGTAAGCGATTACCGCCGCCCATAGACACCCGCAACACCAGAGGAGTCACAAGTGCGTTGCCGGCCTTTGATTTGGGAGTACGCTCTTTTCTTGAAGGTTTGAATGTCGTATCGGTCCGGAAATACCGCAGGCGACAGTTCATTCCACAGTATCTCCAAGAAACACCAATATTTCTTAAAATTTGAGAACCATTTAGGAAATAGGTAATCAAAATTGTTCCTCCAACAAATACTTATACCTTATTCAAATTGAGACGACCTAATTTAACAGAAAAATGGTTCTAAAATTATAAGAAATATTGGTATTTTCCGGATTTTCTTAGGTTTATGATATTATTAAGTAATAATTTCGACTAAAACCCTAGGTTTTTGATCAAAAACCTGATTTTATCAAAAACCTACGACATATCACTGTCCTAACATTAACTTTATTTTATTAAGAATTCTTTGGAAAAAATAATTTTACTTACTGAAATAGCAACTTTTGTCTCATGCCAGATTGCGGGAATTACCCGTTTATTATTTTTTTATGTAGATACGCCCATGGTACACCATATCGATACTTCTGGGCTCAAAGGGTGTATACGCTAAATAGAACTTAGGCGTATACGGCCTTTGAGCCTAGACGTATCGATATAATTATGAACGTTAAAGGAACAGTGATAAGGTTTATTAACTTATCTGATCAGGGTTCCACAAAGTGTGGTAGATTTTGGCAGATTTTTTGTCAGTGTCGCGCAGATTCGCCAGTTTTGAGATGGTCACCCTTAAGCTAACCTGAGGTACTTTCGTCGGTAGTCGACAACTCGCCTATCGTGAAAAGGGGCGAAGTCCCAACAAGCCAGCTAACCTGAGGTTCCCTTTGTGCCAGGTACACAGCTGCTACGGCGAGGAGCTGGGCTTCAACTCCGACGACGAGGGATACGCTTGCTCGCGGGAGCTGCACACCGACACTGCCTCTACTGAGGTGAGTTAACTTACACTATACAGGGTTATTTTTGGACCCCCCACCAAAACTTCACAGTGGCTTCTACTCATGAAACTGAGCAACTTTCCCCAAGTAACCAATGGCCAATTCGCAAAAAAATTGAGGGCATCTCCATACAAAATAGGCCGATCACGTGATCAAATTAAATAGTATGAAAGGTCCAAAAACTTTTTTGCGAATTGGCCATTGGTTATTTGGGGAAAGTTGCTCAGTTCCATGAGTAGAAGCCACTGTGAAGTTTTGATGGGGGGTCCAAAAATAACCCTGTATACGGCTAGGTGGAGCGACGATTTGCGCAGGGTTGCTGGAAACAGCTGAATCCGCATGGCCGAAGATAGGTGTAAGTGGCGTGCCTTGGGAGAGGCCTGTGTCCAACAGTGGACTAATACAGGCTGACGATGATGATGATATACGATCCAACAAAATCAGGTGGAACCATTTAAACCGGGCTTATATTCATGAAAATGAAAAACTTGCCCAAGGAACCCATAATCAACACCGCTGAACACGTTAAAAAACCGACTTCAATCGTAACAACTACAATTTTGCTATGTTTTTTTTTGTTTTTGTTGATTTTTTCATAAAGCTCTGAATTCACCTCTTACCTACCAAACAAAAAAAATCAAAATCGATTTATAATTGGCGGAGTAATCGCATAACATACATGCAAAAAAAAACAACATACAGCCGAATTGAGAACCTCCTCCTTTTTTTTGAAGTCGGTTAAAAATGATTACGACTTTTCTAATAAGTCGGTCATCTGATCCGCCAATTCGGTCAACTTAGTATAGGAAGTCTAACAATCTTTGCGTGACTTGACTGAGGTTCTTGGGGAAGTTGTTCAGTTAATATCCGGGACAAATCACACACGGTCATCTGTTCCCAAACTAGGATTCCCTGTATCTTGGGAACCAGAGACTGATATACATACACATATACATTTAAATACATACATATATAGATATAATACACCCAGACTCAGAGCAAACAATACTGCTCATCACAGAAAAGTTTGCCCTGTGTGGGGATCGAGCCCACGACTCTCGGATCAGAGGTCAGGATCGCTAACCACTTAGCCACCGAGTCAGTCATTCATCATTATCATCCGAGTTTCATGAGTAGAAGCCCCAGTTTAAAGACCTTTATTGCAATCGAAGCACAAAAATATACAAAGAGTTAGCAAATATAATCAACTACTTTTGTCAATTCTATGGCAATATTTTTTTTGTTGTGGACAGTGTAAGACCGGTTGTCGTGGAAATCTTGGGAGGAGCCTTGTTCAGCAGTGAAAGTATTTACGCTTATATGATGAGCTACCATTGGCCAACTGTCAACGAATAAACTGTCTCCCTATGGAGAGAGAAATAGAATAGTGAATAGATTTTGGATGCACTTAAGTGGTCTCCGATGAGACTTATCTTGCGGCTTGAAGGACCAAACCTATATGTAAAGATTTCTACTATTTACCACTGCTCTGGCCCTGTTGGGGCTTCGCGGCTGGTCTAAGAGCAGTGGAGCGGTAGGTGAGACCAGATCCCCTTTTTTGCTAAAATTTTTACTTAATGTATTCTATTTTGGAATAGGTCTTCAGCTTCGCAGCTGCTGTAAGCAAATAGCAACATTATTGAATATCAAGTTGATTTGGTCCCATTGTTTTTTATGTATTCAACTGTCGTTTAGGCGGCGAACGAACGCGACTAACAATGAAATATATGCGTGTTATGATAAACTTGTAGTTGTTTATACTTTCAGCTTACATAAAGAAGTGTAGATTAATATGGGTCATCCGGATCTTTGATGTGGCCTAGTTGAACAAATTTGGTATTCGGAGAGAAAAATGAGGTCTCTTTTTTATTTTATAAAGTGGTAAAATAAGCCCACGTAATCCACCACGACCTAGGTCTTAGGAGCATCTGTAACTTCAGAATTTTCTAAAGGCGACCTCACCCTCCGCCCTCCTGTTACCAACCCATATCGTCCTCACAGCAGGAGTACGGCTCTTCCCATATCTCGAGAAAATTAGGCCATACTCTACAGTCCACACCTCCAAAAAGTTAAAACTTTTAATTTGGTTGATCAATGACCTGTAAATATGGACCTTTCAATATGAATCCTTTAAATATGGACTGCAATTAGTCCGGCGTAATTTTAGCAATTTCTTTTTTGAATCGCAGAAAAAAATTAATACTTGATAGTAGCGCTAATGACGTTCGATACGCAAATCAAGAAGCTAAGATAATTTTAATATAGATAAAATAATTTACCAATATTTTAGCAACCGTTGCGTTGTGTCGATATCCAGTCCACCTGCCTACATTTCACTCCGTACGTCTCTCATTATCACATCACTATCAGCAAAAATTGATAACTGATACGAGAACGACAAATTATCGCTTATTTCGCAGCTGTGTTAATGGCACACTTGTTTTGACTATGTGGCCGTTTGTAAGCACAAGAACTGTTGAGTGAAACAAGTTATTATGATTAAGATAGGGAGGAAGAAGAAGCAAGGATGTGAATCTCCTACTTCGAACTCTTTGCCTTTCACTGTAAGTGATATATAAACTTCTTGGAGCATATTAAACATTTATTAACAAATATTTGTTCGCTCGAATGAGAGCAGATTTTGTATGGATTTAACCCTAAGCTTCCCCTTTTTTGTATCCAAAATCTTACGCAAGTAAAGCATATTTAATTTCATTATGAAGTTCATACTAGTTTGAACGAAAACACTGTTTCCAGGTGTGTGGGAGGCGAGAAAGATTGCAAAGAACGTCACTCCCTCCAATCGGTTGATAAAAATCTTAACTTCTATTTATTTAGTTATATAGTAATTTTTGCCCCCAACTCCGCCTACGTTTTTCGTTTTTTAAATGTCCTTGAGGAAGCACAGATATTTTTTTTCCAGACCCTCCTTAAATTTTTTTGTACGATATACTGTGTGTTCCCGGCCTTTGTTTTAGCCACACGCCGAATTACAATGACATGCGTGCTGTGTTACCAGGAACTAGGGGATTCCATGGAAACAGCCGGCGCGGGGGATGAACCTTCACGACAGAGGGACTCTTCGCCACCACTTAGTGAGTTACCTATACCCTATTACCTTTTTGCTTAGTCTAGATGGCGTTGTGAAAAATAATGAATTATTTTGAATAGGTACCTCTTTTCTCTCGATTTTTTATCGCAACTACAAATGTTGATCATGCGCGCTCTCCCTAAAAATAAAGGAAACACTAACCTAAAATGATCCAGATTAATCAATCATGTTTTTGGCTTTATAGGCTACTACTACTATAAAAGAAAGGAATGGCGGTCTCAGGCCAGCTAGCTGTCATCTGTCAAAAATTACTTTTGTTCTAAAAATGTGTCAGTCATTAATGGAATCATTTTGTGATTTTTATAAATTAAAAATGAAATATGAAATGGAAAACAAAACAAAAATGGTTTTATGAATTTTCAGTGAAAGAGCAATTTAGTGAACTTTGTCTCATAATTTATTTCAGATGCAGACATCTATCATCTAGCCTATTGCTGTGTTCTTTGAGGCAATTTTCCCTTACATGCTTCGCAAAAATCACTGTAGTTGTCTTCACAATATTTACATAGCAAGCTGAAAACGATGGGTTTTCCTCCCATCCAGCTCGATAGTGCTCTTCGTATTTCAATTTCTTTTTCATTATTCAAACTCAACTTAAGTTTGAACTCCGCAAATACCCAAAACAAATAATATTAATATGAACGAATGTCCAATTATCCATATTGAGTTGAGTAACAGAGAGCGATTTCCTAATGTCTTATACGGAAAGGAAACCGGTATAGCATAGCAACGTATTAACTTTACTTTTACGGGGAATCCCCTGGAAAAGATTTCTCGTCTATCTGTATTGCCGGCTTCATATTGTTATTTTTTTTTTTTACTACTGGATACTTGCATTTTAACTTACATTTGACAGATTTTTAGTTTTTCTAAAATACCGATTTTCTACCGAAATCTACTAAACGATTTTGCATTACTAAATCACCGTTACCTTTGCTCGAAATCTACCAAAAAAGTCGCTAGTCGAGACTTGTAATGTGTTCTCGCGGAATTCCCCTGCATCTCGTAGCTCAAATCGAGGAGTCCCCACAAAATGCTGGTCTGGATGGTGATAAAATATCGTTATCAATAAAATATGATTTCCTCTGTGGCGCAGTGATCAAGTTACACTTTTGAACTGCTAATACACGCGGGTTCGATTACCGCCAGGATTAGTTCATGTGATGGATGCGGAAACACCTAATCGCATTGTAAACAAATCCTTTATTTGCCAAATATAAGTAGTTTACAACTTTGAGTTTGTGTCCTGTGAGAATCGAGGAAATTTGCCAGGACCATGAACATATTTTTTAATACAGGTCCCGTCAATCTTTTAGATCGCTGAAGAGTACTGAGTGGGGGAAGTGTGCGTTCACTTGGAATCCTCATGATCGAATTTCGAAGTAGTTCCTTGGTTCCGCTAGCAGCCTCAGTGAAAAACTCGATTTTCTCTGAAACTATGATAGCGCTAAATATTATTGGCACTAAATATTGGAATAATCAGAATATCAAAATTCGATCATCATGAGGATCCTCAGTGAACGCACACTACCCCCACTCAGTACTCTTCAGCGATCTAATGGGTAGTTTACACGTATTAAGTAGCGAAGTAGTTAAGTTAATATTAACTTAAAACTAAGTTAAGTGGTCAAGCGTTTACACGTAATAAGTAGTAAGTAGATAAGTAGTAACTAAATTTTAACTTGTGTGTAGCGTTTTCACGTTAAAAATCTACACTTGCTTGCCATTTAGTAGCAGGCCACGCCCACCGGGGAGAGCGCGCGGTGCGGGAGGCGCGGCAACTTATTCGAAAAATAGATTCGATTCTATACTACTTGCGCACTTGTCTACTAAATCGTTAACTTACTACTTATGACTTAATAGCTGATAAGTGACTGTTTACACACAGAAATTTACTTAAAATTTAGTTAAAACTAACTTAATTACTTCGCTACTTAATACGTGTAAACTACCCATAAAAGATTGACGGGACCATATCTCATGTAAAAGAAAGATGAATTAAGAATATTCGGTAGATTTTACATTGTGCTTGAATAAATGTGTGTTTGTGTGGGTGGGTGGATGCGTGTGTGTGAGTGTTTGATGTTTATATCTATGTTGTTACCTTGATTAAACGGATTTTCAGTTTGTTCATAATTTATTCCAAGCCGAGATATGTATTTTCGTGGTAATTGTGTTACATACTTATTACTCGACTGCCCAAACGAGGGGTAATGTTTTTCGAATGTATACAGGTGGGTGGATGTTTATAACCTCACCTGGTGGAAAGACGAATTACTATTTAGATAAGAAAATTACAATTAATTTTTGCTATTTTCTTAAAATAATAAATTTGTGTACCCACCAAAATGGAGCTCATTTCTAGCAACTAAGTAATTAGTTTGTTTAGTGGTTTTTATTTTCGTATAATTAAAATAAGTTTAGATTTCATGGTTTTCCATTAATTTAATTTACTATGTTTGTAAGAAAGATTTGTTTGAGTCTTATAATTGAGCCTATCGATTAAGGCCATAGAAGTACAGAAAATATTTTTTTTGTATTTTAGCCGGTTCTATTCCTGGGTTTGACAAGCGTATTTTCAAAAACCTTTAAATGTAGTTTTGCTTCTTTTTAAAAATAAAGGAATGTTTCCTATGAGTAAAATTTGCTATCTCCAATATTTAGAATACTTTCCCTCCAGGTGAGGTTACAAAATTCCATATTTTCATTATTATCGCTTATAGGCTAAAACGACATAATTGATTTTTGAGTACGAAGGTGTTGTTAAATTCGTATTGAATAATATAAGTATATCGTATAATAAATAGCATATGTAGTCGCTTTTTTAAAGTTTTTGTTGATGATTTATATTCTTATTAGTTATATTTTTATATTATGCCTACGCTTAATCAAATAACTAAAATAGTAAATGTAACAAATAAAGGAGCCGTTTAAGAAATAATAAATTATACAGTACGTGTAAAAATAGATATAAGACGAAAATCTGAGAACAAAATACAAAGTCTCTAAACAATATTGGCCAAACAGCAGTCGAACGTCAACGTCGTAAAAAGTTGAAAAGTTGTCCGAATTTGTCTAAATAAGACTAGTTAATGAAACCATTAAAAAATGTGCTGGTTTGGTAATTAAAAAATGTATGGCAATAAATGAATTTGGAGTTTGAATGCAAACGTAGGGTATGAACCTAACCTGTGCTAACTGAGACTTACACTTTGTTTCTTCTGCTCCTCGGTTAAATATAATGTTACGCGCCGCAGGCGCCACCTGTCGAGGCATGCAGTAAGGCGAGCGAGGGCTAACTTATACTTCGGGAAATCCCCCGCATTCCTGTAAATACTGCGTCATAGCGTCTCCTAAGTAGCGAAGAGGGAGAACAAAGGATCGTAACGAGGCGGGCAGTCCGTGTCGAGACGAAGTGCGAGTGCTTACTGTAAAATATCTGTGAGAGTGAAAAACTAAACTTGGTTATTTAATTTGTCATGTAACTGGGATTTACTACCAATTAAAGACTACATAATATAAAACTATTATATATTTCTTATTTTTATATTCAGAAGTGGTAATAAACAAGTTTAATCAAAGGACCCAATATGAAGCGATTTATGCAGAACAAAGACAGTGCTTATACTCGGGCCACAAAAAGATCTAGACTTTCGGTGACATCTGTAACTAGTGCAGGAGCTATATATGTGCAACCAGTATCTGCAGTTAATGTATCTCTAACGCGATCGCATACTGAGTCGCGCAGTGTACAACCGCACGAGCTTCTGGCGCGCGAACAGGAAGTACACAAAAACGCGCTTCTGGCGCAGGAAGATGATAATATACATCCAAACGTTATGTTAGAACGTCTATTAAAGGATAAATTGGATGGGATGCTTCAGAAACACTGTGGAAATATACAGTCATCACGAAACATATCAGGTGAGAAAATAATTTTACCTTTTGATCCTGATGATCATGAAACTAATATCAAAACATGGTTGGTCAAAATAGACCAGTTAGGATTAGTTCACAAATGGAATGATTACACAAAAATCGTCATAATGCAGACAAAGCTTACAGGACAAGCTCAGCAATGGTTCAGTAGATTGGAATCTTATGATTATACATGGGAAGAATGGAAGGCAATGTTAATTAAAGCATTTCCCATTCAGTTTGATTTTGCTGACATGCTAGAATCGTTAATTAAGCGAAAAAAAGAGACCACTGAAAGCATCACGCACTACTATCACGACAAACTGGCAATGTGTCGTCGCTGTCGGTTTGACGATGCTGCCACAATCTCATGCATTATCAAAGGTTTACCAGAGGAATTAGAAAACAGCGCACGAGGCTACAAATGTGACACACCTGAAGAATTTTATACGGGATATTTATCGACATTTGAGAATTATCGGTACAAAACAGAACCTAAGAGAACTAACATAGGTGGAACAACTAATACAAACTACATCCGTCAGAATAAGAATGATGGCGATAAACGTCGTGCAGCAGATAGTCAACCGATATCTCGAGTCAATTCTACATTGACCACTCGTCGGCTGAACTGTTTCAGATGTAACTCAACTGAACACATAGTTAAAGACTGTCCAGTGCCTGATCGACGTATATGCAAGTTTTGTTCTGAAATTGGACATCACATTAATAGATGTCCTAAAATCGAGAAGATCATGAAAGGAAAGGAACCAGCAACTATCAACATTATCCAGAAATTTAATGACATTTATAAGAAGGATGTCATTATTTGTAACGAGAAAATAAGTGCATACAGGGTGGCCAGAAGATTGACGTCAAAAAAAAAAAATTAGGTCCCTCGTATCGTGGGGTATCTGAATCACCCCCATGTATGTTCCGCGATTTTTCACGGTTCTCGAGTTATGATTTTTTTTCTGAATTTTCAAAATTTTCGACCTGACCAACTTTAAAAATTTCTAAACAAAAAAGTAGAACCCTTTTCGATAAGTTTTTTTTGGAAACTTAATCCTCATAAATTGTACTTTTAAGCATAAAATAATCAGCTACGTAACTTTCATGAATATTAAGTAAATTTTGGTCACAAGAGAAAAAAATACGTTTAGTGAATTATGACTTAGATTTTCAAATTTAAATCAAAAATCTAAACAGATGACTTAGTGGTTCCTGAGTAGGCTTAAAAACTGCACCATTCTCTTAGTTTTCGTAATCATTAAAAAAAAGTAGTACTTAATGAGCTAGTTTTGTTAATATCGGCCTTGAAAGATAGGGAGGTCATAAATTTTTAAAATTAGCTATCTGATGAAAAAAAAAGTTTGGTCATTTTATCTTTCCTTAGGTTAAATTAGTCTGTTAATTAACCAAAAATTACTGCAGAAAAACATTTTGAGGTTTCATTTATTCACTTTTCGATCAATTCTGGTGGATAACGGGTTGTAAAAGTACTTTTAGGCGCAATTCAAAGAATAAACCCGCAATAACAATAGGCGCGATGATAAGAGATAGAATTATTGCCATCTCTCTCACTCTAGGTAGTGAAAGGGGCCGCCACTCTAGCCAGCCCGAAACAAATACCTGCCTCAGTCGTACTCACTTTGTGTTTACTGCTACACGCGTCGCCGCCATTTTAGTTGAATACATTCGCTCGCCTTACTTGTTGACTACTTTGCTCTGTTCCTCGACTGTTTTGCATTCTGATTCGGACTTTGTTTACTGTGAAAGTGTAAGTGATGAGTTACACATTAAGCGAATATGCAGAAATGCATTATTTTTATGGAGTTGCACAAGGAAACGGCCTTGAAGCAGCACGATTGTATCGCGAACAACTTCTACGACGTGGTGGGCCGCAACCTGAGAATTATCCCGACCATCGTGTTTTTACTAACACGCACAATACCCTAATGTCAGGCCGCATTCCTGGACAACGCGGTAATCGTGAAGGCATCCCTAGAACTGATCCAGATCGCAGAGAAATGGTGCTCGAAGAAGTTCAGCGAAATCCGTCTACGAGTACGAGAAAAATGGCTCGTGCTCTGGATATCCCAAGAAGTTCTATCCAGGCCATACTTCGCGATGAAGGATACCACGCATTCCATATCCAACGTGTCCAAGCTTTGCTGCCTACAGACCACCAATTGCGCGTGGAATTTTGCCAAACTATGCTACGAAAAGAGCAAGAAGATCCTGGATATTTTAATAAAGTCTTATGGACAGATGAGTCACGGTTTGAGCGATGTGGTATATTCAATATCCATAATTATCACACCTGGGCGATTGAAAATCCACACGAAGCGAGAGATTCAACGTTTCAACATCGTTTTAGTGTTAACATGTGGTCTGGTATCCTCAACGGTGAACTGATTGGTCCATTTGAATTGCCATCTAGACTTGATGGAGCAACATACAGAAACTTTTTAGAAAATGATCTTCCAATATTGCTGGAAGATGTGAGTCTTCAGCTTCGACGAACCATTGTTTTTCAAAATGACGGCGCTCCGTGTCACTATGCGACGCAAGTCCGAAATCACTTAAATGAGACATACCCCAACAGATGGATCGGACGCAGTGGACCAATTAGGTGGCCACCACGCTCACCTGACCTTAACCCCATTGACTTTTTCATTTGGGGTTATTACAAGGAAATAGCATACGCTCGAGAATGTTCGAGTGAACAAGAATTAAGGCAAAAGATTGCAGAAGCCGGACGTGTTGTGACAGAGAACAGGGAAGCCTTTAGACGATTAAAAGACAATTTTTTACGTAGGTGTAGAATGTGTATTGCTGTTGGAGGTGGCCACTTTGAAAACCTGTTGTAAATGTTAAAAATAAATATTGTTTTTACTTTATCATCTTTGATTTATTGACAAAACCACTTTTTACTTAAAACATTTTTTAACCAACTTCTACGGCATTTTTCATGTTAGTTTCTAGCATTCTCTATCTTTAAATAACCTAAGGAATGATTCTCTATCTTTAAATAACCTTAGGAATGATAAAATGACCAAACTTTTTTTTTCATCAGATAGCTAATTTTAAAAATTTATGACCTCCCTATCTTTCAAGGCCGATATTAACAAAACTAGCTTATTAAGTACTACTTTTTTTTAATGATTACGAAAACTAAGAGAATGGTGCAGTTTTTAAGCCTACTCAGGAACCACTAAGTCATCTGTTTAGATTTTTGATTTAAATTTGAAAATCTAAGTCATAATTCACTAAACGTATTTTTTTCTCTTGTGACCAAAATTTACTTAATATTCATGAAAGTTACGTAGCTGATTATTTTATGCTTAAAGTACAATTTATGAGGATTAAGTTTCAAAAAAAAACTTATCGAAAAGGGTTCTACTTTTTTGTTTAGAAATTTTTAAAGTTGGTCAGGTCGAAAATGTTGAAATTTCAGAAAAAAAATCATAACTCGAGAACCGTGAAAAATCGCGGAACATACATGGGGGTGATTCGGATACCCCACGATACGAGGGACCTAATTTTTTTTTTTTGACGTCAATCTTCTGGCCACCCTGTATATTGATACTGGAGCACAATTAAATGTTATCACAATTCAAACGGCAAAGGATTTGAAGTTGACAGTCACTGAAACAGATGCTGTGTTGAAAGGTTTTACGGGCGAAACAGTACCAGCATTGGGACAAACAAACTTTTCTATGGATATCGATGGAATGAACTTTAATACAAATGCAGTAGTCACTCATTTGAAGTTGCCAGCCGATGTAAAAATACTCATTGGACAGCCCGTGATCAATTCACAGGGAGTTTCATTAGTAACCACACCCAACTCTGCTAAACTGATAAATTACGAAGAAAATATGGAATTTAGTAATTACCCACAAATTATGGTTGACGAAAAGGAGGAAAACTTTCAGATAACAACACGCTCAGAAGTTCATATTCCACCAAAGGAATCAGAATTTGTGGAAGTAAATGTAGTTGGAAATGAAGCTGGTGATATTTGCACAGCACCAATTATTCATGAACTGAATGGAACACACTTCGCTATACCCGCAACATTACTAAGTGGAGGAACGGAGTATGTGCGAATTTTTAATATGGGTGAAAAAGAACTGGACTGGAAGAAAGACCGTTTGATTGCACGTGCTGTTCCGTGTGAACCGATGGTTGGAAATGTAGATATTTCTTCTGTAGTCAAGAACATCAAAGCCAAGCAGCCGCAACCCGATGACTTGCAGGTTCGTATAATTTCTTGTTATTTAATCTGTCTGTGGGCTCATAGCCTGAACACATGATTCATGTAATCCGTCTGTCTATCTGTCTGTCTGTACTGCCTCTGTTTATCAACTCTGTCTGTCTGTACTGATTACTTATCGATTCTGTTTATTTGTACTGAGTTGTGTTGATTCTGTCTGTCATTTGTTTCAAATTATATAATACAATTATGACTATTTGTTACTCTATTAGTATGTTTGCTATTATTTTTAATGTGTATTATAAAATTCCTGTATAAATTGGCTGAATCACACAGAACTCTAAACGGAATGTCTATTATTATGTTTTAAAAGAAAATTGCGTTGTTTAACCCAATATAAAGTCAGATATCCTATTCTTTCAGAATTTCGATTTCTCAAGTAATCCTGAGGATAGTAACATTTTACATTTGACTTGGGAAAATCTTTTACAATGTAAAGTTGCAAATACACTGCTATCAGAAGTTGATGTTGGACAGTTATCACAAGAAAACAAATATCGTTTGTTTAAGCTACTTTTGGAATACGAGGATTGTTTTGCTAAAGATACTAAAGATTTAGGCAATACCAATATTTCAGAAATGAAAATTGAATTAACATCAAAGGACCCAGTATTTCACAAACCATACAGACTTTCACAGAATGAACTTGAAATTGTACGATCAAAAGTGAAAGATTTAGAAGATGCTGGAATTATTAAAGAATCAAACTCTAATTACGCTTCACCTATCATTTTGGTAAAGAAAAAGAACGGAGACAGCAGACTTTGTGTTGATTACCGAGCATTAAATGCAATAACAATCAAAGACAGGTTTCCTCTGCCTCATATCGATGATCAGCTGAACAAATTAGCTGGTAAATGTTATTACAGCAGTCTGGATTTGGCACAAGGCTATCATCAGATACCAATGTCTAGTGATTCAATGAAATATACTTCGTTTATAACTCCTGATGGACAATATGAGTATACTCGTGTCCCTTTCGGTTTGGCCAATGCGCCTGCAGTCTTCCAGCGAACTATTTACAAATTACTCGGAACATTGCGTTATGATGAAGTGTTGACATTCATGGATGACATTTTATTACCATCAGTTGACATTGATAATGGATTACAGATTCTGGAGAGAGTGTTGCAACTATTGAGAGAGGCAAATCTAAAACTGAATTTGCAGAAATGTTCATTTTTGAAGACTGAGGTAAACTATTTGGGACATGTTGTGACACCGGAAGGTATTCGACCAGGAGATAGAAAAATTGACGCGGTCAACAATTTTCCCACTCCCACAAATGTTCATCAAGTCCGACAGTTTATAGGTCTTTGCTCTTACTTTCGAAAATTTGTTAAGGATTTTGCTATAATAGCCAGACCATTGACTGAATTGACAAAGAAAAACTGCATTTGGAGATGGAATGAAAAACAGGAAGAGAGTTTTACAAAACTGAAATCTTTATTGACTAATAAGCCTATTCTAGCATTATACAATAGGAAATATGATACTGAAATTCACACAGATGCGTGTAAATTGGGAATAGCTGGCATTCTTTTACAAAAACAACCTAACGGAGAATTAAAGCCAGTAATGTATTTTAGCCGAGTGACCACTAAAGAAGAAATGGTATATCACAGTTATGAACTAGAAACTCTCGCAGTCGTAGAATCTCTGAAACGTTTCAAGATTTATATTATTGGCATACATTTTAAAGTTGTAACAGACTGTTCGGCTGTACGAAGCTCACTAACCAAAAGAGATTTAGTACCCAGGATTGCACGATGGTGGCTTCAGATTCAAGACTTTGACATGGAAGTACTATACAGGCCTGGGACAAGTATGAAACATGTCGATGCACTCAGTAGAAATCCCGTGTCAGACATTTTACCAGTTGAAGATGTTGATGATTGGTTTTTAGCAGCACAATTGCAGGATGATAAATTGCAATCAATTTACCATCAAATCAGGAGTAATAATGCTAATGATGACGTGAAGAACAATTATTGTATTCGAAATGAACGAATATATAGGAAGACGTTGAATGGAGAACGTCTCGCCGTACCTAAATCAGCACGATGGCATATAATGAAAAAGTTTCACGATGATGTTGGTCATGTAGGGTTGAAAAGGTGTGAAGAAGCCATTAAAGCTGACTACTGGTTCCCTCGGATGACTCGTTTTATTAAAAAATATGTGAGCGCATGTCTTGATTGTTTGTTCAAAAAAGGGAATTACGGTCCAACAGCTGGAAAAATTTACCCTATAGATAAACCCGATCAACCGATGCACACCGTCCACATTGATCACATGGGGCCATTTCCAAAGTCAAACAAAGGCAATCAATATGTATTAGTAATTATAGATGCATTCACAAAGTTTGTCGCAGTCAAACCGACCAAAACTGTACGATCAATTGAAACGATTGCTGCTTTACGTGAGATTTTTGCCATCTTGGGTTACCCAGAACGAATCATTTCTGACAGAGGAGTGTCATTTACGAGTCGTTATTTTAAGGAGTTTTGTGTCAGACATAAAATACACCATACTTTGAATGCCATCGCAGTTCCGCGAGCGAATGGACAGGTTGAAAGAGTGAATCGAACTCTACTAAATGCGATTCGTACCAGTACTGTGGAACCCAACAATTGGGATAACAACATACCAGAGATCACCATGGGTATCAATCATACCATACAAGATACTACTAAGTACACTCCTTATGAGCTTATGTTCGCACAAAAGAGGAATCTTGTACCAGATATCGTTGGAAACAATACAGAAACTAGCAATGAAGACAAACGTGCGGAGGCACGCAGAAATATTGAAAGAAAGCAAGAATACATGAGAACAAAATGTAATGAGAGAAGAAAAGTAGCCAAAACTTATAAGAAAGGAGATTTGGTACTTTGGAAAAATGCTTTTACAAGTGCTGAAACAGGTGTAAACCGGAAAATTGACAAAAAATATGCTGGTCCGTACAAAATAGTGCAAGTCCATCCGAATGATCGTTATAAAATCAGAAGCATTAAGGGAATAAAGGGTTACAAGAACTTTGTAGCAATGGTGCCTGCCGATGCACTGAGACCATACAGAAGTTCTGTTGATTACGACACCGATTCTGGTAGTGATGGTGAAATCGTGGATCGACAAGATCTGATTGATCTATTTGAAAGTTAATTAGATAGATCTGACTGGTGTCATTCTGTTCTGTAGGTTGAGCCAATTAAAACGCAGGAGCATGTGTCTGCCGTTTTTTTTTAATGCTTTTTGTGTGAATACCTCGCGGTATTCACTTTGTAGGATGGCCGATGTTACGCGCCGCAGGCGCCACCTGTCGAGGCATGCAGTAAGGCGAGCGAGGGCTAACTTATACTTCGGGAAATCCCCCGCATTCCTGTAAATACTGCGTCATAGCGTCTCCTAAGTAGCGAAGAGGGAGAACAAAGGATCGTAACGAGGCGGGCAGTCCGTGTCGAGACGAAGTGCGAGTGCTTACTGTAAAATATCTGTGAGAGTGAAAAACTAAACTTGGTTATTTAATTTGTCATGTAACTGGGATTTACTACCAATTAAAGACTACATAATATAAAACTATTATATATTTCTTATTTTTATAATAAACTGTTTCTTGCTAAACTGGTCAGTTAGTTCGCGACCGGCACGCGTGTTTGCTAACTGTGGCCGTACTGTGGGACTATCCTTAATTTTTTGTGAATATTAATCGATACTTTTTAATGAAAGTATTTTAACAGTGACTCAAAAGGTTTTAAATGTGTAAAATAGAAATCGTTTGACTGAATAGCGTAGGAAGTGTGGTTCAACGGCGGGAGTTTGTTATCATTGCATAACTATGTTTTGTTATATGTGTTTTTTGACATATTGAGTTTATCGTTTTATCGTCGTCGTAAAGAAGTTTTTAATACAAAGAACAATCTATAATAGAACGGCTTTGTTTGTGAATGTGATAAGACAAGTAATGATTTAAATGTAAAAGCTTATAATACGTAATATATTCCTGGTCAAATCGCACACGGTCAACTGATCCCAAAGTAGGATTCCCTGTACTATGGGAACCAGACTTTATACAGGTGTAACAAAATTGGTATAGAACCCGTTAACTGGGGATTCTACTCATCGTACTGAACACCTTTTGTTCTACGGCTTTGCTTAAATCGCAAAAAATATTGTATTTTGGACTCTCCATACAAAAATGGCAAAACAGATAATCAATTTGTATGGAGAGTCAAAAAAAATTCTCTAAGATTTGACTATGGGTTCCTTAGGGAAAGTTGTTTGTTATCACGAGCACATAGCCTGCATAGCCTTTCGTATCAAGAACTAATTTATATACTTTGTTATATACAAATATTATTTAGGTTATTTAACCCCCGACAAATCGTGTCGTCGGCAATTTTTTGCCCTGGTTGACCCATGTCTGGGCCTAACCCATGACCCTCGGCGTAGAAGTCAGGAGCGCTGACGTATACAGAATGTTAAAAAAATGCGTTTGAAATCTTAAGGGGGTAACTTTTTTAACATCCTGTGTAGACCATCGCGCCAGTCAAGCTTTCTTATCGTGGTGCTGATACCAACTAACAAAGTAACATGAACGAAAAACTTTAACTAATTTGAAGATATCGAATATCTTGCTGTTAATTTGTGCAACTTTTTAACATTTTATAATAATGATAACAATTTTGTAAACAACTAAGAAACAGCACCAGGAGTCCATGACTCCGTGTGGAGTCACAAGACGGTACGTAATTTACGGGGAAATAGAGCTTGAATTTACAGTACAGCAACAAATGATCGTTATTTACATAGACAATTCAATAACTGACATAAAAGTTCAATGAAATGAAATAAAATGTGTTCTTGCAAATAAAATAAAATATAAATTTTTATTTATGTATTTTTAGTGAACTCCTCAGCAGGAATTCAAATTAAAAAACAAAATGGTAAAAGTCTCTACATTTATAAAAATATAAATAGGTATTATACAATTAATGTCATTGATGAGACAGTTTTAGACTATAATCTGACTCTGACTCGATGGCTCAGTTGTACCGCTTCTGACTGCTGATCTGTGAGTCGTAAGTTCCATTCCCACCCAGGGCAAACATTTCCCATAATACAGATAATCCTTGTATGGGGCCAGATGACCGTGTGTTATTTGTCCCGGGTTATTTTAAATCGGAACCACTAGTACCTTCCTTAACAAGACTTGACAATTTAAAATGAATGGGTGCTATTAAGTCTTTCAAAGAAGCGTCAAAACTTAGGGACCGTCCCTTAATCACGTGATGTTTTTTAGCAACTTCTTAGACTCCCCTCTCCCCCCTGGTGATACGTGGTGCGGTTTTAGACTACAATAAATACACGTGATATTTCAGTACACCCCCCTCCCCCCATGTGATATGTCGTGATTTTTTCTGAACCCCCTCCCCCAATTTTGAGCCTCACGTGATTAATGGATGACCCCTTAAGTTTTTCTGTTAGAAGTGTCAGTGAACTTTAACATACAAGTTATGAGAAAAGGTACCACAGAGAACAAAAGGCGCCTTGTGTCAATTTATAACTTATTATCCAAGGAAACTGTCACAAAACCCTCCAATGTGGGACACATACTTGTTAAGTTTAATCAACCGCTTCCCAGTACAGTCGGCTATCGATAGCGTTGTCATGGTGCTTCTAAACCGTGGATTTGAACTGTACACGAATGGGGGGAAGGAGTTTTGTGTGAGTGAAATGGAGGGGTTCCAGGTTGTGAGTGAGGAGTTGAAGGTGGTGGTGGAAGGTGTGGAAGAGGGATGGGAGATGGCTGAACTAGCTCTCGATGGTAATTTTATCATAATAGCTTGATGAGATATTTTTGTTCACTTGGTTTTGATTTTGTTTGTAACAAGAAATTATATTTATATTCTTTATTGCAATTACAGGTAAATTTATCATGGTAACAGTTTTTAGGGTTCAGCTGTGATGCCTCTTTATAAGGTATTGCAAAAAGGAATGCGGGTACATCTATAAATTTAGTTTTCATTTTCATTGCATGCACAAAATAATTATAAAATATATAGAACATATAAAAATTGTAAAGATTTGATATACATATATTATTATTGCATTAAAACATGGATGAAAGTGGATACTGAATTAAAAATAATAGATAAAATAGATTATTAATTTTCATTCAGGAATTCATCGATTTTAGTAGGCTTAATTTATTAGAATTGCTTTTAAGCAGTTTTGAATTTTTTTTTTTCTTTAGGCTCTGTCTGATTGATAAGCAGGCAACAGCACACGTCAATGGAAAGATTGCAAGTAAAGACAAAACCTGTCTGTCCAATTTTGAAAAATATACGTAAATTTTGTAAATCAGAAAATTAATGATTTGTTTAGTGTTGTTGACGCTTACTCTCGTTTTGGAAAAAAATCTATTTATAGCGATTATGTGTATTGTTTTAGTATTTTATGATTAGGATTATTATGAATTACATCCAATTTCTATTCCAATTCCTTCACTATCCGTTCTATCCGACTGTGGAACTCTCTTCCTGAATCTATTCGTCATTCTCCTTCTCTTAATATTATCAAGTCGCAGGTGAAAGCGCACTTCCTAACTTCTTAGTTATTTACTGTGTCCTTTAAAGTTGGTTGTCTTTGGTTGTATTATTATTATTTTGTTATTTAGTATTACACTGTAGTATAATATGTAATATATATGTATAATATGTATGTATTTATATAAATGTATTATATGTATTAATAAGTATATATTTTTAGTATGGTCTATGTATATTAGTAGTTTCTTAAGTTCAGTATTTACTTATTTAATTTTGTTTTTTTCATTACTGTTATTGCGCACTACCCTATATAATATTCTTACGCGATTTCCTTCACCTAAAGGTTGTCTGGAAGAGATCGCTCTTTAGCGATAAGACCGCCTACCTGTATAACTTTTTTTAAATGTAAATTTTTTTATTTTCCTGTTTTGTTGTGCAATAAAGTGTTTTCATTCATTCATTCATACATGTATTTATAACTAAGCTTTCGGATTTACTATCATACAATAACCTTAAAAATCGATAAAATGTATACTATGTCAATCTAGGAATGAAGACGACCCTGTATTTTTCTTTTGCTGCAGACTGGGTTATAAATCATCTGTACGAAACTGCGATATTGCGCTCTCTTTCGCACTTAGGAGAACGGTACGGGCCTATCGTGTAAGCGCAGGGATGTACATTTTAGCAGTCGATAAATGCTATCGATAATGAATGGTGTTATTTTTTCTGTTCTTGTAATAGTGAGAGAAGGAATAGATAGAAAAATCTTTAATTAATGATTTTTTATTTCAAAAAATCAACAAAATTTGCAATTAAGTACATAAAAAATAAATACTATTTATTAAAAATAAAAAATAAAACTTATACATAAATAATAATAACAATACATTTTATAAATAACTATACAAAAAAAAACAAAAATTAAAAACTAATGTATTCAAAATCAGAATCATCGTCACTGTCTTCGCCAACTCGAATTACAAAATATTCATACAAATGCGCTTTCCCTTTTCCTTCTTCATTTTGAAGATCTTCAGCAAACCTAACACACTTTTGTCAATCCTCTTTAGAAAAGGTTGAAATTGCTTCATGCTTTATTTTTTCAACGTCAGCCATTCTAAATTAAATATAATTCGGGTAAAAAAACTATACTTTGCGCAGCCTGCATGACAAACTGAAAAAAAAAGAAAATATTATTATTTAGACAGATGAAATATGAAATATAGCAAATGCATTTTATATAGAAATATACCAATGAGTCTGCTTCCTTTTCCAATTTTATTGTTTAAGCCACCTTCGCCCTTTTATTAAACCAAACACGCTTGCAGCTGGGATTTTGCTTCACCCACGCTCCGTCCAAATAAATTCTAGGGCGAGTGTCTTGATTATCTTTCAAAGCCTTAAGTTTTCTGAGGAATTGCAGCCGTGCGCAAACAATGTCACTTGTCTCCATCAGTTTTGCACGTCTATCTGCAGCCAATGTATATTTGTACCCCAAATGTAAGAATATTTTGCGCATAGAAGAATCGGAACACTTGAACCCTTCCATCCTTTCTTTTGCTTCATTCAACACTTTTTTATATTATTATGTTCACCTTTAAAATAAAATGATGAAACGGTATTTCTACATAATTAGTCTGTCACTAATAGTGTGCGTCACAGTGAGACCATCGACGCCGCTCGCAACCACCCCAAACCGTTTATTTTTTATCGATAATGATGACCTTGCGCCCGCGCTGCATTCACTCAACACTAATAATCGGATGATTTATGACCCAGTCTGCAACGAAAGAAAAATAACGACCCCTCGCACTCAAAAGTCGAGCCGTTTCGGCCCAAGTGTTAATAAAAGTGGACATTCGCTTAAAATAATGGCGTCGGTAACAGTGTAACATTCATTCATTTGGTATACGAGTTCCGAGTGGTAGTGTAGGAACTGTGTGTTCCCACTCTTCGGAGGAAAAGGATATGATATCGCGTTCTATTCTAGCTTAGTTTGTGGCGAGTGCGATAGATGTCGCCACAGTAGGAACCTCCTATTAGATAGACAAAAGAATGACCTTCTAAAAGTGTACACTGTTACCCTACTTCGAATAAAACATTTTCATTTTCATGTTGTTCCCGCAGTGACAAACGGCGATGCGGACGGCGTGCCGGGGGCAGGGGGCGGGGGGGCAGTGGGTGCCACGGGGGCGGGGGCGGAGGGGGACGCTCTGCCCACCGACATGTCTGACTCCAGTGACAGCGAGCCCGACAAGCCGCACAAGTGAGTCTTCTTCTTCTTAAGCTTAGTTCCCACTTCCCACTAGGCGAGAATTTTAGTCGAGTGGTGAGTAATTTAGTAGCTAAATATGTCTGAAGTATAATAGTCGACGACAAAATTTTGCTGTAAATTTGCAATCAGACCCGCGAAGGATATGGGTCTGGTCGGAAGATATCTTTTTGACTGTGAAGGAGGGAAGTACTGGAAGTGTTTTCCCGATCTCCTTAAACATTCTACGAGAACGATGTAATGTTGTTACCCGGCATTTACTTTAGCCTTAAGCTATATGCTGAATTACATTAACATTGCATCGGTTAAGTATTTGAATTTCCAACATAAAATTGTGTCTAAACGTTTTTCTGACCGCTATGGAACCATAAAAAGTATCCTTTGTCACCTCCCATTAGTTCCCATCGTGTCAACTAGGTATCTCTGAGCAAAAAAATCACGTGGTCTAAAAGCTGGTCTTCTTGCTTCACATCAGGAGGTCGTGGGTTCGATTCCCGGCTTGATCCAACTTTGTATCTCTCGGTTTAGTTGGTGGTATTTTCGAATAGGATAGCTAACTACAACCACATAAGATAGCCAGTTTCGCATTGCGTTGGGGAATCTTGGTATCGTGAGATTGACTCAAAGCTTATTGTCGCAGCGGCGGCGCGGACGAGAAGTGCACCTGCCCCCACAATGGACGGTTGTTCCTCAACCGCCAGTTTCCCTTCAATATCGATCAGCTGTTCACTATGCTCTTCACCAACTCCAAGTTCAACCTGGAACTGCTGGCCAGCCGCGGCGCCACCGACTATGTGCAGGTGAGATATAAGATTTAGTTGTTTTAAACAAGTTTCTTCTCTTACTATCTTCCTTCTCTCAAGGGATAGTTAGAGTTTTAAAGTTTGTTCTTTATTTTTACAGTTCTATTATATTGGCATGCATTAATACAGGATTTTCAAAAAGTACGCTTCAAATTTTAAACTTCAATTTTACTTAATTCTGAGTAACCCCTTAAAACAAACGCACTTTTTAACCCTGTATATTTTGATCATTATGATTTCTTTTTAAATTGTTTTTGTCTGTTTTACATAAGTAAAGGGCTATTTCTATTAGACTTTTAAATTATTTACATATGTGCACAAACATAACTTGTAATTATGTCGCTAGCTGTGGTAACTTCGAGCAGAAACAAAATGGTTAACTTATATGCAATATCTATTGGGAGTAAGGGGTCGTCCATTAATCACATGAGGCTCAAAAGAGGGGGAGGGGGTTCAGAAAAAAACACGAAATATCACAAGGGGGTAGGGGGCTTGTACTGAGATATCACGTGTATTTATTTTTTCGTTGAACGCGCGATTTCTAGAGTAATTTGCAAAGTGGGACTGTTGTTGTTATGTTGTTTTCAACTCTTCCCAAGGTTCAAAACGGCTTCAGGCAGTCAGAAACAACCTGCAACCTTAATGTCTGTCTGGAAATTTTTATCACGGTGCTTAATTTTCCAGAAATAAATTACATTATACCTGTATCTTTTGTACCAAAAAAATACACGTGATTTTGGGTAGGGGGTGGGGGGTAGTCTAAAACCTCACCACGTATCACCAGGTGGAGGGGGGTCTAAAAAGTTGCTAAAAAACATCACGTGATTAATGGACGGCCCCTAATCTGTACTTAACATGTGGAAACTTAAGTGTATTTGTTTGTTTGTTTGTGCAGTCGCCATGGCAGGTCTCAGCGGGGCGCAAGGTGCGGCAGGCCAGCTACCGGCTGGCGCTCACGTCGGGCCCCATCGGGCCCAAGGAGGTGCATATCACGGAGACTCAGGTGCGTGGCTTGCCTACCGTGTGTTCTTTTTAAGAGCTAGGCTCTTGTCGATGGAGCTAACCCCCCGGACTCCCCTTCCGCATTCCCCCATCCCATTTCAAAGGTCGGCAACGCACTTGTGACTCCTCTGCACAGTGTTTTTTTTGCCCCAAAAAAGTGACATCTTTTTTTTATTTGTTTATTCAGTTAAGCTTTTTATAACAAACGCAAGAGTAAAACTCCCAGGAATCAAATTTGTTTAGTTTATTTTTAAAAAAATCACAAAGTTTTGGTGACCTTCATGGTAAAAATACGGAAATTAATTCATAGGAAAAAAACTGTTCACAACTTAGTATTAATTATTTTACGGATATATAAAGATATTTTAGACGCATACTATCCTCTTTTTATTTTATGAAAAATGTTGGTAATTTCCAAAAAAAAAATATTTTCAGATTTTTTAAATTTATTTATTTTTATTTTTCTAGGCCGAAGTAGAGGTTCTGCCTAGGACAGATATATACCTAATACTAATATGTATCACCCACAAAATTATTACACTCTACTTCGGCGGAAGTTTAGAAAAAATGATTTTCAAAAATATCTCTTAGGGTTGTCACTAATTAAACCTTTCTATTTATATCGTGAGTATTATTTTTTGACTCGGTGGATGTCTTTCGGCTGATGATGATTATTTTTTGAAAGATTAATCAAATGCTTGCTTCACCTTTATTTGTGTCTGTTAAATCTGTTTCTATTATACAAGGTGACTTTTTTATCACTGACAAATATTTGTCAATCGTTTACTTTCTTTAAGTTGTTGACAGTTGGTGTGAGAAGTAAAACTGTTTTATTTCTGCCCTTGTTTGTTTTGTTGGGACAAGTTGTTCAGTTTCATAAGAACCATCTGCAATTTTCCGTTTTATTTCAGCAAATAAAAAGTCATCAAGCATAACTGAACAGACTGACTGTTAACGTACGTATAAGTTCATCATCATATTTTGTCGGATAACATATTTTGTACTTCCTATCAATCAGCAAGTAGGTTTGTTGAAGACTTTATCGTAATTAGAAGCTTGTCAGAAATTAATTTCACATTTGAAATTTTGAACACTGTGCTAAGAAGTGCTTTTGAATTTTTGAGAGGTTAGTTAGAATAAAGTATAGAATCACAAAGTAAGAAAAGATAGCGATAGAATACATCAAATATACTGAAATAATACGATCCATATATTTTTTTTTCAGTTTCCCATACAAATTCTTGATTCATTATTTAGATATAACAAAATAAATAAGGTGGATTTCTACTCATGAAATTGCACTACTTTTGTTTTAGTACTTTGCCGAAATAACAAAAATATTTGGGCGTTTCATACCTATTTAATCAGTTAATTGGCAAGTCTGTAAGACCATTTTTTTTTGCAATTTCGGCAGTGTTGATGCGCAAAAGTTGTTCAGTTCCTTAGTTTACTGCATCCAAGTATGTTTCAAATTAAAACTTTTTAAATACAGTTGATTTTATATAAAAAAAGGTAAAGGGAAATGACCTTATTGTGTCAACCCTAAATCCAAAATTTTGACCTTAGTATTTAAAAATATATTTTACCAAACTTCCGCCGAAGTAGAATGTGGTAATTTTGTGGGAGATACATATAAATATGGTGAATATATCTGTCCTAGGCAGAACCTCTACTTCGACCTAGAAACAATATAAAAAAATAAAATTTAAAATTTAGAAAACATTTTTTTTTGAGGAAATTCCCAACATGTTTGATTTAATAAAAAGGGGATAATATGCGCCTAGACTATCTTTATATACCTGATAAACAAATAATACTAAATTGTGAATAGTTATTTTTCTATGAATTAATTTCCGTATTTTTAACAGCAAGGTCACCAAAACTTTGTGATTTTTTTAAAAATAAACTACACAAAATGGACTCCTGGGAGTTTTACTCTTGCATTTGTTATGAAAAGCCAAATTGAATGAACGAAAAAAAAGAAGATGTCACTTTTTTTGGGCAAAAAAAACACTGTGCTCTGGTGTTGCGGGTGTCTATGGGCGGCGGTAATCGCTTACCATCAGGTGATCCGTCTGCTCGTTTGCCACCTATCAAATAAAAAAAAATCTTTGGTCTAGTTAGATTCGCCTTGATACCCAGATTGACATAGGATATATTTTAATGCAGTCGATATTTTTTTTAAATATGGTTACGTTATTTTATACTCGCTTGCTTTCCGCCAGGTTATGAACAAGTGCTCCAAATCGGGTCACCTGTACTCGATCGATGCGACCAGTGAGAATGCTGGCATTCCGTACGCGGACTATTTCACGGTTGACGCGCATTACTGTTTGCAACGCGTGTCAGAGAGCGTCACGGAGTTCTCCTTCTATGGACACATCAACTACAAGAAGACTATGTGGCCTATGGTGAAAGGTTTGTTGCTTTTCTTATTATTTGCCTTTATTTATTCGACTTCTTCTTATCGTGTGGCAAATTTAACCGTTCTATCCCTACAAGGTATAGACGGCGGTTGCCTAGTGTCCACTTAGCATCACCCGCGGTCACGTGTAGGGCATTTAGATTTACACTTACGGACGTGTATTCTTGTGACCTTTATTCGACTACAGGGTCCAGAGGTGTGGTATTTTACGTCGCGCGTCTTATTGGGTAGCACAGTTATCAAGGGACATACAGCGGTTATCTAGTGGTGTGTTTAGGACCTGCTGTTGCGTGTACGACATTTTCAGATTTATACCTACGAACATGTGCTGTGATTTTTTTGTACACATTGAATCATAGAATGTTCAGGTTTCCAGGGGTAGAAACTAGTCAGTAAAGTTAGTAAAAGTCATTTTTTGGCTTTAGTCAGTAAAGTCAGTATTTCCCAGCCATTTTAAGAATTTTCCGCCAAAAAAACGATTTGCGTGCGAAATACAATAATTTTACCCAATACTAAATGAATTATTTTTGAAGTAGGAGCGAAAACATATATTTTTTAAAATAGATGCATTATACACATCTAAGAAATATATATTTTATATTATTTAAACATCCAAGTATAAACATTCTACCGCTCCAAAATCTTTGGTCAGTTGAAACACATAAAAACCTTTGTAATTATTCAGGGGGTACCTATAATCTCAATTAGGAGTGGTCAGTAAAAGGTAATTTCGAGTTCAAACGTTAGTAAAATCAGTATTTTTATCCCACCATATTGTTTCCATCCCTGGGTTTCTTAAAGCAGTCCTGTAAAAGTGTTTCGAATTTCGAAAAACTCATTGGTGCAGTGAACAGGACTAGAACCCGAACCTCTGGTTTAGCTTTTAGCATTATGTGGTCGAAATAACGTCTTAATATTTATTATTATAGCAAAACGGTGTAAAATAGACAAAGCTATACCCTTATTAGGTATCTTAACCGAATACCAAAAGGGCGCTTTTATTGTCATGCGGATTTCTGCCCGCATGCGTGCCGCCCGCAACCTATCGTTTCAGTACATTTTTTAGGGACCTTTTATTGTCATATTGGAAACGCCGCACGCATGCGGGCAGAAACCCGCATGACAATAAAAGCGCCCAAAAGGGCAGTGCAAGACCGGTCGGCGTGGAAATCCTTGGAGGAAGTCTTCGTTAAACAGTGGACGTTTTTTGGCTGATGATGATGGTACCAACGAGGCAGATTCAAGACCAGTTATCGTGTTGCATTGCAGCGTTCCTGGAGAAGAACACGGTGTCCGGCATAGAGGAGTACGCGCGGCTGATCGAGAGCCGCGTGGCGGCCGAGGGCGAGACCGCCGCGCCGCCGCGCAAGGGCCGCCGCCACCGCCGCACCGTCGGTAAGGGCTCTTAACTAAGTCTTGCCGCCAAACATCAACGTCGGGACAAATCACACACGTTCATCTGGCCCCAAACTAGGATTCTCAGTATTATGGGAACCAGAGACTGATATACATACACATATAAGTTTAAAATCAGTAAATTAAATAAAATGATTGTTTATTTAAGTAAAAAACCCATAACTTAGGAATATATACACAAAATTAAATTTAAATCTACAAAAAAATTATGAAACGCACACACAGTGTAAAACGCTGTCATAAAACTATCTCTTATTTGGATCACGGTGTACCGCGATCCAGTATCTGACCAAGGGACTGGTCAAGTCCTGACTTACTACTTGGAGGATGCTATTAGCAGAGCGCCGCAATCTCACAGAAAGAAGCTATGCGCGCTCTGATAACAGCGAAGAAATCGGGCATTTCCGCCTCGGCAAACGTACTCGACGCGCTGCCGTATCTTAGATGTTTCATAAGAATACGGTATTTTATACTGCACCCTTATGGTGCTGAAGGACACTCTCCTGTACCTGTAACAGTGCTTATAAGTGTAGAAACACTGGCAAAAAGCTCTAAAGAGGGTGTCCTTCGCTTCTTTGCTGCATTTTGCGAACCCGCGCGCGAGCATATTACACCGAACCGACAATGCCCGCCTCTCCCGCTCCATATCAAGGTCGTATTTTCGATCGTCAGTAACTATGTGTCCCAGGTATTTGAACATCTTCACAACCCGAACCGCCGATCCATTTAAATATAACTCAGGAATTTTCTCCGGATCTCTTCCGGCCCCGAATACTACCATTTGTTTTAGCAACATTGTTTAATACAATACTTCAGGCCGTGGGAAAGAGCATAGCTTTCACAGACAGACAGCAGTTTTCTAAGACCGCTGATAGATGGGCTTGCACCATGTCATCCGCATAGCTCAGATTATTAAACAAACACCATCAATATTACAACCAACACCATCAATATTACAACCAACACCAGTGCCTCTCAGCTTACCAACCAGGTCATTTACGTAAATGTTAAAGAGGTCCGGAGAGGTCAACCCACCCTGACGTACCCCACACTATAATCTGTAAGCATTAGAGGTCGTGTCGCCCTATCTTACGTTATTTGTTTGGCCCCGGTACCAGTATCTCAACAACTCCACAACCGATTCAGGAACCCCTGAGCCGCGCAGTTTGTTCCATAGAATATCATAATTCACAAGATCAAACGCGCGGCTCAGATCCACGAAGCAAGCATAAATCGAAGTATCAAGATTGATATAGTAGTCAACCGCGTACTTAAGACTAACAATTACCGAATCCGGTGAGAAACCAAACTGAGCCTCATCAATTTTTACATTCCTCAGCAATTCAGGTTGCAAAAGACGTTCAAATACCTTTCCTATTACAGTACCCAGAGAGTTTACCTAGGCCTGCAGTTTAAATACATACATTTATAGATATAATACACCCAGACACAGAGCAAACAAATCTGCTCATCACAGAAATGTTTGCCCTGGGTGGGGATCGAACCCACGACTCTCGGATCAGTAGTCAGGAGCACTAACCTCTGAGACACATAACTTTTGTTGGTGAAAAATTGAAGATGATATAAAAAACAAAAGTAAAAATGTTTTTGAAATTTTATGGCGAGATCAATTTAGTGAACTATAGTTTATAATAAGTACGTAATATGCATTTCAGGGGAATCTAAATTATTCGTAGGATACGTTATTTTAATGGTTCCACATAAGTCTCCTTCTTTTTAGCCCGCTTGAGAGCCACACGCATCTAGCTGTTTTTGCGAGTTTCTGTAGGTTAGTAGCATAGATAACTTGCATTTCTAAATTTAAAATTTTTAGTTAACGTTAACATGTAGTAGTGCAACGAATACAAACTGAATGAAATTTCTAAACGATCGTTATAGTAGCGAATTGAGTCTCTGAAATTCCTGTATCTAGCCGCGCGACGTACCGATGTTGTAATAATTAACATACAGTCCAACTATGGCGTGTGGATGACATTGACAGGGGCGCTTTTATCGCAAATGTTACATGTATTTCATATATTTCATACAAATAAAAAAAACTAGGATTCACTCTACTATGGGAACCAGAGACTGATATACATACACATATACGTTTAAATACATGCATACATATATAGATTTAATAAAAGCAGAAACAGATCAAATAAATCTGCTCCTCAGAAAAATGTTTGCCCTGGGTGGGGATCGAACCCACGACTCTCGGATCAGTAGTCAGGACCGCTGACCACGGAGCCACCGAGTCAGTCGATGGTTGTCAAGATGGCGGCGTTAGTTCCGGCTTTTGACCACCAAATAACTGTAGTTGGACTGTACCTACTATTTAATTTTTGCGGGGCAGGTGTGTATTTTCAAACGTTTTTACGGCTCTGAATACAAGGCTAGATTTTAATTGGTGTTGCCAGCTTCCGTGTCGGAGGGCGGTCTGGTGCGGGGCGAGGCGCGCGGGGGGCCCGGCGCGGCGGGGGGGCCCCGGCCCTCGCCGCGGGCCGCGCGCCCCTTCCCCTGGTTAGCGGCTACTCTGGCGCTGCTGCTGCTTCTCAACGGGCTGCTCTACTGGCGGCTGTACTACGCTGAGCGACGCCTCGACATGGACGACTTGCAGACGCGGTGAGTTTTTCTTTGACTCAATATTAATAATTTTTACGACGATTCACTCCTACTAGCAACTAGTGTAAATAGGGCCTAAATACAAAAATAAAGTATGTTTGGATGCGCAATGATTTGCAGTTTTCAAAATGAGTGAAACCTCTGTCATAAAAAAAAAAAAAAAAATGAATACCGCTATTTCACGTGAACAGTGACATTCTGCCTCTGACGTTGGTCACATCCACTAATGCGGGACTTGACCTCATGTGTGGGATTATGACCTTATCTTACAGAGGAGGTATGGGAAAAGAGCCGTCCAAGCAGCGACAATGATATGGATGGGTAACATACTTAACTCGACTTCTGCTCTTAGTTTTAGGCAACAAAGTCGAACTTTTGAATTGAAAAAAAAAATGAATTTAGAATCGTAACACGAGCAGGTCATTAACCCTTTGAGTACCACAGTCGGCTATGGCCAACAACCGGTTTCCGTGTCACAGGCGTCAGGATTTGAGATTTTCATACATTTTTGTCGGCTGGAGCCGAAGTTGGCGCTGAGAGCACGATTTGTCAAAGAATAATAAATAAATAAATAAACCTTATTAGTAAGTTACAAGGTTCAAAATCATTCCCGCCAAATCTGTCACTTACTGTGTTCTTAATTTGTACGGCAGAAATACTATCAGGTTTTTCATTGAAACTGTCGAATGTAGAAATTATGAAACAAAACGACATTTTCGTTATTAAATGTATATATGGTGTGTAAATGTGAATTATTTTTCATTTCTGACCGAAATACTCGTAGATTCTGTTGAACGTGTGCTAAATTGCTATAATGCATTGTCGTTACTGCGGGGGGCAGGATGAACGCAGCGAGCGGCGCGGCGCTGGCGCAGTGGGGCGCGCTGCTGGAGCGGCACACGCACCGGCAGCGCGGCCAGCTGCTGGCCTGGCGCGCCGCGCTCGACGCCACCGTGGCGCACCTCGCGCAGGTACTTGACTGTAGTATAACATAATATAATAATATCTGGGACAAATCACACACGGTCATCTGGCCCCAAACTAGGATTCCCTGAACTATGGGAACCAGACTGATATACATACATCACATATACTAGGTGTAAGGGACTTTAAGGGCTCGCTCAGTAGACGAAACTGAACAACACAAGAATTTTTTTCAGGGAACGAAAACAAAAATCGGCTTCTCCATACAAAATTATAAACTTGATTGGACAGTTTGTATGGAGAAGCCGATTGTTTTTTCCTTTCCTGAAAAAAATTCTTGTGGAAAGTTGTTCAGTTTCGTCTACTCAGCAAGCACTTAAAGTTTTCGGAAACCTGTCCCTTACACCCTATATAGATATAATACACCCAAACACAGAGCAAACAAATCTGCTCATCACAGAAAAGTTTGCCCTGTGTGGAGATCGAACCCACGACTCTCAGATCAGTAGTCAGGAGCGCTAACCACTGAGCCACCGAGTCAGTCAACTTAGCATGCCTCACAGCGGCCACCGCCAGATACAACACCTTCAGACAGTTTAGAAGCGTAAAGCGTGACTGACTTGGTGGCTAAGTGGTTAGCGATCCTGACCTCTGATCCGAGAGTCGTGGATTCGATCTCCACACAGGGCAAACTTTTCTGTGATGAGCAGAATTGTTTGTTCTGAGTCTGGGTGTATAATATCTATATATGTATGTATTCAAATGTATGTGTATGTATATCAGTTTCTGGTTCCCAAGATACCAGGAATCCTAGTTTGGGGCCAGATGACCATGTGTGATTTGTCCCGGATATTATATTATATTATTATTATTTAAAATGATCATCAGCCAAAAGACGTCCAAAGGCCTCCCCAAGGATTTCCACACCGACCGGTATTGCGCTGCCCGCATGCAACAGCTTCCCGCGACCTTTACAAGGTCATCCGTCCACCGAGTGTGAGGCCTGTCCACGCTACGTGTTCCGGTGCGCCACTCGAGAACTTTAAAGCCCCAATGGCCATCAGTTTTATGAGCTATGCGACTTCTTAATCACTGAACCATTGAATCGGTCATGGCGACCACTTCGACTACTTGGTGGCGCTAGTGCGCTCGATTATACAAGTGTGTGACAATACTTCAAGGTTGGCTTTTACCCATCAAACTGAACAACTTTGTTGAAATCGCAAAATTTTTTTGGACCTTTCATACAAATCGATCAGCTGGCGAACAAAAGTTGTTCAGTTTGATGGGCAAAAGCCAACCTTGAAGTATTGTCACACAATTCTGTTACACCCTGTATAGCCAGACTCCGCGGCAAACTCCCGCGCACATTAGAGGCACTTAAGTACGCCGTCTACGTAATAATACTAGGTTAACGGGCTTTCAGCTCATCGCGTTTAGTGTCGATATCAGTTTTAAGCTGTTCACAAGCCCCACAAAAAAATGTTGCCCTCTCGATGGGACGGTTTGGCAGCACAGCGCCCCTACAGAAGCGAGTTAATCAATTTTAGACCTATGTGTTCACCTATATGTTAATCTGTTTCTTCTCGCTTCGGAAACACTTCCCGAAACGTTGAGTGTACAAGTTCCGCACGGTAGGAACTTTGTACTAGGTAGAAAAAGACGATTTAAAAGTATGTGCAAAACATCTACTTAAATAAAAAACCTTTTGATTTTTGTTCTTCAATTCCAGACAGAAAAAGCTCTTCGGAAGTTGCTAGAGACAATAAAGCCTTCTCTAGAAGACGCGGAGTCCCCCACAGTGGCAGATAGCGGCGGCACGCCGGACACGGGGGGGAAGGAAGGCAAGGAAGTACGCGACGAGATGTAGGTACTTACTCGCGTAGACGAATTGAATATAGTATTAATTGAGCAAGCGTTCATATTATGGGACATGAGTTATGCAAGATTCTCTGGTAAATCGCGATGCTTAATGTTTGTAGTATTGGAAATGAGGACAAGTCTTGCTCGCAAGGATAACAAAGACAGCAGGCAAGAAGACAAGTGTTGCTTGCAAGGGTAACGCGGGCAACAGACAAGAGGTCAAGTGTTGCTCGCAAGGCTAACGCAGGCAACAGACAAGAGGTCAAGTGTTGCTCGCAAGGGTAACGCAGGCAACAGACAAGAGGTCAAGTGTTGCTCGCAAGGGTAACGCAGGCAACAGACAAGAGGTCAAGTGTTGCTCGCAAGGGTAACGCAGGCAACAGACAAGATGTCAAGTGTTGCTCGCAAGGGTAACGCAGGCAACAGACAAGAGGTCAAGTGTTGCTCGCAAGGGTAACGCAGGCAACAGACAAGAGGTCAAGTGTTGCTCGCAAGGGTAACGCAGGCAACAGACAAGAGGTCAAGTGTTGCTCGCAAGGGTAACGCAGGCAAGGCAAGATGTGTCGATTGCAGGCAAGCAAGACTTCGTTGATTATTGTTGGACGGTCCTTCTTACTTGGTAGGTGTGGTCTATGTCTGAAAGCGTTTCCATATTGATCAGAGCAATATTAAAATCCAGGCAAATAGTACGAATGATGTGAAAAATGTGAAAATCATGCGAAAATGGAATGTAAACGAATGTGAACAACGCGCTTCGCTGTAGAAATGACATGTATAAAGCATCTACTTAGATTAATAAAAAATTATTGAGTTGAGCGCCATGTTTGCAGAAATAATTAATTTCAAATTATTTTTTCTTAATTTTATTAAGCAAAGCTAATTTTTTTAACCTAAAATTTCCTCTAATATGAACGTTTGTTATGTCGAGTAGCTGATTAGTGTAATTCTCGAGTCGAATGCATTTTGATGGCTGCAACAACTGCACTATGTTGGCAATTAAAAGAAAAAACTGAAGTGATTCATTATATTGTAGCTAATTATTTATCGTGATAAAAACCATAATTTTATATCTGATAGAGGTTTTCATAATTTTACACGATTCTTGAGCGATGGTACATAATAAATCACAATAGAATGTAGTCTAAAATACTAATTATTATTTCATATTTAATTGTAAATAGTTTTGTCAACCAAAGATATTTTAATGTAATCTGTGACGAATTTTATTATTTATGTCAAGGAAGCTATGTCGGTTTTCAAAACCAAACATGTTCCAATGCCCTCGTTAAGTGAAAACCTCACAGATCCCCACTGTGATAAACGTAGATACGTTATGATAATTTATATTTACATGTTATTATACTTGTAATGAAGTACGTACGATGCTGAGCGTCTATCCATTTTGTTTTTGGGTTTTATTTAATTACGTTCATCTTACTTATTGTTAAAATACAGATTAACTAAAAAAATGCAATAATTACTTTTTTCAATTAAATATTCTGAAATTAAATTAACTATTTAATATTTACAACGACGTTATGTCTTCCCCAACCTATCCTATAAGTTTGTATCACTTCTACCAATTTGTGGCAACTCAATTTTTTCCAGTATTTTTAAAAAGGCAACTTCTTTTCTCCTCTGGCTTCATTTTAATGTTTTATTTTTTCATCTTATTTGTGATTGTGGTGATAGCAATTTGTACATTAGACTTGTACTCTATTATACTTTATTTATAGATTATTTAAGCCCAAAAACTAATTTAGTACTGTTATTTGGCTGTTCCTCAGTAATGAATGACACAACCACGCTTCTAGAACGACTATTCTTTGTAATGTCTTTAAAAACTGCTTCCACATACCCGCAGTATGTGACCTTAGATTTCGTTAGACCATTAGCACGAGATAGGAAGGTTTTAATTATTATTTGTCATTTGGGAATGACAACACCTAACAGCGACCGTTAGTGTTATCAATCGATTTGCGAAAAGTTTACAATTCAGATTGATCCTACGGAATAGCAGACAGCCAGCATTTATTTATAGTTATTTTACAGCGATTTATTTATACAAGGAAAATAAAATTATGCATTTTGTTTCTATGCATTGAACTATCAATATGTAAATTCACATTATTATGGTAATTAAAAACGATTGGTGTTGTGTTAAAATAAAATACAGTTAAGACTTGCAATGCCAACAAATTAATTAACCGCGAATATATAGATAACATTTGGTTGGTACTGATTGTATAATAGCGTGATACGTCTTTGTTGTACATAAAATTCTAATAGATATTATTGTTTGATAATAAATGGATGAATGAATTACTTAGTAATTGTATATAACAAAATATAAAATGCTAGCCTTTGTAAGGGAGTTTTTTTAAGAATATCATTCACTTTATTTTTGGTGCTCGATATCATTTATTTACAAGTTTAATTTATTTATTTAACTGGTTGAGTACATACGGAATTGTGTCAATTAGCTTAGGTGTGTATTTTTAAAAAATATGTTTTGTAACTATTCTCTTATAACTAGGTATAATAAGCATTAGCCAGAAAATAATAGGGAATATGTCAGTTTTGTAGTATGTACTATCATTGCATATGAATAGTTCATTCCATGTGTCATTGTTGTGAAGAATGCAGCTAGCGTATAGCATGTAGATGCCCCTTTATTCCACTCGTCACACACATTTTATTCAAGACGATACAATTTGTATTACTGGAATAAAATTTACTGAAATGTCTTGATCAAATGGCCATAGTTATGCCATAACGATCCAACAGATTTAAAGTAAGTAAGGTATAATGTACTTTATGTTACTGACTTCTCCCTCGCTTACTTTAAATCAGTTGGATCGTAATGGAATAACTACGGCCAAATATTGGAAAGATTTTCCAAGTCCACCGCTCAATGGGACTTCGCCTGACATGTCTAAAAAGAATTATGAAAAAAAAAAATAACGTGCGACGCGACGCGATAAAGCAACCGTCTCGTTCTAGCGCCTCCAGCGAAGTAAACGTTCTCTCGCTGAGCGCGACAAACTGTTTTGTCTACGCCCTCGTGCTATGCGTACAGACAGGCGAAGCTCTTTTCAGCGGTAGACTTGGTTGGTAAAGTTGGTTTAATATGTTCAGTGGCTGGCAGAAATATAAAGGGCTTTTTGTACCCTTGAATGACGCTTTCCACTGGGCTACTGGGCCCGTTGGGATGTATCCCTTTCCTATTAGTTTGTAGAAGTGCATTTCAATTTATCTAAGCAGTGTTCTGTAACTCGAAACAGATGACAGGAACGAAAGTCATCATAAGATAATTTGGATGTTTCATAAAAAAATTTTTCGTAGTTCCACGAAAGGAATGCACAAATTCCGTATTACATAGTTGTATATTAGTTGTACTTATTGAGTTTAAATGAAGTTAAGTAAACGAATTATGTTCTCAGTATTGAATAAACATTTTTAAATGATATCAATGTGGTTTAATTTTAACTGGCGACAAATAAAACTTCATTGTAAATAAATAAAATTTATTCAGTTACTTACCTCGTACAAAGGCCACTTTGAATGGATCTAAGCTCGTAGGGGGACAAAGGATGGAAGGAATTTTAGGGTTCTAGAATTTAGAAAGCGCTTGTCTAGATTGTAGTGCTTTTAAAACGAAATAAAAAATAAGCCTGTAGAATGTTCCGTTGGCTCTAAATACTTTAGTATTAAAATGTTCACAGCCACAATATATCTCTTAAAATCAACTCTGTGTTATTTTATATCAGTGACTACACAGAAAAAGTATGGACTTTGGTTAACAAGTTGCATGATTATTTTGAAATTGCTATTATAGAAAATAAGCAAAAAATCGCATTTTACAAACAATCTAGACAAGCTCAAATCTACACTCACCTGATACACCAACCGGGGACCATCAAAAAAATAAAACCAACAAATACTCTGACACTGTGTCAAGATTTATTGCAAATCCATCATACACAGCAGTTGGAGTGACTTACAGCTAACTCCTTAGGCTTAGGGTCTACTTGTCGTCGTCTTTGAAGACCATGGTGCTGTGGCACTTGCCGCAGTAATGGCGGTCTTCCATGACGGCCATGAAGACGCCAGCGCCGCATTGCTCGCCAGTGCATTCTCGTCGGAGCCTGTGGATTTTACCGTTCTCGTCCACCTGAGGACAACGAGGGAATGGTGGGTTAGTGGTTTGGTTACTTTATGCATGTAAACTAAAGATGGCGCTTGGCTGAAAACAAAGACATTTCAAAGTCCATTAAGAATAAAAGAAAAGTAAAAAGAAAACTACCTAGTAAAGTATTTATTGCCAAAATACAACAATACACATATGCTTACTAAATTTTTTTGATAATGGATTTGATAAGTGATAAGTTTAACAATAGGGTTAACTATTGGACCTTCATAACATCAGTTACATAACAACCATTAAAAGACAACTTTTATGTTTCAAAACTATTACTTCTGTTAACATTGTATTCAGTTGGAACTGTTAGACTCGTAGGTAAGTTGTTCAAACATCTGAAGTGAGACCTCGCGAAACCATTTTAAAGTTAACTACATACAAAGCCGCTAAATGTTTTTGCCCAAAATCTAATTAGTCCATTAAAGAATTAAAGACCTTTCCGAGAAAAAAATAACTCAAGGCTTCCCACGTGAACCGTCAAACGTAAAATGAATCAGCGTACGCATGTGTGCGTGTAAAGACATGTTCCCTTTAAATCAGACCTTATCCCTCAGCGAAGTTCTGACTCATCCGGCACGAACGCGTGAAAGAGAATCCTTCCTTACATTAGTTAGCAAATGCTAGGCAAATAGAAGGTTCACATTATGTATTTACTTGTTTGCGAGCATGTCGCGACTTGGTCTTGAAGAATGCAGTTTTCCTTTTTAACAGACTTCAAAAAGTTCTCAATTCGTCAGAATGATTTTTTTTTATGTATGTTCACCGATTACTCGAAGACGCCTGAACCGATTTGGAAAATTCTTTTTTTGTTTAAAAGGGTATACTTCGCAGGTGGTCCCATATAAATTTTATCGAAATCGATTCAGCGGTTTTTGAAATAATCAACAAAAACATAGCAAAATTAGAGTTGTTGCGATTGAAGTCGGTTGTTTTTAACGTATTCAGCGTGGTCATATTACTTTCGTTGCACATTTGGTAATGTTAATAAAATTAATGATAATGTTTTTTAAAGCTTTTAGCTTATACGTAATCTCTTACATTGAATAACTTAACCAATTTAATAAAAACTTCGTTTAAAGTCGCATATTTTTTTTAAAATTTAGGAATTTCTTTTTTTTTTGGTCGTATTTATGAGCGTAGTATTTATGGCAGAACAACGGACTACTAGTAGAAAACCTGACACATCAAGGACCGAAACGAATCTCGTCACGTCGCAATCGCAATCGAAGGTCTAAATATCAAACGAGCGCCAGGGCGCCAGGTGCCAGTGCCGGGCTTAAGCCAAAAAACAAAAAGACCAAAGAATATAGGTACCCTTTTGGGGTAATAGTGTAAAAATAGGTATATGAGCAAGACTTGTTGGTCGGTTTTGTTTGATACATTATGATCGACACGCGTATTGATAACATCTCATAATTCCGCAAAATTTAACAAGTTCTGGCATGCTCAAACTTGACTCAATGACTCATCTATCTAACAATGTAGCGTGAAATTAATAGCTCTTGCGTGATATCACGAAACCCCAAATCTGAGTGGAATGAATGAAGTGTAAGCTAAAATTGGAAAGATTTAGTTGAGTTATATGTAAACAGAAGTTTGCATGCTGCCTACTTAATAAGGACCATTTTATTTTTCAGGAAACTCATATCAGTTCAGCTCAGCCTGTCAAGTTCATCAGCCAAAGTTCACTGGTAACTGGTAAACAATTGCATACAGTTTCCTCAATCAGGCCTCTCTTATAGAATTGTGTAAAATCGCCGCCGGCCTCAGCAAACCAGCAAATTATCACTCCACCTACATTATATTTGCTAAAAACCAGAAGCAAAACGCGTCTTTAAACAACTCTCTGTTATGTGACAGATGTGATCTGACCAGTCTTTTGCCACCTGTAAAGTTGGTATCTCAGCTATATCAAAAACAACCCAGACTTTTCAAACAAAAACACAAGCTTCACAATATTCTTGTGCTTCTTTCTCCGCACCAAAATTCCAGCATTTTCAGTATTGGGTTCAAATAAAATACCAAATTTTGCACTGGTTTTAAAATGTGAACTAACCTTGTAGAATCTGAGCACGGCAAGCTTCACCTTCTTCTTCTTGTGCTTAATCTTCTTGGGGGTGGAGTAGTTCTTCTTCTTGCGCTTCTTGGCGCCACCACGCAGCCTCAGCACCAGGTGGAGCGTGGACTCCTTCTGAATGTTGTAGTCGGACAGCGTGCGCCCGTCTTCGAGCTGCTTACCAGCGAAGATCAACCTGGGAGATAAAATGATAATAAATATTAAATTTATATAAATAGGTACACAACTTTTTTTCTGTGGATGGAGCCTCCTTTTAAGCTGGAAATGCCTGTTGATGATGATGGTTTTATATCATGTGGTTGCTACAGAACAATTTATACTGATATGCTACCGGTCCTGCGCTGCCCGCATCCAGGGGTGGCGGTCGCCACTCGATTAAGCTCAATAAAGGTCAGATACTAACCTCTGCTGGTCGGGAGGGATTCCCTCCTTGTCCTGGATCTTGGCTTTCACATTCTCGATGGTGTCGGAGGGCTCGACCTCGAGGGTGATGGTCTTGCCCGTCAACGTCTTCACGAAGATCTGCATCTTGGTGTCTGTCTGTAGCAAGCAACAACCAGTGTTAGGACAAATCTAAGAGAATTAAATATAACAAAAGATATTATTTTTTTTAAACAACTTATGCATCTCAGTGCCTTTTTTTTATTTGGCCAAAATAAATATTACATAAAAATAACAATTCTTAGCACACCTGCATAATCCATAAAAGGTTTATGTGCAGGTATGGAAGTTATGTCCTTAAGTTTCCATTTCAAGAGAAACAAAGTAAGGATAGAAATAAGTACATTGGAGAGAGTAGAGGAGCACTAACAATGGATATTTAAAATCTTATAAGTACCTAAGGGAATTGGGTGTTAAAGGTATGGAAAAACGACACCACAAAAAGTTCCACAGGCTATCGTTATCACAAGGAGTAGGAATTGCGAACAAGGCTACAGACTATGCTAAAGAAATATACATACAGAAATGTATCCGAAAAACATAACCCTCTTTCTGGTGGGATCAGGTAAAAAAACCTATATGAGAATGAGAATCTAATAGGAAAATGGATAATAATAAAATAATATCCAGATATTCACACATGGTCATCCAGTCCAAAACCATACTGGTGGTTAAACATATTAACTCAAGGTTTATTGCACGTTT
Organism: Coleophora deauratella; assembly: GCA_958295455.1. NCBI lineage: Eukaryota > Metazoa > Arthropoda > Insecta > Lepidoptera > Coleophoridae > Coleophora > Coleophora deauratella. Next base: position 15,050,382 of record OY282405.1, read on the forward strand.
TTTGAAAAAATAACTCAATCTAGCAAAAAAAAACTAAATCAACAGTTCAAAAACTGTGTGTTTACTGTTTATGATTTTAGTTTGGTGGTTTATTAGTTTTTTTTTTAGTTTTAGTGTTTTTAGCAGTTTTGTAGACTGAGTTATTTTTACAAAAGTGGCCACAAACCTTGAGTCAATTTTTTAGTCCACAGTGTAGGTTACACTGTATTATGGAAACCAGACTGACATCTGCTTAAATACATACACATACACGGTGACCGGTACATGCCAGCAAACCTCTTGTGATCTTGCATCGCTGACTACTTATAAAAAAATTAAATACTTATATTACAATTTGTTACAACCGTTTTAAGCCACAGGGATGATTGCTTTGTTTGAAGTCCATAAAAAAATTTCAAAATTCTTTAGTTTTAGAGTAGAATCATTAGTTAGGTTAGCAGGTATGTAACAATCAATCTGTACAGAAATGTTTGCCCTGGGTGGGAATCAAAGCCATGATCCGGAAATCAGGATTGATAACCACTGAGCCACTGAGACAGTCAAGTAAAATAAAGACAAAAAAGCTTTACGGCAGACTTTATTCATAAAACAAAATTTGTTGTTACAATTTTAGAAATTAACATAAATTAGACCAAAAGTACAGCATTGATGCATCCATCATTCTCAGGGTTGTTTGTCACTTGAGCATATTTTCCCCAAACTACCTTGCCGGCTTGCGTCACCAAACCCAACTCGGAGATGTTGACTTCAATAACTGTACCCTTAGTTATTACTCCCAAACTCGTGTACATTTGTGAACTGGGATTCTTTTTAACAGCAATAATAGGCAAACAGAAAGTTGCTTTCAATTCTGGATGTGTGACATGTGCTTTCTTGAATCTCAACGCCATTGGTCGAATGAACCTCTCAAACTTGGGCGGTTTACGTGTGAAGTTCTCTCCCACAAATGTGACTTTGGTCACCATACGTTTCCAGGCTTTCCTCTTTGATTTACCGGACTTCAATACTTTGAATACCTCGGCATCGGCTTGTGCTCTAACTTTTGGAATTGGAACATCCCATTTACCAGCTTTCTCTTTACGTTTCTGTTTGATCATGTTGGACAGAACTTTAGCCCGTGATTGTACATCTCTGTCAAGCAGATAAACAGGCAAGGCTCCCTCGGAGACCTTCTCCGTGTTTTGTTTGACATTTCTCTCCTCATGTGCTTTGATTTTCTTCTTCATCTGAATCTTTTCATTGCGGCGCTCCTTGTTGAAGATCTTAGCCTTGATACCTCGCAGTTTTCGCGCTTTTTCAGCACGTTTGTGGGGCTCACGCGCCTCCTTCTTACGTTTGCGCTCCTCATAGTCAAGTCTCCTACCGTAAAGCTTTTGATGGCGCTCAATATATTCGTTCTGCGGCATGTTGGTTGCTTAGTCGGCAACTACAACAAAATTATCACCGTTTATTGCTTGATGCGGGCTTGTATACTTATTATAACCTCTCAACACTAGTATATATTTTTTTGCCACTTAGTACTGAATTAAAGGGTGAAAACACCTTCTGTTCATCAAATCTGGTCAGTATCTACCCCTATAGGGGTAAATTCTTTTCATACAAGCAGATTATCTTCCAAAGTTGTGGTCACTGCTGCGTTCGATACTGCATCCACGTGTGCCAAGTTTTCATTAGCTATTTCACAAGTTTTTTACAAAAACGATTCAGTAAATAACGATTATTGCGACCACGATACAATTATTTTACGAAATAATAGTAAATTTATCACATATAGCGCAGTAAAATAGAAAATATTACGCAGAAATATAAAACTCACCTTACGCCGACACCATGCAACACGGAAAAGGAACCGGATTTAGTAATGTCAATTGAACAAAGTCGCCAACACTAGAATGCAAAATATTAACTTGTCAAAATGGACGGACACGAGTTTCCAAAGATTCTAGGCATTCAATGTGATATTCATTTTTGAAGCATAATAGGGCTATATATTATCCTCCAAAAACACAGAGGTATGTTCTCAGTGCTATACTTAATCGTGAGATGACTATTTAATTTTGTCGTATTATACTTTTTCTGAAATGTTGGTAGCAGTTTCTTTGATACATATTTTTACAACTGGTAACTCAGGTTAATCTAATCAACGCCACGGCGTCGAAAAAAATTGTAGTCTAGGAACTAAAGGGCAAAAATAGTCAATGCTACGCAAGGAGCCCCATAGTATTAAAAAAAACCGCACAAGCGAGTCTGACTCGCGCATCTAGAATTCCGTACAAACAAACTATAATCATTATATAATTTATTATTTTATTTTAGATCCTTACAACAAGTCTTTTCATTTGATATGTCAAATAGTAGGTACAATTTCCAAAACTGTTAATTACAATTTGTGCCCCAAAATTGCCCCCTAAAATTAAAATTCATTTATTTAACTTGCATGTTCGTGTTGTGCTGATTGAACCTATTTCATAAAGTCAGTGCAGCAGAACCTCCAAGGAGCAACTGTTACGGTTACCGCTTTCACTCATGTAGTAGCCGAATCGAATCTCCAGTCTCCAATCGGCTGTCTTCTTTTTGTTGGGTTATTTATTATGTCTGGTGTTAACGTAATTTACTTGTTTTGCGGCTAGTTGTGTCGACTAAAGACGCGCTACAAAGATCAGACTCGACTAGGTTAGCTAGATTAAATCAGTCTTCTGGTGCCACAGCAAAAAGAAAGGAACCGGGAAAAGACTTCGAACCGATGAAACCGAATCGATGTGGCTAGTGAAGGCAAAATAAGGCGCAGTGAAGTGAAGGCAACTTTATAAGGCGCAGGTTCGGCCTCACATGGAATACTGTTCTCATCTCTTACGCATCTTTTGAAAATGCCTGATGACGTGTGTAATATGTTACGTTATTTTGTAAAGGTGTAATTACATTAATCTTCAACTAATATACAAATAATGACGATTTCACCATGCAGAATGCATCACTTGACAACTGCTCGAAAACCTTCTATTTGAAAACTATTGTTATTTTAAAAGATAAAAAAACTTTTGAAATAAAAGTTTCTACTTAAAAAAACTCAAAAAGGTTAGTTTGCACTTTGATTTTAAGCGGCCTAACTTTAAAATTAATAATTAGCAGTATGATTTTAGTACTATTTTTTTTATGTTTATTTTTTTTAGTAATACGCTAGTTTTTAAGAATTGTACTCACAAAAGGGACCATCCATAAATTACGTCACACGATTTTCATGATTTTTGGCCCCCTCCCCCGTCCTTGTCACAGATGGTCACATTTGTGCGACCACCCCCTCCCTGGTGTGGCGTCACATATTTTGCAATTTTTCGCCCAGAATTGAATAAATGAAAACAAAATTATATATTTTATATTATTTATTATGTGACGTCACAACGTTTTGACTCCTCCCTACCCTTTCTCACATAATGTCACACTTCGTTGACCCCCTCCCTCCCCCTTAGTGTGCGACGTAATTTATCGATGGTCCCAAAAGTGGTTTTGTGTTATTTGAATAAAAAATGAATTGTAGAAATCACAATGTAGTCTTGGAGCGAACGGGGAAAAGCATTAGTTTTTGAAGTATATTTGGCCGTAGATATGCTATAACGATCCAACTGTCTTTAAAGTAAGTAAGAGATAAAGCACTTTATGTCAGTCACATAAAGTATTATAATTATCCCTTACTTATTTTAAAGCTAGTTGGATCGTTATGGCATATCTACTGCCATTTTATAATGTGTTAAACGTGTAAAAATGATTTTATAGGCTATTATAAAGTCCTTATTGCTAAATACAACGATTTTTTTTAACATTTTGGCTCCTGGTCTATAGCGTCTGTAGTTTTGTTTTCAATGTACAGTTTTATGAAATGGCAACACAGAATATACAGCGCGCCATGAGCGCGCCATGCATGATTGGCTAGAAATAAAATTATTTCCTGTGATTGGCGGATGAGTTCCGTTAGCGTTGCCACCATCCAATGGCATTACTTACATAATGAATGGCAAAAGGGAAGGGAACACACTTCTCAAAAATTGACATTTCAATATTTTCAATTCGACGTTCAAAGCCAAACTTCAGCCCACCTAAAAACCTAATCCATCCCACCAAACCGACTTACTTCACCAAGCAAATAGTCATAATGAATACGACTATGTCTTATTCCTCAGGTATGTAAAAGTGTTTAAGTGATTTGTGTACGTGTCCGTGGGATATTTTTCCATTGAAATTCCTCTGGAAAGTACAGGTTCTGGTAGGTAGGTAGCATAGTTGGTAGTACAAATGTCTGGCCAAGGCCAAATCTACAAACAAGTTGTAAAAAACAAGCGAGCTGGCGTCTTTTCCACTGGTTTAGTTCATTTATGTTATGTATTATCTTACTCTATTACGTATATAAAATGCCGCCTGTGTGGACTTGTTTAGATATGCTTCTGATAACAATTTGATAAACAAGCCTGGGAAAGATGCTAATTTCAAGTGTAGATACCTAGATTCATTAGGTATCTATGGTTTTAGTGTATTTCCCATTTGTAAAATTTTAAACTTGGTTTAAACTAAAGGAGTTTATTTTGATCTTGTAAAATTTCTTTACATTCACTTTTTCTGATATCAATATCAGCTGATTGTGATTGGATAAAATGGTTGGAGTGCACTTAGGATGTTTTTCATACTAGTTTTTTATTATTTTTAGAGAGTGCAGCACTTAGTGCACTTCAACTGATAGTAAACCATAAACACACTTAAATAAAACTTATTTTTTGGTTTTTAGTTTTAATAAATAACATGTTTTTGAGTGAAGTAGATGAAAAACATTGAAACTTTCAATGTATTTTTCTTTTGCTCTTTCAGAAAGTATCCTGAGCCTCCAAGGGCATGAGACAGGTAATATATGAAATTTTCAATTTACCTTTTAATTTTTTTATATTGCATGGTTTGCATCGTTTTTTAATTTTTCTTATTTATATTTTTTTCTATGACTATATTTATTTGCACAAACACAATTTTTTACCTATTTTAGTTGCATACTTTAAGGCTGCCTTTAGACTATTTCTGTAAATAATTATTGCATGTTATGTACACTGGCCTACAGAGATATCTGAACCCCTCTAAAGCTATTCATGATACATGGTGTATTACGGAGAGGTTCAGATATCTTTGTGGCTGTCTGTACTTATTCATTACTTATTTTATACTTTTGCAACATATACTGTATTACAATGCAATCTCATGTATAGGCTAGGTACCAATTTTTTAAAATATATTTCTTTATCAAATTATATATAGGTAGTTGGATTTTTTCATCGATGAGTATGAGTTACTCAGAAAACAGAATACTTAGCTTTGACAAGCAATACAATTAGAGTAAAAAATATTTTTTTCCATACTCCATACAATAACTAATTACTTACTAAACATACTCATATTTCTTTAAAAATTCCTTTATGGGCAAATACTACCTTTGTCAGATTTGCATTTTAGTATGGAATCAAATAATCCTCCTTGGTTTTTCTACATAATCAAAAAGTGTTATGGAATTTAAAATGAAAAAAATGTGGACTTTAAAATTCAGGTAGGTATAATCCATGTAAACAGAATAAAAATAAATAATATTAGAGTTCAAAAAATTTAAATACTTATTTGTGTACAGCAGTTGGTCTTGATAATGGGTACGAGATTAACAATGATTTACCCTTGAATTAAATAACTCTTGTTTAAAAATAATTTTCTATGTAGTATCTTAGCTTATACATCTTTATCATTATAAAAAAAACAGCTCTTTTTAAGACAAATATTATTAGAAAAGCAATATTTATGTTGTATTAATTAGGCAGTGGAGTCACGTAAATAATACAAATACAGGATGTTACAAAAACCGATTGAAATTTTAGGATTATAGATAAAAATAGTATATTGAAAAAATCCGATCTACAACTGATTTTTAATTCGGCGGAATTTTGACAGATGTCATTTTGACAAATGTGAATGCAGAGGTTGCAAACCAAACTCCTACATAGATTATGAAAAAATATTTTTGACTAACTAAATATTGTGGTATATAAATAAATAAAATTTACTTTAATTAAAATAATAATCTTTAATGTAAATTAATAAGATTATTTAAATGGTAATTTTTTTTCTTTAAAGAGAACTTTATTTAATTTTTGTTATTGTTTTGGTCATCTATTCATAACAAAAATATTATAAATTAGTTACAAATGTTGCCAAATGTGTGCCACCACCGCCACTTTATTGAGTGATGTCAGTGGATTTTTTAAAATTTTCCCTTTGCTGACAATAACTCAGTGGTATATGTGTTGAAATAATAATATGTAATTTTATTATTCACGATATTTTTAAATAACACATTCGCTTATATTTGACTGAAGGTAATTTTTTTTTTCAATTTAGCATACTCAATCTGAATCAAGAATTTGTATGGGAAACTAAAATAAATGCAGTCGGGTTTTTAAAAAAAAATCCTGTACTCTTTAGGTACTTGATTCTGAGTAGTACTTACCCCCTTAAACAAATGCACTTTTTAACAACCTGTATACCTACCTACCAAAAATCAGCAGAAAAAAGACACCATTGCATATTATGTGCCAGCCCAACAGAATGAGTAAACATTCGACCGAGACAAACAAAATTGTTTTCAGAAAATGTCTCTGGCGATGTTAGCCGTTGTTTTTGTTCACATTGCCTTTAGCTGCTTTAGCCGCGTCACGGCTGCAATGAGTCAACGTACATTACGCCGCGCGTGCTTGTCTGAACAAGTTTAGTGCCAGCAAACCAACCTTTGATATGTATGATGCATTCAAGTTCTAACTTCAATAAATATAAATAAAAAGAGCAAAGACCAATTACAGCTGCAATTTAGCGCTGTTCCGCTTAAAGAGTTAACAAGGTCATAACAAAATTATGGAATGAGATAGTTGCCGCATTTTCCCAAAAAAAAGAATACAACAGAACTTAATTACCTAATTAGCCAACAGCAGTCATTAATTACCTAGTTGTTACTTAATTTTAGAAATAGTTTATTTTGTGGGCTGACTTTTTTTATGTTCTTAACTCTGTGAAGCTTCTATTTATATCCATTTGGTATATTTATTGGAATTATAAAGTGTATACAAAAAATAATACTAACCATTTTTGGCTACTGTTATAAGTAGAGTATTGAATAAATTCGGAATATATATTTTTTATAACTTTAGAGTAGGTATTATGTATTTAGGTACCGTAAAACCGTCTAACTTTGCCCGCTTTTTCATAATTTTGTTGGTTTTTTCAAAAAATTTCTATCATAAGCATTACTTTTTAATTTCTAAGGATGATCTATGGGATCATGGAATTGGGTTAAAGTTGTATATTCAGTCATATTTAAATGCGATTCCAAGCAATTTAATATTTTGATAGCGGGCAAATTTACCTTCACTTTCGTCCATATTTGCCCACTCCCATTATCTGTTAAACTATAACTCTTATGCAGTCCTTGTGTAAGAACCATTTGAAGTTTAAGGGCAAAATTGACGTTCTAACATGTTGTCAATTGCTAATTAATAATAGACTCGTCTAGAAACAAATGGGCAAAATTACCTGCCAAACTCCGTTGGTTTTCATACAAGCAACTTGTAGGTCTAGGGTTGTCAAAATCTGGTTGGTTATAAAAAAATATATAGGTAATTTTTATTGGTTTAAAAAGTTCTTTTTTATTTAAAAGATATCATCCGTAGATAACATATCAGTCTTAAATAATGTGTATGGCACTCATTTATATTAATACGAAGTAGGAACACATATTTTTCTTAGCGAAATCAATAACATTAAAAAAGATATCTTATAACATCCGTATTTCAGTAGCATAAAATAACTCACGTTGGCGCATAAATTAACTATAAATACTGCCAGTTTCTATCATCTTGTTTTATTACAGGTTGTCAAAATAAGATCTAACCAAATAATCCAAGGTAATCCGTGGTACATATTATAGTTTTATAACTTTGTCATAACATAACATACATACATACATTTAAAATTATGAATACTATGTACCTATTTAAATTTTCCCATACTACTAAACATTAAAACATCGTTTGACTAGACTTATAATTATGGAAAAAAGAAAGTGACAACCCTTGTACATTTTTTCGCGCGGGCAAAATTGACCTCGTCCTCCAAATCGGTTCAGGCGTCTTCGAGTAATCGGTGAACATACATAAAAAAAAAGATTCCGACGAATTGAGAACCTCCTCCTTTTTTTGAAGTCGGTTAAAAAAGACGCACACACCTCACTCACTCCAAAGTCCTACCAGGTTTCTAGTTTACAGGTCTAACACAAAACAAAAATGTACACACACCCGACTTACATAGCTTCCTTTTTGCTTATTACCTAACCTAATTAAATACTAGAACAAGAACAAGTTCAGCCAATGATATCAAATTAAGTATGCCTACATATTACATTACATTCAAACTAACGAACTTTGCGATGAGGTTTGCCGTTTGACAGTCCTAAGACTTGATGAATCCGGGCTGTTAGTCCGTCTTCGTTATGAACTTCAGACGTTCAACTTTCATGAACTTTGATCCTTTATTAGATAACTAGGTGGAAGTTCGTCGTTTACAAGACGAATCCGTTCCATTGGAACGAAATATAGGTTCACTAATATGCATAGCTGGGAACCGTTAATCAAATAGTTAACGTCGTTAATCATTAATCCGCTACAAAAAAAGTTAGCCTCGTTAAACGTTAAAGCGTTACATTTCGGAAGAATTAACGCATGTTAACGTTAATCGTTAATCCGTTAATATGTGTAAAATTGTATTTTTATATTGTTGCGTTAGTGAACTTATAAAACCTGTTGGTTTAGGTTCTGGAAGTTAACAGGTTAGGAACAAAACTAAATACTTGTATAATTCAAATGTGTAATTTAATAGTCGGATATAAGGTGCATATTCCGCTTCATGAACATTAACATGTTGAAGTTCTCGTCTGAAAGCGAGGCTCGTTTTGGTGTTAAAATATCTTTACCCGTGGAAAACAGAAGTTCAACTGCAGCGCTTGAGGGTATAGCAGTACTGTATTTAATGAATAGATTTATCCAATTGTGCTCGGAGGCAAAGTTTTCGCGGCTTAATTTGCCCATCGTCATAATTCTCAATTTAAGCTACTTACGGTACAAAATACTATAGATAAATGATCTACAAACCTTTGTCTACATCGTGTAATAAGAAAAACTCACATTTGAATTCGCCATCGATTATTTAAACACAAAACACTGAAAGTATATTGACCCGCAATTTGACAGGTACTGACAAGTAAATGAGTGAAATTAGAGTCCAATGCAATTCACGCTGTTGTTTTAAATATAATCTATTTTCTGCTAAATCAAACAAACTCAACTGAAATTGGATATATTTTTTCTTTTTTAAGGTTGATCTTAGATTAGGCTAAATGGGCAAAATATCCGTTTAGGGCAAAGTTAGACGGTTTGACGGTACTATATTTATTTATAACATTTATTTTGTATTTATTATCTTTCTATCTCTACATATGATTTTTTCCATATTATTATTATTTTCGTAAATATAACATATTTTCATTCACATCTTTTTCTTTACCTTTGCATCTTGTCTCGATATACTACATTTCTCAAGCAAACTTAAGCAAAGAAAGTACATACATGTATTCATAAATGGAATTCAATTCATAAATACTTGCCTGAGGGGTTTCCCCCCAGCACAATCTATCAGTGAACGCGTTCGTCGACGCATGCGCATTCTTGTCTATAATCCTGTGACGTCACCAACTTGTCCAGTAAACTCTTGAGGAAGATTCCTGTTGGAACATGTCTATGTTTGACGTTTGGCTATTTTAAGTTTCACCCCTCAGGGATGCAGCTGTTAATTTGGGGTATATTATTTTCATTATATTTGAGTCGTTCTTTTGGTAGCGTATTCTGATTTGAGGGTTTTGGAAATAATACAGTTTTAACGGTTTTTAAGATGATCTTAATGGCTAAAGGAAAAATTATTTAACAAGTTTATTTGAATTAAAGATATAATTAATATTATTTTCATTCAGTTTGCATCTCATATAATTTGCATGTTTTTGGGATAAAAAGTATCCTGTCATATCTTGGTAACACGGGCTATCTAGAATACAGGTGCTGCCAGTGCTCCAACTCTTCATACAAATTTGGACATTCAGCTGATCGGTTTTATGAAAAATCTATTTTTTTTTTCGTTTTGACTTGTGTGTTCCTTGGGGAAAGTTGTTCAGTTACCCTGGTTAGAGTTTAGCCCTGGCAGATATTTTGAGAGCACCTAATATAATTTTAAAATTTTCTTAACAATAGTTTGCATTGTTGTTTTTTTACTACTGCGGTTTTACAAATAACTGATATGATTCGCACAGGTGTTTAGTAGATGATGAATGATGAATTAATGATGAAGTATTAACATGTGGCATGGTGTTGTCAGGTGTTTGCTAGGCTGGCCGTCCGGCGACAGCCGACCCAGGGGCAGACGACCGAAGACTGATCAGCTTTGATTAAGATTTTGATGATTTTGTTCTTTGTTCTAAGATTTTTTGGATTTTTGATGATGATCAAGAAAAGAATAGCGAATAGAATTCACAATTTAAAAAAATACTGTCCACAAATCTTAGAAAATAAATATTAAATTAGTATATTTTTCACATCAATGCTATTTAGAAAGGTTTCTTGTATCTTTGTTTGTATTGAAGTTGGCGTAGATATTCCAACCACATGACTGCCACCAAGTTTGTTGTCAAAAAAAACTTTACAAAAAAATTTAATAAACTTTAGCGTAATAAACAAGTTCATTAATAAATATCACAAGTTACCAATATAAATGCATTGATGTGAAAAAAATGCATTTCATACGATTAATCAATTACTTTTACATAAGTTAATGATTTGGTTAAGTTAATTGTGTTACAATAGTTTAGTTGTAACTGTTGTATCTGGTAAGTTTTGCAGTAGATTAGTTCTTAATTTTGTTTGTTGTGTTTGTGTGTTGTGTATGTTTTTTTATGATTCATTAGTTTTAATTGGTTGTGTTGAATATTTAATTTTTTATGCATGCATGAATATGGATTTTATTATTAGTTAAGACATAAGAACATGATAATTAAAAAGAGCACGCAAAAAATGGCTGAAAAAATGGCATGAAACTTAAAAAAAAGACTTATTGATGATGGTTTAAAATAAATAAAATGAAACAAAAAAAAAAGACGAAAAAAGCTAGAAAATGATAAAAAAATACAAAAGAATATTCAAAAACATATATGAATTCAAGTAAAAGAGCTCAAGAGACTGATAAAATATTAAGTGTCAAAAAAAAAAGAAAAAAAAAAAGACAAAGCACTAATATCATTTTCATCTTTGGAAGTCGCCGTCACCCATCACCATCGCCGGTGGACCGGAGACAACAGGTCAACTGTGCGCCCATAGACAATGTTGCTCAGTGTGCGTGTGTTTGTAGATTTTGTGCGCGACACTTCGGACACTGACGAGGGCCGCGATGTGGAGTACGAGCCGGTGACCGAGAGCGAAAGCGAGAGCGAAGGGGAGAGCGACGACTCCTCACTCAGTGAGGTAAGGGACCATACACCTCATTTACAATAGTCACCAACTTCCCAATTACCGTAATCGCCAACTGCCCATTTGCAGTAATCGGCAACTGCGTTTACAGTCATAGTCAACTGCCCATTTACAGTAATCACCAACACCCATTTACAATAATCTCCACTGCACATTTACATTGATCGCCAACTCCAACTGCCCACTTACAGTCATCGCCAACTGCTCTTTTTGAAGTCATCGCTAACTGCCCACTTGCAGTAATCCCTAACTGCCCTTGTACAGTAATCGCCAACTACCCATTTAAATGATCATCAACCACCCAGAAAACTCCATCCACAGATTAACAAAAATCTCAAAACTATCATTACAATAGACAGCTGCTCATCTCATTTTTTTTTTCAAAATTCCAGATAATAACAACGAAAGTGATAGCGGTATCGGTCGGCGATGAGGGGGACCTGGAGTTCGCGGACTCGGAGCAGACGGACTCGGAGGGAAGCGACAGCGAGCTGGATCTCAACGACTACTGGCAGTGCGCTGGGTGTCGCGCGAATAACAACAACCCCATCTACAGGTTCTGCGAGACTTGCTTCAAGGTAAAGAAAAAAGTGAACAAACATTTATTTGCCAAATATGAGAGGTTTGCAATAAGTTTACCTGCGACCTCCACACCAAACAAAAAGTATGGTAAACTAAAGTACCCACCAAAAAGTCTTTATTAGGTCGCGAACCGTTGTTTGTCCGTGTCTACTAAATGTCTTAATTTAGACCGCCACGTGTGTCCCCCCCCCCCCCTAGATTCAGATTTAGTTATTTGATTTTAAACAAGGTAGATTACATAAAGTTTACATGAAATTCTCAAATATAACCCCTTTCGTCTATATAGGGTGACTTTAAATTAGTTCTTGAACAACTTTCCCTAAGGTTCCTACCCATAATCAAATCGTAAAAAAAATTGAAGGTCCATACAAATCTAGCAACTGACCAGCCAAATTTGTATGAAGAGTCAAAAATTTTTTTTGCGATTTGACTATGTGTTCCTTAGGGAAAGTTGTTTGTTATCATGAGCACGTGCATAGCCTTTCGTATCAAGAACTAATTTAAAGTCCCCCTATATGTCTGCCCTCCGAGAGTCTAAAGTAAGCTATGCAGTTCCCCATTGCGTTAAGGAATCTGGGTAAACCCACTTCCGTATTTCGGCATCGTCATTAGTTTCTATCAAATGAGATAATGCCAAGGGCTTATTAACGGTAGATTTTTTAAATACGCAATTATCAAAATGTAGATTTGTGTCACAATGAGGATAATGTGATCGTCAAAACAATCATTTATTAATGGATATCAAACACAAAAAGTAATCGATATAGAACCCGTTGGTGTAGTGGAAAAGTAAGTATAAAAACAGTACTTAGCAAAAGGCTACCACAGAGTCTGCGTAACATAAATACGAATAGTTAATTGCATTGCCCACAAAGACATAAAAAAACATGCTTGAATCAATCAGAAGAAAAAAATTAATACAAAAATATTCCAAATATTTCCAATGTTTAGATAACGTGTTGAGTAATTGCGTCTGAATTTCCACCACCATCATTTAGAATGTGGACCCAGCAATTATCTTAACGTAGACCACTCTTGTTCATACTCATGCTACCTGTTGTTTTTTGGTAGTTGTACAGTTCACCATATAATTTCCAGTATGCTACAGTAGTTAATAGGGGAACAGCAGGTTTGTGAACTGGACCTAATCAATACTGGTAATAAATAGGTAGGCCATGTAGCTCACAGAACCAATGAATAGATACGAAATGTTCTCGAGGTAGAATGACTGGAAGACTTTGAATACATAAGGTCTAAAGAAATCAGCTGTAACTGATTAAAAGGGAGCTTCTACTCGTGAAACTGAACAAGAGCTGATTTGGTGAGACCTTGTATATCTTAAAAACATTTGATGGTTGAGGCATAAGTAGAACTCTTCATGGGTTTAAAGTGCGATGGACTACTGAAAAACTTGGAAGAAGGTAATATGATGATGAATAAATGTTATTTTAGGAATAGCGTACGTTCAGCAATTAATCTTCCGTTAATCTATCAAATTATCAACAAATGGAACAACTTATTGTGTTATTGGTTTATTGGAGAACAAAGTATAATGAATTACTACAAATTTTAAAGTCCGTAGTTAGGTATTATGAAAATGGCAGTAAAAAGGTTCCACTAGTACTATAACTATAGTCGTTGTAAATGCCTAAGTTTAGCAGTGGAATTCGTTTTCTGCTACCACACTACGGGGCGGAAGAAGTAGTGGTGGACACCTCTTTTTAGCCAGACTGGTGATCTTGTTACGCTTGCAAGAAATTGCTGATGTATGTGCCTCAGAATCGAGTTAAGTAGGAGTATTTATTGTAGGTCTTTGTTCAGCAGTGGATGTCTTGCGGATGATATGTTTATGAATTTACTCTAATACTGAAAATGTTAAAATGACAAGATTGCCAGTTCCCCATTGCATTAGGGAATCATGGTAAGCCCGCTTCCATCTTCGGCATCATCATCGCTTACCATCAGGTGAGATGATGCCAAGGGCTTACCAATTGTGGATAAAGAAAACAAAAAAAAATCTAATTAGGCAGCAGGATTTTTTTTGTTTACCTGATACGAAGTTCTCAAAAATTATCTTGATTTCTGGTGCAGCCAGTTCCTTCTGTCTTCAGAGTCATCGATACTTTCCATCAGGTGTGATGATGACAGACTTATGATAATCGGTTGCATAATCATCGACGAGGCCTATAGTTCATGCAGAATGGATGGTTATTACATGTTTACTAAAATATTTTTATTTCAGATTCCGTTAGTAAATGCTAACTTTGTAATGAATAGATACTGTAATAGTACCTATCCAGGAAAAAACTAGATATGAGCTGGTCAACAAAGATTAGAAAATATTTATGGCAACATTACAGCATATGAAGTAACCTTTTTATTGGTGAGATAGTGTATCTTGCTGTTGTAAATATTGTGAAGTTATTTATTATTGTATGTTGTGTTACTCGCTCTTCACTTGAGTTGGCTGGCGTTTTTTGGCGCCATGATATAATTCCTTTTGTAACTTATATCGCTGGAACAATACATAGTTACAATACAATTATATAAGGTATGTCAAAAATAAAATGAGTTTCAGGTAGGTACTTTTTGGGTCATTCAGTAATTTACTCTTGCAATAATTTTGGTCTTACATAAGTAATTCACTTAACCAATAGAATTTTTAATTTTTTTCCGCGATATATCTAAGTACTTACTGTAAGTTGCAAAAAAGTGAAAATTATTACTTATAAATTATAATTTGCAACAACATATCTATACCTACTCAAGACATTGTGTATTGAAATTGCTACACAAAATTTAAGAAAAAGGTAACTTCATTTTGAGCTACAAAAAGTGTTGCCATAATATTTTTTTTAATTCACAACAAAAACCTTTCTGCCGACTAAATTTTACACTTCACTATTCTAGGTACGTAAAAACTTGTTCCCGCCAAGACCGAAGCGAAAACGGAAACGCGCGCAAACCGAGAAAGTTGCTCGTACATTATCCAACGATTCTGGGGTCGAAAGCCAAGAGCTGAGCCAGCACGACTTGCCCGGATGCTCTCAGGAACCCTCCCACCCCCAAGTAGATAGTAATACTAGCGATATCGTCAATAGACCCCTAAAACGTCGAGCAGAGTCTGAAGATCGTGACGCGAAGCGTTTCAAAAGCGATCACTCTGCTTCTGACAACGATAGCAATATAAAATCTAATAAAGACGTACCCGTGCAATCTTTAGTCAAAACTGTTAGCGATCCCTCTATCACTATAGACGAGCCCGTAAAACTAACCAAAAAAGTAATTAGTGATAGTCTTAAAGACATTGAAAATGAAAATCTGTGTATAATATGTTGCGTCGCGCCAAAATCGGGGGTTTTCGTCCACGGGAGGGTAGCGCATATCTGCTGCTGTTTCAAATGCGCGGTTAAGGTTTGGAGTAAGAAGAAAAGGTGCCCCATTTGCAATAGTAAAGTTAGTAATGTTTTGAAAGCGGTGGTCCTTTAGGGGTCTTTGAAAGGTCACGAATATATACACGGGTAGATTTTGCGGAAAACGGTAATATTTTCAAATCACTAACAACCCATAATGACCCCCGTCCCGTAACTTCGAATGTTAGGCCGTACTCCACACACACAAGGAGCCTCCGGAGCCTCCTCAACCGGATTGGTGGAGGTGGCGAAGCGAATCGGCCAATCTCATTGTCAGAAGCTAAACTGTCTTAACGACTGTCATCTTAGAAACTGGCACCAACGGTTTAACGTTAAGACACATTTTTACTTTGTATTAGAGATAAGTTTAAAGCCTTGGTTAACTAATTAATTAGATGAACTGTTTTTCGTAAAAAGAACCTACAACCTCTATATTATGGTTTCTGGTCTAAACTGATCATTTAATCAGTACGATTCGTATAGTGATTTGGATTTCCTCTTTCCACTCTTTATCACACTCACCTTATTCCTGGAAAAGAACCAATACCTATATGAAAATTGAAAATGTTACTGTGTTCCGCTGAATCGGCCCGTGTGTGTAGTTCCCAAAAAGTTTGTAAAGCTCTGTTAAAATAGGTTTTTATAACTCCTTAGCTGGTAACTTTGCTCGCGAAATTGAAAGCAAAATTTCTGAAATCGCAATTAATAAAAAACGTTGGATCTTAATACAAAAATGTAGCTCATTTTGTATGGAGAAATAAACAGTTTGTAATAATTATTTGCTATTTCAGAAAATTTGCACATTCACGAGAAAAATTACCAGTAAAAGTTGAGTTACAAATTATCCTGTATTCAAAATATTGACACAGTTGAAACCTTTATTCGGACCTAAAATGGACCATTCATGTTTGATAAACATCATTTTTGTTTTTAATCTTCCACGTCTTTTACTGGGACTTCAACTCATGAAATTTAATTACTTTTCTTAAGAATTTAATTTAATTTGTTGGCGAAAAACAGATTCCTTAAAAGTCATTTGCGCTTGGATTTAGTCATTTTACTGAGTCTACTGCTCAAGTGAGAAGGCAGGCAATCTTTCCTAGCACTTCACGGCATGTCACTGCTTTAGTAGTAAATAAATAGTTCTTGATTTTCATGGGTCGAAACACCAGTACTTTTAAAGGCAAGAAAATAAACGGGTGAAACGAATTTGGCATATGACCCGTCAACTGGTTCTTGCTTATACTCATCATATTGGCCAAATTTTGTTTTACGAATGCTGAAATTGCAAAACAAAAGGCCTCACTATACATAATTGACCAGACAGCTGGACAATTTGTATGAAGTCCGTTTTTTTTTGTGTTTTCAGCAAAATCGTAGAACAAAAGTTGTTCAGTACTATGAGTAGAATCCCCAGTTAACGAGTCCTACGCCAGTTTTTTTACACCTGTATAGGGTCCCTCTAAAATATCGGAAAAAAATTAACAGTGGCTTCTACTTGTGAAACTGAACAACATTCCTCAAGGAACCTACGCTCAATTCGTAAATTTTTTTTGGTCTACCCATACAAAATGGATCGGCTGATCAATTAGTACGAGTCCAAAATTTTTTTGCGAATTGAGTATAGGTTCCTTGGGAAAAGTTGTTCAGTTTCATGTGTGGAAGCTGTAGTTAATTTTTTTCATGTAATTTCATAAGGACCCTATATAAAGCCATTTTTTTTTCATAAGGACCGTACCCCATATAAAATCAGATTTTTATAATAAAAAAGAACCTGGGTATGTTGGTGCTACTACTGATAGATTCGTATAATTCGCGCTCGTCTATAACTATTTAGTGTTTAAGTATAAAACCCTTAAGGTGGGGATAGTTTTTATAATACATGCAGGCAAATAGTTTTTGTAAATATTATAATTCCTACTTTCCTACCACCCACCGAAAAAAATTAATTAATATATTTTGTCTCGAGTATTTTCTAATGTAAAAAGAAACATTCGACTTCCTATTATTTGGTTTGTATTTGTTAGTCCAAAATGCGGAGTTTAGTACTAGTAAAAAAAAAGTTTGTAGTAATATGTTCGTTTTCAAGCGGTGTGCCCTAGGTAAAAAATATATTTTTGTTTCCCACATTGTTTCTAATATAATGCTTAGGGGCACTCTAGGGAAAGTTTTCTCAATAAAAATATTAATAAGTTAAATATAAATTCTTAAAAACCAAGAGAAAAGACAGTAAAATTATATTCCTAATGTCTTCATGTATAAAAGTTAAAACAAGTTACATATAAGACAATAGATTTTTCTTAATACCGTGTTTATTTTATCTATAACTCTACATAATAAGAAACTTAATGTAAAACTTAGACTTGTTGTGTAGAGCTTTAATAACCTACCTAATTATTTGGTAGTAAATATGATCTTTAAAGTTAAAAAAAAACTAAAATAATAATAATAAATAAATAAACATTTCAAATCTACATGTTGGTTTTCTTTATTCTAAACTCACCCCTATTCCTATAGTTTAAGGATGAAATCACGCAACATGGAGTTGAGATTTTTACACTTGTTTATCGTATTTTTTTATAATAACTTGCATTGTTAAAAAAGATGTAACGCAAAACTTTAAGGTGGGCGTAACGTAATCCAATTAATTGCAAAATATCCGGAGAAATCACACACGGTCATCCATCTGGCCCCAAACTAGGATTCCCTGTACTATGGGAACCTGAGACTGATATACGTTTAAATACATACATATAGATATGTATAATACACTCGGACACAGAGAGCTAACATCGCATGACATTACCAGCCGCAATACATCGACGAGCTTATCCTATAAGGACAGTTCAGCGATGGCTTGCTCACTTTAGTCAAGGCCGTATAAGCATGGAAGCCACTACTTCAAATGACGAGGATCGTGTGATGATTTTGAATGATCTTGACGAATCAAGAAATTGGTTTATGAGCTTGCCCATAAAGTTGAACTCTCTCTAAGTCATCTGTGTACCGTATTTTCGCTAAAGAGTTGCAGTTGACACACAAATTGGGAGAATATGAATTGAGAGGATCACCTGCCATAAGGGAAGGTTCTGCCAAAACGGCTTGCTCGAAGGTGTGCAGAGGCTTCCAGAGCGTTGTAATTCTGTAATCAATAACTAGAGAGCCTACATATAATAATAATAAAAAAACAGTTTCTAATAAACTTTTTTTATGAAACGACTGTTGCGAAGGGGTTTTCGACTGACCGACCGTCCTTGTAATCAGGTTCAAGTGAATCATTGATAAATAAAAATTAATTTTATCAGTTTTACCAAATTCAAAATACAATACATACCGGCTTTTGTGTAAGTACGCAAATACTTTTATCAAATTCGGGTATACTTTGTCAGATAACAACATAAAAATGACTGTATAAAATGTCACCCTAGAGTGCCCTGGAGCTATCCTTGTCAACCTGAAGATTAAAGACGAATGGAAATAAGAATACTGTTTGATTTGCACTGAAGCCGTTTTAAACTACTATACAGGTGCTAATAATAAATTCACACACATGAACTGGAAAAACGTTACATTGGCAGTCGCCTAACTATTCAAAACAAAAATCCGGCTCGAAGGATCAACAATGAAAATGGATTTATTCATATTCAAAGTAGGTATGTAACGTTACAAAAGTAGCTATAAAGTTTGCTATCGAAGTATGTTATAAAGTTACAAAAGTATACAGTTTGCTATCATTGGCCTTTGCGTTTATCGCAAGAAATGAACAACTTTTTTTTCTCAAATCATTAGGATCTTTGGAAGAGGTAGTTTATGTGCGTCTTATTGATAAAAGCAACCCCTCTTTGGAACTTTGAGGAGGACACCGAGATGAGCGAATTGTTATTTGTGTTGCGTTTACTTGTGAAGAAGAACCAAATTCCAACACAATGCAATAGGTCCGAGACGTTTTAGCTATGGTCATGCATACAAAAGGCAAGTATAAGATATTAAATAAATGTAAAGTTATTAACAAAACAAGGCATATCCGAAGCTACTGACGAACCGGCCACTGATAGGACGCTGCGGCAATGATTCACCAAACGCATTATTATTTTATTGAGACGCACAGGTCTGCAATTAGGTGACGATTTAAAAAAATCTTTAGGCTTTGTTAAACTGAGACGTACAACTTCGTAAGCAAGTATTTAAAAAAACGAGGTAGGTGTTTTGCTAATATTTTTTGACATGTAGGTACCTAGGCAGTACATATTTATTTTGTTAAATACTCGTACATACGTCTGTAGAACAAAACCACCAATAACTTACTGATTACTGTATACAGTATACAGGTTGTTAAAAAAGTGCGTTTGAAATTGCAAGAGTTTACTCAGAATCAAGTATAGAATGACAGGAAAAATAAGTATTTAAAAAATCCTATCTACAACATTTTTGTTTCCCATCTGAATAGTATTGAATGATAAAGTATGATGTAAAGTGTAAGTATAAAGAATTTGTATGGGAAACTGAAAAAAAGTAATTGTACATTGGATTTGCTCCCGAGTAATTGACTGTTTACTCGTGGTCCCACCGATTCACTCTTGACTGTTCTTGGAGGATATGAAACAATGATGTAGCAATATGGTATGTTACTGTCATAAAATAATAGATTTAATTATTTTTCCTGTATTCTGTACTTGATACTGAGTACGTAACCCCTTACTTTTTTAACACCCTGTGTAGTGACTTCCAACTAAAACTGCCACAAGCCTAAATGTACCTAATTTGTCTTTGCCTAATTATGGAAACTAGGATGATCGTGTCTTGCGCTAAAGTATCGGGAAAAAGAAGTTTTCGCCGGTCTGCTTATTGCGGCCCTGGTGGATTCGTCAGCCGGCCACCCCCGTTTCACTTCGCACTCCTCAACACTCCGCGCGCCGCACCGCAGCTCGCAGGCCGCAGCCGCCAACCGACCAACCAGCTTCACTCAGTTGTATATTGACGACCAAGAGCAGTGCCCGTGCTACGATTCGTTTTATATACTTAAATCAAACCTCTTTGGTAAGTGATTCATAATTTAAATTCTGTTGTTTCTTTTCTTATGACTAGTTTTAAAAGAAATTCTGTTTATTCCACAATTATAAGTTAGGACGTTTTAGTGATTAGTTGGAGAGTTCCGTATTTCTTTTTCGTTTTGCCATTTTGCTCAAGTTCCTCCCCCAGGAATCGGGGCCGGTAGCGATCGAAGGCATGTGGCATGTGTTTAATGTAAAATTGTATAGATGCACTTGTACGATTCATTGGTTACATTATTTTTTGCTGAAGAGCAGTCATACGAATGCCGTTTACAATTTTAACGGAACTTTTGCGATTCGTTCGTTAAGTGTGGGTGCGGTTGAATGACTTCACACAATCCTCGCGATCACGAAGCGTTTTAAAATTTAAAATGTTGATGTGATGTGCGCGCTGTGAATTTTTAATCGACCAGTTTCCGCCTTTGTCTTGCATTGTATCCAATATGCACTTGTTTGACGCAAGATATCGACTGTCTGCCGACAACAATGCATTCCGTGACGTTTTGGTCGTGTTCGAATACTGTATTACTCTTCGTAATATGAACGCTAACGTGATGATAAAGTGTATAAAAGCTATTTAAGTTAGATAGCTATTATGTTCCTATTTAACTTATCTTCTAGGTAGTATGCCTTTATACATATGGTTTTAAGTATTCTAAACATTAACTTTATAGTAACACCTGTAGATAATTATACAAAGTGACGCCAGACAAAAGTCCTAAGTAGGATCGTAAGTACTTATCTGATAGATTTAAGTAGGTACATATAGATTCTCGTTTTGAAAGAAAAATAAAAATTAACTTTGTTTATGGCGACACATAAAGTAAAGAAAACGTCACATGCACGCGCGTCATCTATAAAGAATGTTGTTTAATTAATTATTTTATTAACAAAATTATGATGTCGTCTTGTGCTTAACAAAGGAGGTCATGTTTCAGAGGGTGGTTTAGATTGAGGGGAGATATAATAACATCGAATGAAATGACGTTGACTGAGTCATAGTCACACAAAAATCATTAACTTTCTTATGATGAATATGTTTTACATAAAATGCGAACAGCTTGTTTGAAACAAATCATTGACGTTGAATACATATAATTATATTTAAAATAAATTCGAAATGAATCATCTTGCTTGATCAATATTTTATGCAAATGAATAAAACCATATTTTATCGGTTCAAAAGTTTTATTTCGATGGCGCGATAAGATTTTCCCCGATTTTGAATTTGGGATACTAAAATTATTTGAATATTCGAAGGTCATTAACGGTTATGGTAGAAATGTTAATGAACCCTAAAAGTTTTGTAAACTCGATGTGATACAGTATAAATAGAGCATGACTAATATACAACTTAGGAGTAACAACATGTGGTGTCTGGGGCGGGACAGCCAATAAATAAGCATCTCTGTTGTTTTTTAAACTTTAAACCAAACTTTAAAGAATGTGGGTTGTTTTTTTATTTAATTTAAAGTAAGTTGGAACTCTTACAGTCTGAAACGTTAAAATAGAAACATTGAATTGTCAGTAAGTCTGTAACTAAGCACTTAAATGAATATTTATATTTCTAACAACCGCTATCTTCTAATGTGCTGAATAAATTTCAATGTTTTAAACTGCAAACGTTAACGGATTGTGCCGTGCATATTTTTTGCAAATTTTCGTAGCTCCACCAAGTAGTCAAGTAACATTCCCGCGTGATTTCGACGATTGATTGAGCTAGATCATACCAAATTGCATAACACTAGATAATTGTTAATGATTTGAGGAAGTGGCAGATTTCTCGATCGCCCTGCATTGTGCGGCATAAAGCACGATTGCGCGGGAACCGGTCGCAATGGAGCGAAGTCATGTCGTCGGCGACTTTCGCCGCTTTCACGCGTCAGTGATATGCCTGATATAAAAATCTGATGATACAATGACACTGTTGCTGAAATACAAGCATAATACAGCATTTTAGCGTTTACAATTTGAGAGATAATCAATGGTATATTTTGTAAGAATGCTATGATTGCTAGGTTTAGCTAGACCCCTATTTTCCTGTTTTTGAATCAACCTTATTTCGTATTAATTGGTATTTATTATTAAATATTACTCATGCTACTTATCAGTTTATTGATATCTAAGTCTTGTTAGTAACGTGAATGTACCGGCTTTTTTAAAGGTGTTAGTTAACAAAATACTAGATTAATCAATTTCGAAAAGTTCTTATCTATTTTCTTTGAAACACGATACGAACAGATAACAGCTGAACATCTTGCCGACACGCCTTCGTTAATTTCCGTGAAAATTGTCTCTGCTCTCAGTATTCGATTTGATCCGGAACAGTTATTTACCTAGGCATGTATATCGGTAAATAGGAAAATCTGTGTGGCAGGACACAGACTCTAAAGGGAGACAGACTATGGCAAAGTGCGTGAGGCAGAAAGAGTCTGCGTACTTCCTGGATGGCGAATCGATTGAACTCACACCCCCTGTGCCTAACTTCCCTTGATGTCTGCGAGTTCTGCGATTTGTGAGCGAATTAACAGCATTAGCACATTCGTTAAAGATGAAAGGGAGATACGGTTTATTGGTTTAGGTAGTTACATAAATGCTTTGAGTTGTACTTGACGTCACGTCAGGGATTTAAAGGGAAATGCCTGCCTAAGCTACCCTCAATTTTAATCGTTTTAATGTAAGCGCGTGTGCGATAAATGATTTTTCTTAGGTTCGGGTATATATGGGATTGGGAGGATCACGGAAGAAAGAGGTCTTTCTTCCGTGGGGAGGATTTTGTAGTTAAACAGTATGTCTTATTTTTTTTTGTTTAATGTAAAAAATCTGTCTAACACTGAATTCTAAATCTGTACTAATTGTACTGTCTACAGTCCCAGTGTCCAAACAGTTACTTAAATATTCTAAAATATAACCCTAAGCTTAGGTCCTGCACGCATACGTACAGATCAATACAAGCAAGGGGAACCAGGACCCTCGTCGCATTTTGTTGACTCAATCGTCAATTCGTGTCTATATATTCTATAGTAATCAGATATATCATTCATATATATCATTCAACGTAGAAGAATATTATTAAGTACCTTCTACACTACATTCTACACTGTATTTTCATAAAATATTAACAGTTATGTACCTACTTTACTTACTTATCAATTTAAAGTTTCTTTACTTAAAAAATCACCGCATTTACAATTTTAAAACTAACGACTGCTACCATAAATTTAGAATAGCTGTAAATATTAATTACCTACACACAATTTGCTACTTCTAAAATAATAATTTTGAAAAGTCAGGATTTTTATAGCCCGGTATTAAAAAGTGCATATGACTTAGAATATGGCGGTTTGCTTGAATTTTAATTGATGTGACGGTCCATAAAATTTGAGACGTGTATCTGTTCCGAGTTACGTTCTATCGCCAACGGGGTCATTGACATCCGTCGTCATGTTGTCGTGATTAATCCTCATTCCAAGAAAACTATTGGTGTATATTTTAATTAAAGGATATAAACTAATTCTGACTGTATTGGAATAGGAGAGAGGACATATAAATTATCATGTATCTATGTATATTAATTAGCTAAGAGGACATGGTTAAATTAATTTAAAACTCAAACTTAAAATACTGTTTTAAAAATGTTCAAGATTTATACTTACTATGTATGGTTTAGGTACCTATAATATATTTTTCTACGTAGTAGAAAATTTCTACAACTGTGTAATTAGTGGAGCTTATGCACCCAAAATGTACAAGTAAAAGTCTGTCTTTTTAAAAATGCTACTTAAATTTTTAAGAAAATCTCTAACTACAAACTGACACCTCTTGCTTTCTCTTTGTTTTGAAAATACTTCTTCTAGTATTCTAAACTAATCAATCATTTATGAAGTTTTGTATGTGTGAGTGTTCATTAAACTTCAGTTAGCTCGTCAAATGAGTCACACACAAGAGTCAAGACGATCACAATAGCCTGTGCTGGCCATCCGCTACTCTGCATAAATAACCAGCCTAGCACACGTTACGTACTATGGTAGATACGGCATGGTACAATAACAAACGCGAGCATTGTTTCCTTGTGACTTGCTTGAATAGGTAGGTAAAGTAAATGGTTGACCACCACTTGGTCATAGTTTTAATTTTAAATAGGGATTTCAGGAAAAAAATGGAGCTTTTCTACCTTTGATCGTCTTTAAATAGGTACCTCTATTCTAAACTAAAATATATGACAATACTGAAGCATAAAACATTCCTATGTTGCATTTGTGAACAAACGAAACTTGAACCAATAATATTATTTTCCGCTATGTGTGATCCGTTTTAGTAGCCTGCGCTTGCGTTCGTGGCATATTGTATTTAGATGAATGACACCTTTAACAGGTGTTCAGATAATGCCGGATTAGATAAAGATACATATGTTTTACTTATTGATTTAGCTTATGATGACAATTTTGCGAGATGGAATGGAATGCGAATATGAGCTCTCGCTCTCCGCTCGTGAGTCCTTGAAAAACTTGGTTAGTTTACTAAAAAAAGGTGTGGAGCAGGTTAAAAAGCTAATGAAGTACCTAATGATCCATCCAATGGTCTTGTTACCAGTAAATCTGTACAACCCTTCCTAGTTTAAAATTTTGCTGTTTTCAGTAAATGTTTCAGTAAAACATGATTCGGAGATAAATGAATCATTGTGTCCTCTTTTTTGTTCCCTACCCGTTCATTTTTGTGACAACTGAAGGTACCGTACAGCGCGTTTCTCTCCACCTCGTCTAAACCCCATAATGTTTAGTAGTGGCACGAGAACCAAACAGCAAATAAGTCTGTAGAAAACTAGAACAAGTGCAATGAGAAATCCATTGTCTTGGCTCAGCGGTTCTCGCGGAAATTCGGTCACACGCATCCAACACACATCACGTTGCCTTAGTGCATTTAGAGGTGTTGATTCTTCGATCTGTCTCTGTGCTTCACAAGCCATGTTAAGTCGTTGTAATCTCAGCGAGCTGACAGGAGGAGGCTTGAAACTACTGACAATGGGGTAAATGTAGCTAGCTAAGTAGCTACTACCTGTAGCTATACACCTATACAATATTTACCAATCCGGAATTGTCCCTCGAGTGAAGACTATGTCCCAACGTTTCCGAGATAAGAATATCTAACCCGTTTTTCAGTAGTAAGCGAATAAATTATGAATTTATTATACTTAATACTGATTGTAAATTATTCTTAGCATTTAGTTAATTTAATACGTAGTTTTTCATTCATTTTTTCATACCAAAATCATCATTTTCAGACAGACGTAAATACCTATAGGTAGTAGGTGGATTTAGTAAGGTAAGGTGGATTTAGGATGGATTTACTTAGGTTTCCCGGTGTATTACTTCGCTAGTCCTTTGTTTAGTTCATATGTGTTATCGATTTAATTGATAAGATCCATAAATTGTCTTTCTTTCAAACGATAATTGTTATCAACCTCGACAGCGCATTAACTTGTTTTTTTGTCAAACAAACAACAAGTGGAATGGAAATGCAAAACTGAAACCGACTACGAAAAACTAAATTCCTATTCCGTCCATCTTCTTTTTCAATATCTTTTTAGCTTTCGAATTCCTAGATATACTTAAAGTATTTTTATGTCCAATAAAGTCAAGTGTTTTAAATTTGATGAATCATATCATATCACAACAACTGCAACAGTTTCAGATTATTAAGACCTTCAACTGTCATGTGGTGATAAAAAAATACGTAATACTTATTTATGGAGTAGGAAATACTACATATGTTTTTTATCTTTAGGTAGAGGTAGGTACCTATAAGCTTGGACACTTTCACAAAAATATAAACAAGCTGTTTTTATCTGCGCAACATTAAACCACAAAACCAATATTTAAACTTACATATCAATACAGTTATGCTTTGAGGACAAATAGAATACATATCAGTGAAATCAACACGATTTAAAATTCCTCATCCACCTTTGCTTGGCTATTTTTTATTTATGCACCTAAGCACCCTTGATGGTCAAGGAAAGTACCTAGTAAGGAAACGTTAACGACCCATATCGCAAAGACTTCTATAGAAGTTTTTGCCATATCATCTCCACTGCAGGGGCACGGGTCTCTTTCTTCCCATACCACCTCGGGAAGATGAGGCCATAATACTCCACACCCGGGGGCCCAGTCCGGATGGTAGTAAGGAAAGCTTATACGGAAATATCGTTCCCCAATTAGATTTTAGGCAAGGCTTCTGCTTTTCGCCGTTCCTTACCAAAGGACATTCATTACCTTACTAAAGGTCCCATTAAAATTTTGAAGTCTTATGTTAGCTTAGTATTTTCTTGACTTATGTTTTCTCATGTTGTTTATTTTTCCTGTATTTTTATAAGAGTATCCATGAATGGACAATAAGTAATAAGTGACCCTGGTAGCATTACAACCTTACAAGGCAGTGAATAGTCATGCGAGCAACTCTCTATATGGGCGTCCTAGGTGCATATAGCAAGGTTGGCTGCCACAGTTTGCTATCCGTCTGTCTATGTATAGAACAGATGTCACGATTTATACCGTAAAAGGAATCTAGATTAGATACACAGATAAACAACTGCAGATTTAAAATCAGCATTATGGTGATTTAACTATTCTTTAAAAGTAATCAAAACTTTTGAAGACATAACGTATTAGTTATTGTTGTTAATGTTAAAATTACAACTCTAAACTTATCCAGTCAGGAAAAGAAGAAATTAAATGATAGGACCCACTTTTCATATTATTATTCACTTATTCTATACGAATTCACGAATACATATTAAAAATTTGCGCGGAAGGCATTTTTTGCTCCAACTTTAAATTTCCCTTCACAGGGGAAGCTTTTACCTACGATTATACAGTTATTTGAATGATCCTGTATACAAAGACGAAGTTCAAGGAGGAATGATCCTGCCTGTATAAATAGAACCAAGGTCAGTTCGTGGGTGATGTGGCTTCTTCTGAAATAAATAGGATGGAAACGTTATATCTAGATCAATGTATGATACTCGTTGATATACCTACAGTTCAATTTACCATATGGTTTATGTTCAGGTGTCGAGTCACACAATTGCACACACCTGGAAAAATATTAAAATGACTGATTAAATCATTCAAGAGCATTTTTGTTAGTTTCATCGTGTATTCTTACGTGGTTTTTTTTACATGATTTAATGAAATGTTTGCGGCAAACCTGAAAACGGTGCAATAAAAAATGAAACTTTCAGATGTTTATCAACAATTTATTACAAGCAATAAGTTAAGGTACATATAACGAAGAGAAGGAAGGTTAGCCTGTCTGAAGCCAACTGTGACACAGGGAGAACTTGTGTGTAATCTTTAAAACTTTCTACAGAGTTGGTAGGCTCGATTGCGTGACTCGATGAGTCATACTTTTAAAAGTTCATGTACCTTTCCCCCCAGAGACAGACGCAAACCATAAAGACGGAGACGGAGGTCGCAAGAGTATCGATCACCAAAAAGTTTTAATGAAAGTTATTTTTTTTTAATGCAAGTTCGACCTATACATATGTTAACTTAGCATAGACTACCTAAGCACATTTTAGACAATGGCATGGGAAATAGCCTTGACTCAACTTCTTTTCGGAATAATTGTTATTGTGAGATGAATAATAGGAGCAACTTCTCACAAATATCTCAAGTGGTTGCATTTGTTAGTACGTTGGCTTGCGTAAATAAATATAAGTAACCTTTTATATTCGTAACCTTTGTAGATCATCTTTCTCTGAAGTTGTATCTTAGTCACGGAATATTGGATCTTTTAATGTCAAAACTTTGAATTAATTTCGATATAAAATTAATTAATTATCACATGGTTTTCAACTTATGGTTCTGTAACTTAGCTATCAGTTATGTTTAAAAGTAATAAATAATATAATCGATATTCGTTTCAAATAAAAATTAATCCAAATTAACATTTGGATACTGCTTAAACGTCAAACATACACTGACAGACAGGGATTGATCGAACAACCTTCTTTCATCTGTCGAAGTCGGTCAACTTGAGTCAGTTCAGTTACAGAACAACACAGGTCTTTAGCAATAAAAGACTGGACAAGTGGCCATATGGCCTGCAGTCTGTACATATTGGGCACGTAACTGAGTGTGGTGTGACACACGAATTACACGTTTTTGTTCAAGTCAGCCATTTTGGGATTTCAAAAGGCGCCATGAGGCCATTTGGGCAGAAAAGGGGACAACTATATTTATAAAATTTCTGGAACACAAACGAACAAGTAAATTGTGTCAGCTCTTATACCTATGTAGTGTAAGGTATCAATCATAGAGACACTGATCTGATCATGATCTGTTCTCTTGTTATATCTATCGTATCGAGATGAGATCATGAAACGACAGATTCCCCAGTTTAGACTAGATTATTTTATGATCTGACCAATTCCTATGATCTGGCCACAACATAGGTACTAAAATTTTTAACTCCAACCAAGTTTAGTTAGTACTATGTACTTACATATATATAGTAAAGTCGTCAATATGTTAATGCCATATGGTTAATGCAATGATTAAAAATAATATTTGAACAACTTTTGAAGATTATGCGATGTATTGTACAAACAAACACACACTTGACAATAAACACGTTATACACATTTTGGTTATCAAACTATTTATCTGTCTACAAACGACTTGATGACTTAAAAATAGCTTCTTAATGCGTTTTAAGGATCGACTCGTTTAGACCAAGAATGTGTAATTTTAAGTGCATAAGTATAACAAAACATCCATGGTGATATACATGTTATTTTTAAAATTCTAAATATTTATGATTTGTGTACTAACGTGCAATAACTTTTATAAACACTATGTATGTGAATTATCTAGATAATAATGACGACAGTCTGAAAACCCACGCCAATATGATTAACTTCTTATCAAAATAAAAAGTTTGTTCGTAACAACTTTGATAATTACCTATATCGTCACGCTTAATTTTACATGTTACTCGGGTAAACTTTTTGTCTGTGTTATATGTAACTAACATGCAATCGCAGCATGCAACTAACTATACTGCCGTGAATTCGTGAATGTGCAGTTTTGAAAAAAACGATTCACACTTTCCAATATCGGCCCGTCTGCAATACGGAACCAATTTATTGCCAATTAGTCGGCGTTTCACGACTACACAATCAACCATCATCACGCCACTGTGTCTGTATCTCATCCACTAGACGCTAACAAAGAGAATTTAGTCAAATCAGGGAATGAATTGGTAACACATTTATTAAGAATAACTTGGTAACACTTTACGTACATTTCAGAGGACAGAGCTGTCCCCTCAGACTAAAGAATCTTTATTTCAGCTGTTCCATATAAAAAGCCCAAATTATCCCTGTCACAGATGATCTATTTGATGAACTGCAATCTTGCCAGTATTATTTCAGTGGAGTCTTTTCAAGTTTTTAATTTAACGAGTTCTCTATGGTGCAGTGTGCACTAGACCATGGAGTACTCATATCTACGGACCGAAGCAGATGCCGGTATGATACAGATAAGTTGTCTGGGATAAGATAAGATAGTCTAATAATCAAACTAAGCTGCCGAGTTAGCTGACCACAAGATTTTTACATTAAATTTATAGTTTAGCTACTATCAGTTTGCCTCTCAGCAAATTAAAAAATACTGATTAGATTGTTTGATAATTTGAGTAGATTTTACGGAACCTTTGCAGTACCTAAAAACATTTTAACTTTTTTTAAGTAAGTGTATGTGATGTAAGTAAGTAAATCTGATCCAGTTAAAAGTATTTTTAATTAACCACAGCAGACCTTAGGTCCGGACTCCTGACTGACGTGGTTTCTGTGCATAACACTGATGTTACATAAACACAAGCTATGTTAACGATGTTAACAATACCATTGTTCAAACAATCAAAAACAATTAGTTTCGTGCCACTCAGTAGCGGGGATTAATAAATGTCCAGATTAATAAATGTCTAGAATTATTATTAGAAGAAGAAAAGACGTGTAGCAGAGCATGGAATTCTTGTGCATCTTATTTTCGAATCAATATTTAAAACTTCGGACTACAACATCGCCCGCACGTTTCGTAATATCCCAAATAACCGGTCTTGCCAGATCTTCAGCAGGTTATGCAGCTTTATTCTTATGCGTTTAAACAACAAAATAAATTTTATATATAAATAAACAACAGAATTATAACGAAAGTGCTGTTTATGCGACACCGTAAATTATTGTTAGTCGGTTAGTCATAATTTTCTATTGGGACCACGAATATTAAAATAACAGACAATGAAAACCTAACATTCAAAATATTTTTCCGATGAATAATCTCGTGAAATATTGAATAAGCAGTATAATAAAGCACTTTAATATGTAGTGTTTGTGGTTCCAATTCCAAAGCAAGACAAATCAGTAAGGCAGGTTTGTGGTATCGATGATTTGTGGTATGGTCATTATTTGGTATCATTATTAGGTATCATTATTAGCCAAAAGAAGTCCACTGCTAGACAAAGGCCTCCCCCAAGGATTTCCACACCGACCGGTCCTGTGTTGCCCGCATCCAGTGGCTTCCCGCAACCTTTATTATTTATACTATTGTTTAAAATAATATTATTCTATGGATGGGTCAAAGCAAGTAACATCTTCCTCAACAAAAGAGGGTTTCCTCACAAAAAGGAAGCATCGTCATTTGTTTTTCAGTATACACTGTGTGTTTAGCAAACACAATGACCAATTAACTTAGTATTCAAGCAGCGAAGCGGGGCTGGCTCTGTTCTCGACGTGAATTCCAAAATTGGATAAAATAATTTGTATAATGCTAGTGTGTTTTAAGTTCTGTGACTGATAAAATAGGTACAGTATAAGGTATTACTTTTAAGTCATTGTGTTATGTTTGATAGGGAGAACTTCATTTATAATTTATATAGAGAAGCAAATAGATTTCTTTACCAAAAATAAAAGTAATCTTACTTCTTTTCCATAGTCGCTAGATTAAGTAATGTCTAGTTAACCGCAGCTTTAATAATAGCCCTTAAAATGCTTTTAACATTGGTCCTTCGAGCCGTATCTTTCATTCCCTTTCTTAATAACACAAACAAATAACTATTTATACTATCTTTTAAACTTTGAATAAGTAGTCTCCTCTCCTCTAATACCCAAAGTACCTACTTAAACACTGTTTACGAGTTAAGAATGTGCGGTGGCTGTGGGCGATACACTATATTTAAAAATACAGTTATAATGATCGTTATGTTGCTCAGAGAAGACTTGTTTTCTGGGTCTAAACGAATAGTTTACGTTAGAGTGGAATAGTGTAAATATGCAGTTAATAAAACTATTTCATTAGACCACTAAAACACATAGGTCGGCATCTGAATCAGCATTGTCAATTCAGGTACTTATTTTAAAACAATCGTTGCCAAGTTAGCAAGAAAATAAGAGTGAAAGGTGTCGTGGTAAAAACATTGACAAATAATCTGTCATTATAACATAAATTAATCTATCATAAATCGATGATTGCCTCTGTAGCTGTTTATATGGACTCCTTTACCCTGATATTTTGTGATTATAACGGAAAGTTTCAACTGCCATTTTCTACTTCACCTTGTATACTTAGTTATGTATATTTTTAGTGTCCTTACCATTACAATTTCTCCATTACTTTCAATTACATACTTAAGTACCTAATTGACGAATATGAATTGAAAGCGATTGGTCTCACTGAATCCATTGTTTCGGGTTAGATGACTTACAGAACATGCGCAGTGTCACGCCTCATTGTCTCAGCTAATCGTTTTCGTTTCGATGCCTCGGCGAAACCACACTCACTCCCTCCGTAACCGTATGACTCAAATTTTATCGCCAGAATGTAGAGCGAACGAAGTAGAACTAATCCTGTTAGTCTGTTATTTGTGTTTCAAGTCGTGGAGCTAAAAAAATACTAATAAGACAATAAAACTATAATTTCTACAATAATTCTCAATTCACAAGTTATTAGTATTTAGTACGTCTTCGATCAGCGGGATTCAGAACCGTTAATATTTAAACTATAAAAAAAGGAATGGCGGTTTCTATGATTTCGCCAATGACAACATTTAAGATAGACAAATATTATAACTTTGACAATTCGCTCGACTTTCATTCTCAAATGTCGCTATATAGTTGACGTGTCTTACCTATATTTGGTAACATTCATTCATTCGCATCTGCATTCAGTATTGTTTAGCATTAAATACATATCTTCCTAATGTTTTTCGTTATCAAATATTATTTTGTCTTATTCATATTCATAGAAACCTGTCCCGTGTACCTATCTGTCTCAATCTACCTATTATATTCAATCTATTTTATTGCGCTCTTTACGAACTCAGTTTTAAAGATAGATTTTTGCATCTTTACAGATACCACTAAAATGGCTTGCTCAGTCAGTGATGCTCCGTCCCTGAAGGACCTGCCGAAGGTTGCTACCGACCTGAAGAGCCAGCTAGAGGGCTTCAACACCAGCTGCCTCCGCGACGTGGACACCAACGAGAAAATCGTGCTGCCATCCGCTGAAGGTACATACCTTCTCCATTTTGTTATGAAACCAACAAAAACGAGGTAGATCTAGCTCGAAGGACCATTAAATATTGTTTAGATAGTAACCAATTATGATTCTGGTTATATCAGATTTTGATAGGTTACAACAACTATTCAAGTTTATAAATCAACAAAAACTTGTCTGCATACTTGTCTTAGTGTTGGAAACTTCTGTAGTTACAAAAGTATATTTCAAGAGTGTTAATAAAATCCATAATTCCACAACAGACGTAGCACAAGAAAAACAACACACAGCGCTTCTTGAAGGCGTGGAAAAATTCCAAACATCCTGCCTTAGGCGAACGGACACCGTTGAAAAGATCGTGCTACCAAATGCACTAGGTATTTCAGTCAGGGTGGAAATATAACGCAACAAAATAATTCTAATTCTAAAAATCTCGACGAAAGCCAATAAGACAAGGCTACTTTGGGATTTGACTGGTGTTTTACATAATTTACGATATAACATACCTAATAAGCGATTAATCATAACAAACTTTACAACTTGCCGATCTTATGCATCACTAAAAATCTAAAAACAACAAACACTTTTTCTAACAAAGAAACATGATCAACTTAACTAGCATGATAAATAATGGCTGTTAAATATTTTTCAATTTTTTTATTTGTTTTTCGCGCTCGGAAAATGGCCGCCGGAAATAATATATTTTTTGTTTATGGTCTACAGATGTTGCTACCGAAAAAACTCAAAAGTCCCTGTTCGACGGAATAGAGAAGTTCGATGCTACCCAACTGAAACACACAGAAACACAGGAAAAGAACCCGCTTCCTGACAAAGACGGTAAGATTACAATTTAAGTAATCACTATGTCTTTAGAAGCATCATTGTTTTTCTTTCTAATGCGATATGAAATAAAA
The DNA here is from genome assembly GCA_958295455.1 of Coleophora deauratella. NCBI lineage: Eukaryota > Metazoa > Arthropoda > Insecta > Lepidoptera > Coleophoridae > Coleophora > Coleophora deauratella. The sequence goes on from OY282405.1 coordinate 15,084,529, forward strand.
ACTTTATTTTAGTCTGAATATGCGATATTTGTATTAGTATCTATACTCTGACAGCAACCGCTCACTCTGACAATAGGATAGCCTAATGTAAATCCCGTAAGTGCGAAAGGGAAGGCTCTTTAGCATTATTGAATCCATTTTGTATTTGCCTAAATGTTGCTATTGGTCAGTAAATCTTCTATATAAAAAATAAATAAAAAACAAACGGTTACTGTCTGAGTGTAGCCATGGAACACAGCTTTGCTTCAGCGTACTATTCCCGCCCAATACACGCTGTCTACTATGGGCTAAAGTAGCACTCAGTTTAATATTTTTAAACCACTTATATACACTAAATATAAAACATATCTAGCGAATATATGTGTTAACATTTTTAAAAATACTAAATTAAACATACAGGTGGTTGTTTTGGTCAACAACGAGCTTTTCAGGGGTGATAGTATACATGATACTGATGCCAAAAAAAATATTAAAATGGCACCTTAAATTTTCATAAGAAAATCTTTGAAAATAATTAATTATGGTATCCTTGTTTCCATGCGTAACGTATTTTAACAATGAATGGGTGCCTAGCAATGAGGCGAGGTGTGCGGGGGTGCGCGAGGGGCACCGATTGCGGCAGCGCCGCGGGCGCGGCCAGTCTGCTGCATGTCTCCACGCCGAATCTGCGTTTCTTTTTCTCAACGAGAGCAAGCGCCTCTGCGCGTGAACTTACGCTACGGCTATGATCAGGAACTGTCTTTATTCAACAGTCGTGAACTGAGCGATGTATTATTATATTTCGTGTGGTGTAAATCAAGTCGAGTGTGTGAGATTTGGAGTGACATCGTACCGCCGTAATGTGTTACGAAATAAAAACATTATTTACAAACTCCGCAAATCGTGTTCCACCGAAAAAACATCACATGCTTTAAATAGAGCCCGAAGTAGACAAGAGTTCAAGGAAGAAGCTATCTTGGAATACTTCTCCCGACAGTCACGTTTATGTAAGTGTCATTGACGTTTTTGTAGGAAAAGTCGTGAATGAGCCGGCCGTTATTGACTGACCGCGTGCCATGCGTTTTGATAATTTTAGGAAAATTGTATGTCATTTTTTCAGTCGAATCAAATTATAAAAAAATATATTATAGGTATATTCAGAACAAATATTTTCTGTCCTTTCAACCCTTAGAAGCCCGTTGTCGACCAAAACAACACCCTGTATGAAATAAATGAATGAATAATAATAATAAATTAAGAATGAAATATTTTTAAAGCAATAATTATTTTTCTTCTTCAGTGCCTCATCCCTTTATTTGGGGTAGGCCCTCCTCGTTTTAAGGCGCCAAGACAGTTTGTCTTGGATTGTCTGTTCGTCAACTTAGAGCAATCTATCTATCTATCTATCAGCCGAAAGACGTCCACTGCTTAGAGCAATAATTAATGATAATAATTGAAAGGGTGTTTGTATTTATTTCGTTCCAAGCTTGTTTTTTGTTTTAATTTTTTTATTAACAATTTGCTTTGCACGATGCTTCCACACCAGTTGTCGCTGCTGAGAAGGCACATCAGAACCTTTTAGAAGGCGTCGAACACTTCGACAAGAGCCAGATGAAGCATGCGACGACAGAAGAAAAGAATCCTTTACCGCCGATTGAAGGTTGTTTTGCGCTTTTTTATTATTTCATTATTTGCCATCGTTAAAAACCTTAGATTTCTCACTGCCTATGCCTGTGCCTTTTTATCTATATTATATTTTATTTGCACTTTTTATTTTAATGTTCTCTAAAACACACGAATTGAGTGTCGATATAATGGCATTATAAGCAATCCTTCCAAAATACTTGATTACACTTATTTTCTATTTCTTGTTGTAACAAAAGTAGTTGAAAAAAATATGTTAATTGAATAGGGATATGTAAATTTTTAGATTTAAATTAAAACTCTGACTACCCACCTAATTAGCAGTCCTCACTAGGTAGGCACTTAAAAAAACCGGCCAAGTGCGAGTCGGACTCGCGCACCGAGGGTTCCGTATAAATTCATAATCACCCATGTCTTGAACTCTATATCAAACTCTCAGGCCTGCAATCCCTTAAAGCTGTGAAAAAGTCAAACTTCTATCTATGCCAACGCAATCAAGAGATGCGGCCGTTTATGCCGCATATTTGGACACACGCATAAGAATCAAAACCTACAGGGTACTTCCCGTATACTTAGAGCCCCTTCTAGCTACCTTCCCATGCGAGTGTCCAAATATGCGTCATAAATGGCCGTATCTCTTGATTGCGTTGGCATAGAAGTTTGATTTTTTCACAGCTTCAAGGGATTGCAGGCCTGAGTATTTGATATAAATTTCAACTTGATACGTCTACGTGTTCCTGAAAAAAAGGGTCTTGACAGACAGACAGACGGACGGACAACGAAGTGATCCTATAAGGGTTCCTTTTTCCTTTTGAGGTATGGAACCCTAAAAATTGAGTAACTTTTTAAGATTCCGTACCTCAAAAGGAAAAAGGAACCCTTATAGTATCACCCCTATGTTTTCCTGTCCGTCTGTAGCAGCCAATTTACTTCTTACTGGACCGAGTTAAGTTGAAACTAAGTACACATATACATTTCTGGGTCCCAAAGACGAACGTGTTAGGGGGCGTCGGTTAATTACATAAGTGAGGCCATTTTGGGAATTTTTCGCTGTCGTGAGATTTGGCTCGATCCCTCCTCCATCCGCTAATATTACTGTGTAGGATTTTCCCATATTTCACTTAATTTAACTTAGTTTCCTCGCAATATTTTAGACTGTTTCTTGCGGAAAAAGTTACATGATATTTGCCCAGAGCCCCTTCTCCCCTCCCTCATGTGAGATTAGGTGAGAGTCTGCTCGACCCACTTCCCCCCTAAACGCTAAATGATTTTAAATATACCTATACAGGATGATAAAAAATGTCTGGCAATATTTTAACAGTGGCTTGTATACTCATCAAACTGAACGACTTTCCCCATGAAACTCATACTCAAAAAGCAAAAAAAAAATTTCTTTCTAATTGACCATGAGTTTCTTAGGAAAAGTTATTCAGTTGAGTAGAAGTGACTTAAAATATTGCCAGTCATTTTTTATAATTTAAAAATTAAAAGATATATTGTCGGTAATTGACTATCCCCCCCCCCTTCCTGTCTCCAAAACTACTGAACCAAGATGACAGAAAACCTATAAGAATTCTCTGAATTTAAAATAAAATTGTACAATTCTCAACATTGTTTGTTTGTACGGACCCCTCGGTGCACGAGTCAGACTCGCTCTTATCCGGTTTCTTATAATATGCTATGTTTTTATTTTTTTAAATCAGCGATTGTGCAATACATATTTTTATGTTACAGCTATCGAGGCGGAAAAGGAAAAGAACAAATTCCTAAACGGCATCGAGAACTTCGACCCCACTAAGCTGAAGCACACCGAGACCTGTGAAAAGAACCCTCTGCCAACCAAGGACGTCATCGAACAGGAGAAGACTGCTTAAAAAACTCTTCAAAGTCTCCAATACTAAAGTAAATTATAACTATCTCGCTAGTATCGCCGTATTTTAAACTCGATGTAAGTTTATACGTAGGTCTAGACCGGTTTGCGATGTCATTTTTACAAACAACAATACTTAATTTGCTTCCATATCAACTAAAGACTTGCTGTTCTTAACTTTGTCGAAATTGACACCGCAATCTGGCATTTATTATTAGAAGTAAGTACCAAATTTTGAAATTTTGTACTATTAAAATTATGATAATTATTTAATAAGTGTATTTTCTATAAGCATTTTATTTAATTTATAATATAATTGAGATGAATATAAGTAAGAATTATAGTGTCCAGTACCGAATTTATTTTAGATGGAATCGCAGCACTTTATAGCTGCAAGTTTTTATCTTTGCGCTTGTGTTCCAGTTAGTCGTCTACCAATTTTTTATTGTACTCAATGAGCGATGCGTTGGCTGGATGCAACGTGCTATGCTTGGAGTTTCCCTAAGTGATCAAATCAGAAATGAGGAGATACGTAGGAGAACCAGAGTCACCGACATAGCTCACAGAATCGCTAAACTGAAGTGGCAGTGGGCGGGGCACATAGCTCGCAGAACAGATGGCCGTTGGGGCAGTAAAGTTCTCGAGTGGCGACCGTGCATCTCCCACTCGGTGGACCGATGACCTGGTAAAGGTTGCGTGAAGCCGCTGGATGCGAGCAGCGCAGGACCGGTCGATGTGGAAATCTTTGGGGAAGGCCTTTGTCCAGCAGTGGATGTCCTTCGACTGATGATGATGATGATGACTCAATGAGATTCTAACATCTATAATTAGTAATGAATGCGTCTCTGGTCAAATTATGTATACTTAAATATTACAGTAAGTTACCATCAAATATTTTGGTCCAATTTGTTTCTGCGATGTATATTAACTATTAACATAAAAATAAAGATTGTATTAGCCAAGAAATGATAACTAGTATCATCGAAAATTATAGTGCTATTTATTCAGGCTCAAGCATTTGTTTTAAAGTAAGAAATTAATGCAATAGTAATGGACTATAATAATATTTTTTATACTTTCATATCAACAATACTAAACTCCAACATATTTCCACTTTTTATACTGCAGAATATACAAAAAGAAACATTTTATTCGGATTTTATACGTTTTACAAAAGGTGCTTTATAAAAATACATAATAAAGTATAAAATTATGTTGTTTTATTTTGTCAAACTTACTTTTAATGAAAACAATACCCCTATTTTTTAAATCCACAATTGGTAAGCCCCTCGCCAGTGGCGTAGCGTGGCGGGGGGGGGGGGGGGGGGCGGGCGAGCCATGGCCTCGGGCGGCACATAGATCGGGACGGCGGGCGACACATGGATAGGGGCGGCGAGCGCCGCATTTTTTACGTAGTGTTTTTTTAGGCGTCGATGAACTGCACTTAGGCCTTGTTTATGGAGACGCAGCGCTATGCGCGGCGCGTCAGGCGGCGCGTCGCGCGGTCAAATCAAACATATGGTAATCTATGAGAGCGTTCATGAGCGCGCGGTGACGCTTCTACATGAACGCTCTCATAGATTGATTACCATATGTTTGATTTAACCATGACGCGTCTCCATGAACGAGCCCTTAGATCACGCTCCTCAAGATATTAATAGAGAAGATTTCAAACTTGAGCGTGGACCTACGTCTTCGTACTTTTGTAGTTGCAACTTGCAACAGATCCTGATTTTAAAAAAAGAGCTACATAATTATATCTGGCTCACAGGGCTTACTAAAATATATGATAAACTTGAAGAGGGTTTTCCAAATATTATCATAATGTTAAGAATATTTTTAACAGCTGCCATCAGCAGTGCCAGTTTTGAAAGAAGCTTCTCTATACTGAAGTTAATTAAACATTACCTAAGGTTGAATTTGTTGACCACATAATTTATTGCCAAACAATACAAAGCTTACAAAATATTAAAAAAATATATAACATATTAAATTAAATTAAAATTTTTATTTTATATTATGATTTTTATTTTAGATTTTAACATTAAAGGTTATATTTATCATATTATTTCTATAGTTATTTTTGTTTTATTATTATTTATTTACATAATTTCTATGAATAAAACAAATAAATTATAGAGGAATGGTTAAAATCCTTTGAATACTATAATAAAATTCAGTCGAATAAATCTCAATCGCTTCAAACAAATAAATTATAGGGGAATGGTTAAAATCCTTTGAATACTACCTATAATAAAATTCAGTCGAATAAATCTCAATCGCTTCAAGCGCCATCTAGGATAGTTTCACTGAAAACAACTCTTCTCTACATCCAAAGCAAACTTTAGACATCAAAATATTTGAAATTAATTATTACTGATAATAAATATTTTGGAGGTTCCACCATTTACCAACGCTGCCCATCGAGCTCACTATGGTAGAAATACAGAAATACACGTTGCATGTCCTGAATTCCTGATCTTTGGTTGTATATATTATGAAATGAAATGAAATTACATATATCAGAGCTGCTTATTTATTATTATGTTATTTTAATGTTTATACGTATTTTTATTTTATTTAATTTTGAAATGTGTTATTTATAATATTTTATTGTATCCAGTATTGAAATTTTATGCCAAACTGTGTACTTACTGGCTATGGTCTTTGCTTTTGGTTTGCTTTTGCTTGTCAAATCTTACCATCTTTCTTGTTTAAGGTTAAACGTCAGTCACCCTATTTCATACAAATTTACATCGGACAAAACTATACAAATACACACAATATTTTTGATTTTATCTGTCCAACGTAAACTTTACAACGTTTTATTTTCGCCAAATGTATATAATTATATTATTTATTTCTGTAATATCATTAAAAACTGCCGTAAAATACCATAAATTTTACGCATGTAGTGGTGTATAATTCAGCACCACCTTTCTGAAATGACAGTAACTACAATCTCAACTAGTCTGATAAGCTTTGTTTAGCTGAGAATTTCGTTTTTAGCGCCATCTTGCATTTTGCTTGAGCATTACCAAAGTAGCAAATTTATTATAAAGACTTTTTAGTCTGAGTAATTTATGCTGGCAAACTTTTTTATATTCAGAAAAAAAGACGCTGTCATTCTCACGTCAGGGACATCTGAAAGACGAGAAAATATTGTTTACCCAACAAGATCTAGTTGTGAGTTTCAGCTCGATATGTGTGATACACAGGCTGATATTTTTACTTATACAGAGTGTAAAAAGATCACTCCTGGAAATTTTAATTATGGGATCCACTCATGAAACTGAACAACTTTTCCGAATGAACCTTAAGAATGCTGAATACTTAAGACAATTTTTGGACAAACTATACAAAATTGGCTGCTTAGCTGTCCATATTATATGAAAACATCATCTTTATGCGAATTTTGTATGGGTTCTTTAAGATAAGCTTTACAGTTTCATAAATAGAACAGCCTGTTAATGTTTCCGGAAGTTACACCCTGTATAAGGTGCATTCAAAAATTTTTAAACTCATACCATGCCCCATTTAAAATTTTAACCGCCTCTACGGAGGCGCTACGGCGCGCCGCGCCGCGCCATGCCTCCAGATATTGTCGACATCACTTCGTATCTTCTTGCTTGATACGTATCTCCTTGCAAGCCATTGCTAGGCAACGTTGTTATTCAATAAATGTTATGTGACTGAACAGATATTTTATGTTTTTAATATTGGCGACGAGGCCAATTCAATGGATTTAAAGAAATCAAAACATACACGAAGCTCAGTACAGTTTATTAACGCGCACAGAAAATGTGCTCGACACTCAAGACCCAAGTATATAGACCCGCTTGGAGTCACACGACAAAACAATAAAGAAATTTTTCGAAATACAGAACAACATAGAACTAGAAACCGAAGATAAACATCTTGAGGAAGAAACCTCGTACACATTCGAGTTTGAGGAGTTGTGTATAGCACTGAAAAATACATTACGAAAACTAAGTATTACTTCACCACTCAAGGGGAGACCTCAATCCGCTTGAGGCAGACAGAAACTCCAAGAGGACTCCCTACCTACTGATGTTTGTATGTTTGGAAAAGAGTTCAAAACCAAGCTACATGCCATGCTAGTCCCAAACCTAGACAGGAGCCACGTAGTCAGAGGACAAGGAGGCATTTCTCTCCTGGAGACAAGGTGGCCAGGAGTTACTCCTCTCTTGCCAGGAAATTTGAATTCGGCACAATAACCCGACGTCTGGGTGGAGTACATTATGAAGTCAGAACCAATGGGGGACTCCTGTGGATCCGTCACCTCGACCAGCTGCTGCTGTCTTCCCTGGTGTCCTGATTCGCGGGGGAGGCGTGATACATATCTCCTTGCAGGTCAATGCTATTTATGATTGCTATGCGACATTGTTAGTCAATAAATGATTTTTTTCTTTTAAAAAATCTTTTCTTTTGTTGCTTTTGGGTCTTGTTATTTACATATTTACTTATGTTCATACTAAATGAATAAATAAAAAGACAAAAACAATAAAGTCTCGTAGGATACGAACCCGGACCTAAAAGCAATAACGTAAAAAGTTCGTACAAAATTTGCCGATTGCACCTCTAGGTTATGGACTACTTATAGAGGTAAGTCAAAAATAAGCATCATATACGTGAAAATGTTATGTATGTGTGCGTAATTTGAGCCCTTATTCATACGAGATAAACGCAAAACTATAATTGTAAGGGGACAAATATATCGAAATCCTTATTAAATTAACATTATTATGGTTTATTAGCGTACATTGATCATGTAGCTGCTCGCTGTTTTACGTAGTATAGTTTAGGGTTATTTATACTATTTTTAAATCGAGAAACCAAGTTATAGTCAGATTAACGCCATCTAACGGATTTTTTCAACCAGGGAGCACTAACGTTTAACCTTAAAATGTCCTATATTATTGGGACATCTTTAAAACTGGTAATACTGAATCCAAAATGTCAAAAAATGACATAGACATTTTTTTTTTTTTGTTTGGTTCTTTCCTGCTTTTGCAAGGAAAAGGCAAAGGCTTCTCTGGCCATACAGCCTATTCTTACGTAGTTTGCTCTTCTCTAAATATTTTTCTATTTCATTTGAGTTCTCATTTATCAATTTCTGTCGTCTTTAACTTTTTCTCTATTCTTCAACAAAATGATAGCACTTTTGATGAAGATTTCATGGACTTCTTGAGAGCACTCGAAACACAGTCTACACACTTTTATTTCATTATCCTACATATTAGACACTTAAATGGCACTTTATTGAACAATACACTATCAATATTATGCATTAAAAACCACGATATCTATTTTTTCGGGTAATAAAACAAAAATGACAAACTCTTGCCGCGAGTTCCCGCCAAAAAGTCCAATGACATAGACAACACTGACTGATACCAAAGAGTAAAGTAATACAACTGATACCAACCACCAACTGACTTTTTGGCGGGAACTCGCGGCAAGAGTTTGTCATTTTTGTTTTATTATCCGAAAAAATAGATATCGTGGTTTTTAATGCATAATATTGATAGTGTATTGTTCAATAAAGTGCCATTTATGTTTCTATTATGTAGGATAATGAAATAAAAGTGTGTAGACTGTGTTTCGAGTGCTCTCAAGAAGTCCATGAAATCTTCATCAAAAGTGCTATCATTTTGCTGAAGAATAGATTTAAAGACGGAAGAAATGGCTTTGGCGTTTATTTATTTTTTCTATGGAGACGAATAAATACGGAAGAAATGGCTTTTGGCCTCTAAATTCGATAGATTTTCAACAGACTAGGCTGTATGGCTCTGATCCTTTGCCTTCCCCATTTCGGGGCAAAATAAAACAAACAAACCAACCACCAACTGATACGGATGTGTTACCATGAGGTAGTAAAATTCTTTCGAGTTTTCGAGTTAAATATGCATCAAAATATAATAATTTTATTGTTGAGTAGAGTACAATTGTAAGAAAAGGAAAATAATAAAGAGGCGATAATTATGTTTGAATTTTTTATATAAAATGCTCTAATCGACTTTCTCAGAAAATTCTTTAAGTACCTCATATTTCCGTGAGAACAGTATGAGATTCTTTTGTTTCAAACATTTGGTTACTAACACATGGTGAAAATTACGAAAATTGACTATTAATTTTATTTCCGTAAGTATTTCTTTTATTAGTTATTAAATATCATATCAATTTTAAATATAAATAATTTTATCTGGTGATAAACTCTGTGAAGAGTGGGTAACATTACAAGAAAATGCTATTTTGATTTTCCTTCCCGCCGGCTCTTGACGGTTTGCACTTTGGTTTTGGCACGTGCAATTTTCGTTAAATTTTATTGAAATAAACCAAAATAATTAAATAAATTCAGTTCAACACTGATGCTGACGGTTGTGATTTACCATTTCGGTGAGTGTTGCACATCTATTTCACTGTTGTACGTTCGAATAGGTATAACATTTGCACGTGTTGTATTGTAGACAGCAAAACAACCATTTGCATTCGCCAGACTCAATATAGCTACGATATGGTTTAGCGAATGTTGTGAAAGTATCTGCGTTTGTTTTCTACGAAAGGATAATACTCGGGAAATAGAAATTACATGGGTATGGGGATTAGTGTCATTTGTTTATGTTTACCTGCAGATCGTTAGCGTATCCGACGATGTCGCCCTCCCCGATCCGCTGTCGCGGGCCTTGGAAATTGCATAAACGTTCATCGGAGCCGGACAGGTGGCTTGACGAAATGGGGTTTTTCCGAAAGCACACAGCTAGGGACTCCAGTTGCTTGTTCCGCGCCGTCTCCGAGAATCTTTACAACACCCAACGATACTTCCACAAAGTGCGCCTGGATTGTGTTCAGTTCATGGCTTTTAAGCGCCATCTCTTCGAAGGGGTAGGATTATTTTTCCTTTTTGACTTTGTTTCATTTGTGTCGGTCAACAAAAACTAAGTTGGATTTTTATGTTGTAGTCGTTGACTTGTCCGTTTGAAAACTATCTCAAAGAGATGTCGAATCCGTCTGAATGGGGCGGGCTTATTGAAATATCTGCAATGAGTCACCTCTATAGGTAAGGTATTTCCTGTTTTCAGTTGTTTTTCCTTTGTTGATCCTATTTATTGCTTTTCTACCAAATTGCGAAAGAAAATTATAAAAAATGTGTTTCTCTGAATTGAATTTATATAAAATTTTTATACATGACCACAAATATGTTTGTAAAAACATTTCAGACGTGACTTTGTAATATTTGAGGCCAACAAAGGGCCACAGACGAAAATATGCAATGGCTATGGCGATACAATATACCTTTTCTATTCGCCGGATACTAAACACTTTGATGCAGTTTACACTAAAGAGTTTATAAATGCATCCTCTTTTTGCCAATGTGAGTTTTCAAGTCAATTTTCTGTCTGATTGATAAAATATGTGCAACACAATAATGAATGTTGTCATAAGTTTTTAAATAGACAAAAGGAAGATAGAAAAAACATTTATATTAAATATTTTTAAATAAAGTAATTGAATCCTCTGATATAGGATATATAATTAATAACACTACTGTTATATTATTTTGTTTAATTTTTTTTTAATACCCATTTACTACCTACTCCATACTCATTTCACTTTCATTATTGTGGGTTTTATTTTATGCCTTAATACCAATATTTTTGCAATGTTACAAGATATCCAGTACCTATGTTGAAACAAATCATATTTCTAGCTCTGGTCTATGAGATACTATATGATGGAGTTTACCAGCTCAAAGATCTCTCATATGCTGTTGATAAAATGCTGCATGAAAAAGTTCCCACCAACCACATTGAATACTTCATGTCTGAGAATGTGGAACGTCGCAAGAAGCAAAAAGAGAGAGCTAAAATCTTTATAGAAGCCACTAATGAGGATGACAAGGACAGGAATAACAATGCCGTCTCTCTGAAATGCAAGCATTACACTCAAGACTTGGAACGTGCAAGTCTTCTTAAAGAATCTCTCAGCATCTTTGTTTTCAATCGCAGTCTGATTCAACTTGAGAATGTCTGCATGAATTGCCTCAACGTCAACAGTGCTAAAGATTTACTTGATAATGGCATTACTCCATTTCCATACAAAGTGGCGAAGGCATTAGACCCTGATATCTATCGGAATATTGAGTTTGATGTTTGGAGCGAATTGCGCCGAGGTACACCGGATTTAGTTTCATTTGTTGCCTTTTATATTGTTTTCACGAAAAGTAAAAATCTTGTGGTTTTGCAGAGTTGCGTTATGGCTCTAGATACTCTGATGGGACAACATTGCAAGTAGGTGTCAAGTGCTTGTGTAAACTGTCCGCTGACCAGACGGTCCCATACCACTGTCACATCCAAGAGATGAGACCTAATGGGGGGCCATGCTTGGTCTTTATTGAGGAGTTAGGAGAAAAGCGAGTGGTGAACTATGAGCAGCTGGAGCCTCTGCCCCTGGAAGAGATCAGACCCTGGGCACCACCATACCGATACTCTCGTTCCAACTCACAGTTGCTGACCTTGAGCCAAATGTTGCAGCAAATAGGTGATTTTGGATTTCCTTCCTATTTGAAGCAAGAGTTCGGTGCAATTTTCGTGTCTGTTTTCAACCAAATTTTAATCTATCCATACTACTTAAAAAAATTACCAACAATTTGTACCTGCTCCTAACTCCTGCAGTAATTTATTTGCTTAAAACTTCCATATAATTTTTCATAATCTATTTTACTAACCATTCTATCTATGTTGCCCCTTGTCCACATGGGGACTTACTTCAGGCAATATATCACGTAAGCAAAGTCTGCATAAGACGAGGAATAAGCCAAAAGGCACTGAAGAGCCAAAAAGCCCAGAGAAAACTGGCCAGAAGTCCAAACTGCCATGGAAAGAAGAGGACAACGAAGAGAACACTGAGATTACAGACTTTGTTGATGAAGGCAATATAAACTTCTCAGCGTACCAGCACCTGGACTTTCTTAACTTTGAACCAGTGCCTGTTAGTCAAACTTTCTTATTTTGTAGAAAAAAATTATATCTATTATGGTGATGTTTATTTATTATTAACTGTATATTCTATGTAGTTTTTTAACATTCTTTTATAAGCAACTCACAGGAGAAAAATGTTTTTGTTTCTTTTATTTTTATATTTAGGTACTTATGTGTTAAAATTATACCTCTTCAACACACAAAACTTTTTTGTTTCTTTTTTCAAAGACTAATTGTCGACATTCGAACTACTTATGTTTGGCTGACATTTCTATTTGTAATTTATGAAGGGACTTCCCCTGAACTGCTCATAACTAATTCTAAATTGGGACGTCGATACCATGCTCTTGATAATCGTGTTGTTGTTTTTTTTACATATACATTCAGTGAAATGCTTATAAAATGAAGTGTTTTAACTTTGCCATATCGTAGCTATAGCACATAGTTACATAACATTTGTGAAGGTGTTGTGTTGTGTAGTCTGGTGATAGTGTAGTTAGAAAACAATATACTTAGTTTATTTTGATTGTGGATTTTTAATTTTTAAAGTTGTTTTTTTTTACTATTATGTATTAAAAACTTAATTTTAGATAGATGTAAATTTCTGTGCATTTTTATTGTTTTGTCGTGTCGGAAACAGCCTCTTATGTAGGTATCTAATTTTATTTTATAATGGTTATTTATTGGTCTATTCAATAACCAAATTTTTTGAAATCCGTGTAAAAATATTGTCGATTATCTTTATACTGCGCACCCCAACAATCTCGCTTATAGCCCAGTGAAGAAAATAAGAAAAATAACGTAAAGTTCTGATTCAAAAGATTCAATTTATTTTGGAGAAAGTACTCATTGACATATCTTGAATTTTGTAACATCTTTCGAAAAGCGAAACCGGGACTTGAGACTTCCTAAATTCTAACTCAATGGTCAAGGTACTGCGCCGCGTTCCGAAAAGTCTCAGATTTTTCATTCATGCAAACTTTTCGACCTGGCAAATCATCCTCTCCAACCTTATAGGTATACTTCAGATACAAGGCTGCCACAGAGCACAGGAATAAACGTTTATTTAGAAACTACGCACTGTATGCCAAGAACCCTTCGGATCGGACATTTTGAGCTAAGCTTAGAGATCGATGCGTTTCGATATTCTTGGTCGTTATGTTCTATTTAGAAAATACAACAAAATATTTCTTTCCGGAATAAACTATGCGTTCTTGAAGCTATTTACGTCAAATTATAGAGAGTTTAAAATAACATTTATTGACATGTACCGCTAGTCGAAAACGCAAGCGTAACGTGAAAAAAGTTTTTTTTTCCTTTTAACGGTTTTTTTTTAAATAATATTTGATGTTAGTAGCATCCAGAAATCTACTCACAATGTAGAGAATTAAGTTGTGCATCGTCACAAAAAACGCAACTGTTAATACTGTGGGATATCGGAGATACTCGTTAATATGTTAAGTTGACTGACCGTTTTGACTAGCAATATTTTAATTAAGTTTTTGCTATGAAGATTCAATTAGGCGCAGTAAACAAAATCAAAGTCTTTGATTTTCGAATGCCTGCGTAAAAGAGTGGTGTTTATGTGTGAGTTATGTCCTTAAACTTGAGTAGGTAATTGTTTTTTCTTCTACGTCCAATTTTATACAGGGAGTAACATTGGTGTAGGACTAGGGATTCTACTCATCGTACTGAACAAGTTTTGTTCTATGACCTTACTCAAATCATTAAAAAAATTTTGGACTCCTCATTCATTCTGTTTTGTCATTTTTGTATGGAGATTCCACATTTTTTTTTGCGATTTGAGCAAACTCGTAGAACAAAAATTGTTCAGTACGATGAGTAGAAGTCGCAGTTAACGGGTCCTATACCAATTTTGTTAACGCCCTCTATACCTACACTTGCTAATCAAAATGATTTATTAAAAATTTTATTGTAGTTTTATTATTTATTTTTTGATTAATTTATTTATTTTTAATTAATGTGTATGTAATTTAATTTATTTAATTTTCTATTTGATTGCTCAATAATGTATTATTTTTGATATTGTTTACTGCGCCTAATTTAATCTTCATAGCAAAAACTTAATTAAAATATTGCTAGTCAAAATGTTCAGTCAACTTAACATATTAACGAGTATCTCCGATATCCCACAGTATTAACAGTTGCGTTTTTTGTGACGATGCACAACTTAATTCTCTACATTGTGAGTAGATTTCTGGATGCTACTAACATCAAATATTATTTTTTTTTAAATAAAACCGTTAAAAGGAAAAAAATCTTTTTTCACGTTACGCTTGCGTTTTTGACTAGCGGTACATATCAATAAATGTTGTTTTAAACGCTCTATAATTTGACGTAAATAGCTTCACGGACGTATAGTTTATTCCGGGAAAATGATTTTTTTGTATTTTCTAAATAGAACATATCGACCAACTTTGGATTTTTTTTTCTCAAAAACTAGAACATATTGACACTCGGGAGTTTTTGTCTGGTATTTAGAATATCGAAACGCATCGATCTCTAAGCTTAGCTCAAAATGTCCGATCCGAAGGGTTCTTGGCATACAGTGCTACGTCCATAATTCAAAGTTCTAGATGTCTACTGTTAAACATAGGGTTTAGCCATTGACCTAATAGTAATTCTATCTGATTCCTGCTAGTTTAAACAGTTTGAGCTATTTACTGGACTTGCCAACGCGGATTTTCGTAACATTTTCATTTCCTTTCAAAAACATGGTCATATGTCGGGAGGATGGTAATTTAGTAATTTAGACCTAGTATAACATAATATGACAGCGTTCACCTCTGCGTGACAGGTTGAAGTACAAGCACTGCCTCTGATGGTGGACGTGCGGGCGGGGGGGGCGGCGGGCGCGGGGGGGCACGACCTGCACGCGCTACATGCCGCGCCCAACGGACAGATAAGCGACACACACCCGCACCAGGTCAGTGCTCAGTAGCGAGGGCTACACCAGGGAAGTAGCCAGTCTTCTCGCACCCTTATCAGGTCAGCGCTTAATAGCCAGTGCTACTCCAGGGAAGTAGCCAGTCTTCTCGCACCCGCACCAGGTCAGTGCTCAGTAGCGAGAGCTACACCAGGGAAGTAACCAGTCTTCTCGCACCCTTACCAGGTTTATAGCCACCGGACTCGCACCCGCACCCGCACCAGGTCAGTGCTCAGTAGCCAGAGCTACACCAGGGAAGTAGCCAGTCTTCTCGCACCCTTACCAGGTTTATAGCCACCTGACTCGCACCCGCACCAGGTCAGTGCTCAGTAGCCAGAGCTACACCAGGGAAGTAGCCAGTCTGCTCGCACCCTTACCAGGTTTATAGCCACCTGACACACACCCGCACCAAGTCAGCGCTTAATAGCCAGTGCTACTCCAGGGAAGTAGCCAGTCTTCTCGCACCCTTACCAGGTTTATAGCCGCCTGACTCGCACCCGCATCAAGTCAGCACTCAGTAGCCAGAGCTACACCAGGGAAGTATCCAGCCTTCTCGCAACTTTATTAGGTTTATAGCCACCTGACAGTGCTGAATCGCGCTTGCACCAGGTGTTTCGGCAGCCGTGAAAGGTCCGTAGAAGTACCATCTTAAAGAGCAAGTGGAGCAACTAAAATCCCCCGCTTAGACAAATGATTAAACTAATGTCTGTCGTGACAGGGTGGCGCGAGCGGCGACATGGGAACGCATGTGACTTCGCCTGCGGGACGCGCTCCAACACCAGCCACCACTGCTTCTATCACCGCCTATACTGGTAAGCTCTGTCTGCCAAAACACTTCAATTTTAACCAGGGTTCGCATGATATATATCAATTGATATATATCGGATATATATCATGATATATATCAATTGATATTTATGCTTGATATATATCAATATTGATATTTATATTTTCCTAGCTTCTAAGAGCTGCTTCTTACGAATGAATGTGCCAAATGCAAAGAATAAAGATATGATTATCACAATAATAAATAAATGAGTTTAGTTTAATTAACTATCTTCAAATTTGCAAAAATAAAATATACATTTTAGATTTAGTTATTTCGAAAAAACATATCAGAGTATAAAATTTGAATGTTATTTTAATAAAAATCTTCAAATTATCAAACATATACCTACATTTTAAATTAAGCTATTTCGAAAATCATGTATTAAAGTAAGAAATTGAAATTAGTATGTAATTTTGATAAATATCAAAGATATCGAAAATATCGGATATATATCAAAAATATCTGATATTTTGATATTTATTATAAATATCGGATATTTTCGAACCCTGATTTTAACTGTCTTTCAGAATATCTAGAAAAAAATAGAGTTTCGAGTCTGTGTTCTAAATAAAATGAAGTTGAAGGAGGCTTTTGTTCAGCCGTGGAGGTCTTTGAATGATGATAATGAAGATTCTTTTCGAAGACTCGTGGCTGATGTTGATAAAGTTTCTATTCGAAGAACTAAAGGTTGAGTTGCATAAATCTGTCCATATTAATCAGCTGATAAGCTAGTACCGGATTGTAGTTGTAGAGCGAGTGTGGGAGGGACAGTACTGTAGGGATCGTTGCACTTGTACAACACTTTAAATCCTTTAAATATATTTTATTCTTCAAGCTTTTACATACGGATACACTAGGGGCGAGGTACCAACTAAAACTGACTGTCATTTCATTGTTTTATTGTTCTTCGAATATTTAAACTAACGTCATATTTACTTTTCGCATACTCCTACAAAGACCTAATAACTACCCTATCCAGTCTACAGTACACAAGTACTGGGGGTTGGTAAAATGAAGAATTACCCAATGAAACATTTAGAGAACTGTGCCTCAACAGTGGGAACACTGAGGTTTTTTAAAATACGATTGAGTTGAGTAAGGTCACAGTTACGAGAGTGAAGTATAACCTAATCATCACGCGAAATTTTTAAAGAACAGTGTCTCAGATGGGAGGTTTTCTAACGTGCAATCGTCTCACCAGGCGGCATGAACCCGGCGGGCGCCCCAGCCGGGGCCGGCATGGGGGGCTACGTGGGGGGCTGCGCGCCCTACGTGTGCGGCGTCAAGTCGCTGGTGTGGTGCGGGGCGCACTCGCCGCCGCCCGCGCCGCACCTGCCGCCGCCGCCGCCGCCGCAGGTCAACCCCCACGTGTATAAGAGTCTGCAGCCCAATGGTGCTGACTTGCCTATGAACGGTGAGTAATGAAATGAAATTATTTTATTTGAAGTAGATAGCAGACAGCAGTGTACACTTTTCGAACGTCATTCTTTTATCTACCTAATACGAGGTTCCTACCACTCGGAACTCGTATACCGACCGTTTCGGGAAGTGTTTGCGGAGTGAGAAGAAACGGCGGGCGCTAAAGAAACTCCCCCCAACATTTTAATTTAAAAAAAAAAAAGTCTTATGTTCTATTACATCTTAATGCTATAAATGAATTATACAATGTCATGTCTGTAAAGTACCTACGTACTTACAGTTCATTCCAATCAAAAAAAGCAAAAGGTAAACAAACCTACTGCATTGCAGCTTGGGGTGGTTCTTGTAAGACACATTTAATACGAGTAGAACGTGCACAAAGAGCCATTTTAAAAGTTATAACCTCTAAACCTTTTCGTTATCCCACTAATGAACTTTATAAAAATTGCAGACTTAGTACGCCAATCTTTTATTTTAAGTGCCATGATTCGCAAACATCGTTCTCTGCAATTTGATATTAACCTCATTAAGAATAAACGCAGACAACACTGTGTCTGCAAGACTGAATCACGTAGACTCTCCATGGTAAATAGGCATTTTCACTATATTAGTCCAACCTTATACAATAAACTTAATAAAACCCTCAATTTGTACCCACTATCAACCTCAGAAATAAAATTCAAACTAAATCAGTACCTTCAGACCCTAAGCTACGATGAAATAGAAAACTTGTTAATAATATAGCTTATACATAAAAAATTAACATCCTCACCTAAACATATGTACAATCACTCATACACATACACACTCACATACACACACACACACACACGCACACACACACACACACACACACACACACACACACACACACACACACACACACACACACACACACACACACACACACACACACACACACACACTCACACATGTCACATACACACACGCGCACGTACGCATATCTTTTTTATTATAGTTCTTACTTTGTTGTATCCTATCTTTACTTTTGTTATAATGTAATCTTTCGTCACATTTGTTCATGGATGGAACGTTCATCTCTTTTATTTCCGGAGGTGGGCGTTAATAACTACGACACAGTCGTCGACTAATGTAGTTATTATCGTTTACAATAATATTGTTTTTCCTGTCAAAGTTCCAATAAATACATTTTTATTTTTATTATTTATTTTTACTATGCAACTGACGTTAACATGTGTTAATTCCATAGTTGTTTCCTTTTGCTTTTTTTGATTGGAATGAACTTTACTCAATAGTTTACTGCTGTCATAATACAGTGTGTCTTTATAAAGTGCACACAAGTAGGTGAAATTAGACCCAATTTTATCACTAAGAAATATTTTTAAAAGGCCTAAGATCAACAGTGATATTAAAAAAGATATGTTACTTTTTAAAATATATTTTTTTGCGATTAAATTGGGTCGAATTTCATCCACTTTCATATGTGCACTTTATAAAGACTTAAACTGTATTAAACAGTGTACAAAAAGTCCTAAATGTGCTTAGTTATATCTTTTTAATTTTGATTATGGTGGGAATAGAAATATGGGTAAATTTTTCAGTTTTCACTTCAACATATACTACTAAACACACTGAGCGTACAAAGAATGTGTATTGATGGGGTAAAAATTATATACGAAGGGGAAAAGACATAAGCTCTGTCGCTTTTTGTTTTGCTTAGTTTCTTTAGTAAATAGTCAGCAAATAGCAGGTTGAGCTGTTGCGGTATGTTGCAGATATCCCTACGCTCCGTTACTACTTCAACCTGGGCGTGGAGTGCATGTGGGCCTCGTACGGGCCGCCGCAGCCGCCGCCGCGCATGTATCCGCGGGATCTGGCCCAGGTGAGTGCACCTGGAACCTGGCACATACCACACAGCACCCGGCACATACCATATAGCACACAGCACTGTCATATCATCTGGCACATACCATACAATACACAGCACTGTCCCAGCACCTGGCACATACCACACAGCACACAGCACTGTCACAGCACCTGGCACATACCATACAATACACAGCACTGTCCCAGCACCTGGCACTTACCATACAATACACAGCACTGTCCCAGCACCTGGCACTTGCCACTTGGCACATACCACACAGCACACATCACTGTCATAGCACCTGGCACATGCCATACAATACACAGCACTGTCCCAGCACCTGGCACTCACCACCTGGCACATACCACACAGCACACAGCACCTGGCACATACCATACAATACACAGCACTGTCACAGCACCTGGCACCTGGCACATACCATAAAGCACTGTCACAGACTTGGCCCCCATATGTGGTACCTTCCCGAGATAACTAATACCGGAGCTACCTCACATAATTTAATATTTTTGTCCAGCATTTGGCTCCTTTGTTCCATTCCATACCAGCACCTCTCAAAAAATACAAATATCAACAAATCTCAACAATCTCTTCAGACCGGACTGCAACATTAGTTACAAATTGTCATTTTCCCTACCAGGACATGCAACAGATGTCACTGCACATTCTATCTCAGCACCTCTCATGAAATACAACGCCTACAAATCTCAACAACCTCTTCAGACTGGACTGCAACCTTAGTTACACATTGGTGTCGATTCTTTTTTCACGATTAAAATTATTTGACAGAACTTAAACTTAATTTAAGTGTTTTGTCTTTTTCTCTCTGTATCGAAAAGACTAGGATAGGATGCTTAAATTAGGTTTAGTCTTGTCAAATAAGTTTAATCCTAAACTCCGAATCCGGGAGTTGACTGCATGAAAAATAAATTACAAAATATTATTGACTAAATAGCTCTTTCATTGAAATTGTTGAAAATCTTAATCACTTTAATTTTCATCACATTTTCAATTTTTTATTTATAAGAATTTCCTAATTAGTATGCAAACTACTATATTGAACAATGACGTCTTTGTACAAAATTTCAAACATTTTTAGAACAAAATGCCGTTTTTGACATTTGATAAAAAGTAACTCAAATGACTAGCAGTCAACTACCGGATTGATACCATTGTTATTTTCCCTACCAGGACATGCAACAGATGTCTCTGCACGAGCGCCCCGCAATGAACCACGAGAGCCACAAGCACAAGCCGCAGGACAAGCCGCCCAACAACGCGCAGAACAAGGGCAACGGACAGCGCCCACTGCTGGGGCCACGGTATGTACCCAGAAATTAATAACGATAAGTTTTATAGACATACTAGCTTCCGCCCTCGACTTCGTCTACGTGAACTTCAGAACTGGGTCCAGAGAGAAATAAAATGTTAAGGCAGCGCCATCTAGTGACAAAGTAAAAATTTCACTTTGTAGCCATTCTTCCGGGAACCCTCTAGGTTTCAGTATAATCCTATGTGTTAGCCGAGTGCTTTATCTATCTATCTACCAAATTTCATCCAAATCCGTTCAGTAGTTTCGACGTGAAACCGGAACAAACAAAACGAACATCCATACTTTCGCATTTATAACATTAGTGAGTAATTATCAGTGCTTTGTCGATACTTGAGCGCTATGATGGTATGCCTCTTAGGCCGGTAATAGGGTATTTTACTCTATACAAGAAAAAATCTAAAACTGCTTATTTACTGTGGTATTTGTACGAGGGCTGTTCCAAAAATAGTTAGTGAAATGAAAAATACTTAGAATATGAAAAAAGTTTATTTATAGTTTTTCAAAATATTCTCCTCCAACCCCTAGGCACTTATGCATTCGGGTGAACCAGCTTTCAAAACATTTGAAAAACGTATCTTGCGGTAGGTCGAAAAATATTCGGCGAAATTCTTAGACGGCTTCGTCTGCGCTGTTAAATTTTCGTCCACGAAGCATTTTTTTTTATGTTGGAAATAGAAATAAATCGCATGAAGCTAAATCTGGGCTGTACGGAGGATGGGGTAACATTTGTACTCCCGAAGTTGTCAAATAGTCGATGGTTCTAGCAGCTGTGTGAGCGGGTGCGTTATCTTGGTGGAAAAGAATGCCACGGACGCCGCTCCTTGGCCGCTCGCTATTCAACTCCCTGAAAGCTTGAGGCAGACAAACTTCGCAGTACCATTAATTAGTAACTGTTCTACGGTCTTCTAGCGGAATTACTGCTACTGGTCCACTGCGTCGAAAAAAAACCGCTATAATTTTTTTATTCACGCTCCGACCGCGAACAACTTTTGTGGGCAACTCGTCCTCTTCAAACACCCATTGCGTGGATTGCTGTTTCGTGAGAGGATCGTAGCTATAAACACAAGATTCGTCAGTTATAAGGATGTAGGATACGTTTTGCGAAGATCCTCCTTCAAACTTTTCTAGCATAAATCGGCACCAATCAACTCGACGGGATTTTTGCTCTTCGGTGAGAGAATGAGGTATCCATCGCGACGCAACCTTCCTAACTTAAGGTGTTCATTTAGAATGGTGGAAACAGCCTGTGATCCAATCTTCAGTTCAGCCTGAATCTCTCGATGTGTAATGTGTCTATTCTCCCGCAATAGCCACTCTACCCTGATGACGTTCTCTTGAGTTACTGCAGTTGACGGTCGGCCTGGTCGGGTGTCATCGTTTAGGTTCTCTCTACCATGTTTAAATTCACAAAACCAATATGTAACTGTTGCTAACGCAGGGGCGGACTGCCCAAAAGCAGCTTGTAAATTATCGTGAGATTCCTTGAAGGTTAACCCTCGTTTATAGTCATAGAAAATCATAGTACGAACAGCTTCCCGCGAGACCTCCATCTTTGCAAACAAAAGAAGAGTGACAGATAACATTTAAAAATTAAAAAAAAAAAAAACTACACATAGGTGGCCAATGATTTTCACCAAAGAGAATTGTATTGAAATTTACCGTCAGTTCAAAATAGTTTCAAGAAAAAAGAGTCTATATTTACTCTGTGGCTAACAATTTTCGGAACAACCCTCGTAATACGTAATCGATTTAATATGATTTCTATACAATAAAATGAGAAAAAACATTTTATTTTTGATTTACAAAAATCAAGTTTTTTAATCTGTTATTCAAATGTCTGAAACGACAAGCGCCATGCTGGTTGTCAGGTGACGTCACAATAGTGGTAAACAATGACATTTTGTTCGCGATATGTGTCAAAATTTTAGTACAGAGCTGTTTTGTTTACTCCTGAAATGACGTCACGACCTAAGCATCATGGCGGCTATCGTTTTCGCGCGCTAATTGGCAATGGTAATTTGAAATGTATTTTTGGGGTACTTATAGGTTTCAAAAAAATTTTAAAAAAATATTTTTTAATTTTTCTCACCTAATGATCAATTTGAGATACTTTTAAAAAAATGGTGAAAAACCCTATTGCGCTGGCTATATCGAGTAGTGAAAAATATTTCATAATTAATTGTTGATGCAGTTAAGTACCCTATTGTCATCACTACTTACATGCTTTTATATTTGGATTGCAATTTCAGTCATAAGCTTTTTCTGTGGTTTCTTACCAAACGTCATGATTAATTGAAGCGTTGAGGCATTTAATACATTACACATAAGCAATATCACGATATGATTGTAAGTGGTTATTATTAATAGTATGACGTTTGGTTATCAACTCAGGTTCAAGCGCGGTAACAACCAGGACGGCAACCAGAATTCGAACCACAACCAGAATAAGGGTCATAACAACAATATGGGCAACAAGGGGCCCAATAACAGGTAACAACGTTACTCTTTCTTCGTTAGATTTGTTTACAGAGCGCAGTTGGTTAAGTTACATCCACTTTGCATCATCATCAGCCAAAAGACGTCCACTGCTGGACAAAGGCATCCCAAGGATTTCCACACCGACCGGTCCTGCGCTGCCCGCATCCAGCGGCTTCCCGCAACCTTCACCAGTGTGATCCTTCATCACCGGTCCACCGAGTGGGAGGCCTGCCTACGCTACATAAATACATTTGCATATTTTTTAGGGTTCCGTAGTCAACAAGGAACCCTTATAGTTTCGCCATGTCTATCTGTCTGTCTGGAGCTTCGCTCAGAGACTATTCGTATTTTTTTTTATCTATTCTGTTGCTACATATTATTACATACTTACTATTTGTAGTTTTTTACAAATATTATATTTACAATATAAATGTACAGTGCACACATATTTTTATCTTTAAATTGTGAGATTATTACATACATTACTACAATGCTCTGCATTAAAATTGAGTATCTACTAGGTACGTACGTTGCTTTTACAATACTGTATGTACATTGTACATATATATAATTCGGCATGAACATTGTCTTTGCGGTTTGAAAGTATCATTATTATACATTAATTATGAGACTATTAGTACTAGAGAGTTGTAATTTGTCACTGTTAATGGGTAATTCGTGTTCCAGGCGCAACTCGGGCGCGGAGCCGCGGCCGCACTACGGCGAGGGCGAGTGCGAGCCGCCCATGCTCACCGTGCCCTACATCCCCTACCCGCCGCCGCTCTACCCCATCTCCTACTACCCGGTGGACTCCGACCCTGGTGAGTGGAATAGGATATACAGGAGAATATGACGGCGGCGAAAAAAAATTGTGACTATTCGGCAAAAAATGACAATTGTTCGGCAAAAAATGCTGACAATATTCGGCAAAATGATGTTTATTCGGCAGGACATGACGACTATTCGTCAAAAATGCCGACTATTCGGCAAAAATGTCGACTAATTATCTTTTTTTATAGATTTTTGTTTAGAAAACCTACAAAAAAGTTTTCAAGCCTCCTTTAGGGCTTCTGACATGATTTAACGTGTTATGATTATGTTCCCTTCTGACATGATTATGTTCCCCCAGCGATGATGGGCATGATGCCGGGCATGGGCTACGTGGGCTACGAGGAAGGAGCAGAGTACCCGCTGCCGCACTACTACCCGCCGCCGCAGTTCGCGCCGCCGCTGCCTCCGCACCCGCACCCGCACCCGCACCCACAGCCGCACCCGCAGCCGCATCAGGTAACGTTAAAGGCTACATACATATAGGATCCGTATCAGAATCAGAATATATTTATTTGCCATTGAGCTGGGTACATAATACTGGTCATAAAACATTTTAACTGACAATTTTAATTTAATTTTAACTAACAATTTTAATTTAATTTTAACTAACATTTGAACTTTTAAATTCCTTAACTGAGTAGAATGTATTTCGCAGAAGCCATCTGTTTAGTTCTGCTTTAAATCTATGAAATGGCAGTTCCTTAATAAATTGTGGAATCTGATTATAAATAATCTTGCACATCCAGAAACAGTTTTTTTGATACCTTGTGCTCTTGGGAACTTCTTCATGGACTAATCTTTCCGGGTACCTTCTACTCCTAGTGACCGAGTCTTTCGCTTCAACGTAATAATTGGCCTGGTGCAGTTTAATAAATTTGGCTGCTTCGAGCATGTATAAGCATGGTAGAGGGAGAATACATAAATCGTATAAAATATGTACCTGAAAAAAAATAACAGTGACTCATGAAACTGAACAACGGGGAAACCCCCAAGGAACCTATTCTCAATTCGCAAAAAAAACTACTTCCTATACAAAATTGACGGATCTATTAGTATGAGAACTAACTACCCACCTTTAGAAAAACAGTAAAAAACTTTTTGGAAGGCAATGAATTTTATAGTCAAAGTGAGTATTATAAAGCGCCTAAGGATATGCTCATCCTCAAATAATCAAATTATTAGTAATATTAAACTTAATATCTTTATTATTATTTACTGGATTTGACTGACTCGGTGGCTCAATGGTTAGTGCTTCTGACCCAGGGCAAACATTCTGGTGTCCGAGTGTATTTTATCTATGTATTTCAATGTATATGAGTCTCTGATTCCCGTAATGCAGGGAATCCTAGTTTGAGGCCAGACGACCTTGTGTTATTTGCCCCGAATAAAACAATATTCTATTCTATTCAGGCACACGCACCGCACCAGGCACACCCGCCGCCTCAGCCCGCCGCTCATCACCCCGATCACAAGTAAGCTACTCCTGACAACTGCGTGGGGAGGGGAGAAGGGGGGAGAGATACTTTTCACAACAAAACAACTAAGAGGGGGGGAAGAGGTACTTTTCATAACAGACCTAATCGCTAAACTACGTTCCCTGATATAAGAATAAAGCAAAAGATATAGATACAGGTGAAGATTCTTGTAACCGTCTCTTTTGAACCGTTCATATATCAGCGAATGAGTTTTAGCGAGGGAATGTACTTTTAAACAGAGCTGTATCACCCATTGTTCTCGTAACTGCAATTGTGAAGGGTTTTCGATGGAATCTTCTCATTAACTGAGGGTGACACTTAGTCGATACTGAAGTTGCGTTTTGTAATAATAACAGTTTGCAGTTGCAGTTTGGGAATAATAGGTATTGAATCTCTTAATGAACCGGGGCGCGAAATTAATTGTTTGAGGTATGTGAAATGTTCTTTCATTTTGAAAATAGTTTTTTAATATCTTTGACCCTTAAAATGTAACTTTCTACCTTTTTAGTAACATACCTCAAGAGTTTGTGACAAAATTGTGATTGTATCGACATTATTGTGAAGTGTTGTTTTCGGTGTTAATAAATAGAAACAAATATCTGTCATTCATTATACAATGATATATACGTAAAAGAAAGCATTAAATGTCAGTGAACAAAATATTTCAGAAGTCATCAAAAATAATGTCGGTGCAAAATGTTGATAGGTTTTAGTTCAGTTTTGGTCTGTTTATTTAAACATATTTTTAAATATCACTTTGTAAAACAGTCTACATAAAATACAGATTACCTCCTATAGATACTGCAAACGTATAGTATACATTTTGTTTTTGCTTAAAGTTGTCAAATCTACACTGAATCTCTTGTTGATTTATATCTATATTTTACTCAGTTTGAACCATTATATTTTGAACTCTGCGTTGCTAATAAATAAACAAACTAAAGTAATCCGAGCGGGATTTGATTCTTAGTCATTACTGCAAGTTGCAGATAACCTCGTTCTGCTCAGCGATCGTTGGCTGCCTCATATGCAGTATCTGTATGGGGTCATCTGTGTTAAAGGAACTATAGTGTTGCTAAAACATCGTTGAATTAAAAAAAAAAACAAGCTGGCAACACAAAAGTTTACGATAACTGAATCCATGAATACTTGATTAGAAAACAATTTAATTTAAAATCATTCAAAATTTTCTTTACGGATGTATCACTATAATACTTTTCACGAGTTGGGTTTTTCTACTTAACAATGTGTCTGAACAAAAGTAAATCTACGAAAGGCTTACAACGACAAAATAAGGCTCAACGATACTAGTATACGAATATCGAATAAAATCGAGAAATTGTGAGTGGGAATGTTGCATTAAATCCCAAACTGTAGTGAAGCCAGGTTTGACGTGTTTGGAAGAATTTTTGTATGTGCTGTGTGCTGGTTTGAAAATATCAAGTACTTTATATACAAAGGCGACACATTTAGTTCACCCGTATATATTCATAACTATTTGAACAAACCATATCGCCCCTACTGTTAAGGCATGGGTATATTCCCATACCCCGGGAAGGTTAGGCCATATTCCATACATAGGGGATAAGTCCAGATCGGCAATTATACATAACTATGCTAAGTGCAGTTGTGAGAATTCTACGAAAGAACAGTGCAAAGTGCACTCGTGTGCCACAAAATAAATAAATAAAACGTATCGCACAATTCGCTGCGTTCATCTTTTTAAAGTTATGAATATGTGTCGTCGCATATACATCACAGAAAGATATACAAATTATGTCAATTCTTGATATATTTAATTAGAATTAAACGAGATTACACGCGAATTTAATGTCAATTACTTTAAAAGAATATGATGCTATTTTTTGCATGTTACATGCACCAGCACAGAAGAAATTAACAAAATACAAGGCATTGTGAATATGGTTGCAAAGTACTTAGTGTTAGAGTTAAGGCAGTTTTGTACGCATTGAATGCACGATGGAAAGACGAAGCGAAGTAGAATGAGGGTTGGTTAAGCCGATGTTACACGAGTCATATATAAGCTTTCAGTGACATGGCGCAATCGCATTGAAATATGTTTAGACGTTTCAATGCCATTGAAGCAATTAAATTGAAAGCAATATTGAATGGAAATTGAACCGTGTAACATCGGCTTTACATCATTTTACGTGTAATTCTTTTACCGTAACCTTAAATATACGAGAATAAAACACGGTCTTACGAGGTACATTATTTAAACTGGAGTTCCTCTTATGGAGCTGAACAAGCAATATATCTATCACTGTTACCGATAGACGTCAGTTTTTTTTTAAATTAATAAATTGTGTTTTTTCTGTTGCCTTTGACAGAATTATTGATGTGACATATATTCAAAAAAATATAATATGTGGGTGGGTACGTGTGTCTAAATAATTAATTTCTCATTCCGTCTACATTTTCTGCTCTGACCAGACATTGGCAGAATAAAACATTTGCCATCTATTAAAAAAATGAATTTTGTTGAAAAGTAAATAACCTGCATACAAGTAGTTAATTTGCTGAAGAGCTTTTTGGATTTGCAGAACGAATCGTCTGTCTTTATTGTTAAGTTTCCTTTATGTTTCTTTCGGTTCCATGAGAAGAAACATCAGTTTTTAAAGATCAGCTTTTTAGACCGTTACTATCTATACTCATGGACAAAAAGATCGACTCAAGGTTTGTTGCACGTCTTTTGGAAAATTAACTCAATCTAGCAAAAAAAGACTAAACCAAAAGTTCAAAAACTGTGTGTTTACTGCCTAAGATTTTAGTTTGGTGGTTTTCTAGTTTTTTTTTTGTTTTTAGTGTTTAGCAGTTTTGTAGACTGAGTTAATTTTTCAAAAGTCGAGCAATCAATCTTGAGTCGATTTATTTTGTCCACCAGTGTATATACTGTGTTTGCCTACGTACACCTGTGATTGTAGACTGACCATCATATGAGCCCGTTTTGGAATTCCACTTTTCTTAAATATTATATTCTTTTCAAAATTGTTTAATCCCTAAGTGTTCATTGGTGCTGCAAAATTGTGGAGGTTGACAGGGTTTTCGAAATATTTTTGTATGGATCGGCATTATACATACATATACATATAGCTTACTTTGTGTAGGTGTTTATCATTCCTTAATGTAAGGTCAAACTGTAAATTTTAAGCCAATGTATAAATAAATATAGGTTGTATCTCGCGAATTTAAGTTACTGTTTAGTTTTAACTCGTTGGTTATTACAATATGGATAGTTTTTATTTTACGTTAATTTAGCGATACTCTGCTTAAGGTGGTCGAAATTGTTGTTTTATTTTCGTCCTATTATAATGCATTTTGTCAACGCACTAGGCAGGAATAAATGTTACAATTGAACAAAAATCCATATTGTAATACATTGACCATACATTTGGCTTACTTTAGTTTAGTTAGGAATAAGTATGTACGGTTAACGGCATAAACCTCAAAATCTATTGCAAGTCGAGCTTTATGAGTAAAAACAAAATATAAGGTGCTACTTTATTAGTGCCCGATATTTTAGTCAGTGCTTCTACTCCTGATTCTGATCAACTTTCCCCAAGAAACCCATAGTCAAATCGAAAAAAATTTTTGGGCTCTTCATACTAATTTGGCCGCTCGGCTGATCGATTTGTATGAAAAGTCCAAAAATTTTTTTTCGATATGACTATGGGTTTGTTGGGGAAAGTTGATCAGAATCAGGAGTAGAAGCACTGACTAAAATATCGGGCACTAATAAAGTAGCACCTTATATTTTGGGTCAAAACGTAGACCTCAATTTTTACTAAGATGTATTCAAGTCAGAAGTTACACAACAGAGCTCTTACTGCGTCTGTGTTACAGATCTCAAAAAATAATGCGCGAATCTCTGATAATAGCAAAACAATGCACAATTGCACAACAGTATTTAATAAGAGAGACATAAAATCTCGAAGGTGTCCTACGTTGATCTCAAATGTCTGATAAGAAAATCTCGGTGCTTGGGTAGTCATTTATATTTTTGTAGTTATGTGCTAACATGAACGTTAGCCGGCCTTGTGAAGGAATTAGGGATTTGCTAAATGGAAGCAAGGGTATTGTAGTGTATGAGAAAGGAGATTGGATAAGCAGTGAAAGGTGGATATTTTGCAGCGCGCCTAGTCTACGCATTTACTAATCTCAGACGATGCATTTAATGTTTTTAATGGTTGAAAATTCCAGTTGAACCTTCTGAATAAATACTCGTAAATATTCATTCAATTTACAACGGACTTATATGTATATCTGTTTCGAAGACTTTAGGACTGAATTTCATTTGTCCGCACGCAACTACATTTTGAAATAGTTCTATCGCTTTCTGTCACTCAGGAAGGTCACGCGCTAGAGTGAGAAGACAATAGACATTGGCAGACTGATCAAGCTATAACGCATTCGATCTGGCTTCTCGCTATAGAGAGGAACCTTTCCGAATGATAGAAAGTTATAGAGCGTCAAAAAATGTTCTGTAAAGTTATTTACTCTTAAACTTATTTTAAATTCCTTTCGTATGAGGGAATTCAATGTCCTGTTTTTTTATTGTAAAAATGTACCCGTGGAGGTTATGCCTGTAGTCAGCTTTGTTGCCGCCGGACGGACAACCAGTTTATGTTTTACTGACCTTAGCCTGCCGTGGGATGAGTGTACTCAAAAAAACTGAATAATCTCGTTGTAAATTGAATGAATTAATGCCCTTATACGGTTATAGCTCTTAAACGCTATTCTCTGTGAAGACCAGTAAATGAGCCAAAATATTCCCAAAAATTCATGTAAAAAACTAGTTTCGAAAATTGGCTGTGATTCGGATGTAATGTCAAAGAAGGAAGGTTTGTGATTAGAGGCGGACAGATTTAACTGTAATGAACATAACAAGAAACGGTTTGTAGAATGAAGCTACAGAAACGGAAGAACAGAGACATTTTTGAATATTTACAAAGACATGTTCATTTTGACCAATGTACCACAGATTTTTTAAAAAGAAATAATCCGCCCACATTTTTTGAACCGTAAGTTAGGATTCCTGCATAACGTGACGTTATAATTATATAAGTATATACATATTTAGACTTAACTAACATACGTAACGAAATCTCAATTGTTTGTACAGACCGTTGTTTAAAAAACAATTTAAAAAACCGCAAAAAAAAATGTAAGTGTACTCTTCAATAGGTATATGTGTGATGTTTACGTGTAAAGTCATTTTCGGTGTTTCAGTATTAGTTTTAAAATCATTAGGAGTTAGATTTTATGTTAGTCGTTAATTAATGTTTACGTAACAATAGTTAGTGTTAATTTTTTTAAGTGTACCGTCAGTTACTTTAAACTTGTCAAGCAAGTGCAGTCCGCAGAGTGCGATATTTTGTTTATACACTAATAGTTTGATGCCAAAATGTTGAAATGTAATAGAAGTATATATTTGTCTACCTTATATATGTGGCAGATCATCAGACCAATACAATTCGCTGCCAAAGAACAAAATTGTTGATGTCATATCGTTGTAATTGTTTAACCGCTGTCTTAACAATAATTGTGTTGTGAATACTTATACTATATACAGTTAGGTATATATAACTGCAATGGTTGTACAGAGCTCAAAGTAATGTCCGCCTTTGAGATGTTATTGTGTATTTTTTTCCAAATTCCGTGAAATAAAAGTTAACTGATTTTTCAAAACTGTTGTTTTATTTATTTACATCGAACAAGCGGTTTCGTCAGACACCTTTCGCATCAGTTATCAGTTGTGCAACCTATTTATCCCATTGCCACTTCAACCTATTCAGTAGGGTAAAATAAATCATGAAAAATCGTCATCAAGTTTATCACTTACCGACGCTGGACAGTCTGTGCTATCTTGCCAAATTGTGGCGGCGAAAAATTGAGAAAATAAATAAAAGAAGGCTGAATCTGCGGGAACGGGAACAATCTCCTCAGTTAAATAGAAGCGGTCGTGGCTCAATGTGGCTTGCGTGGTCGCGTTGATCACGCAGGTTAACTGACCACAAACACGGTAATAACCCGGATGGGTTTGACTGTTAGTGGCATTTATCTCGACCGTTTCCGTGCTTCGCAAAGCACGTTAAGCCGTTGGTGCCGGCTGCTATCGCTAAATGGCAGTCGTTAAGGTGTGCGTTACCCCAGCCAGAAAATGTCGAATATCGTCATTCGAGTGTTATAGATAATTAGTTGTCCAGCTTCTGTAATTGTTGCGCATATTTTTGAATTTGTTCTGCTGATAGTTTTTTATTTATTTGCCAAAAACATATCTGGCTGCGGTAACGTTACCCCAGCCAGACTATTTTTAATTTTTTGGGTATATTAAAATAAAAATTAGCTAAATAATTAGTAGTCTAGACGAAGTAAATGTTGCGACTTAATTTGTACTGATATGTTTTACGGTTGCGAAGTTATTCAAATTCCGCTAATTTTTTATTTTTTTATTTTAATATACCCAAAAAATCAAAAATAGTCTGGCTGGGGTAACGTTACCGCAGCCAGATATGTTTTTAGCAAATAACTAAAAAACTATCAGCAGAACAAATTCAAAAATATGCGCAACAATTACAGGAGCTGGACAACTAATTATCTATTACACTCGAATGACGAAATTCGACATTTTCTGGCTGGGGTAACGTACACGTCGTTAAGCCATGTCGGAGGCCTTATAGGCGGCTTGAAGTAGACTGTTTTTATGTTTATATTTATAAACAAGATGTCCAAAGAGTCAATAAAATTGTAAAAAGCTAATTGTAAATTGTACTTTCAACTAGTATAAATATATTTTAGTAAAGATTTATCACACAAATATTAAATATATTTTTCCTGCTATAGGTTGGTGATACCACTTGAAGATTTTTTGAATTTGCCGCGCTTTCTCAGGTTACGCTTTCATTTGTCAGACTCTAGTCTGTTTTTCAAGTGGCCATCCATAGTAATCGACGCAGTGACCATGGATAATACTAATGTATCAACATAGTCACAGTATTAATACAACACACAGTATGGCTACTCCGTTCCCCTCGCTAAAGGCGACCTCACCCCCCCCCCCCCCTGCGGGAGATCCGGTGACGATTGCTTAGTGTATGCCATGCAACACACATACACACACACGTCATTTGACGTGATTCAATTTAAGTGGATCTTAAATTGAATCACGTCAAATGTCCACGGCCACCTAAACTGGTTCAAGTTTTTGACAAGTACCTACTATCAGGCGCGGATACAGGGGTGGGGAGGGGGGAAATGGGTGCAACCTCCCCTGAAGTCTGACTGAAGTACTAAAACTTCTATAAAATGCAAATAAATAGAGGCATTTCTTAACTATTCCAAAAATTTCGCGCTCGCTACGCTCGCGACTTTTTATGTTTAACGGTTTGATACCATCGACCGCTTCATAAATAAACTACACTGAAAATTCCCCCCCCCCCCCCTGAAAAAATCCTGGATCCGCGCGTGCAAACTATACAGGTCCCGCCAATCTTTAAGATCGCTGAAGGGTACTGAGTGGGGGAAGTGTGCGTTGACTTAGAATCCTCATGTTCGAATTTCGAAGTAATTCCTTGGTTCCAGAGATGAGGGTGCCAGCGAAACATTCCGCTAGCAGCCTCAGTGAAAAACTCGATTTTCTCTGAAACTACGATAGCACATTTTTTTCCTTTGGGCACTATTAGACAATAAATATTGGCATAATCAGAATATCAAAATTCGAGCATGAGGATTCCAAGTGAACGCACACTTCCCCCAGTCAGTACCCTTCAGCGATTTTAAAGATTGACGCGACCTGTACCTTGATTGGACAGATCTTCCGATTGGGTAGTCCAACTTCGAGAAAGAAATCAAGCGAAGAAGAATCTAGGTAACTCGGATATATTAAACTTTTTGGCTCAGAAAACTACGAAACCTCTTCGTCGAATATTCCTCACACAAGTCATTCCGATGTGTGTTGCTAATGACTGCAATATCATCATCATCATCTTCCTGTCCTGTTCCTAATCATTTGGTGTCGGCGCAACTTTTCTTCTTCCATTCATCTTTTCTTGCTGTCATCTCATTGCTCACACAATCCAGTGACTCACAATGACTCCATTAATAACCTATACTTCATTCCAATCAAAAAAAAAGCAAAACGTAAACAAACTTACTATGGAACTGACACATGTCAATGTCATCTGCATACTATGTTTGTTTACCTTTTGCTTTTTTTTTTGATTGGAATGAACCATACTGTAGTCCCCAGCCACAGAGTAAGGTAACTCAACGAACTATGGAGATTGGAGAAAATGCTATGCTTGAGTAAGTTACCATTACGTTACGTGATCGAATCTGAAACGGCTAAACTCCCTACTGATAAAATAGAACCGCATTTAGTGGAAGTTTATGGGGGAAGGGGAGGTTCAGTAGACATCGGTAATTCATAGGACAGAAAACTGCTGAATTCTTCCTAGATTGTTGGCTTCACGCATTTTGACACGGTAGCGGACATTTTGTCCTGTTATAATATGACTGTATGTAATTCATGATTGATAGCGTCAATTACAGCATCTTGTGTGTGATATAATCATGAGGAATAGGTATAGTTCGCGTCACGTAAAAAGAGCGCTGGCTGGCGTTCCGAGGATGCATTCTGACAGCAATTGTTTAGTACCCTCTCTTTCACACTTACGCGATTTATATTAAGCTATCCTGTTGTCAGAGTGAACTGTTCTGCCCTCGGAACGTCCGCCAGCGCTCTTTTTACGTGACGCGAGCTATACTTGACCTTATAGTTACGAGTGACTGTTATCACAACATTTATAATCGCGAACGCCGGTACCGGCACGCCACGTTACGACATAAAGACAACTAATTCAGTCGTTGCCCGGCTCTCTAGCTGTGTGGCAGTGTGTCCATTTGCCAGTTACAAGAGTAAGTTTAGTTTGTTTTGTCATTTAGGTACTTCTTAGTAATTCTCGTTAGTGCATAGGTATCATTTTCCTATAATGTGAAAAGGTCTCAGAAAATTTTTCGTAATTGAACTTTTATACCTAGTATCTAAGTAATCGACTATGATTTATAAGTTGATTGCTAACTAACGACCTAACCAAGGATTAAGTATCAATAAGTAATCAATAAGTCTTACATAATTCGTAACATTGTAATCAAACTACAAACTTAGTTTTTAGTTTTCTCGATAATTATCTACTGCTCTGCTCGTCGAATAGGTTTTTTTATATAAAAATATTAAGAAACAGGTAGGTAGTCAATTCTTTACGTGCCTAATGTTTATTACACCTTCGTTGCATAGTTACTTTTTCGTCAAGTATCATCGCGCAGGTTCTTGGGATTTCTTGCGCCGACGCAAATAACAATAACAGACGGACAAATGTTTTGACATAAATGTCAAATACCCCTGTAACAAAATTGGTGTAGGACCGTTATCTGGTGATTCTATTCATCATTTTCTGAACAACTTTTGTTCTACGACTGTTCAAATCGCAAAAAAGTTTCGACTTTTATACAAATTCATCACCTGTTCAGCCATTTTTGTATGGAGAGTCCAAAAAAATATTCCGACTTGAGCAAAATCGTGGAACAAAAGTTGTTCAAAATGTTGTGTAGAATCCCCAGTTAACGATTCCTACAGTCCTACACAAAGTTTATTACTCCCGGTAACTTCTTCTTATCACAAGGGATAGACGGCAAAAATACGGCTATGAAAATATAGTGTTGCATTTAGCATCACCCGCGGTCACGTGTAGGGCATTTATAAACGGTAACTAAGGGCAGTAACTAGACGGTAACTAACAGTTCTAACTTGGTAAGAATTTCAGATGTCGCTGAAAGTACAGAAGATTACGGAGCGCCTTACCCTGGGCGAGGGTCCGCACTGGGACGAGCGCAGCCAGGCGCTCTACCTAGTCGACATCCAGGGGCACACCATTCATAAGTACGTGCCCAGTACTGGACAGCATATGAAGACCAAACTTGGTGAGTTCATGAACCCTAAGTAAGGTTTTAACTGCCTCTGTGGTCTGCTTGCTTCACATCAGGTGGTCGCGGGTTCGATTCCCAGCGGAGTCCTACTTTGTAGGACTCGGTTTGGTTGATGATATGGCATTTTCGGAGTCCGCCTGGCTAGCTACCACCATCTTATCTAAGTCTTGCCGCCAAACATCAATGTAGGTAAATAGCATTGTTCTGTTCCGTCCGACACGGAGATAAGATAGCCACATTATATCTAGAACCTACAAATTTAATACTGAATGTTGTGGTGGTCTCAAAAAACATAAATGACTCCCATTCTACTGAGACTGTAACTTAACTTCACTCCGCTTGCAGATGGCAAACCGGGCTTCATAGTGCCCGTAGAGGGCGCCACTGACCAGTTCGCAGTGGGCGTGGAACGCAAGTTCTTGATTGTGCGCTGGGATGGAGAAGACGGCAGTCCGGTAAGTGTGTGCTATTCCTCCTGGAACACTTACTTAATATTTATATGTATGTATGTATCTATATTTTGCTGTAAATCCTCTGAACGTTTTTTTTTACATATAATAGAATAGAATATCGTTTATTCCAGACACAGAATACACAAGCACACAAACAGTAACTAAATATATATCTTATTTACAAATAGGATAGAACAAAAAAATAACTATAATTTAAAAAGAAGAACAATACACTTAAAAGTAAGCTATACGAGTAAACATTACAAGCAGAGGTGGTTCTTCAAACTGACTCCTGACACTACCTCGGAGCCACCGGGTTGTTTTGTTACTAATCTTTATCATCCAAAAGTTTCAAATTCACATTCTTTATTGCCTTCATGAGTAGTAAAGCTGTTACATAAAGTTATAAATCCTTCTAAATGTCATAAGGAATATTTTATTCAAAAAAGAATTATAAACTTATTGATGTAATCTTATTCATTGAAGGTGGAGGTGGTAAGAGAACTGGCAGAGGTGGACCACGGCACCCAGAACAGGCTTAACGACGGGAAAGCTGATCCCAGAGGGCGGCTGTTTGCTGGTGAGGATTTGTATACGAATTAATATGTATGTGACGTGCTGTTATACAGTAAGAACCTTAAAGTCGGTCATATGTATCGAAATATTTATCAAACGTAGATGTGGCGACATCTATCGCACCGCCACAAACTAATCCTAGAACGCGATATCGAAAGTTTCTTCGCACTACACATTTAAGGCGCGACGTACACTCAATCTGAGCAGGTTGATGCATGATAATAAAATATCGACCGTAACGCCACTCATTTTAGTTCAGATCAGTGTGGGTACCATCGCGGCGGTTATGTCAAGGCCGAACGCAAAATTCTCGAGATTTCGATGTTTTTATTACTTTTCTTGGCTTTCAAATACCACCTCGCCTGGCGGAGGTACCTCCCCGTTCCTCCGAACACACAGTTCCTACAGTAGGCACAAACAGCTTAACATGTCTTACGAATTACGGAAAAGGTTGAGATACACGCCACTAATACTAAATCCCATCCAGGTTAAGACTTACCTAAATATCCAGAAGAATAAGAATAAGAATATTTATTTGCCAAAAAGCTCATTTTACAAAGTTAGTCCAGGAAGAAATCATCCGGTCTCAAAATAGGACTTTTTTTTTATGGCAGAGGTGGCAAACGAGCAGACGGATCACCTGATGGTAAGCTATTACCGCCGCCCATAGACACCCGCAACACCAGAGGTCCAGAGTCACAAGTGCGTTGCCGGCCTTTGATGTGGGAGTACGCTCTTTTCTTGAAGGTTTGAATGTCGTATTGGTCCGGAAATACCGCAGGCGACAATTCATTCCACAGTTTGGTTGTGCGAGGCAGAAAGTTTCTAGTGAAACGCACAGTTTTGGACTGCCAACCATCTAAGTGATGGGGATGAAAGTGAAATACCGTCTCGATCTATTGAGCACACCAAGCTTCTTCGAGGCTAATTTAGCCTTACCCTTTAGATGACCACGGAACTGGACTTCACTCGATATGTCGACACCAAGGATTCCGATACTAGCTGAGGCATTTAGGGGAGTGTCCTCAAAACGAGGTGATACGACAAATGGCATTTTCTTGGCAGTGAACGCGCAAACCTGTGTCTTAGTAGGGTTAAACTGGACCAAATTAAGCCGACCCCATTCTGAGACCTTCTTTAAAGAGGCCTCAATTTCTGACACAAGTTTGTTTCGGCTTTCGGTGACGTTTTCCCGAGAAATGTTGGCACGGCCGGTATAGAAGGCATCACCTGTGCTGTCATCTGCATAACAATGAGTGCTGCTGATTTGCAGCATATCATTGATATGCAGAAGGAACAGTGTAGGCGAAAGCACACAGCCTTGAGGGACACCAGCGTTCACAGACATAGAATCTTAGCATGCACCGTCGACTACGACCTTTATGCTTCTGTCTGTAAGAAAACTAGTGACCCATTTGCATAATTCCTCGGGAAGCCCATAAGATGGAAGCTTCGCAAGAAGTGCTTTGTGCCAGACCCGATCGAAGGCTTTCGCTATGTCCAAACTAACTGCCAATGCTTCCCCCCTTGTCTCGATTGCCTGTGCCCAACGATGTGTCAGGTAGACAAGAAGATCACCAGCGGACCGGCCCTTACGGAAACCGTACTGTCGGTCACTAAGCAGCTGGCGGTTCTCTAGATACCGAAGGAGCTGGCTGTTGATAATGGACTCCATTATCTTTGTGAGTAAGGAGGTTCCTGTATTAAGGGAACCAGGGACTGATCTGATATGCACATGCACATATACGTTTGAAAACATACACACACATATACCTAGTGGACAAAAAAATCGACTCAAGATTGCTTACTCGACTTTTGAAAAATTAACTCAGTCTACAAAACTGCTAAACGACCGTATACATCGAGTAAACATCGAGTGTGCATAAATACATTTATTAAAAATAGTAATAATGCATATAACAGCAATTCAGCTATCACATATTGCGAAACTAAACAATGTGGCTAGTGATTAGTGTTTTCAAGTGGAAATGACAAGTTTTAAGGACGCTACAAGCGAAAAATGCCCAGTAAATTTTCGGCCTAATATTTTGTATACGGAAGTGATTTTTGTTTTGAAAACTGGTTAACGTGGCTTATCTATTTAAAAACAACAGAACTGTGAGTACTTTCCCATTTCAGAACTATTTCATAAACAATTAGATAATTACATTGTGATTTTCCGTTGACATTTTTACATTTGAATCGGGTAGCGTCTTACGTTAGTAAACAAAGATCATATGACCAATCAGCTGTCCTCTTGACCACAAGCAGACAACGCCATCTGTACTAACGTGTGTGTGTCATTCAGCACACTCATGCACAATAAAGGATAGCAGCAAATCGATATGTATGAACACCAGACAATTAGTACCGCTACTCAATAAAAGAGAGCGCGCAAGATAATCAAACGCCATCTAGGAAAAACTAAATAAACTACTAGCTAAAAGCCGAGTGCAACCAAAAGTCAAACATATCGAATACTTTTAAAATAAGACATTCTCTCGCGAGATGGCGCAATATTGCAAGGGGTGCGAACGGGAGATCACAAATAGACATTTTATAATATGTGCAACTTGCAAGGATCATTTTCATGTGGAGTGCACGAGCATTAGCGAAAAACTCTTTCAACTGATGGAACCAGAAAACAAGGAAAGCTGTAAATGTGACCAGTGCCGATTTCATACTAATAATGATGTTAAGATAAACGTTCCGACGGGGAACTCTTTCAATCTCTTATCGGAGCTCAATTCTGCTGAGATAAGCAATGGTGAAAGCGTCGTGGAACATATTACATATCGAAAGATAAGAAAACCAAAATCACTTCCAGATTGCTCGAAATCGTCAGATGACAATGATATCACCTTAGACAAAAGCTTCCAGAGCTTACCTGAAGCTGCTTTAGGAAAGACCTTGCTTGTAAAAGAACTGACGGAGATAATAAATAAACTACAAACAGAACTGGACACAGCTCATAACGAAATTGAAAATCTTAATATTGCAAATAGACAACTAACAGTTAAAACCCAAGAACAAGAGAAAATAATAAACATCTACAAGACTCTAGGTTTAGAAGACCTAAACAGGAGCATGAAAAATAATGCATCATGCATGTCCACACCAAAAAGTAACCACAAACGACACAAAAAAAATAAGGCAAAAAGAAGAGAAACGCAAATGTATGATATTACATTTATAAACACCGAACCTGCAACGCCACCGGCCACAAGCCATTACCCAATCGATATAGCGGGCAAGAACAAACAGAAAAAAAACAATATTCGCACAAAAAATGAGCGAGGTGGTCCAAATATCGCTAAAAGTGATGATTTCGAGAGGGGGATATTGATTGATCCTGTCAAGAAAAGGGCCAAACTGTGTATCGTCAGCAGCATCAGCAGCGATAGAATCTCGACTTCAGTGAATGACAACTTTGACGGACAGGAGATGTGCCACTATCGTATGCCAGGTAGAGGAGTAAATCATCTGCTGTCTGGCATAGATAAAAAATTGAAGGATTTTACTTATAATGATTATTGTGTTGTAATAGTAGGTGAACCTGATTTTAATGTGACCAAAAATTATAGAGCTGAAATAGATGAAATAAGGGAATGTCTACTAGCAGTGCAACATACCAATGTTATTCTATGCTTGCCGACATTTAAGCTTAGTCATCTAACAAATCTGTACAATAAAAGAATAGAGACGTTTAACAGCTTACTATATTTAGATAACCTTTGCTATGAATACTGTTATATATTAGATTCAAATCAAAATCTCCAATATTCCCATGCTATGTTCTCAAGTGTGAATGGCAAATTAAAAAACGCAGGCATGAAAATAATTCTTAGTGACTTAAACCAACTGTTAAATGATATTAGCAATGACTCGCAAAATGAGATAATACGTGAAGGTCACTTATTGGAGGAAAATGTGACCTCCGAGTTAAATGAATCTTGTAAAAGTTCACAACAAAAACTGGAAGCTACTCCAAAGCAGCATTCCTTTCGTGCCTTCAACCTGTAATATTATGTGCCAAAATATACAGTCTCTGACAAATAAAATTGACGATTTAAATATATTTTTATTAGATTATGACATGGATATTATATTAATAAGTGAACACTGGCTATTACCAAATAACTATCATCTTTACTCATTGGAGGGCTACGATCTACGAGCTAAATACTTAAGAAAAGATCATAGTCACGGAGGGGTAGCCATATTTACGCGGAGTGGTATTAAAACTAGAGAGCGTGTAGATATCCAATCATATACAGTAGAATTTGTTGTGGAATTCTGTGCTGTAGAAGTCACAGAACAAAATTTATTATTAATATCGATTTACCGACCGGAAAGGGGTATTGAAACGTTCTTTACGCAAATAGAGGCATTATTCAATCATATCGCAAAACATTCGAGGCAAAAGAAAGTAGTTATTGGAGGTGATATAAATATAGACCTAACTGTAAACACAAAAGAGTCACGTAGATTTAAAAATCTTCTTAAAACTTTTGGGTTACGTTATCTTATAAATACACCGACACGAGTAACGCAAACTACCTCATCTTGCGTTGATCAGATTATAGTTAGCAAAAGTATAATAGACATGACTACGGAAGTACAAGATTATCAGTTCTCTGACCATAGAACTTTGATTGGGCATATTCCATTACAAAATAATCTACAACAAAATATAATGACATATAAAACTAAAAAACGCATTTTTAACGCAGACAATATATTAAACTTCAAGACTGCATTAAGGAACATAAACTGGTATCAAATTTTATCTCCACTGAATAGCGTTGATGAAAACTATAACAACTTTCATTGTAATATTAAAAGCCTATTAGATGCATATGTACCACTTAAAACTATAATTTTACGTAATAACACGAAAACGAAGTGGATTACCCGGGGAATACGTAATTGTTGTTATCATAAACGTACCCTCCGTTATCTGTTAACAAAATTCGAAAATGAAACCTTACTATCTTATGCAAAATCATATAGCAAAATATTGAGAAAAATAATAGCTTCCGAAAAGAGAAAATCATACATTAACAGAATAAACAGTTCTCGCAATAAATATAGAACAATGTGGAGCATAATTAATGAAAAAATTAAGCCTGGTAAAAATGAACAACAAGAAAACATAACTTTAATTGAACAGAATACCTCTATTAAATCTCCAACTAGAATTGCCAACACATTCAATAAATATTATCTTAGTATAGGTTCAAGTTTAAATAAAAATACTCTTCCAAACCTTGACACAAAAACTCTACCAAATACAATTTTCTTGAATAACGTAACTGACATAGAAGTAAGAAAAATAATTTTAAATCTCAAACGTAATAATTCGTGTGGTCATGATGAGATCCCGTCGACACTACTAGCCGAGTGTGTGGACGAATTTGTATCACCCCTGACATTTCTAGTAAACCAATCGTATGAAAGTGGTATTTTTCCTGAAATATTAAAATTAGCTATTGTAAAACCTATTTTTAAAAAGGGAGATAAACATGGAAAGTCTAACTACCGCCCTATAGCCCTTTTGCCTGTTATATCTAAAATATTTGAAAAAGTAATGTACCAAAGAATGTATAGTTTTTTGGAAAAATTTAATGTCTTTACCACAAACCAGCACGGTTTCAGGAAAAACCATTCGACAACAACCGCTGTCTTTGATTGTTGTTTTGACATATATAATGCATTAAATGAAAATAAATGCGCAATTGCTATTTTTATGGATATGTCTAAGGCGTATGATCGGGTTTCTCATAATATTTTATTGCAGAAGCTTGAACTATTAGGTATACGTGGAAAAGCAAAGGACTGGCTCACATCTTACTTATCTAATAGAAAACAGTTTGTACAAATAACGCACTTTAACAAAGCGAGCCGAGAACTGCTACGGTTTAACTCTACTACTGAAACATTAACTGGTTCCATCCCACAGGGTAGCGTAATGGGTTGTTTGCTATTCTTGTCATATATAAATGATCTGCCTTCGGTTGTGCCACATAAAATAGTATTATTTGCAGATGATGCCACTATGCTATTTCTTTGTGATAACAACGACATAAGCAAATTACAAAATTCAATTTCAGAATCCCTAGATAAAGTTCAAAATTACTTAGAAACAATAGGTCTTACTTTAAATTATGAGAAAACAAAATTAATGCAGTTCAGGCCGTATCAAAGAACACCATTGTCTATATGTATAACTCAAGAAGGCAAGAAGATAGAAGAAGTAGATAAGTTCCTGTTTTTAGGAATTACCATAGAATCTACCTTGTCGTGGAAAAGCCACGTTGAGTTAGTCGCGGGCAGACTTAGTCAGTTCTCATACGCTTTGCGAGAACTGAGGAAAAGTACAAATGAGAAGTGTGCACTCACAGC
The DNA here is from genome assembly GCA_958295455.1 of Coleophora deauratella. Lineage (NCBI taxonomy): Eukaryota > Metazoa > Arthropoda > Insecta > Lepidoptera > Coleophoridae > Coleophora > Coleophora deauratella. Next base: position 15,127,641 of record OY282405.1, read on the forward strand.
GTACCACAGTCACGCCGCGGCTTGGATCCGATATGGCATCATATTGTGGGGTAACTCAACCGACATACACACTATATCTGTCCTACAAAAACGTTGCCTTAGAATTATAACACTCACAAAACGAAGAGAGACTTGCAGAATGCTCTTTGCTAAATTTAAAATTTTAACAGTTACTTGTGTATACATTTTTGAACTGTGCCGGTTTGTTCAAAATAAAGCGCACTACTTCCAACGAATCGGTGCCATGCCACGGCGTTATGCTACTCGACGCGAAAATGATCTTGTATTGCCAGCAACACGTCTTGCTCTATACCAAAGCGGTCCATTTTACATGGCTATTAAAACATTTAACCATTTGCCAACTCAAATTAAAGCCCTCCAAGGAAGTAAATTTGACAATGAATTAAAAAAAATGCTAATGTCTAAAAACTATTATACTATTAAAGAATATTTTGATGACAAGTTATAAATTTGTGAAAATAACATGTTTTTAATAGGACATTTTAAATTTAAATATCAATCTTATTTTAATGACATAGTATTATTATTTTTATTTTTTGAAGTAACATGTGAATATCCTTAAATTTTATTACGTTGAAATAATTAGTGTTTTATTGTTTGTATTATGACATGGTAGTATTATAATGTTATTGTCTATTTATTACTTGTTTAAACTCACTGATGCCTTGAAAAGGTTATTTGTAATTAATATAACATCTATTTATACACGTCTATTGTGAACATTTATAATTACAAATAAGAAGTGAATAAATGATATGATATGATATGATATAAACACAAAAAACAAAAAACTAAAAACCATCAAACTAAAATCATAAGCAGTAAACACACAGTTTTTGAACTTTTGGTTTAGTCTTTTTTTGCTAGATTGAGTTAATTTTCCAAAAGACGTGCAACAAACCTTGAGTCGATCTTTTTTGTCCATGAGAGTATAGATAAAGTACACCCAGACACAGGCCCAGACGAAAGAATCTGCTCATCACCAAAATTTGCCCCAGATAGGAATCGAATACACGACTTTCAGGTCAGTAGTTGGGCGTTACCCGCTATACTTAGGTATGTACTGCATTATGTTTTTAGAATCTTTTATCTTATCTCAGGACTATGAAGTGCTTATGATATCACGGTCAACAGTGCTTCACTAAAGAACATGTTTTACGTTCAGACAACTACTTAGTACAGAGTGTTCTCCAATGATTGCCGTCATACACAGCATGCGCAATAAGAACCCTTATATACCTTATTGCTATTATGATAAGTAGAGTTTCATTCAGACTCTAGACTTTGTGAGTTAAGAGTTTCCTTAGCAATGACGGTATAGCGCAGGAACGGTCGATATTGGAAATCTTTGGGGGAGGCCGTTGTCCAGCAGTGGACGTCTTTTGACTGATAATAACGATGAAGACGGGATACCGCAGTGTCTACCCAATAAAGTGGATGATGGTATTAAAACCAAATTGCGAAAAAATTACCTGCGAAAAGTGTAACCTACTTCGAATAAACGTATTTTGACTTTGTCTTTTAAAAAGCTATAAAATCAGATACCCGTGAAAAACATACCGTCTCGTTATGTAGCACGACTGGGTAATAACGTGGTAATAATTGTAATGATAATAATTATTGTAAATTGTATTTGTAGCAATTTGCACTCGTGTCTTTTTTTATCCCATCGTATCAGTGAAAATTATTTAAAAATCAAGAACTTCCGTTTTCGCCCGTAAAATATTTGGCGGATCAGATGTTTTGATGTTTGATACGGAATTTTTCATTTGCAACAACAAATAAAAAATATTAAAACGCGAAACATTTATAAAATATTTATGATTATTTTTTTGAAAACGCGTCTTCTTGCCTGTTCTAAGATAACCGCCAAATAATGAAGTGACTTTTAACATTTATTTATTTAAATTATTATTATTATTTATTTATTTATTCCGTTAACAGGCACAATGGGTCACGAGAATCCGCCCGGCAACTTTGAGGAAGAGAAGGGTGCTCTCTACCGGCTGGACGGCAGCAAAGCCACCCAGTTGGCCGCCCGTATCGGCATCTCCAACGGGCTGGCCTGGGATCTCGATGAGAAGACCTTCTACTACGTCGATTCGTTGGAGCGCAAAATAAGGCGATACGACTATGACGTTGAAACGGGGGAGATTTGTAAGACGTTTTTCTAATTGAAATGTTTGATTGATTATTTCCAAAATTTAAGGTTCGGTCCCCCTTAATGATTTGGCGTTTCCATTAAAGGCAAATAGTAGGTAAACGTCCATTGCCTTTAATGGAAACGCCATCTAAATCATAAGGGACCTACACTGAATTCGCATTTTTTTTTTCTTTTCATACAAACTGATCGGCCAAACAACCATTTTTGTATGGAGACTCCAAATAATTATTATTAATTTATAATTTCATCATCATCAGCCAAAAGACGTCCACTGCTGGACAAAGACCCCCCCCCCAAGGATTTCCACATCGTCCGATCCTGCGCTGCTCGCATCCAGTGGTTTCCCGCAACCTTAACCAGGTCGTCGGTCCACCGAGTGAGAGGCCTGCCCACACTGCGTTTTCTGGTGCGCGGTCGCCACTCGAGAACTTACTGCCCCAACGGCTATCTGTTCTACGAGCTATGTGCCCCGCCCCACTTCAGTTTAGCGATTCTGTGAGCTATGTCGGTGACTTTGGTTCTCCTACGTATCTCCTCATTTCTGAATCGTTCACGTAAGGAAACTCCAAGCATAGTACGTTCCATATACGTTATAGCACGTTCGAATTTATAATTTATCGGTGTCCATTTTATTATCCATTTCTTTCTTTTCACCCGTGAATTTATCTTTTTAGCCAACCAAAAGCACATCTTTGACCTCAAGAAGAACAACATCGAGGGTTTCCCCGATGGCGCGACCATCGACACAGACGGCCACCTGTGGGTCGCCATCTTCGGCGGCAGCTGCGTGATCCAGGTCGACCCTAGAACCGGGGAACTGCTTCGGAAGGTAACCTATATTTCTACTGTTGTTAGTGTGAAACAAAGAGAAATCGTTTATTACGCGAACTAGCTATTAAACTGAAACTGGCTATGAAAGAACATTAAGATGGAAGATATTTGAAGAAATCGCTTTGAGCGATAACACCGCACGAGTTGCACCACCAATATGGTGGTTAATTCAATTGTTTAATTTCAATTTATTTATTCACTAGCTTCCGCCCGCGACTTCGTCTGCGTGGACTTTAGAATTGGATCCAGAGAAAGAAAATATTAAGGTGGCGCCATCTAGTAACGAAGTGGTATTTTGAGTTTTTAACCATTCCTTCGGGAACCCTTAAGTTTTCCGGGATAAAAAATATCCTATGTGTTAGCCGAGTATTTTATCTACCTACCTACCAAATTTCATCCAAATCCATTAAGTAATTTCGGCGTGAAAGCGGAACAAACAAACAAACAAACAAACATCCATACTTTCGCATAATAATATAATATTAGTGAGAATTAGTGAGATAAAAATGTCAGCTTACAGAATAATCCAAGTCACTAACATTTCATAAACTACAGTCAATAAAACTTAAAATCATTGAATCAAATCAATTGTTACCGATTTGTCATATCTAAAGATGTTTATTGCACAATGAGGCAAAAATAGCTCGGCTATTACTGGTGTAAACATCATAAGTAGAATGCAGAATAACAGACGACGTATCCCTCGTATCAAAGTTATTTTTCGGTAATTTTTACAATTTGTAATTTTAACACTTCTGAGCCATGCACGAAGCAGCTTCTTGTAATCCTGCCTTCAGATACTTGCCTCCTAAAATCGACTTCAAAAATGAGAATAAATTAATTTTAAAATTGAATTATATTTTCTCTCTCTCTTTTTGCGGGCACAATTCTAATCATACTATCCATAAGGTATCGACGGTATTATATTTTTTGTAGGTGGATATCCCAGCCAAACAAGTGACGTCGGCGACCTTCGGCGGGCCCAACCACGACATTCTGTTCGTGACGACAGCCAGCATGAACATAGGGGGGGAGCAGCCCCCGCCCAGCGGCTGCACCTTCATGCTCACAGGCCTGGGGGCGAGGGGGCACCCTAATGTTAACGTTAAACTCTGAGAGGAGAACTTGTCGAAGAGTTGTCTATATTTAATTGGAAAGTGTTAAAGCGAGTTTGAAATATATCCAGTGCCTGAGTAAATAAAGTTTTTTGTTATCTGTTTAATAAATGCTTTTTTATTTCTTTTGTCAGCTTTAGCTCAAAATAATAAAAAAATATGAAAAAAGTATTCAGGAATATACTATTGGGAGATTCCGGATCGTGTCTTTTTACCATAACCGCCTCGTGGCGTCTCGGACATATCAAATGTGGCTGTTATAGGTTAATTGCTACGGAAACCGGTTGCCGGCCCTAGCCGACTGTGGCAGTCAAAGGTCAAAATAAAGATCTCCTCTCCTAGTCTGATCTCCACTTGTAGCAGACACTGAACTGGTCAAGCGAGACACTGCCCAATAAGCGAGCTAAGTGTAAGCATGGTACTTGTCAAATATGTGACACAGTGTAAGAGACATCGGCCGAGTGTAAATATGGCATTAGTTTAGTGTAGTTAGTGTAAATGTGACATTGGTCAAGTGTAAATATGGCAATGGTCAAGTGTAAATGTGACTTTGGCTAAGTGTAAATTTGGTATTTGCCAAGTGTAAATGTGGTTAAATTTAAATATGGCATTGGTCAGTGATCGAGTGTAAATGTAACGTTGGTCGATCAAGTGTCAATGTGATGTGGCATTGGTCGAGTGTTAATGTGGTATTGGTCTATAACAGTGTAATTGTGGCATTGTTCGAGTATAAATGTGACATTGATTGAGTGTAAATGTGGCATTGGTCAAGGGTAAATGTGGTATTGGTTTAGAGTTTAGTGTAAATGTGGCATTGGTCAAGGGCAAATGTGGTACTGGTTGAGTGTAAATATGGCATTGGTCAAGTGTAAATGGGGTGATCAAATGTAAATTCAACAAAAACAACTATATATTTTTAAACTATTTATTCTAATCTGACGCTCACATTGGGGCGGCCCTTCGCTTTCAAGCCCGTGACCTGGAATAGGGATCCCGCCGGGGGTTTCTGCTCCACGCCGCGGTTCATGCAGGCCGAGGTGACGTACAGCACATCCAGGTCTCTGCCGCCCCACGTGCAAGAGGTGGTCTGCAGTGCGGGACTGGGGATCTTCTGCAGTATCTTGCCAGCGTTAGGGTCAATTTTTAGGATCTGGAATTTCAATAGGAGCACATGTCACTTACAAGTCACGTAAGATGGCCTTGTAGGCGCCTTGAAAACTTCTGATACTGGGGTTGGCCACTAGCCCCACAACCTCCACTAGTCCGGACTTGGCCTCCGTGTGTGAAATATGGCCTAAACTTCCCGAGGTATGGGAACAGAGCCGTGCGCCTAGTAGCGACGATATGGGTTGTCAACTTGCCGCCAAAGATCAATGTGCAATGAGCAATTATGTGCTCCGGCATAGAGATGAGACTCCCCATTGCGTTGGGGACTATTGGTAAGCCCGTCTCTCTTCGGCATCATCATCGCTTACCACCAGGTGAGATTATGCTTACTGAATTGATTCTATTTTCTATTAATTGAAACGTACATAAAATAAAATTGAATGGACTGTATTTACTTAAAAATGAATGACATCCAATAGCTAAGTCTTAATAGGTATATAACGGTACAATAGCTACCATGTTGTCTTAGTGAGATTCACAGGTAATCGGACGTTAGTTACATATGTACTAGTTTTGAGATTTGGAATGCAGCAGACAACAAGGTTACGTTTTTATGTGAAGTTGTCGTACCTGACTGCCGTCGAAGTTGGCGACCCACAGGTTTCCGTCCGAGTCGATGGTCATGCCGTCCACGATGCCTTCCAGCCCGTGGTCCTTGTAGCGGAACACGTGGCGCGGATTCGCTGCAACACACCAGGTAACCAATGCATCCTGTGCTACCGGACACTCAAGGGCGTCACACACGGGCGCTACACTGTACTATTTCATATTACGATATCTGCAGATGGTACAGCAAGTTAACACACACGGCGGCGATACGATAAGTATATATCGTATTTCGACAATCCCGCGCTCTGCGCCATACCCCCGTGCGTCGTGAACAAATAAACATCGCTCATATCAAGGTCATATCGTACGCTATAATTTCCATATCGCTCGGTGTCACGTGACATCTTAAGATAAAATAAAATAGTATAGCGCTTGTGTGATGGTCCATTGATTTGTATAGCGATATTACGATAAAATAGTACAGTAAAGCGGCCGTGTGTGACGTCCTTTAGCACTAGGCAGGCTCGTGGTCGCAATGGAAGACTTGCATCCCGCTCCCAGAGACCAAATACCTATAACTTCTTTGAAAGATAGTTTGTTGGAACTAAATGTCTTACAACCACTGACGCTTATGTTTAATGTACTACATATCGACTGACTCGGTGGCTAAGTGGTTAGCGATCCTGATCTCTGATCCGAGAGTCGTGGGTTCGATCCCCACACAGAGCAAACTTTTCTGTGATGAGCAGAATTGTTTGCTCTGAGTCTGTGTGTATTATATCTACATATATATGTATGTATTTAAAAGTATATGTGTATGTATATCAGACTCTTGTTCCCAAGATACAGGGAATCCTAGTTTGGGACCAGATGACCGTGTGTGATTTGTCCCAGATATTATTATATTCTGCAAGTGCTAACAGCTAGAACCCGGTATAAACTGCTTCATGCACGTTTTAAACATCAAAGCTGTTTTAATAAGGCTAATATGCAGGATGCCTAAAAAAAAATTAACAGAGTATTCCATTCATAAAACTAAACAACTTTTCCTTTGGAACCTATAAATATATTCGCAAAAATATTATACTTTACATATAAATAATTGATTGCCCAATCAGTCAATTTTGTATAGAGACTTCCATTTTTTTTTTGAGAATTTAGTATGGGTTTCTTGGGTAAAGTTGTTCAGTTTTAACAGGTAGAACGACCTGTTAAAATATTCGAGAGTGATCTTTTACACCCTGTCATACACATACAACTAAGAATACTCTCATCTATACTCATGGACAAAAAAATCGACTCAAGCCTTGTTGCACGACTTTTGAAAAAATAACTTAATCTAGCAAAAAAACACTAAACCAAAATTTCAAAAACTGTATGATTACTCTTTATGAGTTTAGTTTGGTGGTTTTCTAGTTTTTTGTTTTTTGTATTTGGTAGTTTTGTAGACTGAGTTATTTTTTCAAAAGTCGGGTAACAAACATTGAGTCGATTTTTTAGTCCACCAGTGTAGTTGGAGTCTTTCATATCAATAACATTATACTTATCATCATCATTCTCCTGCCCTTATCCCAATCATTTGGGGTCGGCGCAAAATGTTCCATACATCCCTTTCAGCTGTCATCTCCGTACTCACACCCTTTCGACACATATCATCCTTCACACAATCCATCCATCTCTTTTTTGGTCTCCCTCTCCCCTTATATCCATCGACACTCATCTGTAACACTCTCCTTGTAACATGTCTTTCATTCCTCCGCATTACATGCCCATATCACGACAAACGATTTCCTCTCAATTTTTCTATCACTGGCGCAACATTATACTTATGTATTTTAATAATTATTACAAAAAGATCTTATTTATGTTAATGTATTACTTTACGATTTTGAATTCGACCCGCAATATGTAAGTTGCCAATAAATGTAATGTATTGTACTCACAAATATTTCCAGTCTCAATATCATAGTCGTATCTTCTAATGGTGTATTCAAACGAGTCAGCATAGTAGAACGCCTTCCGCTCGACGTCCCACGCGAGGCCATTCGATATATCGATGTTTTCTGCCACGCGAACCGCGGTTCCGTTCGGTTCAATGCGGTACAGAGAGCCCTTCTTTAGATGGAACTTTCCAGGCTCGTATTCGTGGCCCATTGTGCCTGGAAAGATACGGGAGTTAGGCGAATAATTGCGGTAGTGTTTTTTATCAACAGTTTGTAAGCCTTTGGCATAATTTTACTTAATGGTAAGTGATGATGAGATCGTGATTTAAAAAAAACTTTGGTTTAAAGTAACTGTATACTACAAAAAAAGTGTTACATTATTATGTTTTAATATTAAAATTTACGTTTCCGATAATCGGTGATCCGTCTGCTCGTTTGCCAACTATTACATTAAAAAAATACAATAATAAATTAATAATTCAAATCAAAACTCATTGAGTAGATGATAAGTTTTTTTAATTCGTCATTTTTTCTACCTAATACAAAATTCCTGCCATGCGGAACTTGCACACTCAACTTTTCGGAAAGTGTTGAATCGAGAAGAAACGTGGAGCCCACAGGAAACTCATAGTTAAAATGAAGTTGTATTTATTCAGATTTCATCTCTGTCAAGTTAAATCAAACTCGCAGATTAAACAAGAACGAAGGTGTATCAGACTCTCCCTAAACACAAGAATTTTCGTTTTTTATTCAATGTGTTTTCTTTTATCATTTAATAACAGAAAATAGCACTCACCTGCAAACAGCCGTCCCCGGGGGTCAGCCTTAGCGTCGTTGAACCTGTTGTTGGGATTGTCATGGTCCACCTCGCATATGGTCTTCACCACCTGCGAATTCAAACTCATTGGTGCATTGGCCCGGCTATGAACCTGTCCAGCCGTTGGCGATATGATTGGTGGAAACTCTAAAAATCTTGAATTGGTATAACGTGCGTAGATACAACTCATATGTTTTCTATGATCTAATCTATAGAAAATACAGAATATCTATCTACCTACCTCTTTCCCTCTCACAGGCCTACCATAATGCTATCCTGCTCTCAGGATAGCTTTCAGCGGCGTTAGTTAGACAGAACCCGAGACCTCTGTTTAAGAAGTCCGAGACACTACCGCGGAGCCACCGGCAAATCAAATCAAATCTTTACACTTCACACATTTTATACTTTACACATTCTTTCTCATCGTCTTTTCTTTCTACCTAGTAAAACGTTCCGGGCACCAGAGCACGCGGCAGGTCCCCCATGCGCTGGACAGACCAGATCAAGTCCGCGCTGGGAGTTTCTCTAAATGAATGCACCAGGGGAGCTGCTGTGCGAGAGGAGTGGCGACGTGTGTTCGACGGGCCACTAAACTATGACATGATGACCACGACCACTCTGCCAAGAGTGAACCGACAAAGCAGAAGAAAAAGCTCCTACCACTCGGAACCTGCACACTCACTCGTCACAAATCAGTATTGAAACTGTACCTTGGCGGTGTTCTCTGCGCCGTCCCACTGTATCTCCACCACCTTCCGGTTGAGACCCACCACGAAGTGCTGCTTGCGACCCTCAATCGGAATTATGAATGTTGGCATGCCATCTGTGGAGTCAAAGGTGATGATACTTCATGACCAGATAGTACTGAATGTCGGGTTTAAATCGCAATATGCGTACTCAAACTCAAAATGTTTACGCCTTCCGGTGCGCGGTCGGCACTCGAGCCACTCGGCCATCTGTTCTAGGAGCTACGTGCCACCACAGTTTAGCGATTATGTGTGCTTTGTCTGATACTTTAGTTCTCATAGTGGTTCTTTTAAAAACAAGAGTGGTGCTTTTATAAAATGAAAAAGAAGACGCTAGATTATTAACACTCACCGAGCTTAGCTTTCGTATGCTTCTTAGTGGCCGGGTCGTACCGGTGCACAGTTTTATCGAAGATGCTGACAAAGTACAGAACCTGCTCGCTGCTGTCCCAATGTGGACCCTCGCCCAGCCACACCGGAGACGTGACCGCTTCTAACTTGACTCCTGCCATCTGGGGTGGAGAATTTTATGTGGTTTACTTGGGATTGCCTGTCTAGGATCTGCATTAGGCTAAATGTATCTAAACAGGTAAGATCTGGGTTGCCTGGTATCTCATTCGTGAGATAGATAGATAAAACATTTATTTAACAAACAAGACACAATATTTATAGCAAAGTAAAAACATCAAAAAAACAAGGACAGTGGTACAACTAACCAGAAACAAAGAACAGCAAACAAACAAAAATGAAGAAACAGCAGGACAATTCGGATTGCCTGTCGGTCAACCTAAAAAGGTTGAAAGTCCTAAAATCTTCATTAGGCTAGACGTATCTTAATATAATAGGTAGGATCTCAATAAAGAGGAAGCAGCAGATAGGACAAGCTAAGATGGAATGCGAACCTTGCCTCCTGCTCGGAATCCCGGATAAATTAAATTAAATAGATATAATAAAAATAATAATAGCTTGCTTATGTTTTTAATGTTCAGTCATTCTTGTGACAGAATAAAGGTATTAAAACCCATTACAGGTCCTAATAGCATATTATATGTCACTACAGAAACACTATAATACGTGCCACTAAACATTTAGCTTTAGTATTTTGAAAACGTTCTATGGTCTCCTAGAGGACAAGGTTTAGCATGTTGGACGATGATGAAGCCGAAACCTAGAAGTGGGCTTACCAAGATTTGAATTCGATGCAGGAGCAAATCAGTGTTGTTAACATTGTGTCCTACAAAGTTGGTGCCCGCTGGTATCCCGTAAAAAAATACCAATAATACGACAGTTTCTTTAGTCACGAACGTTAAAAAAATGCACGACATCTACTTGAAATCTGTAAAACTGAGTGTAGTGAGCCTCGTTTTAAACTTTGAGAGTGAGAGGTATAATAAACGCCGTAAAACAAATCTTCACTGTTTCATGAAGTAATTTAAAAAGAAATCGGTTACTAACTAGGTAAATTTTATTACCGCTTATGCGTGTACGTACGGAAAACTATAGTAACCAACAGTTCACATCTAAAGCCTATGCGAACGAACGGGCAGTTCCACTAGTCTGTACACATATGAACCAGTATCAATATTGTTAGAAACATTTTTCACTAATAAACATCTACTAGTACGATACATTTACCTACCGTAAAGTGGTTAGATTAAGAACCAGTAAGACTTTTCACTAAAAACTAATCTGAAGACACATCGCAACAAAAGTTATATAGCTACATTATATCACTGATAAATCTTATATCTAATCTCATAACAACTGCAAAGAGATTGTATCTGAAACCATTCTAGATTCTACTGTAGTTATGAAGCAAAAATGTATAATTTAAAATGTTCGTTTTCGCATACAATGCTTGATAAGATCTTAAAACAAACACATGTTCTGATCTTGGAAGACATGTGTTTTAAATACATATGAAGGGTAAAAATAGCGAAGATATTAACAAGAAACCTTTTGTTCATTCTACTTCTTTAAGGCGTGTAAAGAAGAGATTCAAAAATAATTGACAAAACAACCGACTTCAATCGTGAAAATTGCATTTTTAACTGACTTCAAAAAGTTAACCGTAGTTTTCTATACTAGCTACACTTTGTTTTTGTGAATTTGCAAAAAAAATAATGAGCCGATTTTTACACAATTTATGTGAGTCCGCCTCGGAGTCATTGTCTATCAAATAAATTAAAAAAAATTGAATAGAAAAAAATATTCGGCACATAGTACGCGAAATCGGTGAATGTATGTTACACAAAAACATACAATCGAATTGAGAACTTCCTCCTGTTTTTGAAGTCGGTTAAAATGTGGATTACCTATACTAAGTTGGCCAATCAGCTGATTGTTAATCACATTTCAAAAAAATACAATAAGCCGCCTTGCGTTCAGGGTAAAAAATACTCTCACGAAAGTTTTCCGGAACACATTCTTAAAAAAACTTACAGTTCTCCTGGTTAACTGCAACCGAGCCTATATGCTTCGTTAACCGTTAGATGCGCACTTCACTAATTAGTAAATAAACAGTCCTATTTATATGTTATCCTAATGGCTAGCAAGGTATTTTCCTCGTTCGCTAACCTACTATGTTATTGATAACAGTTACTTAATAAAATGACAAAAAGGGCTCGTATGGAATGTTTTATAAAGTTAAATAGCTACTTAATTGTTAAATCAATTTAAACTGAGTGATTTAACTAAAGCAGTGTTTTTCAACCTTTTTTAATACCCGACTCCTTTATAAGTTAAAACATTCTTGCGACCCCCCTAGAACCATAAACATACAAAATGTTAGTTATTTGAAAGACTACGTTTATATTGGCGCAAAATTTTCTTCAATAAGAAAATGATTTAGTTATTATATTAATATCCCCGGGGGGTCGCGACCCCCAGGTTCAAAAACACTGAACTAAAGTATCATCTGAATATTGCGTATAACACAGAGCCATTTTTTAAATGTGTAAAACCCGTGGATACTTTTTGTCCGGATGGAATAACACAAATAGATATAATACAGCCAGACACACAGCAATTAAATGTGCTACTCACAGAAATGTTTGTCCTGGATGGGAATCGAACCCACGACCCCAGGATCAGCAGTCAGGAGCGCTGACCACTGAGCCGTCGCGTCAGACAAAGAATATACTGTAGGTGTTTATAAATATAGTTTTTCGTTTTCTGTTGTATTGTAATACAGATAATTAAACTTTTGCATTTTTTCTAATATTAATATCTGTCAGTGGTATCAATATTCGGTTCAATTTTCGTTCAAAATTGCTTCAATGGCATTGAAACTCTAAACATATTTTAATGCGATTGCGCCATGTCATTGAACGCTTAAATTTTTCGAACATTGTCAATGTTATTGATTCAATATTGATCATCATCGGTCAAGGCGATTGAAACGTGTAAACACGAAAATTGAAGGATAAATAAATTCCATGCACGGCAGCCCAGTATAACGCACGAGTGAGGCTGGCTTGCATGCGTGATTTTAAATTTGATAATGGTCTAACATATTTTGAAATATGATGTTAATTTAGATCTTTTGTCAATATTTTGCTTGAAGCTCCTTTTTGTTCAACTTATTTATTAAATAGTTGCAGATTAGCGAAACTCCCGCACATACGAGTTTTTGGCGCGACATCCTAGCTGAAATGAACACTGAATGTCATTTTAATTATTTACTGTCTAAACAGGGAAAGACGTTCAATGTTCAATGTCTTTCAATAAAATTGATTCAATTTGGCTGACTCGTGTAATATCGGCTGTACAGCCAAATAGATAATTAAGCAATTTTAACCTTTTCCGATGAAATTATGTCTGCGGCATAGGATATAATATAAAACATAACAAACAAAGTTGCGGCCACCAGATACTCTTTTAGTAATAAAAATATTCAAGTAGCTTATATCAATTTATATTAATACAGAAATTGGAATTCAGAGCATAATGTAGTCCTTGCGAGTACATGCACATAAGATAAAATTAATTAATAGAAAATAACAATACTGAAGGCATTTTCAATAATCTAAAGGAAGTTGCTAACAAATTACTGTAAATGAGAACGTTTTTTAAAAATATTTACAAATACTGTAGTTTCCTACTTTTTATCCAAATGGCAAAAGCGAAATTTAGATGTATTGGCATGTGACGTCATAACAAACGTCGCGTCGTGAATAACTTAACGTCGTCCGTCATAAGTTTTTGAATAAATAATAATAATAACAACAAAACAAAACATAATTTTTGTGATGACTAGTGATAAGCAGATTCATTCGCACTGTTACAGTCTTTATAATTTGTGGTGATATTTAAATAAACCTAGATTAAAATGGATAAGTACAAGTTGTTTTTCTGATATTTTGGAATAATATGAATTTTGATTCTGTCAATTATCTTATTAATAAATATATCATCGCCAGTTTTAAAGTACAATTTATTTATGAAACAAATTTAATATTGTACTGACATCCACTATCAATACCTAATAGTGTTAGCTACTCAATATTATTCAGAAACGTACTTATTTCTAATCTCAGGGTATTCAAAACGAGCCAAAAACCAACCTGTCTTTTACGTGACAAAATTAATAATTATCACAGAGTAGCAAAATACACTTACCTCATTAGTTTATGTTCCTATATTTCTCCCAAAACTATACGTCAAATATTACGATAGTTATCTTTCTTCTTGAATAGGAATTTTGACCACTTCCACACCTTTCCCGAACACACACACCGTTATGTAATCGCTGAAATAAAACAATAAAGTTTTTTTTACAATACACGCTCGCTCGCTGTCTTTACTTGTTGCTCACTCAAAATCTTATGTTCTAGTTTCTCGTATTGTAAACTTGACCTCGTCGGTAAATAGGCGTAAAGGTGTAGATTATGAAGAGTATAGATAACTAGATAAGAGGACAATAACAGTTGACGTATGCAGTGGTGCCCTGGTAAGATAGACAACTGTCCTTCAGGTCTTAGATTTTAATGTACGATTTTTGAACCAAACTATAAAAATCGAAAGTTTTACGGCACGGAACATTAAATACGGATAACGCGAAAACCACTGAACCGATTTTCATCAAACACAGCAAAAAATTGCATTAAAATAAAATAGAAGTTCACCCTTTTAAAATCTCTAATGCACACATAGGAAAGATACATACATAGGATTCAAACTTGAAAGAAAACCATGTTAAAACATGTTTACTGAAGGGAATCCTTACAAATACACGTTTAGCAGTAGTCGGCTAATTTATTGATTTAGAAATCGTAACTACTTTTATCTTTTTTTTACTATGTCTACCTGATAAAACTACTAAAAACATTAAAGTTTTATTTTAATAAAGGGGCATTACTGGAATTACTAGAAAACGTTGGCCGTCGTATTAGTAGACTATAATAACAATAACCTCCAGCAATCGGGGGGTTGACCCCCATGTGTGGAGCATGGTCTAACCTTATACGATAGGTTTGAGAAGAGATAAGAGACCCATGCCCCTCAGTGGGAATGATATGGGTCGTTATTGACAACTTTATGATATGTTGACATGTTATCGATGCGATAAAAATAAAAAAACCAATCAAGATCTTATCATATCAGGTATCAGTTGCCACACTGGTGTGTTTGTATTATAAAATAGCTTACCTGTTATGTTCAAGTACATCCATTCCTTGAATATCAGCTACGTCACTGTACATTTGACGCACAAACTGACATTCGATTTCGCTTCCAATCTCCCATCTACAAACTGTTATTCTTTGATCTATACCTGTCGATATCAAAATACCATCGAGCAAGCAAAGACCAGTTATTTGTGAGCTATGCAACGAAGCTGTTTCCCATCGATGGGTTACTTTCAGAGAGTTCAAATTATACCGGTTGGAAATTTCCAAAACGTTCAGATGTATAGCATTATCATCACCGCCTGTTGCTATAAGTACAGCCTTATCAGTTAAAACCATCGAGGTAAAAGAATTAATTCCAGATTTGTTTGTTCTTGTGGTAAAAACTGGCATTGGATCACATGTTTCTGTATTTTTATTATAATTTACATCCCAAAAAGTTATTTCACCTCTTGTGGTGCAAGTGACAAGCAAATCTTTATCAAAGGATTTGATAACATTCGTTTTGAGTAAACATGTATTGTGATGTTTAAGTTCTTTAACAAGACTGAATGTATCCGTTTTGGAGTCGAGTTTATATTTGAATATCCTCAAATAAGCATCAGAGCAGCCGGAAAATATGGTAAAGTTAACATCGTCGTGTCTAACGAGATCTAAATCCATGATTCTAGTTTCAGGATCGAAATCAACCGTACAGTTTCTCCAGTTCTGATTGCTTTTTCGTTCTTTGTCTGTACCTTTTATTAGATAATCCACAATTTCTTCAGATAACACCTTTATTTTATCATTTCCGCTGTCGAAAGTAACAATTCTTATACAGATCTGTGCTCGGCCACCAGCAGAGAGAAGTAAAATTCTCTTTTTATCCAAAGGATAGACGCGGAGAGTTCGAATGTTAGACAACTGTTTATGTATAATCTCGTCTTGAAAATGTAGTGTGGAATTCAAGCTGGATATTCTTAGAGTAGTGTCTTCTCCGCCAGAAATCAAATACGTCATGGCCTTATCTACGTCTGGTATGTAAGTTTTGAGACAGTTGATTTCTTTAGAATGAGATCCATTCACAACAATTTTGGACACTATTTTGTTTAGTTCAAACTGTGACATATGAATATCAGAGTTTTTGATATAAATCAATGTTATAAATTCTTCGTAAACACCATTGACTTTTTCTATAAATCTGACTGCATCCCACGCTCTGTGTCCACCACCACAATTAACTTCCAATATTTTAGTGTTGCTCTTAATGTCATAAACGACAAAAACCCTTTCTTGGAAACCACATATAATATTTTCGTCTTTATCTAAAAACTTTTCAATCCATTGAAATTCAAGTTCCTTAGCACTCATGTACTTGAATTGTGTTCTATCATTGTTAAATGTAAACGACTTTACAGTTCCATCTCTGCCTGTAGTTATAATTTCATTATTTCTGACAGTTATTGATGTAGGTCCATACCTACCATGGACTTTGCTAAAAGTCTTTATGGGGTTGTTCTGACCTTTTAAAAACACGTGGATACTACCACATCTGTCACCCAACACAAATATATCACTTGACGAGTCTTTAGCTGACGCGGTCAGCCATCTTTCCTTGCATGGTGGCAATACAAAGTTTGCAAAAACTTCAGTTGTGTTCCCCTTGGAAGCTAAAACTATTATGAAACCATTTTCAGTGCAGAAAACTAAGTGTCTATTGCCTGCCCACTGCATTGAGAGAATTTTACCAATGTGTAGTTTAGTGTTGACTATATTCTGCAAATATGGCGCATCTTTACAGTTTTCTACATAAATATCTAACTTTCCTCTCATATCTGCGACTGCGATAATTTGTTTACAAGAAGATATGCTGAGCAATTTATATGTAGATTCGTGTTCCAATTTATATTCATGCTTAGACTTATCTACATTGTTATAAAAAATTAAATTTTCCTCATTTAGAACCACTATATTTCTTCGAGCAGTAAACAGTATCTTTTTTGGTGTTCCAGCATTTATATTGAGAACTTCATTTTGTCCATATTCTGAAACTATATTCAGGGGATGTAAAATAACGGCTGAATCACCACCACCAGTAACTAAATTGCTATCATCACAATCTACAGACCAGATCTCACTATTCTGATGGGATACTATTTTCCTTAGAAGTTTCCCTTCCAAATCCCAAAAAGCAATGATTGAATCTTCCCCCACGGATACCACATAGTTTTCTGTGATGTAATTCCTCATAACTCTAGCGGTATGGCTATAGACCTCATGCTTGCAAACTATCTCAGCGTTTTCCCAATACACTTTAGTATTGGGGTCATGATTGGAAGTGTTCAGTATATTCCATATTCGAACTGATCTATCATCAGACGTTGTTACAATTATACCTTTTTGAAAGTCACAGGAAATAGAGAATATAACACCCTGAAAAAAAAAGATTTATTAAGAAACAGAATAAGAATTTTATCACACAATAATGTAGAATGGTCTTATTTTTTTGAACTATAGTCAGAGATCTAGCATAACAGTTGATAACACTTACAAGGTCTTAATAAAGTGAGTATGAAATTTTAGGTTTTAATTCAATATTTTTCCTCTATTCTATACTTGATTCTGGCTAACATCTTAAAATTTCAAACACACTTTTTTAACACCTGTAAATATCTTGATTTTATCAATCACACAATTTTTAATGAGTATTTTTTATCTATTTCCCTCCTACCATTTTATTCAGTGACGATATACACTGTCAAATTAATGTCAGTGTGAAAAGATATTTAATTGACAGCAAATATTGTCTAGCCTAACAATATGCATTTGAGTCAAAAAAAAATATTAAGCCTGATCTGAATAGCTTTTGAGTACTAGGACTTTTGTACTAGATAGAAAAAGAAACCAATTTTAAACAATGTGTACAACATCTACATTAAACAAATACCATTTTAATTTTGATTGATTTAATTAATTTCATAAGAGTTCTTATCTTTAACCTTACCCTGTGCCCCTTTAAGTGATGCAAGGCTTTATCTCCATCACAATGCACAATGACTTCCGAGAACACGGTGCCAGCGAATACCAGCACTCCATCTTGTAAAGGATGCAGCAGACCGTTGTAGAGGATCGAGTTGTCACTGCTGGGAAGACTGGTTACAAGGTCTAATGTAGAGGTGTTCCATTTCTGAGAAAACCATTAAAAAAATAATTACTCAGGTGCCTCTCGATAGCTAAAAATTAATATTTAAACAAATTCTTACATAATCATGATTCATTAAATTACAGTAATTACAAAACTTCTTTATTATTTTATCGTATTGCTTATTATTAGGTATCAAAGACATATAAAATACAATCTGTAATTTTATGATCCGTACATTTCGCCTAGCAAAAGATTACTAAATAAAAGATCTCATAATGGGAAAAAGGCTAGAGAGGGGAAGAGAAAGACTATTGCAGAGAAAATTTAAAGAGAAGTAATATTTGAACAGTACAAACCTGAACAACATTGTGTGCTGTGAGTAATGCAATCTTTTCACTGTTTATCCATACTCCGGAATGAAGCCAGTCACCACAAATCACTGGCTCAAATAACCTCGTAAGCTTTGGCTCCATAACAACATGCGAAGCAGCCTCCAAACACACTACCGTAAACTGTTTGCCCCCAAAAACAAGTACTTTGCTGTTGCATTTAGATATGACAAAACCGTAGATTTTCTGCCCTTTCAAAGCTTCCAACCTCTGCAGTAGTTTCTTAGAATCTTTTTCGAAAACATTTACGTAACTTCCAATACCTTAAATGAAAGGGAAAATGTGATATTTTATAAAATCTGTGATCAATTCATGTAAGTTCTAACCTATAAACTTACCGGCTAAAATTAAATTTTGGTGAAACTTTACAGCAGTGACATCGGTTCTTGTAGTTAGGGACATTATATGATTGTTTTGCTAACTTAAAATAACAAGGAAATTAGAATATAATTGAAAAAACAACATTCGCATATTTTTTTTTTTTTTTGTTTGGTTCTTTCCTGCTTTTGCAAGGAAAAGGCAAAGGCTTCTCTGGCCATACAGCCTATTCTTACGTAGTTTGCTCTTCTCTAAATATTTTTCTATTTCATTTGAGTTCTCATTTATTATCAATTTCTGTCGTCTTTAACTTTTTCTCTATTCTTCAACAAAATGATAGCACTTTTGATGAAGATTTCATGGACTTCTTGAGAGCACTCGAAACACAGTCTACACACTTTTATTTCATTATCCTACATATTAGACACTTAAATGGCACTTTATTGAACAATACACTATCAATATTATGCATTAAAAACCACGATATCTATTTTTTCGGATAATAAAACAAAAATGACAAACTCTTGCCGCGAGTTCCCGCCAAAAAGTCCCCAACATTCGCATATTACGATGAACGATCATCTGGCTGGATCTGTATTTGTCAAATTTGACATGCGCTTAGTTTTACGCATTTCATGACAATGTTTGCTTACGTTCCAGCTGTATGAACTCTAATAGGGAAAGTCTAACCAATTTGTCGACAAAACTTAACGGGCAGGCGCGGACCCACCGTTTGTGGGCATGGTGGGCTTACCCACAACCTTAGAAGTCGTTCCATAACCAAGTTAAGATTCACCTGACAAGAGTTTGTCCCTTTCACACTTACACAAAATATAATAGGCTATCCTGCTGTCAGAGTAAAAATTACTCTAACGAAACTAATTTGGAACGCTTTCTTAATTGAGGTCGATAGGTTAATGTTGTATCACAAACGCCTCGGTTGGTGCCGTTTTTTTTTTACTTAGTGTTATTTGGCTTCGATGAACTGTAACTTAGATCACGCTCCTCAAGATATTATTAGAGATTTCAAACTTGAGCGTGTACGTATTCGTACTTTTATAGCTGCAACAGATCCAGACTTTAAAAAAGAGTTACTTATGTCTGGCTCACGGGGCTTACTAAAATATATTATAAACTTGAAGAGGGTTTAACAAATATTTTCATAATGTTAAGAATATTTTTAACAGCTGCCATTAGCAATGCCACTTTTGAAAGAAGCTTTGAAAGAAGGTCGAGGCACGTCCAGGGGGGCGGCAAATTAAGCGATCGAAATATATGATTTAAAAAAACAAAGTTCATTCACAGGGTCTCTCAGAATGGGTGAATCAAATTGCTATGGTAAATACCTTATCGAACGTCCCACCGCATAGGATAAAGTTAATTTAAAAAAACGGCTTGGTTTTTCATAAACATAAATTATGTTTTTCCGAAAGTAGGTAAAAAGTCCGACTTTTCTTAAATTTTCGCCTCTAAGTGCCACGTTTAGGGTGAATTTGTACATTTTTTTTTAAATTACCTAACTCTAAATGTTTAATCCAGCTAAAAGGTCATGAAAACAAACGTTATCGTATAAAGAATTAAACCCGTACAGCAAGTCAGCGACAGCGCATAGTTACTATTTTACACAGGACCGGAATTTGGGTCGTGCCACCCGTGCACAGACAGGGAGTCAAGATTATGGGGGCGCCAAGCACCCTGGTAGGTGGGGTACCTACTCTAACTAAGACGGCGTTGGGCGCTCCAAGTAAAAGGGTTTCTGCTGGTTTAACCAGAGGTTTAACAAATATTCTTAGATATCTTAAAAAAAATCTTTTCTTTAATAAATTGCATATGTTCGTGACCGTTCGCCCACGGAAATATACATATGTATAGTGTGCTCACTTCACATCAGGAGGTTGTAAGTTCGATGTCCGACGGGGTTTAGTTTGTATTACGGATTTCCAATTTGGCTATATTAGCAATCGAACGTGATATACACATCGATAGTATAAAAAAATTGTTTAAAAATCACGAAGAGTAAATTTTTTATTGATTACAGAATTTGGCTGCCTTATTCGACTTTTTTTTACTAATGATGAAAATAGAAAGGGGCGGCAAATTTTCGATGGGCCCCGGGCGGCGAAAAGCCATGCTACGCTACGCCACTGCTACATATTTTCGCATTCGCTTCGCTAGGCGTCTTTTTTTATTGCATAGTGCTATCTTTTCTACTGCCTTTGTCAGGCGCGGATCCAGAGGAGGGGGGGCAATGGGTGCAATTGCCCCCCCCCCCCTCCCCTGAAGCCTTACCGAAGTACTAAAACTTCTATAAACTAAATAGAGGCATTTCTTAATACTTCAAAATTTTTTTAACGATATACCAGCGACCGCTTCATAACAAGGGTACACTGAAAATTTGCACCCCCCCCCCCCCCTGAACGAAATCCTGGATCCGCGCCTGGCCTTTTTAATTACCAAGTAGGTGAAATATATGCAAAGGAAGGCGTAAAATTTTCCTAAATCTTCTTTCATGTCAATTTACAGCTTCGTAAAATACATTAGGTACTGCAGATAAAATTGACCTAAAACTTAAGACTGCAGGTACTTCGTTTTTATCTAGATGATACTCTGTAGCACAGTATCGTTTAGAAGCGAGACCGACTTGCGTTTGTCCGATTTTCAGGTGTTCGTGACCACAACCTTTTTTGAGGGCTGGATCCGAGCCTGCTAACGGGTTCTTTAATCGTTCCTCAAAATAAATCGACAAAATAATGCAGCATATCGTTTTATTCTTTTATTTAACATCTAGAATATTTATTGTTAAATTTATTTATAAAATTAATGTTCACTCTTGTACTGATCTAATGGATAATGTTCTTTGTATTTTTTCAAATGGTTTTCCATTTCTTGAGTTTGTTTCCTGTAAAACAAAAAAGAACTTATCAGCAATAACTTAATGATTGTAACATATTTATGTCCAGCAGCGAGCGACGGCTCATAAACAACCACAGAATTCTTATAGGTATGTACTCACTGAAGCCTGGGTGGCATATCATAATAAACATCTTCAAGCATTTCCTTCCAGTGAGGTTTCACCTTCTTCTCGGCTTCCTGCATAGTTTTGACGACGATATCACGGCACTCCTTTATCGTTTCCTTTTCCTTTTCAGCATCCCAAAGCCCTGTCAATCATAAAATAGGTAAAGTGTGTTGCACGTTGCACAAAATATATTACAAAATAAATATCAACAGTAAAATCTTTTAACACTAAATATTATGGTCGTGCGTTACCTTTCCGTTCGAGGTAAAGTCTGAATTTTTGTACTGGACTCTCGTCTTTGGCCCACTTCTGTATTTCTTCAACTGATCTATAAGCTGTGCTATCATCGGACGTTGAATGATGTCCCACCCTGGAAATATTTTAAATTAATATTATTTAAATTTTTAACTTTATCATACTGTATGTACTACTTATTTACTCTCTGTAAATCGGGAAGTCAGGATTAGTATAGTTTTTGAGACTATTGAACCATCTCAATGTCAGAAGTTTTGAAGATGCCTAAAAAGCCTCTAATGTGGATTAACGACTGTCACCTAGTATCTAACAGCAACCGGCATTAATGGCTAAACGCACCTTACGGAGTACGAAAACTTTGACAGTATCTAGTCTGTAGTAACTTAAAATGCGTGGTCGATGCGGCCATGTAAGGTACACTGAACCACAACTCCAGCACTTTGCGTATAATATTGCTTTACAATCTAGAATCAAAAAATTAAAACTTGCATTACGTTTTTACTCGACTGGACTAGAAGAAAATTTATTATTTTCACGGGTATTTAATGTTATTATTTTATTTTTCGTTACTATGTTTGGTATGATATTTTATTTCCTTTTATTCCTATGTATTTCTTTGTAAGCAATAAACTATTAATATTCGTAAAAGTAAGTATTTCGTTAATTTTGTAAATTGTAAAGTTTTGTTTTATGAATGTTTTATTTTTTATACCTGTACGCCATGGCCTCAATCAGCACCGGTTTGTTGTTCGCCAGAACGAGCTCCCTGGCTTTCTTGACCGCGTTGTACACAGCCAATGTATCAGTTCCGTCAACCCTCATGGTGCTGATGCCGAACGCAGGCCCTCGAGCCGCGATACCATCACCACGGTATTGCTCATTGGTTGGCGTTGAGATTGCATAACCGTTGTTTCTGCTGTAAACAATATATAAACAGAGTAAAATAGATGATTATTGATAAGTAACGATAATAGTATTGTAATATACAGGGACAAATCAGACACTGTCATCAGGCCTCAAACAAACTAAGATCAAACTAATTTCAGTCTCTCTGGTCTCCATAAACCTGCATTTATGGAGACCAGAGAGAATGATATATTCAGATATAATACACTCAGATACAGAGCGAACGAATCTGCTCATCACAGACATGTTTGCCCCGGGGTGGGAATCAAACACACAACTCTCGGGTCAAGTACCTAGTCAGGAGCGCTAACTTCCAAGTCTCCGTGTCAGTCATATCATATACAATTAGATTGACAACACCATACAATGAACTAACTAAAACAGCTCTTTTCATATCAATCATTACAACATAGTCATTTTTTTTCAATACCGTGAATTAATATTCTAGTGGTGGTAAATATGAAACACTTGCCAGAACAAAACGACAGGACATTCGAGGGTAGCAGCAAAATTGAAGGCTGCATGAGCATCGCCCTCCGAAGCAGCTCCGTCACCAAAATAGCAGATAACGCAGCGGTCGTTGCCCGGCTGCCTCTTGACGGCGTATGCTGCGCCCACTGCTTGAGGCATTTGGGTTGCTGGAAGTTGGAACAGAAAGCAAGGAGATGAGATAATTAATAAAATACGAGGCAATCACGAAATAAAACAAAAGAAAACATCGACAGGGGACTGGTGAAGGTAGCCTTATTTCTTGGAGCAATATCTTTTAGGCAACGTATCTTTGGTTAATGGAGAACACGGAAAATTCCATTTAGTTCCAACTCATAAAAGAAGAAGATAACAATAAATCCCAAGATATCTCACTATAACAGTAGGTAATTACTACATTAATATTATATATATGATAGTGTTGTATCTAACGGAAGACGAAGTCATCTTCGGGCGTCACCACACTTATCAATCGACGTGGAAGTTAAATCTTACCGAGTGAGCCCATTGGAAAAAGTCTTCATTTCTTTGTTATAAGCTGGTTATAAAAGCGTAAACACTTCGCTTCAGCCGAGACGGTTAAAAGAACTTACATTTTTTTTTTTTTTACTTACATTTTGATTTTGTATAAGATTGGCTATTAGGGATTACATTAACTAACCTAAAGGACTGGAAATCGTAACAATATTGCGTTGTTTGCTGCCATAATGTACCGGCATCTGTTTTCCTCTACCAGGATCCTCGTGGTTTCCATAGCATTGGTTCACAATCTCGGTCACAGTCATTCCTCTATAGAGTAGCACTCCAGTCTCTCTGTACTGAGCGAAGACCAAATCTTGAGGCAGTATGGCTGCAGCACTGCCCATGTGGATGCCTTCCTCGCCATAGTTTGTCATGTAGAAAGATATGCGACCTTGCCTGAAAACGTAAGATATGTTTTGATAAGATAAACCGTTTAATTAGAGTCGTGGCAGCGAAAACTGATAAGTGTTGTTTGTAAGACTGTGTTTATTTTTTGCAATAACTGTAGTTGTGTTACTAAGCAAGTTGATATAAATTATTCTTACAGTTTAAAATTTATCTAAAAACGTATTAACCTTATAGTTTTACTTTACCAATCCGTGTCAATCATCATAAGTAATTCAGTAACTTTTACATACCTACCTTTGAGACTCATACAAGATCTTGTCCATTTGACTTAGCTGGATCATAGTTTTATACATTTTGATTAACTCTTCATTTTCAATGTTAGGTTCCTCTTTACTATCGATGAGTTCTCCGTTGTCATCCATAACACGGTAAATTGGAATCGGATCGTAGCTGGTTTCATCCAAAATCTTTATTTCAGTAACGTAAGGTGCTTTGGCTCCAGGAAATTCAGCGATTTTCCCGCCATTATGCAAAACTTCCGGTCTTGTATTAGTTGATAATACCTGTAAACAATTCTGTGTACATTAGTTGCTGCAAAAGTTTTTGGTGTAAATATACGCAATATTTAAATCTCGTCGGTCGGTAAAGTCTTGTTACTGTAAATAAAAATAAGTACATCTTTGCTATTACGTAGGTAAACATCACTATCGATAAGTACGGATTACGCACTTCACTTCAAACTTAACACACTTTTTAATTAAAACTTTCGTTAACTTTACTTCCTTTTTGTGTTATGTGACGCGAAATGCGAGCACTCTTGCCTATTTTTTTGCCATGGGACCGTAATTCACTTTCATTATTGTAGAGAAATAAACAAAATACATTATTTCCTTACTCGAATAGCTTGCCTCAAGGAATTGAGCCTCAGAAAACTAGCACCACTCTTGAGCGCCATGATCAAACTGACGCAAGCATTTGAACGTTTTCTACGTTATTTATTCAGAAACATTAGCAATTCAGATAAGGAGCGTGGCCTTTCATTACGTAGCATTTGGGTGACCCATTACGATATGAGTGCATTCGATTTTATTGAATTTGGTAGAAATGAGTAGATTCATATATACCATTAGCACAGAGTACCATTAGAATCATGTACCAATAGGCAGATAACTTAGACCACGCTAGACTTTTGTGAAAAATAATTAATAATTAATAATGGTAATTAATAAAAGTTGTAAACATTTCTATAGATAAAAGTAAATAAATAAGAATAGATAAGTACCTAGTTAATGACTTTTTTGGAGCTCCTTTACTTTTAACACTTCAAGAAACCCATTCAAATTCAATTCTAGCTATTTTAATTCTTTAATTATTTATTTTCCTTTCCGAGGATAAGTTGGACCTTAAGAAGGTTGATGTGATGTCGTACAAAGAAAAGGCTCTGAATAGTTATATAGGTTTGTTAAGTACATATTATTATTTCGATGTGTTAGGACTTATTATATGAGTTTTTTTGAGAATAACATTGTGTAAATTATGTTTTCTGTGCTTTTTGTCTATCGATACTCGGCAGAGGTTTCTGTGCTATTTGTCTATCGATACTCGGCAGACAAATGGCATTTTCAAATGTTTACATGTTAACCTGTGCAAATAATGGCAAATAATACAGAATATTTTAGATCTAAATCTTAGCTAATTTAAATAATGTTAGAAGACATAGGTTCTATGATTGCTTTATACTTTTCAATTTCCCTTTGCAGATACAGATATTGGTAGAAAAAATCTGTGGCATTTTTGCAACACATTTCTTATTTAAAAATTGCAACACCAAACTAAACGTCACTATGCCAATCCGACAAAATGAGAGAGAACCTGCTCAAAACGCAAATTGAATACAAAGTTGCGATTACCAATTTTGCAGATTTATCAACTCAGTTGTCAAACTGCAATGGCAAAGTGGAGGTTAGCGACGATTTCTTAGGGATAATTTTATAGTTTTTAGAATTCAAAAATGCCTTATTGGTATTACGACAAGAAGGATTTGCAGAACACGCCATCGTTCCGCGATGGGATCAGTACAGACACGGAGAATCGTTACCGAAAAGAGGGAGCTAGGTTCATCATCGATACAGGATCCAAGATGGATTTAGGTTATAATACAGTCGCTACGGGCGTTGTTTATTTTCATCGGTTCTACATGTTCCACTCGTTCAAAACATTCCCGAGGTACATAACGGCTTGCTGTTGCCTGTTCTTGGCGGGAAAAGTCGAGGAGACTCCGAAGAAATGTAAGGATATCATCAAAGTCGCCAAATCTTTGCTGACGGAGCAGAAGTTTGGGTCTTTTGGAGACGATCCCAAGGAGGAGGTGATGACGTTAGAAAGGATTCTGCTGCAGACCATCAAGTTCGACCTTCAGGTGGAGCACCCATACGGTTACTTGTTGAAGTACGCCAAATGCTTGAAAGGAGATAAGAGCAAACTTCAAAAAATGGTGCAAATGGCTTGGACTTTTGTAAATGACAGGTAAGTTATATCAACATTTAAGGTTGCGTTCCAATACCAAAATATTTCACTCGGGGTGATGCGAATTTTACCCTAAATCGTTCCAAAACCGAGCCGAGTGAAACCGAGGGTATCCGAATGATCGCCTGACAGTTCTCCGTCGGGATTTTGGAACGCTTTCGTCAATGCGTATTTCACTCTGACAAATGCGATTTTTAACGCTGTTTGATTACTGTTAAAATTTGCCTGACAGTTTATTCGGCGGGAAGTTCGTAGTTAATGTCAAACAGACTAAGACAAACAAACAATTTATCTTCAGAATTGTTTTGAAATACTATTGCTTGTATCTGCTAAGGTATTAAAGCCATATTAAGACAAAACACTACCGAAAAAAGCAAGAAACCTTTCTGAATTATTTTCGATGACATTTGTTACCCTTTCACTCTATAATTACTCGCAAGCGTTCCAAAATCATATTTCTTTCTGTTTCGCAAAATATCTACGTCTCTTTCATTTCTCCGAGTTAAATTCTACCTTACCCTATCTTGGTTTTGGAACGACTTCTAAGAGTATCTGGCTATACATAGAGTCAGGCAAACGAAAGCGTAACCTGAGAACGCGCAGCGGCAAATTCAAAAAATCTTCATGTGGTATCACCAACATATAGCAGGAAAATATATTTATTTAATACTTGTTTATTGATAAATCTTTATTATAATATATTTATACTAGCTGAAATTACAATTTATAATTAGCTTTTTACTATTTTTCTGACTCCTTGTACATCTTGTATATCTATAAACAGCCTACTTCATAAACTGATTTTGATAATCTGCAGTTTATTTCTCCACAGAAAAATTGAAATTACCATAAAATTTATCAATTACGAACGGCCATTACAAATAATATCATTTCTCAAGCTCAACAATACAATAAATAATAAATATGAACATTCAGCCAACAAGTATCAATAATTAACAGTCATACTAACATTCAACAGTGACAGCCTCTGACAACTTCTTTATGTTGCCATGTAAAAACTTAATAAATTCCAGGTTACGCTTACGTTTGCCAGACTCTAGTAATTTACATGGTTTACGGCCCATTAAATGGTAAAGAAATATGAATTTGAGTAGGTATTTAGGTGTAGCTAGGTACTTCATTCACCAATTACTCTTCATTCATTTACAAGTTACAGCATCCCCACTACTGAGGCCATAAATCTCTCTCTTCCCAAATAACCTTTCAACTGAAGGGTCCTCTGAAATAATGATGAATGTCCAAAATGATTTTAATTCTGAGTGCCTCATTTGTAATAAAGAAAAAAAAAGGACATTCCATAATTGTAGTTTACTCTTTCCTTTGGTTTTAAGCTTACAAATGGTGAAAAAATTACGAATGACGCACATATCAGTACTTAGAATTAAATCATTTTGAACATTCATTATTATTGCAGTGGATCCTTTAACTTATATGTGCATAATATTGTAGATTAGGCACTCTAGGTTTTTCTGTTTAGATAGTGCCTTCAATGTATCAATTAAAGCATCTTTAACTGGCATAGGAGTGAATACGCCACAGGTAAATATTTTCCACCTTATGTTTTCAGTTTATGTACAACTCTGTGCCTTCAATGGGAGCCGGAGGTGATTGCGGTGGCGCTGATGTTCCTAGCCGGCAAGCTCAGCAAGTTCGAGGTTGTGGACTGGAACGGGCGCACACCGAAGCACACCGCCTGGTGGGATATGTTTGTTGAAGATATAACTATGGATCTGCTCGAGGATATCTGCCATCAGGTATGTCACTTTACTTCAGCTATGATTATAAAGAAAATGCTTTTTTAACATTTTATATTTTATATTCAATTGTATAGTCTTATAGGCATTATCTCACTTGATGTAAAATGATGATACTGAGGATGGAAGATATTTCATTTTTTGGGAAGTGTTAGTAAACTAAGTCTCAAGACTGAAAGAAACTCACTTTGTCATACTTTTTCTACTCAGATTATTCATCATGTAAAAGGCATGTAGTGTAAAATGGAAGAATATTGCTGAATATAATTATGCAAGTGAAGAAAGTTGTAGCTCAAAGTTTATTGTAATGGAATGAAAAGGTATATACTTTTGTATAGTTTATTTGGAAAATTATTTTAATGAAAAAATATTGAAAGACTGCGCCAGAAGGAGGGTTATGTTTTTCAAGTCCTTGTATGTATGTATATTTCTTTGGAACGCTCTGAAGACTGAACGGTTTGATGGATTTTGGCTTGATAGGTGTAGTTAGATTCGCATTGATCCTGAGAATGAAATATGATACATTTTAATGCAGTCGGTTTTTTTTTTAATTATATTATTTATATTGTTAGGTTATTTTAAAAAGTGTAAAAATGTAAAAAAATATGTATATAACTGTATACGTATATACTGTGTCTGTTCTTGTTCATATTGCTAAATATTAATATCTATTATCTATTAAACAAAGAGTCCATTTGTTCAAAATCAAAACAAAATATAGGTATACTTACGTATCAAGAACTAATTTACAGTCACCCTATATAGTGTCAAAAAGTTCATAATAACAAACAAAATAGATTTTATGCTACATGCTAAGAAAACATGATCAAAACTCGTAAATTTTAAAGAGCTACTTCAGAATTATATTTATAGTTGGTTTCATGATGCGCAATTACATATTGATTAGCTCTAAGCAAATACAGTGTAATCGATAAAAATAAAAGATCCGTGCCTTTACCCAACACTAGATACAGCTGTGGGTTATAGAGAATAAAGGTGGCGCCTGCACTCTTCTGCATCGCCGTTACGGACGCCACTCGTATTGTCGTCTCGCTCCAGCAAACGATGTTTCTGCGCGACAGAAAAGGATAGCGCTACCGTAAAACCATACAACTATGGTCCAAGTTTTACTATTTTTTAATTCACGACTAAATATAAGAAAAACTATCTGCGTTAGAGAAACCCGGTAAGGACCAATAGTTAGTCAAATAGATAACTATTTACATGAAGTAATTAATATTGATCAGGCAATGATAGTGTTTTTTTTTTTTATAATTTTGGACCATTATTGTCTTTGCTGTTTACAATTTTGTTCCAACTAATCTAAAACTGCACATAATCGTATGAAAACTTCAACTGGACTATAGATAAACACAGCTGTGGTTAGAATAATCCATCAAGGGTAATAAATAAGGTAGAAAAACCGAGAAAAAATCGGTTATATTACAAAAATCCATTAAATAAAAATATCATTCATTATGACATCGTTTATTAATCTTAATTATTTAAAAAAACACTAATATTAAATCACAAAAATTAAACAAATTATAGTAATTAAAATTCAAAATTTAAAAAATACAAAACAGTCAACAAATATTTAAACGAGGCAATATTTTTTAGGTTTTCCCTACCTCTCCTCCAGTTCTGGTACATGGAACAGAGCCCTTTTAGAGCTTAGCCTTTTTGGCTCGTTTATTTTGAATTTTATATCTTGAATTGGGTAGAAAATGATATCATCTTTTTTTTTCAGATCTTTAATTTTCAATATTATTGAGCCTCTTGGTATTTTATATTTAGTTGAAGCTTCTCTTTGCGTTAAGGTCTTATTTTCGATTTCTGACAGACAAAGCTCCATTTGGCGGTCACTATAATATTTATAGGGCCTACCTCCAACCTTACGTCGCAACATTTTACGAGCGATTTCAAATATTGTTCAAAAAACCGTTAGGACTATTGTTTGAAACAAAGTACGAAAAATCAAGTAACATTTAATTTACACAAAAGTATGAGAATTTACGATAGAAACAATAATGCAATTATATCGTGATAAACTTACCTTCAAAACAGTAATGATTCGGAGCGGATTCGATGAAATTTTCCTACTTTTCAAAATAAAAGTTTGAGAGAACGTAAGGACACGTAAAAACTTGTTCAGCTTCACTGACAAGTAATTGCAAGACGGGTGCTGCTACCTGTCAAGTGCTGCCATAAATTATTCGTCCATATCTAATGTAACAATTAATACGCGTGAAATCTTTAACATGTGGCAACATAATGCTTTTCGAAATCTGACGATCTCTTTGGACCATAGTTGTATAGCAGGATCATATTTGCGTGGTTTTACGGTACGGGAACATGCAATTCCGTGTGACCATATGGTTCAACCCTACATGTAGGGAGTTTCATTGGACCCGGTGTTTCTTCTGGCTCCGCAAACGCTTCTGAAATACCCGCCTTATACGAGTTCCCAGTGGTAGCTGTACTGGTGGTAGCTTTTACAAATAATCATCACTTTCCATCAGGTGAGATGATGCCAAGGGTCTACCAATTAAGGGTAAAAAAAGGTACAAAAGATTACAAAAGAAATCCGTTCTTACCCAGTACTGGAAACGGCTGTGGGTTGAATGTCTTTTGGTCCTCGCAGGTGCTGGACCTGTACTCGCCGCAGACGCAGGCGGGGGGCGACTCGCCCGCGCCCTCGCCGGCCAAGCAGCCAAAAAACGAGAAAACCCCCTCCGCTACACCGCCAGCTTCCGTATCGCCTGTCGCCCCTGCGCCCGCCCCGGCCGCGCCGGCCGCGCCGCCCGTCACTAAGCCGCCCGCCACCCTCACGCCAGGTACCTCCTATATGTATGCTTAGCGACGTACAGACCGTCTATTCCCGTTGTCCCCCACTTTTTGTCACCACTGGAGGACATCGGGAAACGGACTTAATTACCGAACTACTGAGACTAGGGGAAAAAGTTGTGATGTCCACCAGTGGGGGATGAAGCCACAAAAATTATCCCCCACGTCAACAGGTGGGGGTCATAAGGTGGGGAACAACGGGAATAGACAGTACAGAGGTCTCGGGTTCAAATCTTAGCCAATAACCAATGAATTCTTCGAACTAAAAAACTCGATTTTGACAGGAAAATGTGTTTATGATGTTTACTACTATTGTTACTATCTTGCATGACACGCAGCGCGCTTTTTAGCTACTTAACACGTTCCTTGCGATAAACCATTTTGACAAAATAACAAAATATATTATATTAGATAGATATATTTTTATTTAAGAGTAGTTAAATCTAAGTAATTATACGTGTAAGTGTAACATCAAGAGTAAATGTAAATAAGAAAGAAAGAAATGTACTGCAGTTAAATATACCATTCGTCTAGTTTTCATTTGGAAATTCCCAAATTCCACAGTTAATACTTACGTTTATTGAATTCCAGTGAAAAACGGCGCGGAGAAACTGGAGCCCCCGAAGATCGAGCCGCCACTGCGATTCGGGTACCAGTACCCAGGCATCCCGGCGTACCCGCCGCTGTACGGCGCGCCGCCGCCGGGAGTCCCGGGGGTGCCAGGGGTGCCACCGCCCCCCCGGTTACCACTGACGGGGCCCCCGCCGCCGCTGTACGAGCCCCCGCCGCGCTACCCCCCGCCCCCGCATCCCCCTCACCCTCCTCACCCGCCCCCGCACCCCCCCTACTTCCCCCTGGCGCGCGCCCCGCCCCCGCCACACCCGCCCCGACCATACTACCCACCCCCGTAGCGGAGGTTGTTAACTTAAGATACCTAGGTTAAATGTAATGTATTAATTTTTTACGAAAATACAATTTGATAGACTGGATTTTTTGGTTTTGATTTTACACAGCACTATAATACAGGTTTTAAAAAAAGTGCGTTTGAAATTTTAAGAGGTTACTCAGAATAAATTACTTATAGAATACAGGAAAAAATAGTGACAAAAATTCGATCTACAATTTTCTGTTTTTCATACAAATTCTTAATTCACTATTCAGATTTAGTACGGCAAACTAAAAAACCCTCTGTATTATTTGGAGAAAAGTCACCCAACGTAAGAGAGGGGTAATAGCAGCTCTAACGTCGGTCATACAACACCCTGTAAAGATTTCTGGGACAGGCTATAAATGTAAAAAAAACTTAATTTTGGTACAAAAATGCAGTGTTTTATTACAAAAAAAATCACAATATATGCAGATAATAACTAAATTAGAACACAAAAATCATGACTATGATAGTTTAAGTTAAAAACTCATACTGTGCTATCAAACTAAACATTTGTGCATTGAAAACTGGTTCCTTATAATAATGTACACTAGATTACATTAACTGCGAACAAGTAGTTGCCGTTGGACTAGATAAAATGAATATGGAGCACAAAATAATGAGCAATACATTTATAGATAACTCCCGGCCTAACTCTTACCGCCCCAGAGTCAAAGCTACAGGAAAATTACAGTATTATCATGTACATGCTTTGCTTAAAATAACCAATAATAGCATGGCGGCATATACAGGGTGATTGGTAATTCGACGTGATCCTTCAAAGGGGTTATACTAGAGGTCATTTGCAACAAATTAAGTCCTGTTAACCAGGGGTCAAAAATGTATGGTTACTGAGATATTACTGTTTTTAGATTTTTTTGAAATTTTCTACCTTGTTACCAAAACAGTTAATTATAAAAAAAACATTAAGTACACCGTTTACATTAAATTGATACTTTTTTAAAAGCTGAGAAATGAGCGCTTGCTTTGAAAAAAAAAATTCCTAAAACTCACATAGTCTCAAAAATAAACGGTCTTAAGTTGCATAAAAATATTATTTTGTATAAATTTTCCATAAGTAATTGACTATTACAAGAAAAAAATGTAGTGAACTTGGCTTAATGAAAAAAGTTCCTTGTTTCATAAGCTTTTTAAAAAGGTACAAATGTTACCAAGTTTTGCACGAGGTCGAAAAAAAATCCATTAAACCAAACAAGTAACACATTTTTTCCATGCATATCCTGCACGGTGCCGCCCTCTCTTTTACTCGTGTCGTGCGTCACTCGTGAGCTTAACATGATTCGATAATTTGTAGCAATCTTCGCCACAGTTCGTGGACCCGAACTCGCACAGTTTCCAACCAGAAGGTTAGTTCGTGCGTACAGAAAAGTCACAGTATTTGTTAAATAATAGTTGATATCCTTGTTAATTGACTAAAACTACGTTTAAACACTTTTAATTTTGATATGCGTGGTTTTGGGACGCTTCTTCAGCACGAAATTAGAAGCGGTCGTGGTTCAGTGTGGCTTGCTTGGTCTCATCGATCACGCAGGTTAACTGACTCAGACACGGTCAAAACCTGGATGGGTTTTTACTGTTAGTGGCATTTATTTCGACCGTCTCCGTGCTTCGCAAGGCACGTTAAGCCATTGGCTCGGCTGCTATCATTAGATGGCAGTCGTTAAGCCATGTCGGAGGCATTAATAAGGATATTAACTATTATTTAAAGAATACTGTGACTTTTCTGTCCGCACGAACTAACTATCTGGTTGGAAACTGTGCGAGTTCGTTTCCACGAACTGTCGCGAAGATTTCTACAAATTATCGAATCATGTGAAGCTCACGAGTCACGCAAGACACGAATAAAAGAGAGGGCGGCACCGTGCAGGATATGTATGGAAAAAATGTGTTACTTGTTTGGTTTATTGGATTTTTTTTTTCGATCCCGTTCAAAAGTTAGTAACATTTGTACTTTTTTAGAAAGCTTATGAAACAAGGAACTTTTGTCATTAATTTGTACGCCAAGTTCACAAAATTTTTTTCTAGTAATACTCAATTACTGATGGAAAATTTATACAAAATAATATTTTTATGCAACTTAAGACCGTTTATTTATGAGATTTTGTGAGTTTTGGATAAGGTTTTTTTTTTCAAAGCAAGCGCTCATTTCTCAGCTTTTAAAAAAGTATCAATTTAATGTAAACGGTGTAATGGTTTTTTCATAATTAATTGTTTTTGGTAACAAGGTAGAAAATTTCAAAAAAAATCTAAAAACAGTAATATCTCAGTAACCATACATTTTTGACCCCTGGTTAACAGGACTTAATTTGTTGCAAATGACCTCTAGTATAACCCCTTTGAAGGATCACGTCGAATTACCAATCACACTGTATATCTCACGCGCGACGCGAGTTTTAAAAGCATTTGTTCCTATCTAACGCTAAGGTAATGAAAGAGACAGCGGAGCGTTCTCGCGTTTGGCGCGACAAACAGCTTTGTCTACGCCTCATGCTACCCGTGTAGATAATATTAACTTTCTATACGGATTGTTGTTTCGATCTACAATCCTTTTTCAGGAATGATGGTACATGGTGGTGATGGCAAAAAATAATACCCCCCCCCTGTGAGACCATAAGTGACCGGTTGTCAAAAGATTGGCAAACCAAAGACAATTTTATTTTCATAAGGGGAGAAATAGAGAAGTCACTTTATTAGAAATTTCTATTGTAAAATTCAGACGTTTTATTTTCATATTTGTCGTTATAAGTTCTACTGTTTTCGGAAATATTAATAACTAAAAACGTCAACATAACAAAAAGAAGTGTAACCTACGACAAGGCGGTATGTCCAAGGAGCCTTAGCCTAAGCAACCCTAGATACTCACACACGCATTGACACCTGTACAGACACCACAAAGAAGTATCAATGTAGTAAACAATAACGCGATATTTGTATGAAGTGTCCGGGGTGTGGTGTCAATGTTTGTTTTGGGGTTGTTCTTGTGTAATTTTGGTAACTCCCATTGAAACATAATATAGATATTTTTATTTTGTGAAGGTAGAGTACTCACTGATAAGTTCTTGTTTAATCCAACTTTATTTGCGTAATGAAATCATGTTGGTTTCCATGGATGGATGGCAATAGCCAAAAGTATGTATTTTGGAGTTACGACCTTTGTAGCGGAAACCATCGTATTTTAAAAATATTTAGGAAATAGTCAATATAACATAAGCATACTGGGAATCTTAGTTTATACCGGATAATTTGACCAGACCGGTAAGTGTTACGCCAACCTTACAGATTATTCTGAATAATCGGACAAACGCTCAACAAACCGAAACTTTTAATTCGACGGGAGTTTATGTTGAGCACCGTCCGAAGCAGGCGCGGATCCATGGGGGGGGGGGGAGTTTTATATTAATGGTCTAATATCATCGACCGCTTCATAAACACGGGTACACTGAAAATTTGCCTCCCCCCACCTTGAACGAAATCCTGGATCCGCGCCTGGTCCGAAGTTGCGAACACTTCACATGTATTACGAAATTAGTAAATATATTTTTATATTACGAAGTATAAAGTTTATTTTACACTGAGCAGACATCTGTAAAACGAACACATACTGATAGATAAGGCAGTTCCAGGTCAAAACTAACGCACACTTTCCGTTTTTTTAAATCTGTTAATGCGTCAGACGTAACAACAGTTTCAGTCATTGACAACAATCCAGCAATTGGAAAGAAATGTCATCAAAACCTTTAAATCCCATAAAACCGAATATACGCGGAAGTGTCTCTACCGTGACTGTCGTGACATTGGTAGAATTCTATTAAAGATATGCCAAAAACTTAAAGAGATATTGTAGATAAAACCCTTTGACTATCCGGCGATTTTTCAGATTTAAAAACCGGCAAGTATGCGGTGACCCTTAATTTGAATACAATTTCAAAAAATACATCGTGATGGACGATTTATACAAATAAAAAAAATACTTTCGGATCAATCTCATTGACAAATATTTAAAATACTCGAATAAAATATGTAAATTTAAATATAAAACATAAATAATACAATAATAAAAATAGGCACATGGCGTGTTATCAGATCTTTAATAATCTCTGAGTTTAAGGCACATGATTTTCACTTAATATTAGTAGTGTAAAATAATCATTAAAAATTGAGGAATCATAATTACATGCTAGATAAAAGAATTTCATTTTTACATAAGTTATTAATTTCTCAAAGGCTAGTAGTTATAAACCTTACGTCTAACTGTACAGTACAATTATATAGGAATTAATAAAACGCGATTACGAGCCTCATTCAAGGCAATATTAATTAATAACATTCAATTCATTCCACGACATATTCATATAACAAATCCATCGATCAAACATACATATATTAATTAATTCATTCATAAGATTAGATAAGACATTCTATCAACTCAGTCAATGTTAAAAGGACAACTCAGGCAACTATTTATTTAAATTTTAATACTTACAAAAGTGAAATCAAATTCACATATAACCTCGTAAGTCCGAGCCAAATTTCATTGCGGCCCAACGACCTAAAAAAATACCCTAACGCTTGAATTCAAATGTGGTTCATTCAGAAATGGAGCCAATATTCAAATCGTAATACGAGTTCGAAAATCAGTTCAAATTTTAGGTAGTTGTGTCTGAACGAATACTAACTAAACCTATGTCCTAAAATAGGACGTTGGGCCTTACGAGCTTAAATACACTGTGGCTGTTACTGGATTAAAATAGTGATCAAGAACATCATTTATTAATCGTATACACATTTACAACTCACTTACTCGAAGTGCATCCACATGCCAGAAGTTTAGCAACAATTTTAGCCAAGTTGTAGAATTAGCCGCTTTGTAAACTGCCTCTTCTAGAAAGTTCTACAATCTGGCTATGCAATATATATCACATCTCAAGAGAGAGAAAGTGAAATAGGTACCCTAGATTAGATAAGTCTAATCAGATGAGTCTAGAGTGCTTCAAATACTGCAGCAAGACCTGGTGAAGGAATTTGTATTGGTGCACGTTTTGTATGAGGTTCGCGCGCTGTTGGTGCAGCAAACTGATTGTCCGAGGGATGTCCAACTCCTGTCAAAAGGAAATGAAAGAAAAACTGTAGCTCCTTTATTATTTCAATGATCGTTCAACACAAAAATATCCCCTTGGATCGAAGTGTGGCTGTTTAGGCAGCACCCAACAACAAGATAATACAATAATAAATGATCGTTTATACGGTTTATACCTTCTTGGCTATGGTTGTGTAAATGTGTAATGATGGTGGATGAACCGATGGTTGACCTAACGTGATCGAGGTCGGTATTTTAGAAGCCACATTTATATTGTCGGTTATCTTCGTTGACCCGGTGGCCGCCTCACCCAGTCGCTGTCTCACCTGGTAGCTGCCTCATCCGGTTGCTGTCTCACCCGGTCGCTGTCTCACCTGGTAGCTGCCTCACCCAGCTGCTGTCCACCCGGTCACTGCTTCAACCGACCACCGCCTCCTCACCCGGTCACTGCCTCACCTGTACGCTGCCTCACCCGGTCGCCGGCTCACCCGGTCGCTGCCTAACCTGGTTGGTGTCTCACGCGGCTGCAGTCTCACCTGGTTAGTGTCGAGTATGTGCAGAAGCAGGTCCGCAGCCAGGGCGGTGCCGCTGCGGCCGGCGCCCTGCGAGCAGCAGAAGGCAAGAGGCGCGTTGTGAGACACTAGCGGTGCCTCACCCGGTCGCTGTGTCACCTGGCTACTGTCTCACCTGGTTGGTATCAAGTATGTGCAGAAGCAGGTCCGCAGCCAAGGCGGTGCCGCTGCGGCCGGCGCCCTGCGAGCAGCAGAAGGCGAGCGGCGCGTTGTGAGACACCAGCGCCTGTTCCGCGCCCGCCTCCGCCTCGCATGCTAGTCGTAGACCGTTCAGCTCTTGTAGGAACGCTGTGACAGAGACCTTTGTTACATTCTATACTTCAATCGAATTTAATGTGTGGGTGAATTCTTTTAAGAGACACCACAAACTAAAGGAGAGAGACTAAACGACGAGAGTAGCACGTAGTAGGTACATCTTTCGGTCAGTTTGTATAGTGTTTTGTAAGGATAGGGGCTCGAGTGGCGCCACGAAACGCCACAGTTTACAGTAGAAGAGTTATAAAAGGATCTTCTTCTATTTAACGGTAAGCCCATTTCCATCTTTGCCATCATAATCACTTCCCACCAGGTGAGATAATGCCAACGGCTTACTAATAGTGGTGTGATAATCAATTTTGACTCGATACCTTCACGCGTTCCTGAGAAAAAGGGTCCTGACAGACAGATAGGCGGATAACGACATTCGCTAAATAATTGACTCTAATAATTATAATACTGCCTAAGAACTTTATGTATACCTTGTTTTAAGAGCAAATAGTATTCATTCATTCGGAACCTAAAAATAGTCTCACCTAGGAAGTGTTCGACGTTCGACGTCACGTGAGATTGTGGCCGCAGCTCGTAGTGCGGGTGCGGTATTTCAAATAGATAATATTGTGACATCCGAGTTTGTGTATGTGTAGTGGAGTTTGGTACGGTGACCTTTGTCTCGTGTTTCAACTGCGAAGTGACAATCTCACCGAGGAAGTATTCAACAGAAGGCGGCGCGAGCGACTACGGTAGATTACATTGTGACATCTCCTGGAGTTTTTTATGGTGACCGTTTGCCGTTATTTAGTTACTCGTTTATACTCGTTTTGTCTGGCTCTGTGGAAGGAAGTCTCACCGAGGAAGTGGTCGACGTTGGGCGCGGCGTGGGCGCTGGGCCACAGCTCGAAGTGCAGGTGCCAGAGGGCGCGCGCGCGGCCCCCGCGGCCCCCGCCGCCCCCGCCGCCCCCGCAGCGCACGCGCACGCGCGCCGCCGCGCCCCACGCGCACCGCGACCCGCCGCCGCACCACACCTGGAACTGCGACCCCAACACATAGCATACACAGTGTCAAAATAGGCTGGACAGGGCTATTTTTGGACCCCCCACCTAAACTTCACAGTGGCTTCTACGCATGAAACTGAGCAACTTTCCCCAAGTAACCAATGGACAATTCGCAAAAAAAATTTTGGGCATCTCCATACAAAACAGGCCGATCACGTGATCAAATTAGTATGCAAGGTCCAATTTTTTTTGCGAATTGACCACTGCTTACTTGGGGAAAGTTGCTCAGTTTCATGACTAGAAGCCACTATCAAGTTTTGGTGGGGGGTCCAAAAATAACCCTGGATAATAATAATAATAATATCTGGGACAGATCACACACGGTCATCTGGCCTCAAACTAGGATTACTTTTCAACATCTGTCAATAACGGTATTTTGTTCAAAAAATTTTTGAAATACCTACGCGTGACGTCTAATACTGCCCTCATAAGACAGACGGCCGTAAGTATATGGAGTTTCCGCAGTGGCGTAGTGTGGGGGGGTGGGGGCGGGGGGGCCATGGCCCCGGGCGGCACATGGATAGGGGCGGCGAGCGCCACTTTTTTTTTACCTAGTGTTATTAGGCGTCGATGAACTGGACTTAGATCACGCTCCTCAAGATATTACTAATAGTGAAGAGTTCAATCTTGAACGTGTACTTCTTCGTACTTTTGTAGCTGCAACAGACCCAGACTTTAAAAAAGAGATACATAATAGGGTATTTTACTCTATACAAGAAAAAACCTAAAATTGCTTATTTACTGTGGTATTTGTAATAAGTAATCGATTTAATATGATTTCTATACAATAAAATGAGAAAAAACATTTTATTTTTGATTTACAAAAATCAAGTTTTTTAATCTGTTATTCAAATGTCTGAAACGGCAAGCGCCATGCTGGTTGTCAGGTGACGTCACAATAGTGGTAAACAATGACATTTTGTTCGCGATATGTGTCAAAATTTTAGTACAGAGCTGTTATGTATACTCCTGAAATGACGTCACGACCTAAGCATCATGGCGGCTATCGTTTTCGCGCGCTAATTGGCAATGGTAATTTAAAATGTATTTTTGGGGTACATATAGGTTGCAAAAAAATTTTTAAAAAATATTTTTTACTTTTTCTCACCTAATGATCAATTTGAGATACTTTTAAAAAAATGGTGTAAAACCCTATTATGTCTGGCTCACTGGGCTTACTAAAATATGTTATAAACTTGAAGAGTGTTTACCAAATAGTATCATAATGTTAAGAATATTTTTAACAGCTGCCATTAACAGGGCCAGTTGTGAGAGAAGCATCTCTAAACTGAAGGTAATTAAAAATTACCTAAGGTCGAGGCACGTCCAGGGGAGCGGCAAATTGAGCCATCAAAATATATGATAAAAAATATTCAAAGTTACATGACCCAGATAAAACGTCATGAAAACAAATGTTATCGTATGAAGAATGAAACCCGTACCGGCGCACAGTTACTACACATTTTAAATAGGACCGGCCTTTGGGTCGTGTCGCCCGTGCACAGACACAGGGCGTCGAGCTCATGGGGGCGCCAAGCAGCCTGGTAGGTGGGGTACCGACCCTAACCGAAACGGCGCTGAGCGCTCCAAGTAAAAGGGAAAAGTAAAAGGGATTTTGTTGGTTTAACATAAACATTCTTAGATATCTTAAAAAATTGCGCGCTCGCTTCGGTCGCGCTTTTTAGGGTTCCGTAGCCAAATGGTAAAAAACGGAACCCTTATGGATTCGTCATGTCTGTCTGTCTGTCTGTCCGTATGTCAAAGCCACTTTTTTTCGAAACTATAAGAACTATACTGTTGAAACTTGGTAAATAGTTGTATTCTGTGAATCGCATTAAGATTTTCACACAAATAAAGAAAAAAAAACAATAAATTTTGGGGGTTCCCCATACTTAGAACTGAAACTCAAAATTTTTTTTTCATCAATCTTCAAAAATGATATTGATGTTTCTAATATATATTTTTTCTAAACTGAATAGTTTGCACGAGAGACACTTCCAAAGTGGTAAAATGTGTGTCTCTAAGTCGCGGGCGGAAGCTAGTATATTATGAAGATGTGAAAATATAGGTACCTACTGATATTACAATGTGAAAATGTAATTACATTTGTGCCCTTCAACCAATCTCAAAGAAAAGCGTGCAGCTAGTCTGTGACAAGAAAAAGACCTAACCTATCTTTTATCTCAATTTCTCACATTGCACCCGTGGATAACCAAAAATTAAGAGAAGTCACTGTCAGTAATCTACCTTGCCAAAGTCCACGGTGGTATCTTCGGGGGGCAGATAGTGGGGGCGCTCCGGGCCCCCCAGGGAAGCTATCAGTCGCACGCCCCCCTGCCACACGCACTCCCACACCAGCGCGCTCGCTTCCACCCCGGCCCCCGGGGCCCCAGCCCCCGCGGCCCCCGCCGGGCTGCTCAGCTTGGGCGCCTTCCCCGAGCCCACTTTGATGACCACGTAGAAGCGTTGCGTTGAGCCCACGGTCATCTACAGATAAAATAAATATGTGAGATCTATTGCCGCAATAGATACGATTGAGCAGAGCGGAGAGATGTGTCATATATTTTTAAGCAAAGATGTGAGCTTCGCACATCTCCACTTTTCCAAGACCTTAGCTAAAAACATCTCCTATCGTCTCAGCTTCGCACAACTTTGCTTTGGTCGAGTCTGGGCCTTAAAGTGCCGATCATAAGTCTGTGGAGCCTTTGTTATTTTGTAGCTAAAACTGAAATCTTTATTTTTTTGTTTTTGCTTCGTAGGTGGTGCTAAATGTAGACAACAGGCCACCGCCGCCTATCGCTTGGAATAGCACTGTTTAGTACTTAGAGCAACACATATTTGGTCCTAACTTGACGTGGTCTCCCTGTTATCTTGTCAACATACAAAGCTACTTATTTTTGGATATGGTCGGATGGAACAGGGATATTACATTTATTAATTTTCACCAAACCAAAACAGATTTTATCGCCTCTATGGTCTAGTGGCTAGTCCGCTCGCTTCACATTAGGAGGTCGCGGTTCGTTCCCCACGAGGTTTATGTTTGTAGGACTCGGTTTAGTTGTTGGAAGGGCATTTTTTGAGTCTGCCAGGCTGAAGAAGTGTTCCGACATGGAAGACTTAAGAGAAATAAGAGAAATAAGAGAGTCACTTCCCCATTGCGTTGGGGAATCTTGGTAATCCCGCTTTCATATTTCGGCATCACCATCACTTACCACCAGGTGAGATGACGCCATGGGCTTCGTTAACAACCCATATCGTCCCCGCTGCAGGGGCACGGGCCTCTTCCCATACCTCTGGAAGGTTAGGCCATACTCTACACGTGGGGGCCAAGTTCGAACTGGCGGAGGGGACAAGGGCTTACCAAAAACTTATAAAACATACAAATATACCTAAAATTCACGAAATCACTTACAGTAACATGAGAAGCGTTGATATATCCGTGCGGATTAGCCGGGGTGGGCGCCAAGCGCACCCTGTTATCCTCGTAAGGCAGGTAGTCACTGCACCACGCGTTGAGGGCCGCGTGCTGGGGCAACAGCGCAGTCTTCATGTCGCCGCCCCTCTCGCGGCCCTTGGGGATCTGCTCGAACGCGAACGCTAGTTGCTCGTCCGACATCTTGCGTTCGAGCAGCTGGCACTGGTGTGTGGGGGATTGGTAATGCATGATTTAGTTGCTGATGACTTGCGACTTTATAAGGCCTAGTTGCGACTTTTATACGTCCTGATACTAACAATGCAGTAACTTGTTTGTAATAGACGCAGAGGCCATTGAATGATGACTTAGTATGTCCCGCTTTGCGATTTTAAAGCATTGTAAAATAGATATTTTTAAATAAAATTTAAATTATGTATTTGCTTGTGAAGTTGGGTACAATTTATTTAAAATGGAAAGATACTAATGCAATAGATTAGTTGCTTTAGCGGTCAAAAAGGAATAAAGTACACACAAAATTTTTTATATAGAAAACAGCAAACACAATGATAGATCTTTCTATTTCACAAGCAATCAGTATACTGACATAGCTCTTAATAATTTGTTTCTTTATTATTGATAAGATTCAATAGTTAATAAATGCCCAAATTTGTAAATACTGCAAATAAACATAGCAATTAGTACTGTATATGATACATACACAATACACATATGACGTCACTATGATGTCATATGTAATTATCAATGATGTTCATGATCACATTACATTTTCATCTATGCACATGAAGTGGTGTGAGCTTATCGACTGGTGTGGTCGCATCGAACACGCAAATGAAAATGAAAATATTTTTTTATTCGAAGTAGGTAGCAGTGTACACTTTTCGAACGTCATTCTTTTATCTACCAAATACGAGGTTCCTCTACCACTCGGAACTCGTATACCCACCGTTTCGGGAAGTGTTTGCGGAGTGAGAAGAAACGGCGGGCCCTAAAGAAACTCCCTCCAACAAATCTTTTGAAAAAAATCTTATATTCTATTACATCTTAAATGCTAACTGATTACAGGTGCGATCTTAACCTAGATTGTCTGTTAGTGGGATTCATCTCGACCGTTTCCGTGCTCCGCAAGGCACGTTATGTTTTTGGTATCAGCTGCTATCACTAGATGGCAGTAGTTAAGCCATATCAGAGGCCTTATAGACGGCTGCAAAACTTTGAGACTGTTCTTACCACGCGGAACT
Organism: Coleophora deauratella; assembly: GCA_958295455.1. NCBI lineage: Eukaryota > Metazoa > Arthropoda > Insecta > Lepidoptera > Coleophoridae > Coleophora > Coleophora deauratella. The sequence continues at coordinate 15,171,721 of OY282405.1, forward strand.
TGTAAACTCGACGTTTCGGGAAGTGTTTGAGCATGTAATTGAATTTGAGAGTGGTATTATGACACTATCTTCGTAAGGCCTAAGCTAAATTTAGGCAGGTAGTCATTGCGACCTAAAAAAATTACCCTAACGCTTGAACTCAAATGTGGTTCATTCAGAAATTGATCTAATTTGCAAATCGTAATACGAGTTCGAAAATCAGTTCAAATTTTAGGTAGCTGTGTCTGAACTTCTACTAAACCTATGTCCTAAAAATAGGACATTGGGCCTTACGAGGTTAAAGAAAAAAATAATCTGCTGTCTCTGTTGTATAATATTTGGTATGGCATCTCCACTCACCAGGGTCTCCTTAGAGATGCTGGGCGGCAGAAGCTGCGTCTTGGGCAGGCCGGTGGACCAGCATCGCACTCTTCCCGTCGGCGGATGACGTCACCCCTCGCCACAGATGACACCACACTCACCAGGGTCTCCTTGGAGATGCTGGGCGGCAGAGGCTGCGTCTTGGGCAGGCCGGTGGACCAGCATCGCACTCTTCCCGTCGGCGGATGACGTCACCACTCGCCACAGATGACACCACACTCACCAGGGTCTCCTTGGAGATGCTGGGCGGCAGAGGCTGCGTCTTGGGCAGGCCGGTGGACCAGCATCGCACTCTTCCCGTCGGCGGATGACGTCACCACTCGCCACAGATGACACCACACTCACCAGGGTCTCCTTGGAGATGCTGGGCGGCAGAGGCTGCGTCTTGGGCAGGCCGGTGGACCAGCATCGCACTCTTCCCGTCGGCGGATGACGTCACCACTCGCCACAGATGACACCACACTCACCAGGGTCTCCTTGGAGATGCTGGGCGGCAGAGGCTGCGTCTTGGGCAGGCCGGTGGACCAGCATCGCACTCTTCCCGTCGGCGGATGACGTCACCACTCGCCACAGATGACACCACACTCACCAGGGTCTCCTTGGAGATGCTGGGCGGCAGAGGCTGCGTCTTGGGCAGGCCGGTGGACCAGCATCGCACTCTTCCCGTCGGCGGATGACGTCACCACTCGCCACAGATGACACCACACTCACCAGGGTCTCCTTGGAGATGCTGGGCGGCAGAGGCTGCGTCTTGGGCAGGCCGGTGGACCAGCATCGCACTCTTCCCGTCGGCGGATGACGTCACCACTCGCCACAGATGACACCACACTCACCAGGGTCTCCTTGGAGATGCTGGGCGGCAGGGGCTGCGTCTTGGGCAGGCCGGTGGACCAGCATCGCACTCTTCCCGTCGGCGGATGACGTCACCACTCGCCACAGATGACACCACACTCACCAGGGTCTCCTTGGAGATGCTGGGCGGCAGGGGCTGCGTCTTGGGCAGGCCGGTGGACCAGCATCGCACTCTTCCCGTCGGCGGATGACGTCACCACTCGCCACAGATGACACCACACTCACCAGGGTCTCCTTGGAGATGCTGGGCGGCAGGGGCTGCGTCTTGGGCAGGCCGGTGGACCAGCGTCGCACTCTTCCCGTCGGCGGATGACGTCACCACTCGCCACAGATGACACCACACTCACCAGGGTCTCCTTGGAGATGCTGGGCGGCAGGGGCTGCGTCTTGGGCAGGCCGGTGGACCAGCGTCGCACTCTTCCCGTCGGCGGATGACGTCACCACTCGCCACAGATGACACCACACTCACCAGGGTCTCCTTGGAGATGCTGGGCGGCAGGGGCTGCGTCTTGGGCAGGCCGGTGGACCAGCGTCGCACTCTTCCCGTCGGCGGATGACGTCACCACTCGCCACAGATGACACCACACTCACCAGGGTCTCCTTGGAGATGCTGGGCGGCAGGGGCTGCGTCTTGGGCAGGCCGGTGGACCAGCGATGCGTGTGGGCGGGCGGCGGGCGCGCGCGGTCGCGGCCCAGCGTCGCGCTCTTCACGTCGGCGGCGGCGGTCTTGGCGCGCCCCATGAACATGCCCCAGCGGCGGCGCTTCTTCTCTTTACATGGAAACGATATACCGCTAATTATGTAGCGAATAAAAAGCGTCGGCATTATAATCATAATAAATAAATAAATTTTAAGTAAATTTTTATTTGGGCCACCAACAGTCAATAACATGATACATATTACACAATAGTATGGTTACATAATAGACCAATAACATGGTTACATAATCAAATCAAAATCAAATTAAATAAAAGATGTCTACTGTTCGCACCGCAAAACTGGTTGATACTGTAATCCCTGGAGGAGGCTTTTGTTCAACAGTGATTTTGAAACTGTATAACTTTTGTTCTGCAAATTTGCTGAAGTAGCAAAGCTTTTTTGGCATTTTTATTGTTTATACAAATCGGTAAGCGAACTGCGACTGGTCTTTATATTGATGGTCTGCCATCTTCAGCAAAGTTATTAAATCAAAAAATATTTTGTGTGGTTAATGTGATATGTAAAATAGCAAGATAACCAATCCTTTAACTAATTTGTTACACCTGTATGAAACGGTAGCAAGACTGACGTCCAACAGCTTAAAAGAAGACAATTGAACATTGGAACATATTAGGTAGGCGCTAAAAGGATTTATCGATAACTTACATCCCTTTCTATTTTACCAGGCAAATACCAGGAAACGACTTATTTTTAGTTCCAGAATGGGACGTTCCAAAACCAAGATAAGATTAATTGCACAAGAGTCTTTCTCTTTTACGCTTCAAATAATTACTATAGGTCATCCTGCTCTCAGGACAAAAATTACTCTCACGAAAGTGTTCTGGTGTTGCGTATATGGAAAGAAATAACTATGAAAACTCACCTTTCGAATTCACACTGCTATTCTTCGTCGTAGTAGTGGTGTCCAGTTCAACGCTAGTGCTGTACGTCGAGTTCATGATAGAACTCGATAGCGCACTGTCGGTGCCGCTGCTATTAGCGTTGTGATCCTGCCTCACATCTGGCACGCTTATCGATGTGACATTATCGTTGTTTTTATTTACACTGTTGTTATTCGATACTTTGTGTGTCGACAGACTCTGGTACGGAGTCTCGTCGTAATCTCTCTCGTCATGCTTCAGCGACAATCGATCGACTGACAACGCAACGGTTTCGAACTCCGAATCCGGCTTGTTAATCGATCGATTCGAGATATTCAAGTCTTTCGGCACGCTCGACTCGCGAACGCCTTTTATAATCTGTGCGTTCACGTAATGGCTGTCGGGATTCTCGATTTTGATTGGCACGTGGTAGTTTGGCACGTTCAAGTTTGGTTTCGATAGATTTCCGTACTTGTTTATGGTAGGGTGGCTGCTGTTTCTCTCGTTCAGTCTCGCAATTTCATCTGTGGTCGTTAAACTCTGCGCTCGATCTCTCATCGTCACTTTCCCGTCATTCTGCCACGGCAGCGGAACGTTCTCGTATATAGGTTCTTGAGTATCATTTATTTTTATTTGCTGCGACTGTGGCAACACTAAATGCCTCTGATACGGTATCCTGTGCATGGGCATAGAGTACATAATATTACCTCTTTCGTCGCAGACTTTTTGGAAGTTATCCGAGACGTGGTGTGGGTCTATGATTATTCTTGGATTAGGATCTAAAACTGAGGGCAAATTGTTGTACGTTCCGTGCGTCCCTGGCATTATATTTGGTCTTCCGTAATTAACTATCGTATGACTATTAGGATTCAAATAGCCTAAATATTGTCTGTTGAGCGCTGTCCGCGTGGACACTAGATCTGGACTAGACCCGGAGACGTGAGAATTGATGTAGCCTCTGTGGTAATTCATGGCTTGACTCGCGACGGCTAAGTCTGGGGTGGAATTGGAAGCTAAGCCGTTGGAAGGGTAGGGAGGGGGAGGTTTGTATACGTTGACATAGTGTAACTGAGGGTTGAGTTCTGTCTGCACATTGGGGTTGAGTGCGAAAGGGTAGTTAGTTCCCATGTATTTGAGGCCGTAAGCGTAGTCATCTGTGGCCGCCACTCCCTGGTTGACCGTGTGTCGAGTGACGTCCGGGTAGTGAATCCTGGAATGAATGATTAGGATGAAACTGCTTATTCTTCTTCTTCAGGAACTTAGATTAAGTTAAACTAAAAAAAAACGGCCACGTGCGAGTCGGACTCGCGCACAGAGGGTTCCGTATAAATTCATATTCACACATGTCTTAAACTCTATATCAAATTCTCAGGCCTGCAATCCCTTGAAGCTCTGAAAAAATCAAACTTCTATCCAATGCAATCAAGAGATACGGCCGTTTATGCCGCATATTTGAAAGAAAGAAAGAAAGAAAGAAAAAAGTTTATTCAGCAACAAAACAAAGAAAATAGAATAAAACATAAATCAAAAGATCTTATAAACTAGTGAGGAAACAATTCAATACATGCACAAATTAATCGCAATTAATCGATTTGGACAATCGCATGGGAATCAAAACCTATAGGGTACTTCCCGTATACCTAGAATCATGAAATTTGGCAACAAGCAATGCTTATAGCACAAGAAAAGTCCGAAAACCAAAAAAATTTAGTTACATCACAAAAATATTGTGATGTTACTAAAAATGTTTGGTCGTTGCGCGAGTCCTACTCGCACTTGACCGGTTTTTTTGTTTAGTTAACTCGGGTCACTCAGCATATTTATGTAATTTTTGTTTTGTACATAGAGCAATCTACCACCATCCGATATTTTTCACTAATCCAGACTTGGTCCCTGTGTGCGGAGTATGGTCTAACCTTCCCGAGCTAAGGAAAGAGACCCGTGCCCCTGCAGTGGGGACGTTATGGGTTGTTAACTAACACTACCTGTGTATGTCGGGGTGGGAGCCGTAGACCAGTGGCTTGGCGGTGGCGGTCACCATCTGCGAGTGGTGGCTCTGGTAGCGGAGTTGAGCCTCCGCGCGCTGCTGTTGGACTTTCTGCTGGATGGCGGTTTCGTAGTCTGGTGCTGGTCTGTACGAGGGTAGCAGGGCTCTGTGGTGAGAAGTAGATTCCAGCTGTTATTGACAGTACTGTGATCTTGAGGTGACCTGTTGGCTTCGCTTTGTACACTGGGCTACAGAGATATCTGAACCCCTACCAAAGCTATTCGTGATACATGGTGTATTACGGAGAGGTTCAGATATCTTTGTGGCTGTCTGTACGAAGTTTTTTACAGAATATGAATGAAAAATATAAATATTCAGGAAAACCATACAGGGAAGCTGACGGTCACCGAGCATATGGGCAGCCGGAAACTTAGAAGCTACACACAACTTCAGTATCGACCAAGAGTCAGACCCGCGCGGATCTTACTAATGGTTCGTATTTATATGATAAGTAGCTTCCGCCCGCGATTTCGTCTGCGTAGAATTCAGAATTAGGTCTCGAGAGAAATAAAATGTTAAGGCAGCGCCATCTAGAGACAAAGTAAAAATTTCAGTTTTTAGCCAACCCTCGAGTTTTCCGGGATAAAAAGTCTTATGTGTTAGCCGAGTGCTTTATCTAGCTACCTACAAAATTTCATCCAAATCCGTTCAGTAGTTTCGGCGTGAAAGTGGAACAAAGAAACAAACATAATTTCGCATTTATAATATTAGCGAGACGAGATGAGATAGCAACACAGAGTTATAAGTGATAAAAACTGTCAGTTCCCGCGAGTCCTTGGATTAGTCAATCATAGCGCCGCGCATGCAGCTAGCGTTAGTGACTTTGAGCAGGAACAAAATGTTAAATATGCAGGATCTACAGGGAGTGGGACATGACGTGTGGAAAGCTACCTGTTCCTGGGAGGCTGTTGGTCTGCCAGCTCCAAGCAGGAGGTAGAATGCGCTCTGTGGGAGCCTGTGAGGGGTTCCAGCCGCACGCTCCGGTCCAGTTCCCTCGAATCCAACTCCTCGCGACTGTCTGATATGCCGTGCTCCTGGAAGGAAACCAAGAAGTTATGACGTAGCCACTTGTACCGGTTGATGTCTGAAGACAGCAATCATTAATTCAGGTAAGATAACGATTTTACAGAATGTGTACAAAATCTACTTAATAAAAAAAACATTTTGATTTGATTTGTGTAATGGATGGCTTTAAACTCTTGTCACTAGCTTTCCGGCCTTAAATTCTATTCCTATATACTTGGAATTGAAAAAAAATTTGCTAGATTAAGTCAGTATTTTGTTACAATATTACTATCTTGTTTTTTTGCAGAATAACTTTGCATTAACACTAACACAAATGTGTGCATGCGACTTCTCCCGCGTGAAAGTAAAATGCCATCTGCTGTATACGTGTTTACAATAATTTCAGTTGGAACAAATCATGCGTGAAACGGGTATGTACAAACACAGTTTTTGCATTTAATCAACTTTTTTAAATATATCATAAGAAGTAAAGAATAGTTTGGAACATAAACAAACAAATTACTTGTCACGACAAATTACAGTAGGTTCCTATAAAAAGTTTCACTTAAAAATATATTAATCAAACCATTTTCTTATAATTAGTACTTATCTAGCAATAAATTAACTAGAAATTAGGTACTAAAAAAGATAAGGACACGTTAAATCAAGTAAGTGAGAAAAAACCACGTACCAGTCTCTCTAGCAGCATATAAAACACGCTTTCCCACCACAGAACAGTAGCCGACAGAACCATTATTGTTCGTTACCTACTTATGGGCAATTAACTTTAATTATCAACAGAATATGACGAACTGTAGAATTATAGATCAGTATCTACGACGGCACGTCAGGCCAGCTTCCGATTGGTGCACCACTGCGGCACTGCGGCAGTGTGGCTAGTTCCTGTCGGCCTCTTCTTAAGATGTTAAGGCGAAGTGTGATCAGAACGAAAATGGCTGAATGTCAAAGCATAATACATATTTGAATTTTATAAAACAGGCATGTTCAAACTTTTCTATGTATCCATATTTAAAGCAAATAAATTAATTTGAATTAGACTATTATTAAACAAAAAATCACATAGCATGATTTCTATACTAATTTCTGCCTGCGAGCTTCTCTCCTTTGGATCACCAGTCACTCAAGTACTCTTCTGTTATTACCTAGGTTAGGTAATTGATTTCGCCATATGATTTCAGGAATACAATTTAGAATTCTGTTTTTAATTTTATTTTATAAAACGGTCAAAGGTTTTGTATAGATGTTTTATTTGATTTATAATTTAGAATTCTGTTTTTTTTTGTGAAACGGTCAAAGGTTTTGTTTAGATACTTACGTTATTTAATATCGATGTTTTTTTTATTTTTTCATACTATCTCCAAAAAACAAATTTTTATTTATAACGTATTTTATTCATTCTTTCAAACTATTACCCATCCAATAGGCATATTTCATATTAAATCAGAAGCAGACGCCACACCGACGCACTTCGCCTTAACACTTGTAAACTATGCAACGTGCGTGAGTATATCTCGGCGTATGCGGCTCCGCTCAATGGCCGCCTGTTTTTGTTTGTTATTATGCGCGAATTCTACTATAAAATAGTATTGTTCACATTTGCTGTGAACGTTTGATATGTTGTCAGGAGTTTTAAAGAAAAATTCAATTGGTTTACTGAAGTTTGTGTCAAAGTGTCGTACAATGTTTTTAAAGTGTATTGCAGTTAACAGTTAACAACCAAAATCGTCCCCACTGCAGGGGCACGGGACTCTTCCCATACATCGGGAAGGTTAGGCCATACTCCAAATACGAGGGCAAAGTCCGGATTTTTGGAGATTGTGGGGCCAGTGGCCAACCCTACTAGAACCCTAGAAGTTTTCAAGCCGCCTATAAAGCCTCCGACATGGTTTACCGACTGTCATCCTAATGATGGCAACTTGCACCAACGGCTTAACGCGCTCTGCAAGATTATCAAGTAAATAAAAGATTTGAGGTCGCATTAAAGACACCTGACTAAAATGGTTTGGAAATAAAAGAATTGGTGTTTTACTAAACATTCGTGGTAATTTTGTGATTGTAAGGGCGTTCAACCCTTAGAAATACCTAAAGACGCCTTTTAACTTGTATACGCCAAACAATAAATGCACTTTTGGGGAAAACTGAGATTTATAACTATAGTTACCTTATAAATATGGTACTTAAGTTGTCCCTAGTTTAAAGCAATAAATTCTTAATATTACGATATTTTTTATATTATTGCGTGAAAAATAATACTTACAAAATGGAGCCTTCGGAGATTTTTATTTTTTTTTAAGTCTAATTGTAAGGCTTGAACATGTGTTAAGTTTTCACCTAGGTGACTATTTCAGAACCCAGTTAAAAACGATTTTTTAAAGATTTCTGTAGTACACATTAAAAACACTACAAATATTTTCTTGGCTGTGCCGTAACACTAATATTATCTATTGGAAATCATCATCGTCCCTTGTACAAACAAAGAAGTTTCTTCTTAAAACGCATTTTAATTAAATGTATTAGACATTATAATTATATTTCAAACGCCGAGAAGGTGCGTGAACTGCCACGTACGCATAGCCAGTGTGCGACAGAGACGGAGCTATTGGGTGCGAAAAAGACAAGTGCGCGGATAGCTAGATGGAAAGTGCGAAACGCAAATGTGATAAAATGCACAATATGATAGGTAGGTAGTAGTTATTTAATAATAATTGTGTCATACTCATTGGATTGTGAAATCCAAACGTGATCATAGTACTACCGTCCTACTGATTTACCACATAGATATACCTACTGTAAATTCAATTCAAAAGAAGAAACTTTGTCCTATTGATTCGCCGAACATTTAACTCCAAAAATTATACATAATTATTATATTGTCATGACATGAGTGTCATCGCCATTTTTCCATGACTTTCCATGAGCCTGCCAAAGCAACCCCACTTCCAATGCCAGTGGGCCTGTTCTTATGAAGTAAAAGTAGGTAGGTATTTACGCTAAATTTCACGAACTAGATGCGACATATCGTCGTTGCGATTTACCGTAATTTTGGATCAAGAATCAAGACCTCAAACTTGGCATAGTTGTTCCTTATGTGGTCTTAAGTGGAATAAGCCCGGGAGGCATCGGGAGGCATCACGGTGGCGGCGTTATTATACCGCAATAGCTGTCCACTTTGCTTTCGCTTGCCCTCTTGAAGCTCTCAGTAACTGACACGTTTCGTAACCCAGCATACGAGTCACAAGACCACACCAACGTAATTTTCTTCGCTTAAGGTACGCCTCAATTCCGTATAAGTTTGCACGTTGTTAGAACCTTTGTATATCTTATATGGTTGGACCAGTCGATGTTCATGATATCACGGAGGCACTGCATGTGAAATCTATCGAGGCAGCGTATTTCTTTCCTATTAGACTGGTGGCGAAAATAATAAAAGTGCTTTATTTACCGAGTTTGTTTCTCTGGCTCCTATATAGCTAAAACAATTTTCAATATTTTCGTCTTGATTCGTAGATCATCAAATAGCCAGTCATAAGAAAGGGGGAGGGGGGCCGATATAGCTATGACGAAACAAACGACCTTACGACAGGCTATTTCGTAATATCTGTACCAAAATGAATCCATCGATCTATACCTGTCATAGCTCTATATAATCACTATGTCTCTCACGAATTGAGGAGGTTTGGAATTACTTTGGACATATACACCAAGATCTTAGTAGCTAATATCATGCGACCGGAAGAATGTAGGTCTACGTTTGCCAAAAACTGCTAAAGCTGAACCAATCCCAATGATCTCAGGGTTGAGGTCACATTTGAATGTTATTGCACTTCCCAAATACTTAAACTTCTCCACATGCTTCATGACATTCTAACCGAGATACATTTGGAGTTAGATTGTTCAGTTGTCTCCCAACATACATAACATCGATCTTACTTACACTGTCAGTACTCAATTTTTTTTAATGACTCGTCAAAACTGGTCATCAGTTTTTGCAGAGATATTAGGGGATTCCGCTGTAAAACATAAGTCGTCCACGTACCTTATTGCTGTAACTATATGGCATAAAACTTTGTTACGTGCCTTCATTCGGTCTAGGTTGAAAAATTTACCGTCAGTTGTTAGTACGGACTACGGAAGTGTATAAAGATGCCTTTTGGGATGTTATGTGTGTGGCTCATAAAGTATGTTAACAACCCATTACGTCCCCACTGCAGAGGCACGGATCTCTTCCCATTACTCGGGAAGGTTGGGCCATACTCCACACACGGGGGCCAAGTCCGGATTGGTGGAGGTTGTAGGGCTAGTGGCCAACCCCAGTGTAAGAACATTTCAAGTCGCCTATAAGAACTCCAACGTGGCTTAACGACTGCCATCTAGCGATAGCAGCCGGCACCAACGGCTTAACGTGGCTTGCGAAGCATGGAAACGGTCGAGATAAATGCCACTAACAGTCATACCCATCCAGGTAATGACCGTGTCTGTAGTCAGTTAACCTTCTTGATCGACTTGACCACGCAAGCCGCACTGAGCCACGACCGCTTCTCATATAAAGTATATTTTTTTAAATTAACATAAATTTGCTTAAATATATTATTGAACATAGCTTTTGGTCATACCCAATCATGGCAATTTAGTAGATCCTATCCATTGCTTTTATTAAACAAGTCATTTATGGATCAGATTTGTATTCCAAAGTACCGACGGATTATTTGTTTTCGATGTAAATAATATTTTCCTTCACGATTATAAATAATTTAAACACTTATATTGCATTTCTTAAGTTAAGTGAATTTGTAATTCTTTTTGAGAAATAAATATCTCAAACCGTGTATGGATCTTACAGCTCAAATTTTTATTGTTGACATGATTTTTAATGGAAATTAAGTGTTAAAAAAATATGTGCTGAAGTGAGTTTCTTCTGGACTCAACGTTTCTTCTCGCTTCGCAAACATTTCCTGAAACGTTGAGTGTACAAATTCCGCGTGGTAAGGACTTTGTGCTAGATAGAAAAACTATTTTGTACTAGATAAATAACCATTTTTTTTAATATGTTGTCTACGTTTGTTATGTAGGTAGATTTAGTTTAATAAAAATCAGTTGTCATTCACACATCAATGGTGTATCATTGAGCTCCCAATTCCAAATACTTTATGGTGTCAGGTGTGATTTAATTTCGTTGTAAATTGGATAAAAAGTGCATAGTGTATGTCTAAATAATGGCTACTAAACCGGATTCAGAGAATAAACCCGTAATCTCGACTTATACTGCGATTCAACAGCCAGCCGCTTTGCAAGAACATGGCAATATGGCGGTGAATTGGCGTGAATGGATAAATTCATTTAAATATTATTTGATTGCATCAGGCAAAGATACGGCATCACCTAAGGAGAAATGTGGTTTATTCTTACACGTGATTGGAAGATATGGACGAGAAATATATCAAGAATTTGACATTGTCGATAACACCGATTATAAGGAATTGTTAAAAAAGTTTGGGGAAAGGTTTGATCCGAAAAAGAACGTCAATTTTGAGCGACACACGTTTTTTGAAACCTACCAGAAAGATAAAACATTCGACGAATTTCTGAGCGACTTGAAAATTAAAAGTAAGAGTTGTGAGTTTGGTGAGTTACGTAATAGTTTGATACTAAGTCAACTCATACGCGGTCACAGAGATCCTCATATGCGTGAAAGGTTATTGGCAAAATCTGGCTTGGAGTTGGGAGAAGCGGAGACGTGCTGCCGAGCAGCGGAGCGCGCGAGTGCGCAGGCGGCGGCGTGCGGCGGGGCCGACGCGGCCGGCGCGGCGAGCGGCCCGCGCGAGCCCGGCGGCGGCGAGCTGGCCTACGTGAGCGGCGGGCGCGGGAGCCGGCGAGCGCGGGGACGTCGCGCGGCACCGCCCGCGCGCCGCGGCGGCAGCGCCGGCGCCGGTGTCGCGAGCCGGTCGGGGACCGGCACCGGCAGCGGCTATGTAGTGCGACCTACCAACAGTGCGTGTGACAAGTGCGGTGGCTGGCATCCGCGCGATGGCGTGTGCCCAGCGAGAAGTGTTGTGTGTTATAGGTGCGAACGTATTGGGCATTTTGCCCGTTGTTGTAAAGCAAAGTTTATTCGGGAAATAAAGGATTGCGGTGAGGATTACGAGGAGCCCGGTAATGGTGAGGACAGTATGGACGGTGAGTTCTTTATTTACAATATCTCGTTGGATTCTACGGACGGTACAAAAAATTCGTGGTGTGAATCGGTTTATGTTAATGGTGTAAAAATTATTTTCAAATTAGACAGTGGTGCGGATACATCTGTAATGTCACTTAAAAATTACCTACAAGCGGGTTTTAATACTAATGATCTTCAAAAAACTAACATTGTTTTAAAAGAAATAAGCAAAAGTAAATTACCGGTTGTAGGTTATTTTGAAGCAACTTTGAAATATAATTATTTATGTACAAAACAAAAAATTTACGTGTTAAATGTCGAATGTAATAATTTATTAGGTCTTAATGCGTGCACCGAATTGCAATTAATAGCTAGAATAAATTCGCTTGAATCACAATATGAATTGAATAAATCAATCTTTGAGGGCATCGGGTGTTTACCAACAACAATTAAAATTACAATTGATAAAACCGTACCGCCAGTAGTAAATGCGTCAAGAAAAATACCTATGAAGCTTCGCCCGCGCTTGAAGGAGGAGTTAGATAGTATGGAGAAGTTAGGTATTATTGTGAAGGAGGAAGGTCCGACAGATTGGGTGTCTAACATAGTGGTTATCGAAAAGCCGAATAAACAGCTGCGTGTCTGTTTAGATCCTTTACACCTGAATAAAGCAGTCAAGCGTTGTCATTTTCAATTACCCTCTCTGGAGGAAATCGCAAGTGAATTGAATGGGGCAAAATACTTCTCAAAAATTGATGCAAGTAAAGGGTTTTGGATGCTTAAACTTGACTCTGAAAGCTCTAAAATGTGTACTTTCGCTACTCCGTTTGGGAGGTATCGTTTTTTAAGAATGCCTTTTGGCATTAACTGTGCGCCAGAAATGTTTCACTGTGAAATGTATAAGCTGTTTAAGAGAGATGGGGTTGCTGTTTTTATAGATGATTTGCTTGTGACAGGACGCACAAAAGAAGAACACGACGAAAGATTAAGAGAAGTTATGAGAATCGCAGAACAAAATGGAGTGAAGTTTAATAGAGAAAAATGTGTGTTTGGTGTGAGAGAAGTGAACTATTTGGGGCATATACTAAATGAAGAAGGGATGAGGCCAGACAAAAATCGCATCGATGCGATTATAAAAATGCCAGTTCCATCAGATAAAAAAGAACTAGAGAGATTTCTAGGAGTAACAAATTATTTGTCACGATTTATTGAAAAGTATTCGGACACAGCGGCACCACTTAGAGATTTATTGAAACAACATAACGAGTTCTTATGGCAACCGCAGCATGATAAATGTTTTAATGAGTTAAAAAACAAAATTAGCTCAGCTCCGGTGTTACGACACTATTCAACAAGTGACGAGGTAACGCTCTCTGTAGACGCGAGCTCGCGAGGATTGGGCGCTTGCTTGCTACAGAATGGACAGCCGGTCGCCTACGCCTCGCGCACCCTCACGCCTGCAGAGAGTAGGTGGGCGCAGATCGAGAAGGAGCTCCTTGCGATTGTCTTTGGTTGCACGCGGTTCCACCAATATATTTATGGCCATAACCCGGTGACAGTAGAAACAGACCACAAGCCTTTGGAGTCGATATTTAAAAAACCTTTAAATGCCACTCCTACGAGGTTACAAAGAATGTTAATGAGGCTACAGACTTATGCGCTTAATATTCAATATAAACCCGGTAAACATATGTACATAGCCGATACCCTGTCAAGAGCACCATTAGAGAAGGGAAAAAATGAAGATATTTACAACGATGTCGCAATACATGTAAATTTACTGCTAAAAAATCTCAGTGTTTCAGAACAGAAAATAGAACAAATAAAGGAAGAAACAAGGAAAGATGAGACACTCATGAAAGTAAAAAAATATTATTTCTCTGGTTGGCCTACAGATAAAAGAAAAATAGATGATAACCTTACTACTCAGTACTGGACGTTTAAAGAGGAGTTACAAGTGGTTGAGGATATTTTATTTCGTAATCATCAAATAATTATTCCTAGAACGCTGCGAAAAGAAATGTTAGAAAGGATACACGAAGGGCACTTAGGGATAGAAAAATGCAAAAGAAGAGCGAAAGAAGTTATGTGGTGGCCAGGAATGGGAGCAGAGATCGAAGAGCGCGTAACGCGCTGCGACACGTGCCAGCGCCACCGCGCCGCGCAGCGCCGCGAGCCCCTGCGGCCGCACCCCCTGCCGGACCTGCCGTGGCAAGTGCTCGCCACTGATATTTTTGACATCGATCGAGAACACTACTTGCTGGTGGTCGATTATTATTCCAAGTTCGTGGAAGTAGCTCCGTTGGGCACTAAAATGACTACTGCAGCAGTCATTAAAAAATTAAAGAACATTTTTGCAAGATTTGGAATTCCCAAAAATTCCCAAAAGATTTGGAATTCCCAAAGGAAGGCCGAATCAAACTTTCCCCGTTTTCCCTCGCCACCTTTGTGATGCCTCCCTATGCCTCCTGGGCTAACACCCAAGACCACCTAAAGAACAACTATATACCAAGTTTAAATCCTTGATAACACACATAAAACCCAATAGGTAGACACGTGACCGCGGATGATGCTAAGTGGAACATCAGGCAACTGCCATCTATATCTTGTGAATAGTAAAAAAACGTGCCACACGAAAAGAAAAGAAAAAGAGAGAGAGAAACATTGATCCAAAATTAAAAAGAGTTCTCATACAAGATGTTGCACGAAATTCCAGCTATAGCTTAGCTGAATAAAGAACTCGCGGGGTAGCGCGGGCGCCGCGCATGCCGCATCCCCCCGCCCGCGCCCCCGCTTAGCCCGCTCGCGAATTATAATTGTTATTAGATTATTACAGAAACTGTGCAACAGATTGACCGGGGATTTTTCTTAGTCTTAGTTTAAAAAAAATATTACTATTAGATTTCATGAAAATATTCGTAGTGTCTTTAATGTGCAAGGGTTATAATCGAATAAAACTTAATAAAAAAATAAATAACGAAGTCACCTTGGAGATAATTCTCATGGTTATTGGCAGTGGTTATGTACCCCCTCAGACAAAATATCACTCACCTTGCAGTATTTATTTTCAAGTTATAAATTTTTAAATATATTATATTCAATATCTACTCAATGTTTTGATCTCGATCGGGGACGATTATAAATATAAATAAAACGTCTTATAAGAAGCCCTCATGTAAAAAATCACCAGTTTTCTATTTTTTGTTCACATTTAAATTTAATTTTGTTTCTTTAGGGGCTAATTACCGAAAAATTATTAAATACTCATAAGAGATTTTCATGAATTTTCATTTTGCAATTATTTAAGTAACATATTCTAAATTTTCACCCAAAGTGCATTACATGTAACCTACTCCATACAAAAATTCGTAGATTTACTGGACTAATGAGTATATACGCTATTTTAAAAGGAGCACATGCGCTATAGAGGGCGGTGCTTACCTAGATTCGTTTTACAAGCGGGGAGCACAAAAGTCTTGCGATTTTGTAAACGACTAATAGGAGGGACACAAAAAAAAATAAGATGTTCAAGAATGTCCGGGGCATCAAACCTGCTATGGACAAGTTTGAGTAACTTTGAGCCTTTTCATGAGACTCGTGGTTCTACTCACGTGGAAATTGACTGGGGCAGTATTCGTCTGGCTCTGATGTGTCCGCATATGGAACGTGTGGTGCAGAACGCACATGCGCCACACGTATTTGCCGTCCTCGGGCGTGGGCAGCACGAAAACGCGGGATTGCTCGCTGCGTTGGCACTCGATGCTGAACGTGCGCTTGTGGTTGATCACGTTGGTTATGTCTTGCCACCTGGGGAGTGAGGACTGGGGTGTGAGGAGTGAATCACAATCAGTGAGCACATCAACGCTGTCGATCAAATCAAATGTAAAATTGACGTTTGGCGGCAAGATGGTGGTAGCCAGCTAAACCGGCACAGAAAATGTCGTACTACCAAACCAACCGACCCCTAGAAAATGGGACCACGCCGGGAATCGAACCCGCGATCTCCTGATATGAAGCGGGCGGACTAGCCACTAGACCACGGAGGAGATTAAACGCATGTGAGTAGTGAGAAGTGTGGAGAGGCGACGTTACAAAATCCTCGTTGCTATAGCTTCAGCGCGATGCCAAGAGTTTCAATTGTGGATGAATAAAAAAAATCCTAACATCTAGTTCTACTCACTAGGAAAAGGATTTAAAATGTTAAATAAATGAACTTCATAATGTTTAATGAAATTAAGTAATGTTGTTTAATCTGTTTGTTACTTTTACCTCGTGTTTTCCCAAATATTTTTTGTAATAGTGATTAACTGTTCTGATTTCTACGTGGGTTAGATCCCAACCAGAGCAAATATAAATGGAACGAGAAGATTTGACATTTGTTACCTGTACAGATGAGGCGAATCACTGCCCTCCGGTAGAACCCTGATGCCGGTGAGCGAGACAGCAATAGTGACCTCGCTCTGGCTCTGCTGCTCTTTAGCGCTGAACATCTCCTGGCCGTACCCGCGGAGTTGCTGGCACGTCGTAATGAAGCCCTCTTCCGCTTGCGCCTGGGAAACAATACTTATTATACTACGTAAAGAAGGGACACTGCTGCCCCCCATAAGGGATGACGATGCCGAAGATGGAAGCGAAGTGGGCTGACCAAGATTCATCACAATATGGTAGATGACTACTAGTCACTTGAGTTACTTTTTGTCATACGTCCAAAACAACATTTTGTTAAAAATGTTTAAAAAATGTTGAAATGCCTAGACGTGACGTCATAGTTATTCAGCGTCATTTTTGGACTCCTTTTGTGATTTATATTAATTACAATTAAAGATGAAATGGCAAACAAAACATATTTGGTTTTTTTCAAATTTACTGAACTTCAGCTCATAATTTTTTTTTGATGCAGTTATCTAGCTTATAGTTAACATTAATATTTGGCGGCAAGACCTTCGATTAGACGGTAGCTAGCCAGGCCTAGCTCTGAAAATGCACTAGCACCAACCAATCCAAATTCTACAATGCAAAGTTTAGATCCCACCAGGATTCGAACCTCCATCCTCCTGATGTGAAGCGAGCGGCCTAGCAACTACACCACGAAGGCGGTTCGAAATTATATCTTAAATAATTCTACAGACAGGATATAGGTGTAGACTTGACACTGCTTGCACTTCCAACCTATGAGACATTAGGCTATTTGCGCAGGCCTCTTCCACCCTTATCATGCGTAAATCAACATTAATTTATTACTCTCTGAGATAACAACTGTTATGGAGAAATCAGATGATATTTCACGTCTCGAGAGTTATATGAGAACAGTTTTATAAAAAGTAACATTCAAGTCTAAATATAATAAGTATTCATTCGTAAAAATGAAAATTAAATAAATAAAAATTATATTTAAGAAAATGAATCATTCGTAGAATCAGCTTTATTTGCTAATAGGTGTGTTTGAGGAATGTCTCGGTAAACACTGTAATCGGTAATCACTTGATAAGAAATAACAGAGTAGGTATTTCTTAAAGCGAGGAAACGTAAAAGCCAATGCCCCTTTTATTGGGTAATGAATGATAAACAAGGAAAACTAGTTTGAGATGTAAACAGTTTAATTAATGATGTTTATAGATTTTAAATTAGGAAATACTATTTTATTTATTTTAAGACCGATTTAATATTAAGACTTAACCTAGTATACTTTATGTTCCAAAAGGTTGAAATAAAAACAATACAATACAATTAATTTATGATTTAAAAAAATATAAGATTTGGAATGATTGCCTTGAAGAAATTGATATCTTGCCATAAGGCTGTCCACTAAAACACTCAAGAATTACATATTTTTGCTTTTAAGAAGGCGCACAGTTTTAAAGTCATATTTTTGTTTACTAAGTTAAAAATTCCACCTCTTGGGATTTCTTTCCTGAATTAATATTTCAGGAAATGTGAGGAACATCAGAACATTAGAAAAACATTCACTAAAACCCCTTTTAAAAATTTGTCATGCATGACTAATATCTAACCTCACTCTGCCTCAAATAGGGAAATTCAGTAGAGTAAATAGAAAGAAAAGCATAAATAAAATTAATTAATGTTAAATACTGTATATTATTATATTCCTCCTTGTCTCTGGTATTAACTTACTAGACACATAATTTAAATCTATAACTTCTATATTATGTTATTTACTTATCAACCACTGGGTCAGACAGGTTAAAGGATAACAAACAGCAGTTATTTAAGTGTAATTTGAACGTACAAACAGCAGAACCTCACATGACGCGGCAAGAGGTAAAAGTTATGAAAACAATATCCATCTATGTCTGTTGCAGTTGAACGATACATGGTCAGACAGTTTCATTAAACATATGTACATAAACTTATATTCAAGAAGAAGTTTTTGTGAAGTGAATTACTTATAATTGTTATTGCATGTGATGTGATAATTTAATTATAAATTATGCATTGGAAAGTCATTGTTAATTCATGTTTACAGTCGAAACTGGAGTAACTATTACTGATAACAATCTCACTTAATTATAATATATAAATGACATATTTGAGAATTTTGAAACAATAGGGTAGATGGCTGAATCCAAAATAAATTATCAAATAATGACCTTATTTGATAATTTATTTTGGATTCAGGGTGTCCACTCAAAATTCCCAAAATAATTCCCTGACATTTCCCTGACTTTCCCTGACCAATTTGTAAAACTTCCCTGACCCTTATAATCCATTTTAGTCCCGTTTTTCGATATTTTCTTTTAGAAGATTTGATTTGATTGCGGTTTGCTTTTATTTTCATCTGAAGACGCATTCGCAATTTGCCATAATTGGCTTTAGAGCAGCTAAACATGCTTTAAACAAAGGGGTTTTCGTTGCATCTCCTAATTTTTTTATTGTGGTTTTCTGGGAACCATGTCATCTAATACAAATTGGCTCACTTTATAAAAAAAAATGTGCTCAAGACGGGGATCATTTTCCAACCATCTTAGATGAATTTCTATGCTGTGGAAATGAAGAGCCTCCAGTGATAGCATAGTAAAGAGCTCAACGTGCTGGACTGTCTTTGAATAGCTCGTACATAGGTTTAAATACATATATGTCCCACCTATTATGCTGATGACCTGTCTCACAGCCCTAGTTATTGTAAGTTGACCACAGACTTTAGTTTCGAGTAGAGTTTTCGCGCTCTCCTACTCCACAGGCCAACATCCTGGAAAATTCCAAATGTGCAACTAGTTCCCAAAAAGGGGGATAGAACTGACCCGTCAAATTACAGGCCAATAGCTATTAATAGCTTTCAAAAGTGGTGAAGCGCTCCTAGCATATCTAGAAGATCATGAGTTATGACCTTATCAATGACCGCCATTACGGGTTTCTTCATGGCCTGTATATAGCTAAGGCGTTCGACAGGGTCTGGAATAAAGGCATTTCTTTCAAAATTATCAGCATACGGTCTACCCGTCAGATTGTGCAATTGGATAGCCAGCTTCCTATGTGACAAGAGCATTAAAATGCTTTGTGACAGCTGGTCCTCTGACACTAAACAAATTAATGCTAGTGATCCGCAAGGTTCTGTACTCTCACCAACTCTATTTCTCCTCCATAGCAATGATCTCCTGCAAATACGCGGTATTCATTGCTATGCAGATAACAGTATGGATAATGTGCAGTACACAGGCCGAACAAATATCCCACGGGCTAGGTGGAGGAGAGTCGTGACAAGATTGTGTCTGAAATCGAAGAGACACTATACTAAAGCATGTCTCCGAATGTGGATAAGATAAACTTCTGTTTTAACCCCACAAAGACGCAAGTCTGCGCATTCATCACCAAAAACGTACCTTTTACTGTGGCGCCTCAGTTCAAAGGAACAATGCTTGCTGTTGCTACGAGCATTGGGATCCTAGGTGTTGACATTTCTAGCGACGCCCAACTTTGGGGTCACCTCGATGGCAAGGTTACACTTGCAGCGAAAAAACCTGGAGTGCTCAATAGAGCAAAGTGGTACTTCAGAGAAAACAGACAGACTGGTATGGTATACAAAGCTCAAGTGAGGCCGCATATGGAGTACTAGTACTGCTCACATCTCTGGGCAGGACCACCAAGTATCAGCTGAACCCCTTCGACTCCTCACAGCGACACACGATCAAAATTGACGACAACCCGAAGCTCACAAGTGGTCTAGAACCGGCGCTTATACAATGGCTTGTGTTCTGAGGAACTGTTCGACATTATGCCTACAGCACAGTTTTATCACCGCACCACTCACCATCAGAGTGGCATTTATCCCCACCAGCTAAAGCCAAATTGGTATCGAACCGTAAGGTTTCAGAGGTGTTTCTTACCTAGAACCCTCAAGCTATAGAATGCGAAGTCATGATGTAGATCACTAATAACTTTTAAAAAAAAGTTCAAAGTCTGGGTTAAATATTAGTAAGACATGGAAATATCAGATTAGAGCATGGATGTTTCCCTCAATAACGTTCATTGGGAAAAACTCAAATATCCCTGACTTTTCCAAGTTGCCAGGTCATTTCCCTGACTTTCCCTGACCACCAAAAGCTTCCCTGAATTTTCCCTGACTTCCCTGACTTTTCCAGAAAGTAGACACCCTGTCACCTTATAGCTCTTTTATTGATATTGTATGTGAGGTAAGCACACGTCACTAACAGCACAGTTTATTGTGCCACATGATAAGAGTAAGTTGCTACCATAGGATGTTTACCTGAGACATGTTATGCAGTGACATGTGATGCTGTATAACTGCTGCCGTCAGCCATTCTAGCCGCCCCGTCTCAGCCAGGGTACTCCCATCAATCAGCTGCCCTCCATCTAGCATTTGCTTTGGAAAAGTCAGGAGATTCTTCAAATACTCCACTGTATGTCGCTCACGGTCATGGTTCCCGTACTCCGCTTGTCGACTGTATGAAGCTAGGACCACTGCTTGTTGACAATCACAGATTATACGCCCCTCGATTAGATCATTCTTTAACTGTAAGAAATAGTGGTACCGTGTCACCTCATCTGTTATCAAGCTCGTGCCTGTGACGACATAGTACATGACACGTAGGTACAGTTGATGGGAGGAGGCATGTTTGTCCAATTGGCGCTTCAGAGGTCGGTCCAGCTGCACCCATCGTGGTTGTTGACTTCTGTTTATATAGCGAAGGCCGAAGAACTCTGGTTGATTGATAGTCTGTCGCTGGCAGACGTTATCAAGGCACTCCTGGCCAGTACTGTCGACGGACAGCGTGCAGTCTGCCACCCCGCCATCTAACAGTTCAACACTGATCACAAACAAACTCTTGGAAGCCACATTGTACTGCCGCGTCTTCTTCAACTTCAACTTAAAAGGCATCTTCCACTATTCCACTGCCTTCCGACACGATTAACAATTACATCACATAGGAAACAAACGTTATATTATTGCTTTTATGGCAGGAATGTACGGCGACGTCCGTTACGCGCGCTACATATAAATCGCATTTCTGATTAGATTTGACTTGTTCAAGTGGAGCCAGATGACTTGGAACGCACGGAGAAGGCGTTGCCGTGTGTATATGGGCAAAAACCAATAAAAAATATATAAGTAAACACAAAACGAAATAATAATAAATTCACAACTACAGCATGACCACCGCAAATCCACAATGATAATTTGACAACTGACTGCAGCAAGCGGGTTTGACGTGTGACTGACGTTTCCTTGATAAGTGTTGTCATGAGTGATTTCAAACTTCTACTATGTTTCGTGATTCTATTTTTTTTTAAGGAATGTGTTCTATTGTTGTATCTAGACTTTATTGTAATACACTTTCGTAATTTTTACCCTCATACTTTATTTTTAAAATAATCAAAGACTATTTTTTACAAGGTAAGTTACAGATACAAAAACCACTTAAGGGTTAAAATGCTATGTATACTTCATTCCAATCAAAAAAAAGCAAAAGGTAAACAAACATAGTATGCAGATGACATTGACATGTGTCAGATCCATAGTAAGTTTGTTTACGTTTTGCTTTTTTTTGATTGGAATGAACCATATGTTATATACTAATAGCCTATTGTATTTCAGACCGATTGGTTCTGAAACGAGACCTTTCTGCCCTCACCCCTTACTCAAAGAGCGGCTTAACTGATTCAAAGATAAATGATAATTGATGAGCTGATTTTGGCCTAAATTGAAGTCTTTTTGTTTTGGAAACATTATTTGCTTAGTGTTGTTACATATATACAAAGCGGATATAAATATTAGTAAATGGACCAATGATCTTACAAGAGTGAATCAAAAATCAAACCACAAAAATTGGTAAATAACATTTATTATAAAAATATTTTTTTTATCTTACACACGATTTCAACAAATAATTTAAGCACTTAAGTATCTACAAAACCTTGCCCACTTAATAAAGCATTCTCGTCTTTTATTCAAATTAAAAACAATAACCATAAACGCAAAGGAAATCAGAATATGCCGTCAAAATATTGACACCATCATCAATATTCTGTGTAAAAAATGTACAATAAAAAATAATCATTAATGTACAGTTGTTGTCCTCTGTGAGTGTGAGTTTGACGTAGTTTCGCTCATCCCCAAGTTGACCCAATCTCGGGGCTCCCTCAGTACTCGCGTCAGTTTCTCTTCCGGAGAATTCAGCTTTGGCTCATGCATGTATTCCCATTTCTGAAACAATTAATGACGCCGACTTAAAAAGTTATGCTTTGCACGTTAAGCACGGGGTTTTTTTAATACAGAGTTCTAGAAGTAAATATACATTACAACTCTGTGGTAAAAACCCCGCGCTTGGTGCATTAATTATGCTTGTTTTTAAGTTACTTTTAAAACGTAATAAGAAAAACGCCATTATACCAAAATGCATCACATCAAGAAAAAGACTAGGCTGCCCACGCAAAAAAAAAAACAATTTCCATGGAGATTTACTCACAGCGTTAAGCGGCAACGACATGAGTATCGACTCGTATCTGGCCTCAGGCGTGTGGAGTCCGAACTTGGTGCCTCTGTCGTAGATCAGATTGAATTCCACGTAGCGCCCGCGACGTAGCAGCTGCCACTGCCGCTCCTTGTAGCCGTATGCGTCGTCTTTGTGCTTTTGAACTGTTAAAATTAGTGATTTTTTTGGTGTTGATCAATCATTATATATACAATGGTTTATGATGTTTTCTCTCATGTCATATACAGGGTGTAACAGAAGTGTGTGACAATACTTCAAGGTTGGCTTTTACCTATCAAACTGAACAACTTTTGTTCTACAACTTTGTTGAAATCGCAAAAATTTTTTTGGACTTTTCATACCAACTTGGTTCGCCAGCTGATCGATTTGTATGAAAAGTCCAAAAAAATTTTGCGATTTCACCAAAGTTGTGGAACAAAAGTTGTTCAGTTTGATGGATAAAAGCCAACTTTGAAGTATTGTCACACACTTCTGTTACACCCTGTATATTTCTAAAACAGAACAACTACAAAATTACCATGTTACAACGTTTAATTTACATTGTTATAAAAATATATTTTTCGCGGAGAGAAAAGAACCTTAACACATTGTTTAATTGCATAGTTGCGTTTCTTTAAAGTAGATTTTTTCTACTTAGGTAGTAAATAAATTAATTCAGGTATTTTCAGAACCAACTGTTTTGGTAGTCACAAATCGAATATAAGTATCGGGCATTATTTATAGCTTTTGTCCTGAATGAGTTTACATAAATGATATAAATTATCGAAGATCTTCAGTGATCAACTGAACAAAACTTACCCAAAGGAATGTAACTGGGTATTACAGCTTCAGCACACGACTTTACGAATTGGAAAGCGGACTGCTGATCTGGATAATCTATGTCATCAAAGAATATTCCTCCTAATCCTCTCCTCTCCCCTCGATGTGGAATATTGAAATAATCATCGCACCATTTTTTGAACCTGGAAAAAAGATTTTAATAAAGTAGTAAAAATTTTAATATAGCAACTCTAATCCTATTTTTTGGAGGGTTGCCAATATAAAAGATTTTCTACTATTTTGGTAGTTTCAATATTCCGTAGGTGCCAACGGGACCCTTCCACAAAATGCGTATTTTTTGTGCGCGAGTCTGACTCACACGTAGCCGGTATTATTTAAATATACTCACTTTGCATAATATGTTTTGTCATGAGCATCGCAGGCCTGTTTCAAGGTCATGTGGAAGTGCATCGCATCCTCTTCATTCAGGTAGTACGGCGTCAAATCGGTGCCACCTCCGAACCACCATTGTACACCTACAAAATTAAATTAACATCAGACAACCAGCTTCTTTTGCTCCAGAGTGGAAAAGGTGAGAAGAATTGTTGCAAAAATGCGGATGCTACGTAGGTACAAAAATATTAACAAAACTAACTAGATAGATGGTTAGATTAGCTTTAGTCGTTTGGCTCACAATGGCGACCGCCAGCCGCAAGACGTAGACGGTCACGACCAGGCGGACTGGTGATCTAGTCATGCTTGCAGGAAGCCGCTGGATGCGTCTCAACGCATAAAGTCCAATACGCAAATAAATTGTCCAAACTGCAGTAATTCAGATTTGGTCGAACTTTTTATGTTAGTTATAGTGTATTTGTGAATGATTTTGTACATCACCGTTTATGTTCTCCAAATGTTTAATAAAATAAAATAAAAATAAACTCAGAACTGTGCTGAATCCATGGTTTAAGCCACTTTCGTAATGTCAAATACGCATAAAGTTCAATATGCAGATTGTCCAAACTGCACTAGTTCACGCATTTGGTCTAACTCAGAACTGTGCTAAAACTGTGTGGGGGAGGCCTGTTGCCTAATGTCAAATAAGCATAAATTTCAATATGCAGATTATCCAAACCGCACTAATTCACGCATTTGGTCTAACTCGGAACTGTGCTAAATCCATGGTAGAAGCCACTTCCATAATGTCAATATAACAATAAGTTCAATATACAGATTGTCCCAACTCGGAAATTCACGTATTTGGTCCAACTATGCCTGTTTTCAGCAGTGGACGTCTGGCCACTCTGATTTTTGGAACAATTATGATGAGCATCCTCTATACCAGTGTTTTTCAACCTGTGGGTCGCGACCTCCCGGGGGGTCGCGAAGCCTTTTTCAAGGGGTCGCGGGTAAAAGAAAAGTAAGTGTTTAGAGGTCCTACACTGCAATGACATAATACAATTTCAGTGAGAAGGCTGGGCCTGTTTGTTTTTTATCAATTTGTCAAAACGTGGTTATATTTTGGAGACGTTGATAAGTAAATCACTTTCTAATTGAAGAAAATTATAAACGTAGTCATTCAAATCCCTAACATTTTGTATGTTTATGGCCCTAGGGGGATCGCAAGAATTTTTTTACTTGTAAAGGGGTTGTGTATTAAAAAAGGTTGAAAAACACTGCTCTATACGAACCGTTCTTATCGGTGACCTCAAAGTAGCGGTAGTTGAAGTGTATGGTGGGAACCATCGGGTTGCGCGGGTGGATGACGGCGCTCACTCCCGCCGCGAAGAACGGCAGCTCAGAGTTCTCCAGGGTCTTGCCTCTGCGGAGAAGAATGATCTTAACTTTTAATCCCTGAAGCAATAGTTATGTTTGAAGCTGATTTAAAATCCATGTGTGTCTCTATTTGGCATCGTAGCTTTGCAATAAGTGGACCAAATTGTAATGCGGCTTTTTTGACTTGATTATAGGTTTCATTGCAGTAGTTCTTAGACTTCTTAGCTATGTTTGCTGAAAATAGGTTTTCGTTTCAGAGTTATTTTACTTTTACTGTTTTTTTTTTAGGTAATATAGTTTTGTTATAGTGAAATCATTAAGACAACGGAAACTCAAAATCAAAAATTAAATTGGATTTTATTTTATAAAATTTTACTAAAATGAGGGTTCGTGAGGTAAGCCATGGGTTCTCTTGTAAAGTTGCAAAACCATTTCAAACAAACTGCATACATATTTATTAAATAGTCTCTGTAAAGTTGCCAGAATAAATAAACAATGATAATTAAAGTTCATTACTACTGGTTCTGTTAATTGCTTCAACTCTTTAGCTTTAAATTAAAAAATATATATATTTGTCGGCAGACAGCCAGAGGGACGTCCCAAATTATCACGTCATCATCATCATCAATCAATTCACAAACTTTTTGACCTATGATCCACAATAAACATATTTGAGTTTGAGTTTGAGTTCAGAATCGGATATTGTGGTTACCAAGATCCATAATATGCGGGTTCGATTTACTGTAAAACACGAAACGTTCAACACTAATGCTTCTAACCAACAGTTATAATTGGTTACAAATCAAATAGGAGCACACTGATGTAATAATCAATCACACAAATCCGTTCTTGGTGCACGCGTCCATTCGAACTGCCGTTGTTTTTCGCGAAACCCTCAAAATCCGTTATCACGCTTAGTTATCAGTGCGGCCGGTAGGGGGCGCTCGGGTACTGATTCGATCCATTGCTCTTTACTGTATCCCAGGCGCCGACATATTAATTTATTAACATGGGAGTGGAGACTGAACAAAACAAAAATTAACATCAGAGTGAAGGTCTGTTAGTTGAGATGATGACGTACCTGCTCCTCATCTGCTGAACAGCAGCCGGCGGCAGCTTGCCCGACACCACGGATATATTGACGCCCGCCTTCTCGTAGACGCGGCCATCCTGCAGCACGCACGTCACCCCCCCGCCGCCCTCTTTCCGCGTCCATCGGTCCACTTTGAACTTCGCCTCCTGGGCAGGAGAAAGGGAGGATGTTTGGTTTTCCTATTATACTCGTATTAGGGAGGAACCTTGTATTTCTCAGTCATAAAACGTTACCACACGTTTCAGGAAAAAATAATAATCGTAAAGTAAAGAGCTTTAGTGTATTCTAAATATTTCTTTCGAGATTATTTCATTATGTCTTCTCTAGCCTTATAAGTTAAACCTTACCTTACATAAATACTACCATTAACCGTTTACTGTATTTCAATGTGTCGAATTTCGTAATTGGCTATATGTATAAATTGTAATATCACAAAATTATAACAAATGAAAAGCTGTGTTTGCGATAAATAATAAATAGCCAAATATGGATATAATTAATATGTATGATTAAATAACAAAGATGTACTGTCAGGCGATGATCATTCTGGAAAAATTTGTTAAAGAACCGTCAATTTCTATTTGCATTTTTTATGGATCAATTAGCGTTTAAATATGCTTGACTAGGCTATAAATTATCAGTAACATTAATCTACCATTTGCCACTTTTCAGCAAATGAAAAGGCATACTATGTATATTAGAACAATTACGATCGCCCTACATATAAAATATGTTGCATTAATTAAAGTCACATAAAACCAATGCTGAGAAGTGACTGTTCAAAACAGGGACGTATTTTAGATTTTTACGCCCTGGGCGAATACGATCGGGCCGCCCCTTACCCTCCATAGCCAAAGAAAACAACAGTAAAACAGAATTAAATACAGAAACGAGCTTATATGCTGATTACAATGAGCGACAATGCGACATTTGTTTTGAAAAATCATCAAAATCAACTGCGTTCGTTAAATCAGCCTCAATGTTGAGGATTGCGAAATAATTGAGTCGTTTCTCATTCATGCGAGAGCGCATATAATTTTTAATTCTTTTCAACACTGAAAATGAGCTGTGATCAACTCGATGAAGAAAGGAAGCAATCACCGAATGGTAAGAGGTACATTGAATCTAAAAATCAAGCTGGAAAGATGTCGACTAATGAAGCCCACGCTCCGACCAGCGCTTATCCAGCTCCAAAATCCCGATAACTTTCAGTTCGAGTTGTAAAACCGCTTCGAATGGCTAGGAGACTGCGAAAATATGGACGATTACTACGACAGGTTCGAGCAAATTGTATAAAATACTGGGAATAAATAAGGCTTTTAAAACCAGCCGTTCAAAATTAACATCTCTGATCACATCAGCAACCTCATAGAGGAAATATGAAGCCTGAAGATGCTTGTCAGTATCAGTGACTAAACAGACAGGTCTCCAAGTCCTTGACTCGCGATATATGCCAATTTAATACTAATCGTATTAAAGAGGCTATCGAGCGCAATAAAGGGTCAAAAGTATTGGCAAGAGACCTGTCTGCTGGTCAAAGCCAATTGACAAAGCTGGAGACTGACGATGGGAGAATCGTGTCGTACAACCCTGACCTATTAGAAGAGGTCGAGAATTTCTACGGACACTTATACAAAACGACACGCTTACCTGTCAGTAATCTGGCTGAAGACCCGAGAGCCAGACTGACCTGAAACATACAGAAGATATCCCTAACGTCAGCCTGTGCGAGATTAGAATGTCTCCCAAAAAGTTTAAGAACAACAAGGAACAACGGGTGATGATGGAATTACGACTGAGCTTCCGAAAGCAGGTGGAGAACCGGAACTTATAGGTCTTCAGAGGCTGTTTAATTGCGTCATGCTCGAAGGACGAACGCCTACAGTATGGCACAGAGGTTGGTTACACCAGAGACAAATGGTTACACTCTCTCCAACGGAGCCAAATTGACTATCGATATATCGAAGTATTGGAGTGCCTGTATGAAAACGCCACCATGTTGATCCGCCTCCAGGATCAGAATTCGAAACTGGGTGCAGCGTGGGGTAAGACAGGGAGACATTACATATATCTCCAAAACTCTTCACCGCTGCCCTGGAAGACGTTTTCAAGCTTATGGACTGGAGAGGACTCGGTATTAATATCAACGCCGAGTACGTAACTCACCTTCGATTCTCTGATGATATGATCATGATTCATGGCTAAGACCTTCGAGGACTTAGGCACAATTCAATGCCCGATGGACTAGTCTCCCAACAAGTGGGTCTCAAAATGAACAGGGCCAAGACAAAAATTATGTAAAATATCCGCCCACTCCTCTGAATGTTGGAGACTCTACACTCGAAGTAGTTGACGAATGTATACCTGGGACAAACTTTTCAGCTAGCTAGGTTAACTTAGAGAAAGATATCAATACTCATCGAGACTCCCGCGCCCGTGTAAATTGTACATTACCTAACATTTTTCGCAGTCAGCTAATGAAAAAATGAGAGTTTATGGAGAACTGGGCGGGCCGCCCCTTGAGACGGGCCGCCCCGGGCATTCGCCCGAATGACCCTATGGAGAATACGTCCCTGCTCCCAACAAGTGGGTCTCAAAATGAACAGGGCCAAGACAAAAATTATGTAAAATATCCGCCCACTCCTCTGAATGTTGGAGACTCTACACTCGAAGTAGTTGACGAATGTATACCTGGGACAACCTTTTCAGCTAGCTAGGTTAACTTAGAGAAAGATATCAATACTCATCGAGACTCCCGCGCCCGTGTAAATTGTACATTACCTAACATTTTTCGCAGTCAGCTAATGAAAAAATGAGAGTTTTTGGAGAACTGGGCGGGCCGCCCCTTGAGACGGGCCGCCCCGGGCATTCGCCCGAATGACCCTATGGAGAATACGTCCCTGGTTCAAAAGTTTATTTTGGACCTCACATTCCTTCTCTTTCCGTAAACACTTCTCAAAACAGCAAGCATACGATTTCTATATTATTTGTATATTATTAGATACCCTAAAAGTATGTCTATATATATCCCATTTTCAAATAAAATACAATATTATTCATTTAATTTCAACAAATTAAATATTATAATTAATATAAAGTGACAGACACAACGTAACATGAAGAACAAGGCTGCATATCTTCATACATAATTATAGCCAATACTCATTTGTTACAACACAAAAAAACATCTGTGCATATCAAATTTGCTTCAGCTATTTATTTGAATTTGTAACCATACAATTGTTTATTTAGCATTTGACACCAGTATCAAAAATAAATAAATTGTAAAATATCATTAGCTGAAACATAGATAGGTTGTACGTAGACATGTACTGACCAGTTGGTACCTTTTATAGTAATTGAAAATCATATGAAAATAAAATACTGGAATGACAAAAATTCAACAAAGACACCAATTTATCTCTTCTAAGTTATTACATCAATCAGTTAAAGAAATTTTACAAAACTACAACTACAAAGTACTTAAGTAATCAACATTTTCCATCAATCAATCAATCCGGACCGATTTCAGCCTCAGCGACTGCAGTCATAGATTGGAGCGTTGTTCATGTGCTCTTATGTGACTGACATAGCCTATTTTTGCGTGAATGTACGGACACACTCACAGCATGTCAGTATTTCTCCGACGAAATGTGTGAGGAAAACTTATGTGCTGACATTCAAAGTGAAATGATGGGTGAAAATTAATTATAGTCAGCAATATTAGAACTAGCAGGTAAAATTAATATTCTGTAATTAAAACATAATACTTACAAATTTTTTTGAATATCTCAACTATCTATTGTAAGCGATTTTTTACCATCAATCAATTATTTGACATGATAAAATATAGGAAAATTTATTTAATTTGAGTTAAAACTCTTGCATCAAAAATGCATATAAATTATAAACCTCATACCGGTGCCATCATGAAGACATCATTGTCAAAATCATAATCATCAGCTGATTTTTCATCCTCCCACGCCTACAACAAACAAATTGATTCGTCACTCCAAAATTATTCTAATGGACTATTATAAACGGTTACAGATTTGTTCCAAAAAGAATAAATGAGAAGTTTTTTAAATGTTTGTTTCACTGATTGCTACACATAATTAGTAACTATTTCTTAATCTGTGATATAATGTTCATAGTACATATTTCCTCACCCATACAACATTATTGTAAAACTTACCTAAAAACCTAAAATTCAGCTTGCAGAAAGAGCTAATGACCACATATACCTTATGTATGATCCTACAAAGATTATACAGTATAAATCTTATTATATTGTAGTTTCATTAGCAAATTTTTGGCACACTTTACCCAATGCATTTGAGGTAAAGCTCCATTCATCATTTTAATGAATTGTTATAAAAATTTGCAATACCAACCTTATCCTCTTCACTCTCGAGTGCTCGACAGAACTCTGCCTGTATCCTCATAATAAGCAGCTCCATCTGTGTTTTCATGTCATCCAAGTTATTCTCCAGGTGTTCAGCGGGAGTAATAGGGATAGCCATGTACTGATCCAGCTGAAGTGTCTCCTTCATGTCTGTGTTTTTCTTCCACTGGCCGAATACTGTGAAGCCCGAACCAAATATTGCTGCACAGTAGAATCTGCAAGCAAGTTATATGTAACTGCAGGTTACTAACATAATCTTTTTCTTACTGTGTGCAGCACTAGGCAACTGTAATCTATCCTTTGTAATAACACGATAAGAAGAAGATTGTGTATGTGTGTGGTTTGGTAAACAGCTAAATTCAAGAAAACATATTTGAAAACATAATATATTCATACACTATGAACTATTTCAATTATTCCGATTCAAACCACTTGAGACAGGCACTCCGAACAAACGTACTATCAATCAAAATGATAATAGTAGCCACGAAACACAACTGTATTGCGTTTCAAAATTAACTCGTAAATCAAGTTAAAGGAGCACATATCAGACGAAATATTCATTCAATAATGAGTAGAACAGTAAAGATACATTCTTAGCCGGATGATTAAAGTTGATTACAGGGTTTCTCTTTTAAACGAAGGTTAGCACCCATTGAAAAAACGTAAACAAACATAATTGTTTATAATCACTCACTTTAACGGCCGACTCTTGAATTTTCTGTAGCTGCCTACATAGCTGAGGGTTTGGAAGCTCCTCACGACCACTTTGTAAGACATTTTTTGCTGGAATTTCGATGAAATACGCGATTATGCGGCGCTTGGTGTTGTTTTGATACCGAACCGAAATGAAAGAAATGTCAAATGTCAAAAAAATGTGTAGCTGTCAGCTTGCTGTCAGCTGGGTGTAGTGATGTAAATGCTTAGAAGATTGTTACTTGTTGAGTTAATATGAATATAATAGTTATATACCATAACGATTGACTGTAACAATAAACAGCAATGGGTAACAGAGAAGTCATCATTGCTTATCTTAGAGCAGTGTTTTTCAACCTGTGGGTCGTTTTCAAGGGTCGCGGGTAAAATAAAAAATGAGTGTTTATAGTCTTACACTGCAATGAAAAAATACGATTTCAGTAAGCCTATTTATTTTTTAACAATTTATCAAAACGTGGTTATATTTTGGAGACATAAATAATTAAATCATTTTATAATTGAAGAAATTCTTAAACGTAGTCTTTTAAATCACTATCATTTTGTATGTTTATGGCCCTCAAGGGGGGGGGGGGGGGCAAGAATTTTTTTATTAACTTGCAAGGGGGTCCGGTATTAAAAAAGGTTGAAAAACACTGGCGTAAATAAATACTATTTACTGAACCTTGTAAAGAAAACGAAGACTAGATGCATTTTTTCGATTAAACTAAAAAAAAATTTGAAACGAAATGTTAATACAAACCTAGGGAGAGAGCAAGAACGTTGCGTCTCATCAATTCTTGAACAACGAGTTTAGGCACTAATGGTCCCATTTTGCGATTTGATAATTCGTGCCACTTTTTAGAAAGACACTTTTCTATGAAGGCGTACGTAAGATTTTGACCGCTTATAAAATAAGAAAAAATCAATAAAGTTTTGCAAGCAGCAGATGCCCTAGGGCAGTGTTTTTCAACCTGTGGGTCGCGACCCTCCAAACCTTCCTAAAGGGGTCGCGGGAAAATATAGGTCCTACACTACAATGAAAAAATACGATTTCAGTGAGAAGGCTGGTCCTGTTTATTTTTTAACAATTTGTCAAAACGTGGTTCTATTTTGGAGACGTTTATAAGTAAATCATTTTCTAATTGAAGAAAATTATAAACGTAGTCTTTAAAATCACTAACATTTTGTATTTTTATGGCCCTACGGGGGTCGCAAGAATTTTTTAACTTGTAAACCTTTTTTAAGACCCGGGTATTAAAAAAGGTTGAAAAACACTGTCTTAGAGTACAAAGAGTATTATGTGACCAATGGCGCTATATTTTAAAGATTTCGCGTCACAGTCTTTAGCCAATTTTTTTTTCAGTCATATTTAATTGTCATTTTTTTAAATATATCTTTCTATTTTTTGCACTGGTTCAACATTTCCTCGTTTAGTTAATTTTGGTTCAATTTTATTATTCGTTTAGTAAATCACTTTTCATATTTCTCAAACAAAATCAGTCAGCTGGTTGATCAACTTCAAAATTATGGAAATTTCAAAAAGGTATTTACTCCTAATATTTAGATTACAATGATGGATGATAGTTATGATTAAGGATAAGCCAAATTCAGTTCATTACGCATTAACGATCTGCAGTTGTTTTCACTTAGTTACTTTATTTAATCGTAACATGATTTTTTTACAACTTTTTAATTCAAAAATTCAGATATTGCCTAAATGCACAGAAGTATAGGCACCTATCCGGATATATTTACAGCGTCCAAAAAGTTATGATTTGTAATCGTGTTAACCGAACCAAACTACAGATGAATAGGTATATCTTTGGTAAAAGCCACATTCGGCACATCGTCAGTAATTATATTGTTTTTTATACTTATAAAAAATGGCATAAACACAAAAACAACAGCCCATCAAGTGATAGGCGAATAAAACTCAGCGGAATATCCTCACTATAAGTAAACCAGTCATGTAACAGTACTATTTGCAACAGTTATCGTCATCCGTCCTTGATCGACCCATCACTACTTGATGTATATGTCATCCATGTGTCACCATCCGTCACGTCACCGCGATGTTTATCGGAGAGCGCAGCCTGCTGGCCCCGAGCGGTACTAGTTATCAGCTGGTTGATATTTTGTAATTTTTCTTCCGCAAGGTCCGCCTTCATGCGCAATATGTGTTTGTCTCTTTTCTAATCGCAGGCAGCATCGCATCGATCGGGTGCGTCGCGCTCTTTCCGGCCAGTGTATCGGCCTCCGTGGCGGCCGACGGTGTCAGCAGGAGTGTACTGCGCGTGTGTGAACTGTTGTTCTGTCGTTCCGCTATCGATCCGTCACCGGGACCGCATTGCCGTACATTCCAGAGGCGGTGCCTCGCCTAGTTTTGTGTTTTCGTCGATCGGCCGCGTGCTTGCGTCGGCGGCGGTGGCCGGGGTACAGCCCTGCGCAGTGAGGACCTGGAGCGCGGGACCTCCGACCGCCAAAACC
The DNA here is from genome assembly GCA_958295455.1 of Coleophora deauratella. Lineage (NCBI taxonomy): Eukaryota > Metazoa > Arthropoda > Insecta > Lepidoptera > Coleophoridae > Coleophora > Coleophora deauratella. Next base: position 15,205,923 of record OY282405.1, read on the forward strand.
GGCTCGCGGGTCGCGGCGGACGGCTGTGATGTAGCCGGCCCGACCGCTGCACAAAGGATCCGCGTTCGTACTCATTCGCGATGAAGAAATTCACGTTCAAGGGGGTGCTGGACGGGTTCCGCAGCTCCGTGCAGGCGGCGCCGCGCGGCACCGACCAGGAGATCCAGGAGACGCTGCGCCCCGACCACTTTCAAGTTAAAAAGGTAAGTTGTTTTATCGCGCGCCCAAGGCCTCGCAGATAATGGCTCGTCGAGGAGCGGAGCCCCCGCTCCGGACGGCCGTGCGCGCCGCGGCTCACGCTCGAATGGGTGCGTATTTATAAAACATCGCCACGCTCAGGTGTGCGGAGATGCGACGACCGACCTACAAAACTCCCGCACTTTTGCGTTGCATTTCTAGAGTCTCGAGTGAAGCATGCAGTTGCCGCTGGCTGGTTCTGTTTGTGCCTCACACGACGGAAAATCGAAGGTGCTCCGCTGGCTCCGCTTACGTCAGTTTTGTAACCTTGACCGTCCAATTGTGCGATTGCACGACTCGCGTCTGCCGCACGCGTGCCAGTTTTCACATAGGCATTTACTATTTACATTAGATGCTCATTAGAGGTTGGATTATCTGTGAAACTCATCTTTGTTTGGTATTTTCTCTGAGAATAAATGCGTGGGTGATATTCTGCAAAACGTATTTGATGAAGCTCTATTGCGTATCATAGTATCATTATGTAGGGATCTACCTATTTACTTAACTTCAGTAAATGTTCCCATATTCTCGTAACAATATGTGGATTCTAATTCTGATAGGTAAATTCTTGTTATGAAAATGATACAATAGCAATACACATAATAGGTTCGTAAATGATTTTTACTCACAGCAATAAAAACAAACCTATTCTCAATCAATTTTCTCGCAGTAGAAAAACCAAAGACCTTACATAGTACTTCGTAAGGACCGGGTTTTCCGAATCAGACTAGGATTTTTCTTTCCATACGTGCTGTCAAGTAGAGTACCATGTACCGGCTGATGGCGGGATGGGCGAGGCAGTCAGCGTAATTACCGGCATACGAGACCAAGTAGTCAATCTTATGGCCTCATCTAAAGCTCGTTGTGGCACCGAATAAATAAAATAAAATAATGTGGTTTCCGAAAAAATGGCTTCCATAAACGATGCCACACGTAGCCCTTTTCAATATTTGATATACTTCGTCCATAGAAAGTAAGGTCTTTAAGAAATACTGTATTTGTATACAGTTTAGCATTGTTCATAACGGCTTTCTAGACTGAATCGGCGTCATATTGGCCGACAGATACCACGATTAGATAGTGCACGTAATAATAACCTGGTACTTGCGCCCGACCTGATAGGGTGCCCCATTAAATCGACCTTCCTTCTCAGATAACACGAAATACCAACGAATAATCATCAGGGTATAGATAAGATTGAACCTGGAAACACTGCATAAAATTTGGATGCATACAATCATACATTGCGGAGCGTGACTGACAAGGGACTGAGACAAATGGCCTGTACCCACCAGTGGGTTAATGTGGGCTGAGATAGATACGGTCATACTTGCTGTTCAGGTCTTGGGGGAGAGACAGGGCGAAAATAAGTCCCTGAAATAGCAAAGTACCTACATTAAATATTTAATTGTGTTTTGCTGAAGATTAAACCTCTTTAAAACTATATCGTTAACAGCCCATATCGTCCCCACTGCAGGGGCACGGGTCTCTTCCCATACCTCGGGAAGGTAAGGTTGTTAACGGAAACTACATAATATCTCAAACAGCTTATCAATACATAAATCCATCGTCCAATTCAGACGTAGTCACCGTGTCTGGTGTTATATCTATTGGAACTATCCTACCTCCTTTATGGTAAGAGTCCTACGGTCTCCAATAGTCATTCTATGAGTTGTTGACGGAATATCAAACATTGTAACTAAACTAGTCTGATGTTTTGTTCGATAAAACTGCCCCATCCTTTATTTATGTCGAAATACGCAGTTACCAAGGTCGTCGAAATGGATTCCCGCTATCAGCCAAAACATTTGCTTGAGAAAGGTCAGTGAGAGAAAACAGCCTTTCGCTGCCAAATATTTTATTCAAGGCATTTGTTTTGCAGCTCCGACGTAACATACTTTTGCTGGCATCAAATGTAAAAGGAAAATGGCTCCTTTACGGCTTACAGCGGCGCGGCGGCTGTTAAATCCTCTTTGGTGATGGCTGCTCTCTAGTATTTCACTGAGCAAAGAGTTTGTAATCAATACGTTTTGCGAAGTAGTAATCACCTGCGCTCACATATGGACTTTTGCTGATTAACATTCTACGAGCATTTGCAACACGATTATTCCAATGGAGCCTTCGATACAGTTTTTCCTCAACCGGTGATACATTGTGTGAAATCGCACCGGTACGTTGGCCTATCCAAAATTCTTAACAGTTTCGACCTCTGTAGGTATGGGAAATAAGACTTAAACCATCAAATGCTTTTTAAGAAAATAGCTGAAAAAAAAAGGATTACATTCGAATGAAGATTGAGAGAGACGTAATCGAAAATCTATGTAAACGCAATAATCTCTGAGGATATCTTCGGTTTTCTCCAGATATTCATTTCATTTCGTCCCTTTGTTGGTTTTGTAAAAGAGTTTCAAACTCGGACTCAGCGAATCAAACGGGGATAATGTAGTTCTTGCAAGGAGCCTCTGCTGAAAGTTTATTTAATGAAATTCCTCAAAGTATTGAAGCAGTAGGTTTGCCACAAAATGGCCGGTCTTGTAAGTTTTCCAGTTTCCAGTTTTCCGCCCTGACCCTGATGTAATCTCTTTGTCTTTCGCGTCTACAATTCACCGAGGACGACCGACGACGGATGAGATTCTTACTTTATTTTATTTGCGAAATGCATTTCAAAAGCTGAACTACAGATGTAATGCGGGATTTATGCAGATTCGAGAGATTTCCTTTCAGATATGGTATAACTTAGTATAATATTCCTATCGATTTTCCTTGTAAAGTGATCAGTATTTCAAAAACTCGTTACTTACGTAACTTTTGCGTTTAAAGTGAACCAATTTATGCCTGTTTATAATAATTTCATAGCCTGTATCAAATTACAGGCTATGAAAAAAAAAACTTTGCCACGCAACTTTTAGAGTGTGGAACGGTTGATAATATTGAAAAAAGAAATATATTACATAAGCAAACTTAGCTAAGAAGGTTGGTAAGGAAGCTCAAAAGGTAGGGACGATACAACAAAGAAAGATAAATAATGTAACGTCCTTTTTATTCTTACAAACAAACCTTACCGAAAACTGTTGCCGGCTAACAGCGAAAACTTTTAAAACTTTTCGCCCCAATCTTCGTCCCAAATTACACGGACAAACTAATTTGCGAATTCCAAAGGCCTCACTCGGGATGACGTTAAGAAAGAGGACACCAGACTTAAATCATTGACTTTGTAAAGAACCACTGTTTCTTTTTAGTTTAAGATGAGTTAGGGACAGCCGGATCCTTTGCCTTAGTTTTTGATGAGGTTTTCTGTTTTTGCCTGTCGCCAAGAGGTTCTTTTTTAGGTTTCCGTACCTCAAAAGGAAAAAAGGAGTCCAACATGTTTCGCCAAACGTGTGGCATACATGGCAAATTATTATGATCTAATATATTAATTGTAGTAACTAGACATGCTCCAAGAATTCCTTTACACTATAGAAGTTACATTCCAATAACCATGAAATTTGGCAGGAAGCAATGTCTTATAGCACAAGAAGGAAAAAGTCCGAAACCTGAAATTTTTAGTTTGTGATATAACTAATTTTTTTTGGTTTTCGGAAATTTTATGTATAATAAAACACTTGTAATTTTATTTAAATACCTAATGCATAATAATAATATTTTAACTTAACTTCTCTGCAGTCAGTACATACGTATATGTACGCAGTGAAATTTGGTCAGGCTCGGTTACCAAAGCTCGGCACTATAAACTATCTTTGTCACGCTTACTGATAAAGATATACTGCCATCTTGCTCTCGTTCAAATAATACTTTACGTTTGTATGTGTGAAATATTATCAGTGTTGTAGTTTGGGGATTGCGTTTTAAACGTCATATGGTACTGTACGCCACGTCTACCTCAGTTTATAATAGAAGTCTTTGCTATTAGTATAGTAACACCTAGCTAGCTATGTAATTTGTGAACGGTCCACACTTCCACACAATACACGTAATCAGAGCTTCTGTTATTTCCTATGATGTCTACGACATTGCCTCACGCACGTGCGCTAAATGATGTAATCACGTAATCGTTTCGAGGTTTTGTCGTAAATGCCTAACATCATCGATTGAGCCTCGCGATTAGTGTGACCTGACCTATGAATAGTTTAATGTCTTGTCTATTTTGATTGGTCATTACCAAGTCACAGCTTTGCTTTTACTTGAAGATTGATAACAGCTGACTTATAGATGGTTGAAGGTATAAGTCTCATCCTTCTTACCTTTATTGTTAAATCATTAAGTGGTTAGTGGTTAGTGGTCAGCCATCTCATCAACATAATTTTTAAAAACTATGTACTTACCAACTTAGAAAAAGTTTGACATGGCACTACATTAATTTACATGTTAAATACGTTGAATTCAAGTTTTACATGCTACATAATACTGCTGTTAGCCCAACTTTCCCGAGGTATAGGAAGAGTCCCGTGGCCTGTGCCCGTGCAGGTGCGACTAGTCGGGACTATATGACTTGTTAACGATATAGTTGCCTCTAGGTAGAGTTAATTCTTATCGTTTTCGATCCTTTCTCCTCGACTTCGCGAACTCATTCCAAAAAGTTTCAACCATACTTGCGACTGGACTGATTGGCCGTTTTACCAACGCCTACTGTTGTTGGTTTTACCGATTAACAACCTACAGTTGTTGGTTTCACCGACCAATAACCAACACCCCCGTGGGCACCCTGGCACTTTTAACAGTCAGCCCTGGTCGCAGCACCACTTCGCATTTCACTGTCATTCATTAATGTCAACCTCATACCTCATCTCACACCGTAAATTACGCTGTTTTTTTAGGGTTCCGTAGCCAAATGGCAAAAAACGGAACCCTTATGGATTCGCATTGTCTGTCTGTCTGTCTGTCTGTCTGTCCGTATGTCACAGCCACTTTTTTTCCGAAACTTTAAGAACTATACTGTTGAAACTTGGTAAGTAGATGTATTTTGTGAACCGCATTAAGATTTTCACACAAAAATAGAAAAAAAACAATAAATTTTGGGGGCTCCCCATACTTAGAACTGAAACTCAAAAAAATTTTTTTATTAAACCCATACGTGTGGGGTATCTATGGATAGGTCTTCAAAAATGATATTGAGGTTTCTAATATCATTTTCTTCTAAACTGAATAGTTTGCGCGAGAGACACTTCCAAAGTTGTTAAATGTGTGTCCCTCCCCCGTAACTTCTAAAATAAGAGAATAATAAAACTAAAAAAATATATGATGTACATTATCATGCAAACTTCCACCGAAAATTGGTTTGAATGATATCTAGTAAGTAGTTTTTTTTTAATACGTCATAAATCGTAAACCGCAATTTACCTGTCATTCAAGTTACAACGAACTACAAAAACTTTTATATTATGTTACTTGCTGCTACGGAACCCTTCATGGGCGAGTCCGACTCGCACTTGTTTCCTCTGAATTTATTACTAAGATACCTATCCAGAGATCTGGAGCTCATTTCTCATGTTGCTGAATAATTTACGTTACACATTTGTTATTTATTGTACGCTTTACCTACGAGCGTAAAACACGTGCGATTACACGCTGTGCTGCAAATAGTTTTACGCGGTAAGAGCGCCTTCCAAGTTCCAAGACAATAGGTTAACTTGTGATTAGTCTTATCTTACGTAGTCGGGTCGGGTAGTCTAATATAATAAGGATGTATGAGACGAAAATAGGGTTGTCAATTTCGTTCGTTGACTAATGATGATGGTTTTTATAGATTTCTTATTATAAAATTATTATAGAATTAGTTTAGAGAGGCCATGTTTCTCAAATATACTGATTGACTTCTAAAATTACTGCTAAAAATGTCTATTACGAACTCGAACGCAAATATTGTACACTCAGGCTTCCGTCGTGTCGATGTCATTTAATTTTGTCCTTTAATATGGAATGTGTTAATCCTATTGTAGTTTATGCATGACAGAAATAAAAACAACTCAGAAATACTTAAATGCATAAATTACCCCCATACCGAAAAGCCAAGAGAACAATACTCCACGTCATAAACTGTTGTGGTAACCCTACTCGCAGACTGATTCATTGTCTTGGCGCTCTCTTGTGAGATTGGATCATGTCATATCATAACATATCACATGTGATCATATTTTATCATGGGCATTTGCTAAATAGTTTACTGCTAGACAGGTCCTACTCGAATGTCGAACCATAAAGTGTGAAATAAAATCGTGCAATTTTGCACGTGCCCAAAATGAACGGCTCAAAGGCAACATTAGAACCACAAAAATAGTGAAAATCGCTCAGTTGATAGACCATTTTTTGAATGTGAAATCAGTATATTTTTCAGTGAAGTTTTGTATCGCAAAACAGTAGCAAAAATTGTTCGCGGTTTCGTGAGTAAGTAGTGTGTTTCCAATCCAAATCAAATCAAAGACGTAGTATACAACGTCAAAACAAAGTCCCTCACTAAGTAGACTATATTATGTCTGTTATCCAATTTCCTTTGATGCCTTGCTAATGAGGCATGAGCTGTCTATGTTACTTCATTACATTTATTAACAGGTTTTCAGTTACATCATAATTAATTCCATTAAGAATAATCTCATTTCGTTGACGGTTTGCTACTCAAAAACGTCACCGCTCCTTAACCGCGGATATGGAAATGGAAATTCTTGAATGACTTAATTACCGCTGAGAGCTGGAACCTGGGGTACGTTCGAGAAATTCTCAAGAATGTGCTCAGTGTTCAGAGACATTTGTGAAGTAGGCACTGGCTGTCACTTGAAACTTGAGAGAATTACAAAGCTGCGGTGAAATTCTTTTCATTGGTGACTGAAAACGGGATGGACCTTTGTTTTGTAGTATATTTTAATCATCTTACTTATGTACTACTCAAAATTTTTGAATTTCTCCAAAACTGGTAAAAGCTTGCTAACGTAGAGAATTTTTATAGGTCATAACTTGATAAGTCTTCTTAATTTCCTGTAGGTTATGCTTCACTTGTGTGTGACGACGGCTGTACTGTTTCTGAACGCTCATTTAATGACGCACCTTAACTCAAACGGTTAGCTTGTTGACATCAGCTCGAAGAAAACTTCACCGACGAGACTCTTTTAATTAAAGAGATGTTGGCTACTCGGGAGTTTTATTAGCTCCATCTTTGAGCTTCATCGTTGATGTTAATAACTAGAGCACTGGAAGTTTACTACTTATTAAAGGTTAAAGGTTATTTCTTATCTCCTTGGTAAGATCATGAGAGTTATCAAGGTTTCTGCAAGGTGTTTTCGAATACTGATTAATTGAGTCGATATTTTTTATAGATTTCAGGTGAAGTTAGTAGTGAAGACATTAAGAAAAAGAGCTGCTGAGGCTTTTATAAGTTTGAGCGATACTGTTAAGTTTGTACACTAAGAAAGGATCTTCCTTCGTAATCATTTCATAATTTTCATGGAAAGTAAGAGTAACACTGTCGCATGGCGTAAATGCGAAGAGAACAACGATTCAATCAACGTGCAGGTCATCGCAATCGTTCTGTAATTTCATTTATCATTTTATCATGTCACAATGCGACCCGCAATCTATCAGCCGATTGTGACGCCACCGCAATTTGACAGCTCGCCGCCATTACATGGTTACGGCCATTTTGATTTGCATATCAATTGTAACATAGACCCTTGTTGAATTGTAATAGCTCGTTTTGTTTGAATTTTCCTTAATTGTCTTTGTAATTAAATTGAGATTGTGCTCATCTGTGCTCAGGGCATCTGTCAAAGTTTTGCTATATTTAATTTTAATTTTGGAGCTCTTAACGCTAGGGGGGGCGGGCGTTTCCAGAACTTTCTTTAGAGAAAGTTAGATTAGTCTAACCGCGACTGATATGTGTAGCCTGTAACCTTAGAATCTGCTCCTCCTTAGTAAACTAAATAGAAACAGTTTCTATTTAGTTTACTAAGGAGGAGCAGTGTGGTGCTATGATTTGCGTAAGGTTGCTGGTGATAGCTGAATGCGCTGCCACAAAGATTAGTGCAAAGGGTACGCCTGAGAACAAAGTGGACATTAAAACTTCGACGATGTTGTCATCATAATACCATGTATGACATTTTTCATTATCAAGCCAGCGTTGTCTAAATGCATCGACACGATAAGAAGCAGAATAATTATAAAATCATACACTTTACTGTTGAATAATTTTTCATTAGTATTTTCCTTTGACTTAGATTAAACAAGATTATTTATCGAGAGACTTATTTCTCTTTTTATTTTATATCCGGAACCTCATCCCCGCAAGCTTGATAAATGGCTTATTGATTGGAAATTCCTAATTCGCTTGATGGAAAGCTTTTAAAACTTTTATTGAAGGAGGAAGTTTTGCTTGTAAAAGAATTGCCTCTTTCGTCTCCTCAAATTTGCCGTTTATAAAGAAAATGGCCTCATTCACGAAGTGCCTAAAGCTTCCTTTTTTATTTTATTAGTCTGGCAAATACCAGAAGAGTCACGGCGAGTTTTCAGAATACCGTTTCGTTAATAGGACTCCATTTATAATTTTCGTAAAGTTCCCATTACCATTTAAGTGGTTCTTTTTTGAATTATGAATATTTGCTTCGCCCTAAATAAAGATATCGTTAGAATTGAGCGTTTGGCTGCTCTTTTTTACTGTCGATCGAATATTCTAGATTGGGTTCCGAATTACCAGTTCCCATCACTATTAAGACTATTCGGAAATGTACAGACATCTACAAACCTCTTAACTTGTGATTCTCCTCATAAAAATGATCAAGTTTTATAATTTACAACTTTGCTGGAAATTAAAAGTTCATGGCGGGAAGTGACTGTGTGACGTCACTGCAGCGCAACTTTTTGTACGGAGCGTTTTCAGGACTTGCTGCGCATTTTTTTCAAACAGCAATATCTCAGTAAATAATGGAGATAATCAATAACGGCTTTTCAAGATGTTAAAAGTTTTTCAAATCTCCATTTAAATTAAGGAAAACATTGTTTATGCATGTGCCCTATTAGTATAAACACGGTACTTGACTTAGGAAATTAGCAATCAATACTTATCAATCAGTTCCTTTATTCTTCTGTTATTATAATGTTTTCATGAAAAATCAGTACAAAATCTGCAATCAAGGCATCGAAAGCCAGAGCAGCACACAGCATACGCCCAGGTAATTGAGTGAGTGGTCCAGACACGAACTGAACAGAGCGCAATCAATCATTCCTCTCAGATAGCCGAGATATCAATCTAGATCCACACAATGACATTATTGGAGACAATTGGATATTGTGGTCTCGACCTCTCTTGTGATATTAGTACAGTCAGCATCAAATTGGTGTCAGTGTTCTTCGTATGTTCAAGAGAATTCCTTTTATCGATGGACCCAGAGATTTCTTTCTGGTAGAGCCCTACTCCTGTTGCCTAAGGCAGGAAGATCTCTCCTTATTGGTAAATCTAAATGCTCTATATACATGACCGCGGGTAATGCAAGGTGATGCTAAGTGCAACAGCACGCAATCGCAGTTAAATTCCTATATTCCCGTTGTGTCACACCATTATGTGTCACACTGTTACTCAACGGTAAAAGTAGGTAGTGTAGGGTAGACTACTCATTGACTATCGAGAAAGAAAGAAAATATAATATTTTATTCCCTAAACACATCACATACATACATCACTGTTCTTCCCAATGCAAATGACTTGATAGTAATAGATGGAAAAGGGGACAATATCTTTATCTAGAAGTGTAGAAGTAAAAAAACAGTAAACTTTAAATCAAATGTCAACAAGGCGTTGCGAGAATTTCATGAAAAATTATCGAATAGGAATATTTATTTGCAAACTGAACGATATCACACTGCAACATTTCTTGTTTACATTATAATCCATCTCTCTAACTGACGATAGGAACACAAATTGTTTAGAACCATAAACTATTGCTATAGTTTTGTCACGGAATGCCGAAACCAGAAAGAGGTGCTTCGTCACTTTCCATACAAAAATCGGACGACCAGCTTATTTAATTGTTTTAGTTATCTTTTTTTCTGGAACTAACTAAGATAAGGTTAATATTTATTTCCATCAAGCAAGTATATTCAGATATTGATATTTATAATGGTATCTTCTGTCCAGCTAATACTAAAATTAGCATGCGAAATATGTACAAAACAAACATATTTAATGGACGCCCAATTCACAGTCACATTCTTTTACTTTTTTAATCAATTAATTCGTTAACATTATATTTTTGCAGTAGCCAATTGTGTGTCATTTTTTGATGGTTCATCGAGAAAAGATTTTATCATGAAGACTATGCAGGTGTAACAAAATTGGTGTAGGACCCGTTAACTAGGGATTCTACTCATCGTACTGAACAACTTTTGTTCTACGACTTTGCTCAAATCACATTTTTTTTTTGGATATTTCATACAAATTGATCATCTGTTTTGCCATTTTTGTATGGAGAGTCCAACATATTTTTTTTATCCACTTTGAATGTTATCAGTTGTCTCATGCTGACTGTACATCCAGGGCGCGTGCCTCGTTTGCGAATGAATCATACGCATACATGTTGTTTACTATAATTGAGCTCGTTGTGTCTGAGACCTATTAAGTTGGCAGTTGGACACATAGTTATCTTAGTGTTTTACTTTACATGACCGCGTAATCGTAAGTTCTAGTTCATTTAGTTAACTCGTTTTCGATAATACAATAATAATATTAGTTATCTTTGTTTTGTCATTGGATAAATCATGGAAATCACCATCCTTTTTAAAGTATATATGAATGTATTTATTTTGGCTAATAAATAAGTAGTAGATGACAGTTGTTGAAGTGGTTTGTTGATTATAACTGACATTCCGCTCTCGTACGGCCAACAAATGCTTTTGTTAGTTAAATATTTTTAATATTGGATTTTTGTGACCAGAAGGTGTTACTACGATAGAAGTGCTGAGAATTTCATTGTTTTAGTACCTTTGGTATAATTTTCTACTAGAGTTTACCAAGAATTGTCAGTATTGCTTTGCCGATCGATGGCTTAAATTATGTATGCGTATATTCAGGTATATCTTCTATCTATCTAATCAGGCCACATTAGTCCACTGCTCGGTAAATGCCTCATCTTGTGCATGCATTTGTCTTGTTCCTATACGGCAGCCCCGGCCAGTATGTCATCCACTAATTGCGAGTATGTCATTCGATCATCGGGCAGCTGGTCTAACTACTGAATTTCGCCCTGGTCTTAGTTTCCACTCTGTTAAAACCTTAGTCCACCTCCCATATTCCCTTCTAGCTAATGCTTTAGATAGGTCTAGGTATGCCTTAATGTATTACAGTGACATTGCAATATCCATCCTTAATTCGAGACTAAACAAAAATATCTATCTATAAGTTTGATATTTTGTTCAAACACATTGTTTATCAATTGTGAAACAGTTGTAACGTGTACAGTACAGACAGAGCAGGCTGAAACTATACAATGTGTAAGGGCCGCGACCTTGCCAGAGATACGAGCGACGTATGCGCAAATCGTTACAGCCGGGCGCTCGCGATAGTAAGCACGCCTCGTACTGTCATGAATGTAGTTAAAAAGTTAAAACTTGTGTGTTACTTCACTATATGTAGAGACACAAATTCCGTCAAGAGGAACTTGTTTTGTTATGATATGACAGATAAGTTCTTAATAAGAAATGTACTTATCTCGAGTTTTCTTAACCGAACTGCGCGACAGCAAACGGTAAGATTTTTAACTGAATTATTTGCTAAATTGTTTGTTTGTAAACTCTTTATATTACTGTAAAAACATCACAGATACATATCAAAGTACAAAGGCGGACTATACCTAAGACCATAGGTCTAATCCTGACCAATGAGTAAGTAAGTAAAATGTACATCGATATTTTTTTTTGCAGCTGCGTTTACTACAACAGCTCTATCTTGTATTTCTTTTTAAAAATCTCAATCAACAGACAATAAAACTTTCGCTTGTCTCTGCTCTCGGTCTATAAATTCATTACACAGAGCTTGAAACTCATAAGAAAAACCCCCAACTGTTTCAAGCTATCCTTGACACACCATTAAAGCCGGAGTGACCCTCAAATACATTTTCAGGCTTACGCTGCGGTCACGTGACCTATTTTCAGCACGCATGCTAGAGAGGGATAGAAGAATTACGTCTCTATCTGGCATTAGGGTTGTCTAATGGTCTATAAGTTCGGTCGGGGCAGGCGCGGATCCAGGATTTCGTTCAGGGGGGGGGGGCAAATTTTCAGTGTATCCGTATTTCTGAAGCTGTCGATGGATTTAGACTATTAATATAAAAAGTCGAAATTTTTTGAATAGTTAAGAATTGCCTCTATTTATTTGCATTTTATAGAAGTTTTAGTACTTCGTTCAAGCTTCAGGGGGGGGGGGGCAATTGCACCCATTGCCCCCCCCTGGATCCGCGCCTTTGTCGGGGCCATGAAATCTGTTTGTTAATGCTGGCTGAAGTTTTGTGGTATTTTTTTTATAAAACTTTATCACTTACAAGACCTGTTGAATGTAGGTCTCCCTTATAATTTTTCCTCCTCCTTAGTCGGTCCCTCATTGCTGAGGATCGTGACCCCTTCAATTTGTATTCTCCCGTACAGTAATTCCGTAATTTTTCACTTAATGCTAATTTGAGTCTCTTAAATCTAAAAACATCCGAGCTTCTCTCAACAATCCGATTGGCGAGGGAGCCGTCAACATTTCGTCTTTGGGGCCGCGATCTTTACTTCAGAAACTTTTGTCCCCGACGTTTATCAATAATAGAATTATTTGCAAATTGATATTCAAAAGCGAAGTTGCTTTGCGTCCTTCAATAGTTGTGAAAGACAATCTTGTATTAATTGAGACAGAGTCTACATGCTTTGTCCCTTTGACGCACTTTGTTGTTCTGTTTAACAAAAGTACTTAAATTATTGCTTTTGCAAATCTTACGAGAGAAACGAAGTAAAAATTGTGAAGTATTTTCGTTTTTCGTTATTCCAGAGGATTACTGGGATGCTCGGAAAAAATATCCTTCCCACATAGGTGCCATGTTATTTCAGCCTCCTAAAGAAGGATTATCCTTATACGCTCACACATTCTATTGGCAGGTTCTTTAGCAAAATTCTGGTGTTGTGTAGAGTCAATACATCGGGTAAAATAAAACTGAAAGTATGTTTCACATCTAGTCTATTTTATTTTTATTCAAAATTGCTAAGCCCCTTGCATCGTCTTACCTGGTGGTAAGTGTCCGTCCAAGACTTTGGAATTATAATAAGTGTGCTTTAGAAACAAAATTAAATTTCCGGGAAGGCTATATCCCTATCATGAACAACCCATATCGTTCCCACTAAGGCGCACGAGTCTCTCCCATACCTCGGGAACCTTATATGTGTTACGTTTTCAATCCGTAATGCCCTTTCAAGAGAAATTAACACATTTTACACTTAGTAAGTACAGCCCTATACAGCCACCGAGGTGTCCCTTGAGAATAACAGGTACATCACGGCTACGTGGAAGAATATGGCGTTTTTGTATTTAAACGTATGTCTTTGCTTTGAAATGAAATGAAAATAATTGATTCGAAGTAGGTAGCAGTGTACACTTTTCGAACGTCATTTATCTTTGGCAACCCTAAGCGTTTGTTAGCCTGCAAATAGATGGGAGGCTGTCTCTTACCGTGGCTATGGAGGGTTAGTGATGTCTTTCCCTTCCAGTCGGATTACCATCTCATCTATTGGTGGAGTTTTGTAATTGGCGTGCCTTTTATTTGGCAGCCTTGTAAGGTTCCGTTCAGAAATAGAGTTGAGGCAGTCAGCTTTTTACTTTGACGAGTTTTGTTACGAAATTGCTAAATCTCTACTGCTGGGACAAGATAATCGGTGGCTCGGTTCATTTTCCATATCCCGGGAAGGAATCGGACATCACACACGAAAGCCATCTTCAGGATTCGGTTCGGTGATTGTGGATTCTTATGATTTTCCTTATACCTTAAAAGTATGTGACCAACGGAATGATGAAGCGCGTCATTGCAGCCTATAAATAAGGCAGCACTTAGTTTATATATAATATTGGCGATGGGCACAAATGTAATAAAAATTTGCGCGATCTTTCTTATAGGACTTGTACAATTTTACGTCGCTCCATTAGGAATGTTTCCATTTTTTCTACCGTTCTATAAAAAACGTTAACTACCTCTGTTGATTTTTCCACATTTTATTAGTTATATGTAAGTCGAGATGTGAAATATAATTTTATTATTAGATAATATTTCCAAATATTGCATTTTACTATTTAATCCATGATTCAACAAAGCTATTAAAACATTTAGGTCGATATAAGCTTGTAAAATGAATAAAATGAAAAATTGTACCATCTCCAACAGACAAAAGTTAAATAACTCGAAAACTACTTAACCGATTGTCACCAAAAATAGCTAAGTACGATCGCGTTGAAACCTGCTTTCGGATGAAAAAAGAAATGCTTTCAAAGCTACAGACAGGCTCAAACTCATCAGGCATCAAACTTATCAAACTTCTCTTTTCCGTCAAAGCTTAAAATTGTTTCGTACAATTTCATTCCTATATAGAATGTAATCATTTGAGGAAACTGCGTTTTGTGTCTTCGCATATACAGCTTCCACATTACCACATCGTGCCTACTCATGCCGTGTTCCCGTGGGGGGACTCCGCTACCCTTTTACACAACTTTCTCCCATTTCGCCATCAAACTGCTAATTCAGCCACTTTCGTCCATTCTGTACACGGCTAAATGGTGTAATTACTTCGTATTAAGTGTTGAATTTCCCTTATAATTTTACATTTTGTGAGCCATTTGTACCGACACGCTTATTTGCGTGGTTAGACATTTTGTACTCGGGTGTTACCTTAATGGGGATAAATTCAAAACTGGGAATAATAATACATACTTGAGTATAGAGAAAAGCAGGAAATATGATCAGAGGTATTATGGAAATAAATGAGCAAGAAGTAACACACTTACATGAAAACGTGTGAGAAAACTCTCAAGATGTTTTCCGTCACCGTAAAAGCGTTCGGTATGAAAATGCACGTATGTTTCGAAAAATGAAGAATACCACCAATTTTTGTTTTTTATCTTAAAATATACTCTATTAAAAATATAAAAATATGGTGAAAAAAATTTTTTGATACGTTTGATAGTTTCCGAGATACTGAATTATTTAGGTAGGCAAGTGACGCGGGGTCGCCGCACGCTGCTGTGACGTCACTCTGCAACGGTCGCTCAGTGCGCGCACCGCTCCCTACCTCTGTGTATGAAGTTTGCGTTGAAAATTTTAAAAATGACGAATCCAAAAACTAGAAAATCGTGCTCGTGTCAAAGTGCTTAAATACAACTACCAATATACCCGAAAAGTTATTTTTTACTGTTATATTTTTGAACCTTAAAGTCAAAAGAAATACATGAAAAGTATGATCCACCTAGACCCAAAGCCAAAAGTTGTGTCTATCACCTTCTCCTTATCTGATAACTTTTGCATAAACAGTAACGTCGTCGCCGTAGCTATTTCTAGCCAATCTATAATAAAATAAATATGAGTTAACCGATACACATAAAAAATAAAAACCGGACAAGTGCGAATCTGACTCTCGCGCAGAGGGCTTTGTCCACACCTACAAACAAACAATATTTTAAATTTTATCAACTTATTTTAAGATTTATATAACTTCTTAGAGATTTTCAAGTAATTTATAAGCGAAGATCTATTTTCTGTATATATATTTGTTTAAGTTTTATGCCCAGTTTTCGGAAATAAGGAGTGAGGAGCATGGTAAAGGTGATGGTGTCAAAATCACTTATGTCATCAACTGTAATATAATGACACAATAACGGCACTTAAGCGGTCATGGCACAGCGCTGCTTATGTGGTCGCATCGATCACGCAAGTTAACTGACTACAGACACGGTCACAACTTGGATGGGCTTAAATATCAGTAACTATCACTAGATGGCAGTCGCCAAGCTATGTCGGAGGCGTTATAGGCAGCTTGGATGGACTGCTAGTCAAGTCCATCCAAGCTGTGACCGTGTTTGTAGTCAGTTAACCTGTGTGATCGACGCGACCACGTAAGCAGCGCTGAGCCATGACCGCTTCAGTGTCGTTATTGTGTCATTATATTACAGTTGATGACATAAGTGATTTTGACACCATCACTTTTACCTTGCCCCTCACTCCTTATTTCCGAAATATCAAGTTCATAAATATCATTATTACCTAAATTTTTCAATACTAGTAATGAAAAATAGGTATGTAGGTGTATATGTATAGGTATCTTATAAGGATCAACAGATTTGTGATAAGAAAGAAAAAAAATAAGTTGTAAGTACTTTTGCATTTTTAATCATTGTCTCGGCGGCCGCGGTAAAGAAATCGGAGTTATTTGAGAAATAGTAGCTTAACTCGTCTATTTAAGGAATCATTCGATTTTTCAATCAATTTTTAAAACTGTCATCGATTATACTTGTAACACTACTGTAACACCGATTCACATAAAAAAACTACAGTTAGAAATGTTATTGTGGGCGAACGTAGGGACCATCCGATAGCAATGTATGAAGAACACAGTACGGTGAGAGCGGCGAGTTGCGGTATGACGTCACGCGCGCTTGGCGCGCCCGAGCGAAGTATTTGAAAAAGGCGGAAACTAAAATTATCGTAACTTCAAAACTACTCGCTTGGTTTAAATGAAACAAAAACAAGTGTATTTCTAGACATTTAGGCTACAAGGTCATAAAGTTTCAAGTGATTTAACGGACCCATTAACATTCTTCATTCATTGGTGCGCTGGCCAGGACTTGAATTTGCAAAAAATGGGTTAAAATCAAGCAGAGATAATGCAAAGATGACAAACCTTTGTCATAAATTAAAATGCTTTTTTTCTTCAAAGAAGTGTGTCATTTATTCATGACATGATGTTTTGGGTCTTGTTAACACACTGTCTGTTTGAAGATTGATTACCTACCAACAATACTTTACCCAAATCATTTTGAGTAGTTGGCTTTCCCTTTTGTAGTGTCTAAGTTGAGAAATATTCGAGGACAAAACTTATTTTGAAATGAGTCTGACTTCTTCTGACTAAATAGATCAGATCAGATTTTTAGTATCCACACAGTTGAGGGCTAAAGAAGCCTTCGTAGGTTTTGACTAATAAAAGTTTGATTGCCTAAAATATTCTAAGGTCAATTGTAAAAAATCTTGTTTGTCTTCCAAAAAATTTGTAAACAGTGGATTTTTGCAGAGCTCTCTAAAAATAAAAACACCACCGAGGGTAAAGAGAGGACAACGAGTATTTTTGAATTTTGCTAGATCCAAATTCATAATTGGTTGTTTGTCGCAACAATCTTGTTATTAAGAATTTATCTCTTTGTGGTCGCTGGAGTCATTCCATTCCTTTCCTATTTCTCGTATACTCCTTTAATTTCTGTTACGACACAAAATAATGGTAAAAGTATTGAGGTATCGATTTAAAAAAAAAACTCTGTGAATCATGTCATGCATCCTTGCACTCACTCCCTCACACGCGTTCTCAAAAAGAGATGAAAACCAATTCACTTTTAAGCCGTTTCCTTCGGGCTATTACTCAGTCCGCTGTGGCCAGATCAGAACCTCATAAAGAGGCGAAGGTCGGGTGAAGGTGAGGTCGGGAACCTGTCTGGAAAGTTGGCACCACGCCATTGGACGTAGCCTATCTCTGTAAAGACAAAGACATAAGATAGCTTACTGCGTAATAGGACATCATGCATTGACCGTCCTCACCCGCGATATTTCATACTAGAGTTTATTTTAGTCTCGCTTAAACCATTTCGTTTTCCGGGACAATCAGTAATAAATACGTAATAGGAGTGTTATTAAACGATATTAAGAAACTTTAGAATCGTTTGATTTTCCGTGTTAAAAAGTACCTACATACGCGCAGACATAAAGGAGGAGGCTTTCAGTTCATCAGATTTTTCCGGGACGATCAATCAATCAATCAATCAATGGCCTCTGCGTCTATTACAGTCGACTTACTGCAGTGTGTTGGCGCAACGCTTTTGATGACTAATCAAACCGATGCGAGCGCGACAGACTCGCTCGCTTTTTACACAATTCAAATTTCTTCTAAATCATCTGAAAGAACATCAAGTTTATCAAACTTGGCGAGTATTTTATTTTATAACTCTTTCGACAAACACATCTGTTATTATTTTTGTATTGATTTTTTGGTAACCTGTAATTTTAGACTCTTTAATTACCTACCTTCATTTCGGTAATAGTGCCACAAAATCGACGTAAAAGCTCAAGGTGACAATAGTTAATTATACAGATAGGCCCAGTTAATTTAGATCCGATGGCCGAAATGTCATGTTGTGTATATCTAAATGTCCTTATAGTTGGAAATTTAAAATAATAATGAACATACATAAGGTATCTATTTTCATGGAAATATTTTTTCTTATAGCAGAGTTGGCAAACGAGCAGACGGATCACCTGATGGTAAGCGATTACCGCCACCCATAGACACCCGCAACACCAGAGGAGTCACAAGTGCGTTGCCGACCTTAGAAATGGGAGTACGCTCTTTTCTTGAAGGTTTGAATGTCGTATCGGTCCGGAAATACCGCAAATATTTTTGAAAACAGCAATTTGTGCAAAATTAAAAAGCTATGAGCGACGGTCATAGGTTGGATGGGCTTGACGGTTACTGGCATATATCTCGACTGCATCCGTGCTTCGTAAAACACATTTACTATCACCAGATGGCAGAGTCCTTATAAGCGGCTTGACATTTTTTGACACAGAGGCTGGCCACTAACTTGCCGTCACCAATTTGGACTTGGCGTCGCCCTTGTGTGGAGTATGACTAACCATTCCCGAGGTAAAAGACCCGTGCTTCCGCAGTGCAGAAAATATGGGCTATTAATAATAACGAACAAAAGGCAAAAGCTTAAACGCAATATTAATTTCACTTTAACATTTTTCAGACAGATAACACAAACTTGATAACAGTATTAACGCTTCCGATACACCGAACCCGATTTTCGAATTAAACATACATATAACATGTAGCAAACAAGCCCGATGCACTGTAACGAAACTGTAACACCCGCTATCTGCGAATTAACATAACAGCAAGTAGGGTAACGATGCGCGGCACGCGAGCTGCCTGCACGCGCCCTGGGGACGGGCAGCCTGACTGGCGAGCTGATCGTTTTGTTACACTTACTAAAAGAACTGACATTAGCTCTGGTTATATACGTATTAGTCTCTACAGGGGGCTTCTATTAATTGGTGAAACAGCTGATCGATTTGTATGGAGACGGAGAGTCTAAAAATTTTCTTTCGAAATGTTGCTCGCTGACTATTTTGGTTACTTGGGGCAACAGGCTTTTTTTCTAACATCGCATCGTTAACGAGCTGTTATGGATTTGTCACACTGGATGCGGTCCGGTCAAAGCAAAATTATCTAATGCGGGCAGATTTTGCTTTGACCGGACCGCAGACCACATCCAGTGACAAATCCATTATTGTAACGTTTTTGGCAGGCAGTGTTTCAGGTATTCCTCATGTTGAGTCATGACCTCGTACAACTTTTTCGGATAGTGTTTATTACGTGGGATTATAGGGCTGGTCCGTCATTAGTACGTCAAAAGATATTTCTGAATTTTAAAATGTGGTAGTAAGAATAAGCGTAAGTTATGGGATGGGAATGTTTGTCGTACTGTTGTTTATTTAACGTTTAAGTAGGTTTTTATAGTATTGTTTTTAAGGTTTAAGTGCATACGCAATTGCGCACGCTACGAAGCGATGCTACGCAAACTTTTTGAGAGCACAACTGAGTTGTTTTTCTGAGGAAAAAATAAATAATATAGTGGGTTCGCTCGAAGAAGATAAAGTTTACTTTTCCCCTTTTTGTCAGTCGGTTTTTTAAACAACTTTATACATTATTCTAAATTGTTATTTTTGCCTTTTCCGGCTAACTAATCTTTTTTCAGGACAAAATAAATTTCCCTTTTACATTCAAAGGTTTCTGGAAAATTTCCGTTTGCCATTACTTTGAAGATTTACTCAACAACTTAAGTAGGCCAACAACAAAATTAAATTCAGGACCACAAGCAAGCAGAAAGTTTCAATAAACCCGCGGCTCGCGATTGTGGTTAAACAAATACTGGCGCCTGGCCAAAGGCTGCGGTCGGTAATAAGTTTTAAACACGATTTGTTTGGAGCTTCACTGCGCACTGTCCGTACGAAGCGATAACATAAAGAGCCAGAAGATATGTCTAAGTTTTCTTTGTGTAATCAATAAATGAATTAATGGCATCTGCATCTATTACAGACGATTCACCTCAATGTGTTAGCGCATCCTTTGTACATACACTTAATTAAAATATATATCTCATCAGGCCCCATTAGCACACTGATGCGCGTGGGCACAAGTTGGCTATTATGACTACACGATATAAAAAGTAAAACTGTACTACTCTGACACAAAACGGTTGTTTTAAAAGCATCCTCAAAGCACTAACAACGATATCTGCAGATGAAGGGTTAGGAAGAATTTCCTATCAGGGTCGTCTCCCTAATATCCATTACAGTCGTAAGCTTTTTCGCAAACCCTTTTAGTACGTGAGCCTGTTGCAAGATAACCTACATCATAATGACAGACATCACGATAAAATAATTCAACTGATCCTTGCTTACCGTAACTTTTCTCCATCGGAATTGGGCTCACGTACTTGTTCATGGATCCAGGGCGTTGCTTCTGTGTTCGCTTTTAATAAATTTCTTTATTCATTTGGAGCGCTCTTTAACCGAAACAGTAATATACAATTTTGTTGCGGTTCCGACAATCTTATGGAAACGGTAAGATGGACCGACCGTATAACTTTTTACAAGAACAATCACCTATCGCGTCAACAAATCTCGCCTCGCTACGCACCCACTGGATAGCGTGCCTGCACTTGCATTAATCCAGGAAGCAGATAAAGTGCAACAGTTCCGGTCGTCACGGCTGGCGAGCGGTGACACTCACGTTAAGACCTTGACCTGTATGCAGTTGAAGCCAGAACAGCTGGAATAAGGTTATGTCAGAGGTCACGAAACGTCACGCCACGTAAGTTCTGTTTTTATCCTTGAGCTCTTCACAGAGTTACGTAAAATGAGCCATGTTCTGAATAAAAGTTTGGCATGTCACATTATGATATTCCTTGAGGTCAAGGCTTTTGATCGCCGAGAATTTAGAGCCGGTCCAGCTGGTAAAGGATTACGATGGGAGAACTTCACGTCACAGATAAGCAAAGTTTTGCTGCTCAATGAAAAGCCCTGTTGTTTCCTTCATCCTTGAATGTTCAAGATTTCCTAGTTGTATGTCGTAGGAATATGCGACGACCTTTGAAGAAGTTTTGTGGGTAAAGAGGTTATCTTTCGAGGTCAAGGTCTTGACCTCAGAACAGTTGGAACCACTCCAGTTGGGTTACGTCGGGAAATCTCCCCGCCACGCACGCATTCAGTGGAAACTTCTGAATTTGTCCTTGGATTTTAAACATTTAAATGGGGGTAAGAATAGATCAAAGAAGTTTTATGTCGTCGCTCCAGGGGGGGAGCGGGGTGCAAGTCTGGAGAATAGATATTGGATTACGTAAATTGACGTGTTGCGCTGCTAGGTAGGTATTCTTTCAGTTGCATTTTCGTTAAAAAGTTTAATGGGATAATGCTATGTAAATCTATATTTTGTTGGTTAGACGAAATTAGTCCAGCTCCACAAAATAAGAGTCTTTTTGGAAAATAGAAGGGTGTTTATTTGGAAATGGTAAAGTTTAAATTTCTAGAGAAGACCATTCATAACCTGTTTTCCTCCACTACATTATTGTTTGTACTATTATTTTTTATATCGCGTATTATTATATAACTTCTAAAATAAACCTGTCCCTTTCATGTTGGATTGAGTTTTGGAACTTTTACGAAGTCGGTATAAGATTTTTTCTTATGATTACATGTAGTGTAATAATATAAGAAACTTTTTTATGTTTTATCGCAAAAAAAAATAGTTACGGTAAGTAGGCCCAGCGGTAGGTATCGTATATTATCTAAAACATTTGTTATGGGGTGGAAATATTTATGTTATGAAATGAAATGATTTTTTTTTTATTCAAAGTAGGTAGCAGTGTACACTTTTCGAACGTCATTCTTTTATCTACCTAATACGAGGTTCCTACCACTCGGAACTCGTATACCCGCCGTTTCGGGAAGTGCTTGCGGAGTGAGAAGAAACGAAGGGTCCAAAGAAACTCCCTCCAACACGTTTTTTGCTCTTTTTATTGTGTAGCTGGAATAAATGGCATGGCAACAAAAGAGTGTTGTTTTTTATGGAGCAGATTTTGCTATCAAAACTGTTTGAAACATTTAATTGATGTAAAACAACACTGTTAATTTTATCTTAATTAGTTCATTATTACATGATAACTTTTTGTTGTTTTCTTATCGCAGCTAAAAATATGTATATAATTTTTGCTCGTAACTTTATCGAGGCTAATTAATCTATGCTGAAAAAAATGTGTTTAATTTCAAACAATTAGTTATTTTGAATTAACACCTTTTTCAGAAAAAATATGTTGAGAAGTTGTCTGTTTTAACATTTTATTTGTATTTGTTACAGGTATGTAAGTAATCCGGATGACCTCCGCGACACCACCAGAGTATGGCGTAACTTAACACCAGAGTATGGTAAGAGACCCGTCCCCAATACAGGGGGTATTGGGGACGCTAAGGGTTGTTAACAAACAGGTATGTGATATGAAAATCTATCCGTCAGTCGTAGACAGTTTAAAATTTGCATTTTGGGACCGAATTGTAACAAAAGTAGTTTTAATATAAGTACGAGTAGTAAATTTAAGACGATAAAAATGTTATAATTTTAAATGTAACCATTTTTAATAAGAAAATTAATTACTACAATAAATATGTGTTTCTTACTGAAAAAATATTTTGCGTATCTTGAGATAAACGCTTTACAGATTGTGGATTATAATAAATAGTTTAAATAAAAATCGTGATTTCTCTACTAGTGTAATAATAGTATATACACACGACGTACGACGCCACCCACTTATCCGTTTTTAACCTTAGGAAGATTTGTGATTTTTTTTAGGTAGAAATATTTCTGCCACCGTCATAATAATGGAATGAATCCCACTTCAAGATTTCCAACAAACTTCATTTCCAGATAAAGCCAAAAAGAATTGAACAATCGTCAGTTGATCGAACAGCATTTGCCGATCAAGTGCCATTTATCATCTCGCTCGAATGTCGGGAACTTTACTCGTAACGATCCTTGAAACTTTCATATCTCTCACACTCAAATGCATTCCCGCAGAAATGGTTTAACTTTATCTTGTTTTTGCGAGATTTGAATATTTCATGTTGGAATGGCAGATGTTTTAAAATTGAAATGGACGATTCTACAATTAAATTTTTGACTTTGGTACTTTTTTTTATGGGACAGGAGGCAAACGAGCAGACGGATCACCTGATGGTAAGCGATTACCGCCGCCCATAGACACCCGCAACACCGAGGAGTCACAAGTGCGTTGACGGCCTTTGATATGGGAGTACGCTCTTTTCTTGAAGGTTTGAATGTCGTATCGGTCCGGAAATACCGCAGGCGACAATTCATTCCACAGTTTGGAACCGAAAGTTTTTATTGGGGATTCCAGTTTTTTATATTATTGACCGTATTTTTCACCGGATTCCTGTAATTGTCAGAAATATATAACATTTTTATTACCTCCAAATCCATGTCATTTCTATAAGTTAACTTCAATTCCTGTACGTACGTCGATAGCATCAGTAAATAACGCAGTAGAAATAGATAATATAGGACTCCTAAAATTGTACCTTTTTTGTCAAACCTACAATCACCCAGGTCATTTCCAAAACGAAACAACACAACCCACAATTACAGCAATCAGAGGATATAATTATAGGTCCCGTTCACCACCTTGCTAATTAACCCCCCCTCTCTACCACCTGGTAAAACTTAACCCCACCCACCCGGGACACGAACTACAGGCCTCATAGGCCTTCTTTAATTAACACGTCAAAGAGAGGACTGTATGTTCTCCTTGGTCTAGTATTCTGTGCGTGCCCGTATACATACGAGTATAAATAGTTTATTCTGTATTATTTGGTTTTGTCTTGTATTATTTGGAACTTACCCGAATTTGGTGTTCTGAAAATATAGACGAAGGAAGATGAAATTACGCCTTTATTAGACAATGATTGTTTTTAATAGAATATTTTTTAAGTAAGTAAAATCCAACATAAATGAACAAAATAGTGTTTTGGTACATATTGTGAAGCTTTGATTCCTAAACAGTATGTCAAAGCTTGGTGTGCATTGTTTCTTTCAAACCTTGACTTAAACTTTCGATTTTTTTAAAACCTATTTGTATACAGGATGTAAAAAATTGGTGTAGGACCCGTTAACTGAGAATTCTACTCATCGTCGTACTGAATAACTTTTGTTCTACGACTTTGCTCAAATCGCAAAAAAAAAATTGGACTCTCCATAGTATTTTGCCATTCTTTGCCATTTTTGTACGGAGAGTCCAAAATTATTTTTGCGATTTGAGCAAAGTCGTAGAACAAAAGTTGTTCAGTACGATGAGTAGAATCCCCAGTTAACGGGTCCTACTGTATGTATACTGTATACTGTAATCGTTTTACGTTCGTCAAATTAAAAGGTCACCCCGTTATCTTCATCATTTTCATATTTCTCTGGAATAGACTGTAATAGGCATTTAATTTAAATATTAATAAAACATTTTCCATCGACATCGTTATTTTAAACGAGCCAATTTGGAGAGTAATCAGTGTGACGGCTTGATAAGATTATTTTGAAAAAATAATTACTTTCCTGCCCCAGTCATGAAAATTTGGAATCATTCATTATAAGTGTGAACAGATTCGTGCGTGCAGGCTGTTTTGAAATGGTGAACTAACAAGTTTAGTGATAATGTAACAACTTAGTACCAGGTAAGAGTTTTTACATTACTTTAAAAATATAATGTTTTTTGTTCTGTTGGAGGGAGTTTCTTTAGTTGAGCGTACTCCCATATCAAAGGCCGGCAACGCACTTGTGACTCCTCTGGTGTTGCGGGTGTCTATGGGCGGCGGTATTCGCTTACCATCAGGTGATCCGCCTGCCCGTTTGCCACCTCTGCCATAAAAAAAAAAGACCCGTCGTTTCTTCTCACTCCGCAAACATTTTCCGAAACGGCGGGTACACGAGTTCCATGTGGTAGGAACCTCGTACTAGGTAGATAAACAAATGTCTTTCTAAAGTGTACACTGCTACCTACATCGAATAAAATATTTTCATTTTATTTTTATTTCACAATCACAAATATTATTTACTTGCTTTTGCCCGCGGTTTATAGTTTTTATGACTGATGTTAGTAAATATAAGGATTAGATATAAAAATACTATACGTATATATTACAGAAACATAGTTAGTCAATTTCCAATGCCCCTTAAAGCGGGTTATTAGATCTCTCAATTTTCAAATTGATAATTTAATGACAAAAAGTGTTGACGCAGTGACAAAACTTTTAAAATTTGTTATAACTGCCATAAATTTGAAGACAAAACTCGTTTGTGAACTGTTATATTTTAATTAATCAAAATTCAAACTTTGCTTGAATCGCAAAATTGGACGTTATCGCCCGAAACTTGTTTAGCGAAAAGCAATTACGATATTTTACCGGGAAATTTTCAAATTGGGCACAACTCGACAACGCCCCGTTCACGGGGGCATGGGGGCACAGGGTGGATGGGGGCAAGTCCATCAAATTGAAAAAAATGTAGCTACTTTTACTTTTTACAGTATAATTAATAATAATATCCGGGACAAATCACACACGGTCATCTGGCCCCAAACTAGGATTCCCTGTATCTTGGGAACCAGAGACTGATATACATACACATATAATTTAAATACATACATATATAGATATAATACACCAAGACTCAGAGCATACAATTCTGCTCATCACAGAAAAGTTTGCCCTGTGTGGGGATCGAACCCACGACTCTCAGATCAGAGGTCAGGATCGCTAACCACTTAGCCACCGAGTCAGTCTATTTATTGTTATTGTATTTTATTTAAATCGTACCTTAAATGTAAAACAGGCAAAAAACTGAATATTATATTTTCACTACGCAACAAGCCCTACGATTTTTACTGAATCAGTGGTAGAATCCGTTCAATTGTTTGCATCATGTCCTTGCTGTCTTATCATTATCAGTCAGATCTAGAAACATCTTGGTTCCTATCGAACCTACCCTTATTACCCTGTTTGCTATTCACACCGCGCACGGCCTCCCAAAATTATTGGGTGGCACTCTAGAGCGGCTCGAATAACGTCTCTTTGTTATAATTATTCGAGTTTTTTTTATACATATTATTTCATATCTACTGTACTTGGTTATCGAAACAGTTGCTCTGCAGAATTTTATTTTCTCTAAATTCTGATTGATTGTTCTTAAAGTACCTGAAAAACTTTTTAGACTTTTTAATATTATGCGTTGATAATAAAACGAAACAAAAAAGAAATCTATTTTCGTTATGTTAAGTCATCAGCCCTAAAAAGACGCAAAAATAAGGTAAAGCTAACACTACACATATGTTCGATGTTCGTTTCAGGTTATTTCGTTACTGTCTTCGATACCTATTCCCTTATACTTAAGCGAGCGAGAAAGCCTTGCCGAGAAAAAGATCTCTATTGGGAACTGAATCGCATAATTTTGTTTTTATACAGCCTTTCTTTGTTACTTTCGGGCGTCAGCACGTAATGATAACGATTACCAGTACAAGCTGAACTATCTTAAAAAGAAAACTTGATACGGAGCGAGACCAGTTTATACTGGTACGCTTACAAATTTACAATTTAGTTTCCGGTTGGTATGAGACGAAAAGGTAAATAATAGTAATGGAAGATTTTTAGGCACAATGTAAACAGTTTCCGGTGAATTTTTACGTGCTTTTATTGTTAGACTTGTTCGTAAATATTGGAAGAAAGATTACTGCTCAAACGCTAAAATCAAATACATTTGTGCCTTAACTACAATATATTTCGAGGCTCCCCGTAAATCAGTGTTTCACTTTAATACTTAAAGTTAAATGAATGAATGAAAACACTAAACAAATTCTCTGGCTAGTCTACTATTATATTTAAAAGTAGCATTCCATATCGTTTATTAATTTAGAGTTCCTTTCCGCAAAAATAATTTTGGAGTCTTCTTACAAAAACAGTTGATCGCCTGACTTTGTACTGTTCCTTTTTCTAAATTTTAATTTGTTGTTCCTTAAAGGAAGTTTAGATTCATGTGTAGAAACCGAACCCTGAGCCGTGGCAGATATTTTAACAATAAGACAATACCCTATATTTTATAAATACACTGCTGGATTAAAATTCAATGCTTTCTCTTCCACCTCGCTGACGCGACGCAGAATTTCCCCGTTTCTCCTCAAATCTTCAGTGATAAATAGAAACGAAAAAGAAAATTACGAATACATTTTTGGACGACCTTTCTCATTTTTATAATAATGGAAAATTGGGTTATTGTATAGCAGCCGTGTAAATGATTTGATGGAGCCATTGAAAGGTTAGATTGTGACCTAGTTTGGGGGCCTGTCATGTCCCTACTTGACCCTGTTGTGATTACGTTCATCAAATTGGCTTTTCAGATTATGTTGAGTACCTACTTACATTCATATTGTAATACATGCAGATATCTGTATATAAGGTGCTACTTTATTAGTGCCCGATATTTTAGTCAGTGCTTCCACTCCTGATTCTGATCAACTTTCCCCAAGGAACCCATAGTCAAAGCCCAAAAAAATTTTTGGACTCTTCATACTAATTTGGCCGCTCGGCTGATCGATTTGTATGAAGAGTCCAACAATTTTTTTACGATTTGACTATGGGTTCCTTGGTAAAAGTTGATCAGAATCAGAAGTAGAAGCACTGACTAAAATATCGGGCACTAATAAAGTAGTAATATACATTGAAGAAAGACTCAATTTTTTTTATACATATAAAAATAATGTTCGGTTTAGCTCATTTTAATTTTATTTTGAAATTATAAAGACACACTAGCCTTGTCTTCTCTTCACCTCACAAAAAGGCTGCATAAAGGCAGAGCGGTTCTCTCATAATATTGCAAATTAGCATTATTATTATGCAAACTTTGGAATAGTACTGTCAGTTGTGCCACGTGTCAAAAATACGTCGGTGGCTTCGTAGTAGTGAGTCGGCCCTCCTAGCCAGAGGTCCGGGTTCAAATCCTGACCCCTTACATACATTAGTTACATATCGATTGCTTTAATGTGTAGAAAATCATCGTGAGGAAACCTGTAAATCTGAGAACTTGATGTGTATTAGGTCGCGTTGCACACTTCCTACTTAAAAACCCAATTTGACCGCGGATGATGCTCAGTGCTACAACAGTTGGCGCACGGTTTGCCACACGATGAGACAGAAAAAGAGAGTTTGCTATGACTGGCCTAATTAAATAACACAAAAATGACTTAATAACACAACAAAACATCAAACAAGATGTGACGGCTAAACTTAGGCGTACGAGCGAGTGTTGTCCCGCGGGTAATATGTGGAGTTGAATAATTCAGATTTAAAGCAGTTAGGATCCCAGTGAGGTCCTTGGAGACTAGCTAAGATAACAATAGAGCAAGGTCTCTTCAAGGAGACTGTAATAAAAAGGTTACTCTGGTTTAACGATGTGTAAAATTTCTAATGAAAGTGTACTATTAAACGGAGTTTATTTCGAACTAAAATTTAATTAAGTCGTCCTTAGCAAGTGCCTTTACTCGAAAGCCTTTAAAGTTAATTAATATGGAAAATAGAATAATAATCTCCAACGATAACTTACATTGAATTAGTTCTTTGACTGCCAACAAAATTTTTTTGGAAAGCAGTTTTTGTTTGATTGAGTTTTTGTATTTAAGCGCATTTGTGTAATTTCCGCATATACGCTTCAGTTTACTGTGCAGAATAGGAAAACATACAGGCATAAGGGTGCGTTTCCACTGGAGCGGAGAGGAGCGGAGACGTGCAAAAGTGCCCAATCAAATTACTCCAAATCTCCGCTCCACTTCATTTCCAGCAATAGGATTGGTCAATTCGGCACGTCTCCGCTCCGCTCCGCTCCTATGGAACCGCACCCTAAGTGTCGTAGCGTGTCAGTAACGCTATCCCTAATCATCTGGTCTTTGTTCAACATTGCCCTCGTCTAAGGCAGAAAACTTTCGTGGGCTCTAGGAGCTTGTCGCGCTACGCTTGCATAAACGTAGTTTCAACAGTAGTTAATAAATACATAACTGAGATGTAAACTTCTTTTTGCTTGATGTAATTTAATGGCTTTAATTAAATGGTTTTGCACTTGGGTATTCTGTGACTTCGCATGACCTGCGGCCGCGATAACATGTAGGATATCTAGATTTACACCTATATCCAGACGTGTGAGACGCAACTTTCGTACAAATCTAGTAATGTGATATGTCGGTTTCCTCACGAAGTTTTCTTTTACCGCTAAGCAATCGGTATGAAAATTCACATGTCTCGAAAAACTAATTGGTACATTGTTGACCAGGATTTGAAATCCGAGTCAGCTTAATACCATACACCTGTATATGGACCATATTATGTAGTCTGAAATAAATGAATTATTATTATTATTATAATACCATCAAGCCACAGACGTTTTTTTAAAACCACTTTTATTGGCTTCATTCAGTTTTAATATACGATTATTTATCCTTCTGTAAATTAGACCAGATGTTAAGATACCGGCTCCGTATATAAACAATTCAGGGTTTTTATTGTTTACACTTTTGTAAGACTGTCCCATAATCTCTTTTGGGCGGTTTTGCCCAGTTTTGGCCCGCAGCCGGGTTTATGTCTTCATTTCAGCGCGGCCATTTCGACTTCTCATCCGCCATTTGCAATATTACCATAACGACTACTTCATAATACTTTATTAACCTCGTGTATGAAGCGAAGGCATCCCGCACGTGCATCCAATTTGGTTTTTTATTGCTCTCACTTTAAGGATCCATTTACATGGACTACTACGACGGGGACGACCCAACCGTTTAGTCTGCCGCGTCTTCCTTTGTCTATAGTGTTGCCATCTGTATATTAAAAACTAGTGTCCTCGTTGTAGTCTATGTTCTGTTGTCTTTGGCATGGTATTGGAATCAACTGTCGTCTCGTTGTGTCGGCTCACTTGTGGTTCAATATGCTCGTACCGTACACGCTTCATTTAAGCCAATAAATTACAAACGACATAAAGTAGGATCGACAGTTGCTCGTGTAAACGGAGCCTTACAGTTTTATTGCGCTGAGTCGCTAGTACATGTACATACGTCGATATCGTAGCGTCGAGCAGAACATAATGCAATAACATTTGAGTTTTATTTTGCATAATAACCTAGCGCATATTGCATGAATTCTACCTCTTTCTTTATTGAATTTGAATCTAATTTAAAATTTATATTTAATACTCCGTACAGAAGGTACCTTTTGTAGGTATCTACTTTAAACCGCCATATGTATCTTAGTTTCAGTGCACCTGGAGTATTAACTTAAAACATTAAGATAATGTTTCAGTTTAAACAGACTTCAGAAATACGAGTTATTCTAAGAAACTTTTTTCAGGGTTCCGTACCGGAAGTTTGGTGCCAACTTGACTTTATTACTAAACCTACACCGTATTTCTGCTTGTCCGTCTGTCCTAGAGCAAGTTAAAATTTTCACAGAATGCATAATAATGGCAAATACAAGAAATGTTCCTTTTTGTTTTGCTATTATATCGTAAAAACGGTAGTACATAAAAGCTTCGTTGGTGTGATTATAGTGCTAATACTAACGCATAATAAACAACAAATAATTACTGAAACCAAAAAAAATTTGTTACATCACAAAATATTGTGATGTGACTAAAAATTTTATGTTTTCGGACTTTTTCCTTTGCTTCTTGTCAAATTTCATGATTCTAGATATACGGGAAGTATCCTAAAGGTTTTGATTTCCATGCCAGTGTCCAAATATGCGGCATAAACGGCCGTATCTCTTGATTGCGTTAGCATAGAAGTTTGTTTTTCTCATAGCTTCAAGGGATTTGATATTAATTTCAACTTGATACGTCTACGCGTTCCTGAGAAAAAGGGTCTTGACAGACAGACAGACGGACAGCGAAGTGATCCTATAAGGGTTCGTTTTTTCCTTTTGAGGTACGGAACCCTAAAAACAATGACAGCAGCAGGCCAGTTCACACGGGCAACACCTTGACAACACCCGATCACTAGGTAATGAGAGCTCTTTGGGAAAAGTTTTTCAGTACGATGAACCAAAGCCCTTTCTGCTGGTACCTATTAAAAATAAACCGTATCTTGTCTTAACACTTCTTTTATGTAAATCTATTTGGGAGGCAGAGCTGCCGTAACAACTAAACCGTAGAAATTAGTCAAATGAAACAAATGATTTTAGGACGTAACTAGGTATATAACTGTTCATTAAAGAAATATATTATAATGAGAATGTTATAAAAACGGACTCTCAATTTGTATTTATGTATGTAATTTTCATACACTGAAACAAAGTGATAAAAAAATATGGGAAAGTCATACCAGAACCGGAAGTACATTCCAAATTAGTTCCATCATATTATTATTTTTTATAATCAATTATAATCAAATGAACATTTGCTTTCATAAAATTATCAAAATAGTATTTTATAACTTTATGCGCACTCACAATTTAGAGTTCAAATCTGAACCACTAGAGGGCGCTATTAGTATTTTAAAACGCGCTATCGTTACGTTCACTGTGAACATGCTAGTTCAAAGGCAATGAAAGTGAACTTCGAAGCCGCTGGATGCAAAAGATACGTTGTATCTTTATATTTTTGTTTTCTCGACCATGGCATTGCCGTGAACGAGAATTTTAATTAATGTAACTTGAAACTAGAGGTGGGTCGGTACGCGATTTTCCAATACCGAAACGTAACTGGTTATCAGTACCCAATAACGGGTTTTGAAACTATTTATTTTAATAACTATGTATCGGCGACCGAGAAAACGATACTGGTATTGGAGGGTATTGGTATTTCTACGTTACCAGTTATCTGTGGTTATCGGTGTTATAGCGTTATTGTGGTAAACATGGTATTGTGCGGTATTGCTGTCCCTTTCACACTTGCGTGATTTGCTATAGTCCGTCCTGTTGTCAGACCGAACCGTTGCTTTCAGAACGTAGACTTGGAACGTCCTCCTGTGTTTTTTCGTTGCTCGTACGTGTTCTGAAACACTTCCGCACG
Organism: Coleophora deauratella; assembly: GCA_958295455.1. Lineage (NCBI taxonomy): Eukaryota > Metazoa > Arthropoda > Insecta > Lepidoptera > Coleophoridae > Coleophora > Coleophora deauratella. The sequence goes on from OY282405.1 coordinate 15,238,572, forward strand.
AGAAATTATTCCTTGATAGCAGGACGGTCTTTTCCAAACCTTCTAAGTGAGAAAGGGACACTCTTGTCAAATAATGCATGACTTCCAATAACTTGAGATTTGAAACATGCTTCTCAGTTGTTCCCAATAAATAGTTTCGGGAAATACATAGTTTTCGTAATACCGAATACCGTATTTCGGTTATTGCACCAATACATAGTTACAGAAACTATTTACGTTTTAAAACGCCCATCGCTACTTGAAACTGCGCTTGGCTTAGTTGATTTCCATGAAGTTGGTTTGTTACAGTGTTTTGAATATTATTTATTTTCATACCAGAACGGTACAAACGTTAAAAAGAAATGTAGTTTTTGATAGATTATAAAATGAATGAAAATATACTCATGGACAAAAATATCGACTCAAGGTTTGTGGCACGACTTTTGAAAATATAACTCTATCTAATAAAAAACACTAAATCAAAAGTTCAAAATCTGCGTGTTTACTCTTTATGATTTTAGTTTGGTGATTTTCTAGTTTTTTGTTTTTTCTATTTAGTAGTTTTGTAGACTAAGTTCTTTTTTCAAAAGTCGGTCAACAGATTTTGAGTCGATTTTTTTAGTCCAGCAGTGTAGTTACTCACATGACTAGAGGAGTTAATTACACTGCCGATTTTGTCATACACACAACGTATGAAACATGGTAGTTTAGATGACAAAACAGGCATAGTACATCATGTCTCGCTTATAAAAATAGATATGCAAAAAAGATAGCAGCAGGTAGATAGATACAATGAATTAAATTATTAATAATTGTGTCAATAAATCAAATTAAAAAATACAATAAAAATGGAAAAATTGTCAAAATAGGTACAACATAAACATTACTATAAACACTATTGCAGAATTATTTAATACTATGATAGTTTTTTTACATTAAGCCATTTGTAAAATGTTGTATATTAATAGGCTGATCTTTCATGTCATTTGGCATTTTATTATAAAGTATGATACACACACACACACACACAAACAATTTCGGTTATAGTTTATTTCGTAGTTTTAGACTGAAATAAACGCAAATATATGATAAACTGCAAATGCAGGTTCAGTGTTTTAGTGGTTATTGGACTTTTTTTTTCTAAATTCGTAACCAACACTCCTTATTTTACCTTATTTTATTAACCGACTTCAAAAAAAAGGAGGAAGTTCTCAAAAGACGCCTGAACCGATTTGGTAAATTCTTTTTTTGTTTAAAAGGGTTATACTTTACAGGTGGTCCCATATTATCGAAATCGATTCAGCGGTTTTTGAAAAAATCAACAAAAACATATCAAGATTGGAGTTGTTGCGATTGAAGTCGGTTGTTTTTAACGTATTCAGCGTGGTCAATTATATCGTTAAGAATCGCAAGATGCACGGAATCTATATCACGGAATATTTTGATTGGTTGGTATTTCGTTTAAAAGAATGAATAAGCAATGTTAGAATATTGCGTAGGCGACGCCCGCGCCTTTTTTAGGTTTATTGACTAATAATAATCATATAGGATCACTGTTTTATGCCTAACTATTGTATATTTACCTTGGATGACACATTAAAAGTGCGCAAAATATAAATTCGCATAGTAAAAATAAACGTGATGCGTATACCATGACTGCTTTTGCGTCGTTTGACCTTTAAATTAATTTTAATACGAGTGTACATTCTACAACGTTCTTCATTAGTCTCGTTATAGTTATGATGTTATCTACTTTGTCGTGTGCGTGTGCGTATAATGGATACGGATACTGTTCCGATTTCGGTAAACGTATCAATTCTAACCTTTTTGAGGTATGAAAAAAAGAAGCGACCCGTGCCCAGCAGTGGGGATGCTTTGGGTTATCAATTAAAACGGGGGCTTCTTCTCTTCAAACTAAACAATTTCCCCTAAGAAATGCACAGAAAAGTTTAAGAAAAAATTGGAATTTCCATACTAGTTAGCAAATTAATTCACCTTTCTGCTAGAGTCAGAGGATACAGCATTCAAGAATAAGAAAAATAAATTCTTAAAAAAAAAATACAGTATGTTTGCTCTTCTCGGATACCTATTCAAATAAAACTCGGTCCTTCGAACGTGACAATTCTTATTCAGTGTAGCCGTAACTCTGTTTACGATGTCTCCTACACAGTTTATCCATCTGCAGCGATATCTCGCTAATAGTAGCGTAAACAAACACCTTCTTACTTTATAAGGACGAGGCTACCCGCTTCTTGTTCATTCCTGTTATAAAGCAAGCTTCATCTTCGATATGACTCGCCCGCCGGATTTGGTTTGACAGACCACAGATAAGATAATACAAACCCAGAGTTCTTACTATGCTCTTTTCAATGTTAAGTTATATTAGTAAGTTTAAGTTTTAATAGAATCTGTCAAGCTATGACTGAAAGGTACGGTTATAAATTAGGATATTCTGTTAATTTCGATTGGCTCGAATATTATACGATTTTTACGTCACTCCCTGCATCAACAATTTTAAATTGGAATTTCAGCGGTCGACCTTTGAGTTTGAATAGAACCGTACGTCACTTCCGTTATTCAAATTCGAAAGTGGAATTTCTACGGCGCCGGCGCTAAGCGATCATGTCCTTGTTACAAACAAAACGGGAACATTTGAAACAAAATGGTCGGAGAGTCGCCAGGTCTTTAGATACGAGTAAATGTCCTGGAACGTAAACGATAAAAGCGAAAGGAGGTCGCATTGCTCGTCGTGGGGTCGATCGATGGCCGACTAATAGAAATCATAACCTAACCTTCGTTTAGTACTTGGGAATGAGCCCTTATGTCCGTGCGAGAGAGACGGACTACTTATTTCAGTATGAAAGACGGAGACTATGCGCTGTCTTCTCTTATGAATGACACTGAGTCATAGAAAGGGTTATGAATGGAATGCGTAGGTATAGTAGTGTTTTTAGTGCGATAGTTGGTTGAACTATAGTGACATACAATACAAATGATTGATTACAGTACTTGTGAGAATCGTAGCGCGTGTTCTGTGTATTATAACAGCTGTTTTATCCTAACGTATCACGATATTGCAACTATTTGCAACCATGACATACAAACAAGTGCATAATCTGATGTAATTCCTTCCATAATGATTATTTAAGTCTATAAAAGTAGGTACATGAACATATTCGTAAGAGCATACATATAAGGAAAAGGCCAACAAGAATAACATAATTACTAAAAGTCGTAAATATTCTACTAAAGGCTTGACGTATTCCATATTCTTTTACACATTCCAAATCTCTATTAATATGTATAAGTATTATAAGTTCATCACAGAGCATTACCATGCGATTTTATCCCCAAAGACTCTGAATAAACCATAAATCACCCCATGGCATAGTGACCTAATACGAACCATTACGAGGGGAGCTTTCAAATGGCGGCACATGGCGGGCGGGAACAGAGCATAGACAATGGAATGAAGTGACGTTAAAATCTTTTTGCTCTCAGATTTTCTATCTGTGAGATATTAAGAGCAAAGTTGCAGATATTAAGAGCAATGTAAATCGATTTAATTAATAATCTTACTTTTCGCTATTTTGTCTTTGGAAAAAAATGATGGAAACCTCCAACATTTCTTGTAGAGAAATAAGTAGGCTTAAAAAATCGGTATTATGAAATGAGGACATGTAAATGTTTATGAGGACTGACAGTTATAAAACTGACTAAAGTACACAAAAAATCTAAAATACAATATAGAACATATCAGATGTGGTAAAAATACATATATGAAAAATACGCCATACCATAATTTCAGCTGATAGATAAGTCCAGTGTTGGACACAAGACCCCAAATGAAGTCGACTCAGCGCACCCCTGAATAAATATAATACATCCAGCATTCTCATAACCGCTAAATCACTAGGTAGGTACATTTATAGTGACTTCTACTACCATGAAATAAATTCCTTAACATAAACACGGAAAAAGCCGCCTGCTTATTGAATTAAACCTTATTATTCTTAGAAAGAAGGTACATCCTTCCCAACTTCAATATATTTAATGAACACAGACCTAAGTCAACAAGCTACATCAAAATACAATTACGTCACACTCGACTTCCAGTTATGTAATTAATTCTAGAGAGTTGACTGACAAATTAGGTTGGGTAACGTCAGTTTTACCTCGGTGAAGATGTTGCGATAAAATAACAGAGATCCTAAAAAAACTTAAACACATTGATTGAACAGGGCAAATAGTATTTACAGTGGCAAACATTTGGACAATTTTTAGTCTTAGACTGTTCTCTTCGATAAACTGCACAATCGAAAAGGTGTAACATAAGACCGAATTTTATAGACAAAACACAATGAATTCAATTTCAGCACGATACGCAGTTAACGGGTTACACACCAATTTTTGACACCCTGTATAAATGAAAATACTTTATATTCGAAGTAGGTAGCAGTTTATACTTTTCGAAGCTGTTTTTTCGTCTACATAACACGAGGTTCTGAATTACTGAAGTATGCAATCAATACATGTGTTTGCTGGTGCGCCGTCCTAAACCAATGTACTTACTTTAAAATATATATATATATATATATATATATTTTAATGTGATAGGTGGCAAACGAGCAGACGGATCACCTGATATATGGATATATGGATATACGGATATATGGTCTTCTGAACTTAAAAACTGAACTTTTTTCTCAAGGAATCATTATTCAAATAGCAAAGAATTTGTTGGACTTCTTCTGCTAAGGAATTAGCTAATTTCCCAACTTCGTATGGGAACTCTGACATAATGGTTCCTTGGGGAAAGTTCTTCAGTTTCATGTGAAGAAGCCACTGTTGTTTTTGGCCGAAAAGCTCAGTCGATATAATTTTTTACCCAACAGCGCACGCGAAGATACTTTGTTAAACCCCAACTGGCCAAAAAGAGGTAATTTTTCACCCAAGCGGAGAAGTAATGTTTATTCACATACTTTAGAAGGATGGTATAAGTAACAATAAAAATACATTTTGTGTAAACCAAACGTGTCTTCTATCCGCCACCGACACGACGCGCGCGGGGCGAGCTTTTCTCGAGCGCGGGACGCATACTAAACAACCCTTTATCAATTTCCGGAGGGCTTTGTTGCTTTATTACCAACTCGAGATCGATGCCTTGTAACACCATAACAAAATATTGGACACTCGAATACGGATGAGTGTGAAGAAGATTAGGGACGCTATATAAAGATGACCGCGCCTTTTACGCACCGTAGGAAGCGACAGAGCCGAATTTTATAATTCTTTGTATCACATCACATTGTTGGAAATCTTGCTCTCGTATATCAGCGCCGAAAGCGCTCGCTGCATTGAAAACAAAAAGAATATAAGAAAGAACCTTCGATTTGTTTGGTGTTGTCGCTTCTTTGGATCCAGGATCACGATTTCGATCAATGTGTCATCTTTGGACTGACTGGTTTTGGTGGCAATCGATCTAATACTGATTATTTACCGTAAACCTTAAATCAAGTTTTTGATCTCAGTTTAATCTTAAAAAGCTTTCAAATTTTATAATTTTCCATATTAATGTATTTTAATGTACATATTGCTCTGCGTTATATTACAAAACGTATAACATGTAATGACATGTAAACAATTGTTTACGATGCACTTAAAAGCAGGATAAGAAACTGTAAATAACATTGCGAATAGAGTGGCCTTCTCTCCGAGGTTTTCCAAGTATCTTCAAATACATAACTCCTTAGTAAGGGACAACGAGACTTTTCGTCGTCTACTGATTACTATCAATCAATCAATCAATCAAATACTCTTTATTGACTACAATACAAATACACATAACACATACAAAACAAAAAAGAAAAAGAAACAAGTAATACAATCTGGGCGGTCTTATCGCTAAAAGCGATTTCTTCCAGACAACCCTTATAAATTATATTAATTTACTATATTATTTACAAAGAATCTTAGCGCATAACACAATTATTGTAAACTTTAACATTCAAGCAATAAACGTTTATTATAATTTTATTTATATTATTAATGTAATGTTAATGTAACTTTATTATTTTCCCTCACTGAATTATTTATAAGGATAATGTGAGGATGAAAAATGAACGTCAGGTCTTGTTGTTCCGCTGGTAGACGGCAAAGATGGAAGTTAAATAATGATCATTCACTGGTTAGTGGTTATGATCACAGTCGATCCCTTATAAAACTTTTCAATCCATTAGTGCAGGGTTCTCTTGTGTAATGTATGCCTATAGAATTGTCGTTTATAATACAATTTTGTTATGTGTAAGATGATGCCATGGGATACCAATTGTGAATTTAAAAAGGAACAGATATTAATAGGAAAATAATGAGACAAATATTAATAAGACTCTAATAACATTAAAACTGATAAACATGACTTCATCGTTTCTCAAGCTACGCGAGTCCCAAGTAGAGAGAGATGCCTTCCTTCCTTCCAATATACTCGCTCGCAAGATTTATGGGTAGCCGACTGGTAATGAGGCTCTTTGAGGACGCAATATACAGGAGGTTGCCTAAATGAAAAGCTAGTTGCAGCCCGAGCCAGTAATATTGCTCGCTGGGAACTTCACCTTCTTTTTAAGTGTAGTAAAACCAGTGTAAAATCCTACAAAAATACGTATATAATCGACGCGCACACAGACATCACACACATAGGATTTCTCTTTTGCATCGGGTTTTAAAGATACTTTTTGCATAAAGGTATTTTTATTTATTCCCAAGATCTCGAATCTGCATTCTGGCCTAGTCTGTCGTTCTTGTTCTTATTATTGTGTGGCGTAGTTACTTTCCTCACGATGTTATCCCTCACCATTGAAGCAATCGGTTAAACAATACATATGGTTCGATTCAGTCGTTAACAACCCATAACCACATCGACCTTTTTTCATAAATCACGTACGCTTATTAAAATACTTATCTATTTATTTCGACGATCAAAGAAATGTACAAAAAAACAAGGTTTTCTGTGATGATTTAAATGTCTGTAAAGGTCATGCTACTTGCGTTGTTACAATAGAGTTTTCTCTAAGCTTTACATCAAAGGACGAAGTGGAAAATAACTTCAAAAGACGGCCAGATAAACTATAATATCATAACTACTCAAGCCGCTCAAACTTCGGACAAAGAATACTATCTTTGGGATTGCGAGTTCTTTTGATGTTTCTTTTCAATTTATAAATTGTATCTTGTTGAAATGGCCCCAGGCGACAGACTGAACAGTAAGAGTAAGAAGAAAAGTGCGATAATTTTCATCTTTAACAATTTTAGACTGCGAACCTTTTTTAACCTCTGGTCGTGTTCAAGTCTTATCCTTTTTTATTTATCGAGAAACGAAATAGTCTCTCAAAATACTCATAAAGATATCTCCTGACAGTAAGAGTATTATTCTGTCCCCAAATATAAATGTTGGTATTTCGCTTGCTTGAGGCGTGTGCGATAAGGATGGGGCGTCCCTGGACTCGGCCGGGGCTTATATTCCCCAAACCCTTATAGATAACCCACATAAATAGACAAATGTGATTTGTGCGTGCTCTAATCTCTTGGACTGTAAAAATGTCACGGAAAACTAAACTTGGTTTTGTATTGATGATTTTGTCGGTATTTCGTTGAAGTATTTAGATAGAAATTGTTTATCTTAAAAAGCTTTTATTTAGGTATTTATATGCTCACGGGTTATATTGGTGTCGATTCGGAGTTTACAATTAAACTTATTTGACAGGACTAAACTTAATTTAAGCATCCTATCCTTGTCTTTTCGATGCAGAGAGAAAAAGACAAAACACTTAAATTAAGTTTAGTTCTGTCAAATAAGTTTAATCCTGAAAACCGAATCGACACCACTCTTTATGTTCATGGGAGCGAAAAAAATATAATCTTTTTACACACGTCGTCGAATACTTAAGTATTATGTTTACATCCATCATTAAAAATCATCATCATCACCATAATTAAGAGGGCCTGGCCCTCTGTCGCTTCAGCATCCTCCATTTCAGCCTATCTTGAGCCATCGTCTTAGTTTCTTGATATGTGTGACTACAGCACTATTCGTTCACTTGGGTCAATTATTGTTTCCTGGGGCGCCCTCTTCCTCTTGTCCCTTCGATCTTACCCTCCAGAATGTTTATGTTCATTAAAAATCACCTCGTATAAATAAAAGGCATTAACTCGCTGTGCGCAGTGCAGTAATTACCGCCCTCCCTGTTAGTGCGGTGAAAGCTAGCACCAGAGCGTGGGGCTTCCCTCACCGCGACCGCCACGTCACTGTCATGTAATGACGTCACACGCCCTCACCTTCACCTGTCGACCTTGCAGGGCTAAGGAGAACTCATGATCAGCATGACATGACGATAACCGGAGTTTAGCTGATGCTTTTGGTATAATGACAGTTGTAGGTCACACTAGGGCAGTGTTTTTAACCTTTTTGAATACCCGACCTCTTAACAAGTTAAAAAATTCTTGCGACCCCCCTAGGGCCATAGACATACAAAATGTTAGTGATTTGAAAGACTACGTTTATAATATTTTTTAATTAGAAAATGATTTAGTTATTAACGTCTCTAAAATAGAACCGCGTTTTGACAAATTGTTAAAAAAAAACAGGCCCAGCCTTGCTACTGGAATCGTATTTTTTCATTGCAGTGTAGGACCTACAAACATTTACTTTTTCTTTTACCAACGACCCCTAGAGAAAGGCTTCGCGACCCCCCTGTACGTGTTAGAAGTTGTACTAACACTAGGACATGCGTGTTAAAAGAATATATAGTTTTACCTTACCTTAATTGTGTAGGCAAAAATAGTTATTAGTAAAGAATACAGAATTCTCCGTGACAACAACTCTGTGAATTTTATTAAGTGTCTGTGACAAGGCTTCTTAAAATAGATGTTATCTCACTCAACTAACTTACCTGTATAACTTTTTTATTTTCATATTTATGTTTATATTTTTCTGTTTTGTTGTGCAATAAAGTGTTTTCATTCATTCATTCATTCATTCATTTAGAGGGTTAAGGTGAATTTTATAACACTGTAATCATCATCAGGCCGTTTAGACTACAAGCTCAGCCAAACAAGGCCGGCAACGCACTTGTGACTCCTCTGGTGTTGCGGGTGTCTATGGGCGGCGGTAATCGCTTACCATCAGGTGATCCGTCTGATCGTTTGCCACCTCTGCCATAAAAAAAAAAAAAAAAAAAAAACAAATCTACATAATTATGTACACTGGCCCACACAGATATCTGAACCCCTACCAAAGCTATTCGTGATACATGGTGTATTACGGAGAGGTTCAGATATCTTTGTGGCTGTCTGTACAATTGAAAATCAACGCCTTACTTCTAGGATATCGGATAAAGCAAGTTCCATTACTTGACCACCTAGTCGTTTCCATTTTCCATCTTCTATTTCCTGTTAACGAGTGGATTTCAAGAAACAAACAATAAAACAACAAGAAACAACTGAACCAAAGCAAGTCTCAAACCAATTAACCCCACAATGCATCTCCAGTAATACCCCGTTATTAAAAAGAAAAATATAAACTGCAGCAGAGAAGCGCATTGTTTCTCTGTCTGGTATAAGTCGGATAAATGCGGTGGTGCGGGTATGTGGTGGTGGATGCTGCAGGTGTATTTTTAACTGGGTCGGGTTGTCACCCCTCGCCACCCTTGGTTGGAGAAAATCTAATTGGGACTCTTGTATTGTTGCTAGGTGGCTGTATTGTTCGCAGATCAGTAAATTGTGTATTGTTCGATAGGGAAGAGAAAGCTCAAAGCTAAATCCCGAATATGGATTTGTCTGATCCGCTTTAACATATATTGTGTGTCGTCTAGGATATACTTAGTGTGTTTATGCAAAGTTCACCACGGTCTCTACTCATGAAACCGAAATCTTTTCCTAAGAAGCCTACCTATACATAATTCGCAATTTTATTATTTGATAATGATAATATCTGGGACAAATCACACACGGTCACCTGGCCCCAAACTAGGATGCCCTGTATCTTGGGAACCAGAGACTGATATACATACACATATACTTTTTAAAAACATACATATATAGATATAATACACCCAGACTCAGAGCAAACAATTCTGCTCATCACAGAAAAGTTTGCCCTGTGTGGGGATCGAACCCACGACTCTCGGATTAGAGGTCAGGATCGCTAACCACTTAGCCACCGAGTCAGTCATCATTTTTTCATTGATTCTTCAATTTTGCGTGGGAAGTCCAAAAAATTGTTTGCAATTTTTTTTTTTTGTATACGTGTCTTGGGGAAAGTTGTTCAGTTTCATGAGTAGAAGGCACTGTTAAAATTATTTTTAGGTATTTTAAAAACCCCTACTTTAGAATCTTGTATTGTGGATATTAAATAAATAATAATAAAAAAAACCAAAGAAAAGAAAACAAAAAGATAATCAAATCAACATTAGAAAAATAAACTAAGCTTTAATATTAATAACTTCAGTGCCATTATTCAAAAAACTGCCTGTAGTGAAATGTTCTTATCAGATAGCCCAAGGACTCCAAGGAACCCACACAGGCTTTAAAAAATGTAGTACTAGGTTTTTTAATTTTATTTTTACTACTAGATTGTTATCCAAGGGTAGAAAGTAATCCATTCCACTCCACACGAGATGTTTTGATGCCCGAACGAAGCGAGTAGCTATGGAAAATTCGATTATGCTTAAAACGTGAATGGTATTTTGAGGATGTCTCGGGGCTGTTCCCCGAATCTTCAATACTTCACGCCAGTTTCTTTACGTTGAAAAAAGCCGTTACTTTTTCACAGAATATCGGATTTCTATCCCTAAAGACTTCTAGTCCCTGTGTTTACCCAAAATAAATAAGTTACATTTATGAGTTCAGAGATTCTTATGTTTATTGTTTTTTGTTTCAGGTAAAGCTGTAAAAGGTTTTCGGATGGATTTACAGTGGATGGCAAGGTACAGTGGGGTCCCGGTTTATAACGCTCTGAAGTACCATTTTGTCAGACCCGTTGTCTCGGTGACAGACGGTCCAATGGAAGTACGCTTTTGTTTATGAATGAACTGAACACATTAAAAACAACCTATTTCAATCGTAACAACTATAATTTTGCTATGTTTTAGTTTTTGTAGATTTTTCAAAAACCGCTGAATCAATTTAAAAGGAAATTTATATGGGATCACCTCTGAAGTTATTACCTACCAAACAAAAAAATAATCATGAAAATCGATTCATACTTGGCGGAGTAATCGCGAACCTAAATACAAAAAAAAACAACCTACAGTCGAATTGAGAACCTCCTCCTTTTTTCAAGTCGGTTAAAAACATCTGTTAATTCAAAAAAAATCATGATTTTCCCAAACTTTATTGTAAAGTCTTGAAACAGTTTTTACATTAAGGGGATATTATTCATCCAGCCTCCTTGTTAACATGTGTTTTCGCTCTCAACAACATTTTATAGAAGAAAAAAGTTGAAAAAACATTTCTTTTGATATTTTTTTATTACCATAGCTTAAGATCTAGTCTACAGAATAATAAAAAAGTACTAGCTACAGCAAGACAGTATTTAACTACTACTTTACAGAATTTGTGCCAAAAATTTTGAGAACGCCGTCGTTACGGAATGTGGCATCTTTGATGAATTAATCACGAAGGGTAAAAGGCTATTGATAGGTATTGAGCGTAATTTTTTAAAATATTCAGGAGATAATTTTCAAAATAAACTTCTATCAAAAACGATAGCATTTTTCCGCTATTTTAGGAGGACTAGCAATAAAAAAAACTAACTTATCAAATTCCTTATTGCACACATTACAGAAAAAAAAGAAGGCATAAAAAGTAAATACCTTTATTTGGTTTTAACCTCTTTAAATCTCTACAAGGTCTAACCACAAAATAGACACAGAAGGTCCGCTCAATACAAACCACTAAAATCGTAAGCATATACATGCTTGTAGAAATATACGGTCGTTCGAGGCAAGGTCACGATCGCACAGTACGTGATCTTGCCTACAACGACCGTATACGTCTATAAGCATGTATATGCTTAGGATTTTAGTGAGCCTATTGTGCGGACCTTCTGTATCTATATATTTTGTGGTCTAACCCTTGAGCCCAGATAACACCTTGACAAATTGTACTTCTGTTTAGTTGCTCAGTTTTTGCGACTATCTCTCACGGGTATTGTAAATTGTGCAAGCTTTTCCTTGGCTTTCTTTACGTGATCCAGATCCTGAAACTAGGACATCTTAAAGAAAAACTAGAGTCTCCGACATAGGTCACAGAATTTCCTGTGTTTGGGTGTTTAATAGGTATCTAAAACCGCGAATTGACCTATATCAGTTACCTGGGTTCCCTAAGTGAAATAGAAATTACCTATGTCCAATTAAAAAAAATAGGTGATTATGTATAGACAGACACAAGAGTGAACTTATAAGGATTCCTTTTTTCCTTTTGACGTATGGAACCCTAAAAAGCAACCAATCTAGTTATTAGGCCATTGACGATTGAAAATGTCAACTTTTTTTGCCCTATTTTTGGTTGGACTAAACTTTAGGTTCCTGTCTGTTTTATTGTACTGCGAAACGCAATAAATAAAAACGAGCGCTTTTCATCAATATCTGCCAAAGTACGAAACGTTGTTGTGAGTGAAATATGTGAGGAACGTTTCACGTTTTGTTTCATTTCCAATGTATTGTATCAGCGTTTTATATTGAGTCTGATGTTCGTCTGATGTGCTTTTATTATACAAGGCGATCGCGTTTGGGGACTGCACAATGTTGAAGCGAGGTGTAGTCAAATTCAATATTCTGGTCTCTTTTTAGATTGTGCTAAAGGTTTAAAATTTATCATTAGTTTATTGTCGACTGACTCGGTGGCTAAGTGGTTAGCGATGCTGACCTCTGATCCGAGAGTCGTGGGTTCGATCCCCACACAGGGCAAACTTTTCTGTGATGAGCAGAATTGTTTGCTCTGAGTCTGGGTGTATTATATCTATATATGTATGAATTTAAAAGTATATGTGTATGTATATCAGTCTATGGTTCCCAAGATACAGGGAATCCTAGTTTGGGGCCAGATGACCGTGTGTGATTTGTCCCTGATATTATTATTATTGTATACAAGGTCAGGCATACTCAAAATAGTTTGTCGCTTTCTAAATGTGATGTCATTATTTTGAATGTAAGTTAGTTGTTTGTACAGTGTTTTAACTGAATTATCCAGAAGAAGGAAAATGTTTTTCAAGTGTATGAAAATGTATAAATGTAGTATGTATGGCTGAGCTTGAAGCTTGATGTTTTTTTTTTTATCGTTGACCACTTACAAAGCAGAAGGAAAAAGCCCGTTTCTTTTCTTTTGGTTTCCAACATATGTACTGATTATATTAAGTTTTATAGGTATAAAAATTAAATTTTCTCCACAATACCCTGTAGGTATGTTGCGCTTGTGTTGATTGTTTCGTTGTTGGCTGTATTATAGACGCGCGTTCAACTTCTGACGTGGGTTCGAACCCTGTGGGATCGGATCAAATATAAAGTTTTATTTTATCTAGACAGCAATTTCACTGTTTTATTTTACCTTAACGTTATTAGAACTGATTCGAGCTTTTAGTTTTAGTTCTCTGGGGTACTATTCTCAACCTCATCGATAAAAAATATTTGGTCTTTCAGGAAACTAAAATATTAGTTAAAAGGGGAGGAGTATTTGTATTGAGCCGTGATAGTTTTATTTACGTCGTATATTTATTTACAAGTTCTTTCCATCATATTACAACACTACTAAGCCGATGTGGACGAATCGAGTACCTATCGTAGTAATCGCTTTAGACCAGATTGTGTCCTTAACATGAAATTACATTAAATTCGTCAATGCGTCTTTGCGAGAGGCATCTTTTCATATTCGGCTTTTCAACATCATCAGTAGGCGATTTAGTCAGTGTCGCAGATACACTATCCACAGTCACTGCGTCGCCGGGGACACAGTTCATGTCTATAATAGACGATTTAGTCAGTGTCGCAGATACACTATCCACAGTCACTGCGTCGCCGGGGACACAGTTGAGATAACACAGGGTTGCTCCGGGCCTGCGTCAGCCTCTTGGCCGCACTAGCAGGAGCGACTATAGTCGATAATCTTCAAAATCCATACTCGTCAAGTCTCCGTAAGGCGCTTGTAGGATCCAACTTGAAAATGCGAGGGTCTCCTGCACGCGACATTGCTCTGCACGTATTCGGCCTTAATAAGATTTGGAATAAAGAGATGCTGTGGTGGCATATTGTAACTAATTCCCTTCCTTCACTCCCTGTGGCTGCGTTTTCCCTCAAAACGTAACGGTATTTCTCTACGACTCGATGAAACGCGGTTACGTTTCGTTCAAACGATGTTTCTCCCGTCCACTTCAACTTGAGCGTCGCCCCTTTATTCATCCCCTTCAAATGTAGATAGAATTGTTGAAAATTCTCAAGCTCCAGATACACTGGTTCATCCGCTGCAGACCGATCCGCCGTCGATCAAGCCGCGACAATGGCAGATCATTTATCACGTTCTTTATTTACCTTTTCGAATATTTCGTGATTTATGGGCTGCGGCAATATTATTGAGACTATTTGGTGAAAACGTTTTCTTTAGTGGCCAGTAATATTATTTTCATTTTGACTTTAAGTGTAGCCTTTTTTCTAAGGTTATGTTATAGGCCTATGTTATGGACTAGATTTTTGAAAGGCTTTAGGTTTACCTGATGGAAAGTTTACCGCCGCCTGTAGAAATAAAAAGCACATAAAAATCAATTATCAAAATCAAAATATCAATTTTACGAGCGTTGTTTAGTGCTGTGCCGATCCTTCAAATACCTTTTTACAAACAAACAAACAATCAAACCTTTTTAATCCCTTCTTGAAGGGCATACTGTAGGAAAACGTCGGAGGGTAGCTCATACAACTGCTTTAAGGTCCTTTTGAAAAGAAATCGGGCGATTCGGCACATTTCCTGAAATATTTAAGAAACGAACGAAAATCAAGCACTCAATCTACTTAGAGGTACTAGCTAAATCATTACTCATTTTTCGTTTAAATGCAGAAATTATTTGAAACAATTGCCAACAAAAGCTTTGATATGTCAATACAAATCGAATCCACTCAGACACAATGTTTGGATTACATTAAGCAAATGAGTGCAGAAATGAAATCCAAACTGAATGCAGTTTGCAAGCGGCACGACAATTTGTTGTTCGGTTAAACGAGTTTCGGAATCGAGCGTTTGTTTAAAGTATCGTTGACGATATTTTTAGTTATTTTATTTTGTTGTGGCAAAGGATTATTTTAAAAAGAATTCTCTCTGGTATTTGTAGGTAACTCTCAAATATCAATCATTCAAAATCAAAATGTTTTTTTTATTTAAGTAGATCCTTTACACATTATTTTAAATCGCCATTTTTTCCTACCTGAATACAAACTTCCTACCACGCGGAACTTGTACACTTCACAATAGTCGTCATTATCTTGTATAATAAATTATGTATTCTGAATTGTATAATGGGCTTACCTGCCGTTTCGCGGGGGATTAAACTGGTATACGCCGAATCTGACGCAGTCTAACGTTATTTGTGAAGGTGCTCTCGCTTGCTTATATTGATGGCGCCAAAATAAACATAAACAAGCCTTTATCGATCGTGTCTATCAAATATTGGAGTAGGCGCTAAAGTACCGTCAATATTGGGATGGAATTCTATTAACCGTAAGTCAGGTTAAGTTTAAGAGTAAATTCCAAAACTGATATGACATTGTGACGTCCAAAACTAACATGACATTATCACATTCCAAGACTGACATGATATTGTAACTTGTAAGACTGACATGACGTTTTTCACTTCCAAGATTGACATGGCATTGTCACTTCCATGATTGACATACAAATGAGTGACATACATGACACTGTGAATTCTAAAACTGATATGAAATTCCATAATCAGTTCATAAAAATGGCCCGATATACAATGCAGGATCTAAATGCAAAGTCTAAAAAGGCGAAAAAGGGGAAAAATCAGTTTTTATAAAGAGTATTATTTTATATAGAGAGTAGATTACTAACTCAGCTCATAAAAATGAACAGTTTTCCCCTATGAACCCATACCTAATCTAATTGCTGTTTAAAAAAAAATGTTCAGTTTAATTAGTAGACTCACTAGTTAAGAGAATTTCAAGTATGGAAAAGTCACCCGGTACGAAAAGTTGGAAAAGCGAGTGTCGAACAGACTCCGTCGCATTTCCGTCCAATGCGATGTAGCGGAGTCTTGCAAAGCTTTCCGACGGGTTTTTTTTTAACCCTGTACATTCTGCAGTTTAATGCGCCTTTATTTAACACGTCGGCACGTGCCCATGACGTGTGCGCTTCATTTACGCGATCCCAGGGCTTGAACGAAAGGGATTATGCGCTCGCGGCGCCCAACGAAGGCTTTACCTTGGCGCAAGCCTCGTTTAACTACCCGATCACGTTGAACCAACGCGAGACAACACTTGTTTTTATAAATTAATTTGTACCATAAATATCCACTGTGTTATAATAAATATCTAATTTTATTTTATTTAGGTTCCTTATACTGACTTTAGGACGGACCAACAGTAGTCACCATAACCGAAATCGGTAAGGGAGTATATATATATATATATATATACTGACTTTTCGTATAGCGTTTCTTGTCACTTTGCTGTAACACTTTCCGGTATTGGAGAATGGTGGTGGTATTTTAAGAACTTTGTAGATCAAAATTGTGACGTTGTGAAAGTGTGCTATGAAAATTTTAAAAGTTATTTCTAAAATTGGAAACATAGGAATCAAATCATGCCCGAGCAAGACTGTCTCTTGGTGTTCCAATTGTAATACATTTTAATTCGTCATGGTTATAAAAATGAATCTGCTCTCTCTATCTTTTTTTTTATTGTGAAATAGATCCAGGTTTGTTGAACTGAAGCAAACAGGACATATGTACGAGTATATGCAGTTACGACATTGTCGGTCGGACGATATCGGAAGTTATGAATGAAATCCGTATCGCACCTGTGTATTTTCACTCCTAAGCAGATTACGGCGTCGATATAGCTCCTTCCCGGGTAGGATTATAGCCAGGATCGCTTTCGTTGAGAAAATTAGGCCAGTGTTTATGGAGCTTATGTTTTTTTATGGACATTTATTATATTATTATATTATGAGTATAACATAGTAGAAGCGGTTCAGTGATAGGATTGTTTGTTGAAAGTATATGATCAAAAATACATACAAAAACAGTTTTTGATAACACACAATTTTTGTAATATTTTTAATTCGACAGGATGCTGCTTTAGGTAGCAATTTTTTGAGGCAATTTTTGTGCTTCATTATTACTATACTATAAGAGTACGAATCTCATAATTGTTCTGCCTCCAAGTCTTTTGTTTTCCATTTCAGTCTCCATTTTCCCCCGTTGCATCCTAATAGCCCAAACCGTTTACCGCAACTTTTACTTCATCCAAAAAAACGAAAATGACTCATTAACGGTTTTTGTCTCTCGACTTAGCATTTTCCTCTTTTCATCTTAATTCACCCGTTCAATACTGTAATGCACACTTAGCTGTCGAATCGCTCCAAATAGCTCGTTTTCTGTGATACTAGTAGCGCCAAAACTCTTCTAGGTGCATAATAATTAATAACCTAACCAATTGACTATTAAATATAATTAATTCTTCACTAGAAGTGCATAAGTTAACAACCTATGTCGTCCCTACTGCAGGTGCATGTTTTGGGCCATACTCCAAACACGGGGGCCAAGTCCAGATTGGTGGATGTTGTGGGGCTAGTGGCCAACCCAAGTGTCAGTTTTCAAGCCGCCTGTAAGGCCTCTAATATGGGTTAACGCCCTAACACTACTGATAGCAGCCAGCAACAACGGCTTAAAGTCTTTTGCGAAGCACACAAATGGTTAAGATTAATGCCCCTAACAGTTGACTGTCACATGACCCATCCATGTTACGACCGTGTCTGTAGTCAGTTAACTTGCGTGATCTATGCTACCACGCAAGACGCATTGAGCCACGACCACTACATGTGACTAGATGTGCATAGTCCCTAATACTGGCGGGTGTTAACTGCGTCTCGTGACTCCACGAGATGATATCGCCAATCTCCCCGTAAACCAGGTTTACGGGGGCCCTGTTAATGGTCGCCCTGGGCTGTTCATTTTTACGCACCTCTTTGCTTTTATCTCCCTCTGATATACGGGGCCAGAGGGGGAGATAATAAGTACTCTCACTTGATATTGGAACGAAGGATTAGAAGAGAATTTGTATTGAAAGGATTGTCGTTCCTGTTGAGATTTATAATGCTGAGTCGGTTTTTTTGTTGCTTGATTAATATAGGGGGTCGGATATTTCAGGAATGACTGGTTCCAAGTTTGAGCTTCTTGAAGAAAATGTAAAATACTTACTCGTTTTAAAGTGTAGTTTTAAATAGTTCGCCAAATGCAAGTATAACGTCACATTTATGTAACATACTGTAAAAAAAAAGGAAACGAAACTGCTTTAAAACAGATGTTAAAAGTAACTGATTTGACTTATTGGAAAATACGGAATTTAAATCACACCATTTAAAACCCAAGTTCATAGCACGGAAAACAAATAGTATCAAGGATATGTTAAAATCTCTTTGCAGTGTCATCTATTTGAGCAGTCCACATTCGAAATGTCCTTTAAATGCCACAACGACATACCTCGCGAAGTTAAAACTTTTAAAGCTCCAACCGAGAGCGTTGCCGGTGGGCGACCAATATCCAATTACCAAGTTTAGGACTCGGCCCTAAAACTGATGTCTGCACCGAACTGAACCAAACTTGGGAATTCGTTAAGAATTGTAAACGACTTACGCTTGAGTTCCGAATTTTGACTTTAGAACTATCGAAAGCTTTATTGATACGAGTATATTAGTTACGTCGTCATTGTCACACATATTGAATTTTCAGATCGAAAGAGCTCGATATTTAAATTCTTTTTAAAACTATTAATTATATTACTATTATTTTTAAAAGAACCTGATCATTTTAAACTTCCCAAAAAGTTGAAGTCTTAGCTGATCTATTTACAGGACTGCTCCAAAAAGAGTTTAATGTTTTTTTTATGCCAGTTATTGTATTTCTCTTGGCTTAGTGTATTATACCTGTTCAAATAAAAGTGACTTTTCTATTGATGCCACCGCAATTCGACGCAGGAGTTTTCGATGCACCGACTTTCGAAACTTCGTACCGTGCTTGCAAAGTGCATTGCAAACTGGTGAATCTCATCGGGCGTGCAACTATGAGGATTTTACGAGCTGGAGGGTACAGTTATAGAGCATCGTCAGTTAGCTTTATTGAGTTGTGCGACCCAGTTTGAATATAGCTTTCCCTGACACAATGTATATAAACTGTGTTAAAATGCTTCTGTTAGTATTAAATAGTTTATTTCAGGGAAACTGGAAAATGCACAAGTAGAGCATCTTACCAGTGCTTTATAAACGACGAAACAAGTTGAATATTCATTAATGCGTTAGCATTCAACTCAACTCGTGGAAAATGGGTTGTAGTGAGTTTATTTAAGGAATTTGAATTTTATTTTTCGGGTAGTGGGAAGTAGGAACTGAAGAAAAAAATCGCTCATCAAAAAGATAGCATTGGTAATATGAGGAAAATAAACGAAATTAATGCAACTCATCAAAGTTTTTACAAATTGTTATACAGGGTTATTTTTGGACCCCCCCCCCCCCACACCAAAACTTCACAGTGGCTTCTAGTCATGAAACTGAGCAACTTTCCCCAAATAACCAATGGTCAATTCGCAAAACAATTTTGGGCATCTCCATAGAAAGTAGGCCGATCACGTGATCAAATTAGTATGAAAGGTCCGTTTTTTTTTCCAAATGACCATTCGTTCTTGGGAAAAGTTGTTCAGTTTCATGAATAGAAGCCACTGTGAAGGTTTGGTGGAGGGTCCAAAAATAACCCTGTATTTATAGATTGTTCTTGCAACATGAAGCTAAACGATAAATATTTCACCCAATAACGTATGAGGGGAAACTTTCGCCAACACTTCCATTCCCAAGAGTTATTTATTTAATCACTGCTCTGACCACGGTAGGGTTGGGTTACAAGTTACAGCATCGATTAACCGAGATCGTTTTATGTTATACACGGTTATATCGTCGTAGGTAGATTCAGATTTCCGGCGCTGTTACCTTTGAACGTTATATTGTTAACTTGTTTCGAATTATTCACCGTTTATCACGTCAGTAAAATCTTTGGCATGTTTTGTTACTATCGATGTAATTCGTCTGTAGTCTGTCGACATTGTCACCTCCCTTTTCGCAAAGAAACATTATATGTTAATTTGTTTTGATGTTTCAACGTTTATCAATTCAATTGACTCTTTCGCATGTTTTTTTACTATCGATGTAATTCGTCTGTAGTTTGTCGACATGGCCACCTCCCTCTTCGCAGTTACTCCGACTCCCCTCCATTCAATCAGAGCAAGTAATTCTATTTGTCTCACATCTATATTGTCTTTGTTTTTGTTACTTTATTGCTTTTCTGCGGACATACTGATTCGTTTGTCTCATTAGGAGCCTTCGACATTTATTGGTTCGGCGAAAATAATTTGGGAGCAACAGGTACTTTCTCTCTCTGTACTTCAGTATATGCTATTTTTTCGGTAGATTGTAATTATTATCCTAGAGTCCCTTGAAAAACATATTCTCATCGGCAAAGTGGAGGGGAAAAGAAAAAAGACTGAACACCAGGTACATGGTGTGACCAAACTAAAGATTTGCAACTCCACCTGCACGAAGCTATTCACACTGCTGCGGACAGGGAAAAGTGGAAGTACCTGACTCGGCCCCCATCTACAGTTCTCACTGACTTGACCACATGATGGTCACGATGCCCACTCCCTGGGGTTACGACTTAGAAGAAGTTATTATTGAGTGAGATAGAGGTTAATAATAGTAAGAGTTTGCAGTTTATGAATAGTTTTTTATCAGTTTTTAATGAGTACGTTATATCGTATTTTTTGTGCAAATCACTCATGGTTTGACAATTTTGTATAGAGTTAAAGCAAGCAAAGTAAAATAAGTTATAGTTAGTAATAAATTATTTTGATGTGACTCCTTCACTGTCACCAAAAAACATTAATATCTGTTTGTATCGATCCTCCAGCGTTTACTCATTTAACTCTGTATTTCGTTACCGGTTGCATCATACAAACATTACATCCACGTCAATGTCTGTTCTTGCTTTACTGTTATTCTATTTTTTTATGTCCATTTCGCATTTCAGGCCATTATGGAAACAAGAACGAGGTTTAATATAGAAAGTATGAATTAAACATCAGGCGTATGAGCGAT
The DNA here is from genome assembly GCA_958295455.1 of Coleophora deauratella. Lineage (NCBI taxonomy): Eukaryota > Metazoa > Arthropoda > Insecta > Lepidoptera > Coleophoridae > Coleophora > Coleophora deauratella. The sequence goes on from OY282405.1 coordinate 15,259,968, forward strand.
TACTGCCTCCCCCGGCTTGTCCTCCCTTCACCCCCCCCCCCCCCCCCTCATCATGAGTTGTGAAATGCTTGTGAAAGCGGAAATTAAGGCTTTGAGAATGCTAGAATGTGCTTTGTTGCTTTGCTTGTTAGGGATTTTTGACGTACGCACGTGATTCTAACGTTTTATGTGGAGCGAAGAGATGTATGTATGGCTCAACAAATTGGCTGAATTAAGGTTCCTTATGGTTCCGTATTTTTTTGGAATTAATAATAAATGGAGAAATTAACGATATATACAGGGTTTTAAAAAAAGCCACGACCGCTTCCGCAAATCCCATAACGCCATGTTACTTGAACGTGAGGCGATGTGAAAGTTAAACCATAACGCAACCATTCACAAATCCTCCATTACTTGGGGCTGTTCCCTCACTGCCGCTACCTGTTACTCTGTAATGAATAATTGAAAGGATCTCTGTAAGCCGACCTGAGCCCAATTGCGGGCGGAGTCGGGCGGGATTAGTGCGGCATTAGGCATTTATGTACCCGTGTATGGCCGCGTTTGGATGACGTCATATTCTTTTACCTACTTAAGTAAAAAAATGAAACCCAAGTTTCAACACAAATAATATATGTATAGGTGTAGCAAAATGACCACGCTGAATACGTTAAAAACAACCGACTTCAATCGCAACAACTCCAATTTTGATATTTTTTTGTTGATTTTCTCAAAAACCGCTGAATCGATTTTGATAAAATTTATATGGGACCACCTGTGAAGTATACCCTTTTAAACAAAAAAATAATTTACCAAATCGGTTCAGGCGTCTTCGAGTAATCGGTGAAAAAGATTCCGACGAATTGAGAACCTCCTCCTTTTTTTTGAAGTCGGTTAAACATAGGCGTAGGCCGTGATAACTGAGGCTTGTATCATCATCATAATAAGCAACTTTTCTTCTTCGATTTGCTCGAAACCCAAAAAAAGAGATTCAATACAAAATTGGCATAACAGTGTAATACCACAAGTGTACACACAGTATAAACTCTAGTGTACATCATGGGGCTTCTACAATATTCTGCTTATCGTACTAATTTTGCTAAAATCGCAAATTTTTTTATTTTTGTCTTGTCGTGTCGGGCGTATTCAGTTAATCCGATTAGTGCTTGCGAAGCAAATGACGCCTCATGTAAATGTTACGGATTATTAAAGAGCTCGCAACATATTTTTGGAGTAATGTAGCACCTGAGTACTTAGTAATGTACGACTCTTTTATAAGTCGGTTGGCCTTTTATGTAGAAATTAAAAATGGTTCCTCGAATATGAATAAAAGAAATTACAAAGGACTGGATTGATAACAGCTTTATTTGCTTCAAGGATGTTTAATAGATATCTTTTACACAATATAGCTAAATTAAAATATGTTATATCGATAGAAAAACCTTTAATGCCCTTCTAATACCCTTATATGCTCCTTCTGCTGCGACTGTCGAGGTCCCTTGACGTTTCTAGTGCCGTAGCGACGTCCATCACTCATGCAGCTAGTGCTGTGCCGAATTGCTAACATTAATTATTTTTAAAGTATTCCTTCCTTTCTGTTGAAAGAAAAATAATTATTTATTTTCTTAGGAAGGAAGTAAGGAAGGTTTAATAAGCCGACTGCTTACACATATCCTTTGGCATTTAGGGATTCAATATCAATCTTACGGAGCTCTCGCATTTCGAAAACGATGGAAATCAAGGAGTGAGTCACTAATTATGTTTTTCCGTTTCTGTTTAGTTGATGTGATTAATAGTTTTTCGTTTTAGATAAATGTTTCGGAAATTCAAAGATTAGTCAAACTCGTAGACTTTTAACGATTATATCTGCGGCTTTCCAGTATGATTTAGTTCTTTTAGCACTGATTATCATCCAATATGTAGTGAATATTGGCTATATTTCCCCACTGGTTCTGTTCCGCAAAAAATATCGCACATTTCTGCGTAGATATGCCTGTTGTGTTTGGGATATTTAAAGGAGTCCTGATTCCAAATAATTAATTCAAGACATTCACACGTATTTGATCTTCTGTCACAAATCCGTATTAACTCCTTAATTAATGTTGTTTTATAGTACATGTAAAACCGTTATATTTTAAAATCGCGACCATGGCAAGCTGCCAAAAATAGGCGGAACCTCCATAACTGCATGCCGTTTAGTAATTAAATTGAATAAACACCGACATCGTACCCCATCCGACAAATTCCCACTAATTACCATTATTATTGCCGTGCTTACGAGTTGTGCTAATTCTACGGCTCTCTGCAACTGCGGTCATGTTTGTTTTAATGTTTTTATTAGTCCGCCTCGCCTTTGCATTTCTTGGAACTGAGTTTGCATTAGTTGGATTAGTTTTTTTTTGTTGCGCGCTATGGTATGTTCCAGGGATAATAAATGAACTTTTTTCAGTATAAGTAGATTTTAACGCACGGCAGTAAGTCAGAAAAGTTCGGAAAATGGAGTGACTAGGTGTCCTGATATTACTACTTGTGTAACACTCATAGATATCTTGAATTGAGTTTCGCCTATAACTTTGTAAAGAAACAGTACCTGTGTGGGAAGCCTTGGACAGTTAAGTTAAGAGAGACTGTATAGATCCTTACTCCTCGAATCTTACGAGTATCTTAAAAACTTCTATACCAAATACAGGCGCATTTTAAGCTCCATGGTTCACAATAATGAACTAGCAATTTATGCATTTCTTAAATTGAGTCTTTAAGCCTTGTCCATGTGCAAAATTACAGGATTTTATTTCCAAGCTAGATTTTAGAGTTTTCCCACCAGTGCACTGGTATTGTCCGTATAAAGTGCGGACTGCATTCCGCCCGTTTTACGAGTCCAAGCTAAACTAATTAAGTGAGAGAACTAGCTTGAAACCGCTTGCTGAGAGAGCTCTAAAAACATCACCTACTTGTGGTTTATTTATGTATTTCTTGTTAAAACAGTGTCTGGGAACAAAATGAAATATAAAAATTACACTAAAAACAGACACCTAGCTCTAAACTAAGATTTTTGTCATGAAATGATGAACTAGTGAAACACAGTTGTTATTTTCAAGAATATTTGTACTGGCTATGAATCGAAAACTAGATCCTTCAGCCAGTGTCTAAAGGTAATGGTAAATTAATATTTTACGCAAACTTCAAAATGCAAGTATGTATGTTAAAGTAGCGGCAGCGGCATTACTAAAAAGTTTGTTTCAGTGTGACGTGACCAAAATTTAATGTCGTAACTATGCGTTTCACTAGAAACTTTCTGTCTCACACTACCAAACTGTGGAATGAATTGTCGCCTGCGGTATTTCCGGACCGGACATTCAAACCTTCAAGAAAAGAGCGTACTCCCATTTCAAAGGCCGGCAACGCACTTGTGACTCCTCTGGTGTTGCGGGTGTCTATGGGCGGCGGTAATCGCTTACCATCAGGTGATCCGTCTGCTCGATTGCCATCTATGCCATAAAAAAAAAGTTGGCAATGTAAAAGTCTTCGCGTGCAGTCGTATAACGTATGCGTGATGAAGAGGAGGTAGATATTAGGTTTTTTAATGTAGCTAATAAATTCTGACGCGTAACTTGTAGTCACACAGTTGAAACTAATCAGTCGCTTTTGTGTCATGTCTATTGCGTCATGTGTTTTTTTAGTGGACTGTCCCTGTAAATGGTCTAATCGCTAAAGGGCGTTCTCTTCCAAATATATGTATTTTTGTTTCATTGTTACCATCTGTAGCCGGTAACGGTTTGATGGATTTTTTAAATAGGAGGTGTTAATAAAGTCGTCTTTACTTGTATCTCTGTATAAATTATGTTTGACAACCTTCCTTGCTAAGAAGGAGAAACTACCGACTAAGCATTTGTCTGCGATTTCCACAACGACAACCCAAATCGCCTCTGGTTGACGTGGCGGCATCTGTCAGCGCCCCAAGCACGAATCGAGTTTTGACGCAGTGCTGATCCAATATTTCTGTCATTCTGATTTGTGGTATTGCTGTTGATTCAGGAGTTTTGGGAATATTTTGCAATGGCAAAAACGTTTATTTTCATGTCTTTTTTACCGTTTCTATTAAGACCTCAGACAGCGATATCGAGTTAATGTAAGAATTGCATGTCAGCTACTCTTTGTATCATTTAAACGGAAACTAGGGTTTCTGCTCGAGCTTTCTCGAACTCGAGAAAACTCGAGAAATTTGGCTTCATTCGAAACGAGAAAAAAATGACCGGAGCTCGAGAATTCTCGAGTTCCGAATGTGAATTGCGCCAAGCGCGTCGTGCGTCTTTTTTTGTCGCGTAAACGCACAGTTGTGGACAGCTAACCATCTAAGTGAATGAGATGAAAATATTGTCGCGTAGAACGATCAAAAGAAGCGGCACGATTTCTCGAAGCACTCTCCGTACTATATGCGATAGAGAATGCAGAGCGAGGCTACATCTCTACGCAGTGCCAAGGGGCCAAGCCCATCTGAAATATGCTGGCAGCTTAAAATTCGGGTTGCTCTCTATTGAATGCGGTCCAGAGGTAGAAGCTGCTACTGGGGTGCCCCTGCCCAGAGATGAGAAAAGTCTTTATTCCATATGAGGCCGAACCTGCGCCTTGTAAAGTTGCAGGCGATGGGCCGCGGTGAAATACCATCTCGATCTATTGAGCACACACACCACACCAAGCTTCTTCAAGGCAAATTTAGCCTTATCCTTTAGATCAGTGTTTTTCAACCTTTTTTAATACCCGACACCCTTACAACTTAAAAAAATCTTGCGACCCCCCTAGGGCCATAAACATACAAAATGTAAGTGATTTGAGATTTACGTTTATAATTTTCGTCAATTAGAAAACGATTTACTTATCAACGACGTCTCCAAAATAGACCCACGTTTTGAAAAATTGATAAAAAATAAACAGGCCCAGTGTAGGACCTATAAAACACTTACATTTTCTTGTACCCGCGACCCCTTGAGAAAGGCTTCGCGACCCCCCAGGGCGCTGTGCTGTCATCCGCATAACAGTGAGTGCTGCTGATTTGCAGCATATCATTGATATGCAGAAGAAACGGTGTAGGCGAATGCAGACAGCCTTGAGGGACACCAGCATTCACAGACATAGAATCTGAGCATTGTGACAGACCCGATCGAAGGCCTTCGCTCTGTCCAAACTAACCGCCAATGTTTCTCGATCGCCTGTGCCCAACGGTAGACAAGAAGATCACCACCGGACCGGCCCCTACGGAAACCGTACTGTCGGTCACTAAGCAGCTGGTGGTCCTCTGGGTACCGAAGGAGCTGGCTATTGATAATAAACTCCATTATCTATGAAAATAAGGAGGTTATGGCTATCGGCCTGTAGTTGGACGGATTCGAGCGGTCACCTTTTTTAGGGATCGGGTGCACCAAAGCTGTCTTCCATGAGTTCGGGACTACGCCAGAAGCACGCCAACTCTGGAGCACACACCTTCAACACGATAGGAGAGATTCCATCGGGCCCCCTCGACTATAGTTAGTTAGTTTAGTTTAGTGACTTAGTTTAGTGCTATGTTTTGATTTTAGTTGTTTTGTTTAAAGTTTATCTATGTATCTGTTTTAGTATGTAAGAAGATTTTAATTTTTATTCTTTTCCTTTCTTAAATAAGAGGTACCAAATACTACAAAATTATCAGATAAAAAAATTTGATTTTCTAAATTAATTTTAATATATTACAATGGTTTGTATAAAAAGACACGAGACCCGAGAAAACTCGAGAATTTGGGCTCGAGAATTCTCGAAACTCGAGAAATAAAAAAGGTCGAGAAATCAGAAACCCTGCTACATAGACTTGCCTATGGAATATTTTTAGTTCATCAGACATGGACTCCACAAAATTATTTGCTTATAAACAAGGTACAGTCAATAGTTGTTGGATATAAGTATCATATTTAGATTCACTTGTTCAACTATATTATATGATAGCATGCAGATATTAAAGTAAGTAGGTTTATATTGAACTGGAACAATTTGTAAAACTAAACTTTTGCATAGCGTTTACTTTGAAAACCAAATTGCTACTTATTTTAACCTATCTTGCGTTTCTTACAAGAAAAGCAACATATCGACTTTTTTGCAAACTATACATAATATAATACTTTTTGCAGCCAATCTGCAGCCATTCGACGCATTTTTTTTCCTCAAACCGCAAGATGCTGGCAGCTGGAAGTCTTGAAGCGATAGGAAAAAGTTTTTACTCTGCATTTAGAAACTGCAGTTAGAAAGTAGGTTTTATCTCAAAAGTGTGGGAGTTGAGAAATTTGCGGTCATCTGGCTTCTAACTTATAGTACAAGCGAGGTTAAAGTTTTTAAGTGCCGCCGTTTGATAGAGGAAACTTTTGATGGATTAGAATTTTTCACTTGTATTTTAACTAATCGTACTTGAAATAGCAGAAGTTTAAAAAGAAACTACATTATACGTCGTGTCCATTAAAAAAACTACCTTTTGCGCACGGCTCCGCCCGCTTGTATAAAGTTTTTATGACTGACCTAGATCACGGAAAAAAAAAAACCAGATACCTCTTGAACTGTGTTCAACTAGAATATTGTATGTTGTTCCTCGGCCTTATCTTTAGCTATATACCGGATTACTGTAATACCAGTTAAATAGTTTCAATTAAATAATTTAGATCTATCTATCAAATTTTATGCAAATCCGTTCAGAGCAGTTTGTTCGTGAATGTGTCACAAACAGTGTGTACAACAAATAAACATAATTTCGTACTTTCGCGTTTATAAATAATTTATTATTAAGATGAGATTTGTATGCTCTTGACTGCCACTTGAGTGCACTTTTCCGAAAGTTCCTATGCACGCAAGGCTGGTAGACGCAAACTAATAACGTATGTTTCGTATTGTTCAATCTCACCCCAAAATCCCCAAAAAACGTACATTTTACTTTGATATTAATGAAATGCTATTGTTATGGAATTGGGATATCTTCACGTAAATTTTGCCAAATCAGTAATTTCGAAAGCTTGATTCAAACCAAATATTAGAGCTATTATCATGCGATGAAATGCGCGCGGCTCCATTATGTCTAATTGGAGCCGGAACCAACTATAAATTTTATGTGGAAATGTTAATCACTGGCAAGTACACGAAATATTTTAGTGCTAACACATTCCTGCCCCCGCGCTTTGGACGTGTAGATTATTTATTACATTTCTGTATACGTTAAGTATATATTGCTTTTGAAAAACGAACTACGTTTTATTATGCGCGATATTTTTCCATTTGTACGCTCGATGTAGTGGCGACGCAGATATGGGTAGATTTCGTATAATATCGCATTGGAAAATATCCAGATAATTCCGCAAATATCCGGATGTTTGGAAAATACAGTGTGTAAAAAAACTACGAATAAAGCCATGTCGGACGGATGGACAGACTAGGTAAAGTTGTATGGTGAGACCGCTAAAGAAGCCCTGTCCGACTCGCTTTTTTTTTCATAGCATTCTTCAGTCATTCAGATTTTTGCAATAATATAAAATTCGGCCGGCATTACGGAAAGTCGAAAACTTTTTTCGAGAATCGACTGTAGATTTCTTTGGAAATGTTCAATTTCTCGAGTAGATGTCCTAGTTTAAACACCTTCAGCTATAATAGTTTAGACCTTATAGATAATATAATGCAACAGTTATGCTGCCCAGTTCTCTCAGTCCACAGCCGCCCTGGGAGCCGTTCCAGAACTTTCTCTCCACTGGAGGTAGCGCCTTTATGATGTTGTCGCGAACTTGGCACCAACTTGCTCTGACGGTGGACGTTTGTTGTTCCATACTGTCTGTTGTTAAGTTTGGATGGAATGGTCCTTCCAGAGCATGAATAGATTGTTAGACTATTAATAATTTTTTGAATAGATTTATTCATAAATGAAGGGTTTAGACGATTTCAGTCATGGCGACCACTTCTACTCCTAGTCGGCTGGTGCGCCCGAAAATGGCTAATCCGGCTTATCCAGTCTACCTGGCCGCGTATATAGAAATGCTACTTCAGTACGTCCCTGCAGGCGTTGACGAGCTGAGCTAGCATTTCTAGACGTTTAACTGCGTTAAACTCGCGTAAATGCTACTCCAGTACGTCTCCGACGGTGACGTACTCGAGTAGCATTTCCAAGCAATTTTGAACAATTATTACGCGTAAAAGCTACTTCAGTACGTCTCCTACGGCAACGTTCTCGCATAGGATTTCTAATCTTACTAAGCGCATTAGGAACCCCTCATGACGAAATGTGCGAAGCACAATATTTTTGAAGTAAGTTCTAATAATTTATTCCTATTTTTATCAATTGCTAATAACTATATATTTTTTAACTTTCGCCTTGTTTCACAAATAATATTAGAAATAAAAATATATATTTAGTATTGCATTTTAAAGTTTATTTTATTTATCTATTAAAGCGTTTGAAAACAGAACCTACTTTTTATTTAATTTTATGTATTTATTTATCATATCATATAATATTTAATTGCTATAAGTCAAATACAAGTCAAAGTTTTGCTTAGAAAAACATTCTAAGATTAGGTAAAATATAAAATTAATTAACCATAATAAAAACCACAAAATGTTATTAAATATTTAGTTAATTTGTTTTTTCATTATTTACATTGATAGTTAAAAGGCCACGTACATATAGCTTTATGGGGAATTTTTTTACGTATTTCAGTAATAAATGCAGAAAAACGTAATCTAAAATGTAAGAATATTGTATAAAAATCTGGCGTAGAATTTGAAGTAAACAATATTAAAAAAATAACACGAATATAAATCATCATCAAAAGAAAATCGTATTGTGTCCAAGCAGTGACATTTACAATATTTAGTCGTTGAAATTGAAATATCATCAATATGAAAATTTAGATAGAATGTAGTCGATGTTAGCATTTTCATAATAACAGTAATAAAAGTTCAGAAATCCCTTAAATTGCGGATACGAAATATAACGGAATGGACTACATTTCATTTTAACCCCCAGTTTTTATGAATGAATTTATATAATATTTATTCATTACAATCTGATACTTTTTTTCATAGTTATAGATATTTCACAGGTCACAACAATACACGTGTCACATCTATACAGCTTATGGAGAAAAATCTTTTCTCGAGAATTAATGCATTTTCTTTGCGACACACATAAGAATTGGGGGTAAATTTGAGATGATGTAATTTGTAAAAAACTTATGACATGTAAATAATTGATAATAATTTTAACAAATTTTTATTTGGGCCACCAACAGTCAATAACATAATACATATCACACAATAGTATGGTAACATAATAGACCAATAAATATGTGTCTGTTAATGGATACAGATTTAAAGGGAATAATAAGTAACAATTACTTACCTATTATTTCCTATTAATAAAATCCCTACACTAGACTCTGATGAATTCTTATGTGTACACTAGACTCTGATGAATTCCTATGCGAGAACGTCGCCGTAGGAGACGTATTGAAGTAGCTTTTAGGCGTAATAATTTTTGAAAATTGCTTGGAAATGCTACTCGAGCACGTCACCGTCGGAGACGTACTGGAATAGCTTTTACGTGAGTTTAACGCAGTTAAATGTCTAGAAATGCTAGCTCAGCTAGTCACCGCCTGGGGGGACGTACTGGAGTAGCATTTCTATATACGCTACCTGGCCTTCCTTCCTTCCTTCCTTCCTTCATTTATTGAATTCCATGACTTTTACATATGTGTTTAAAAATATATATTATGGACTTAGTTTGGACACGACAATAGATTCGTTACTTTATCTGTCGTTACTTTATTTAATATTTGCGTTGGGTGGAGATCGAAACCAGGATCGCTAACCAGTACGTAACTCAGTGAGTTAACAGTTGAATCAAAATATTTGTGTTAATCAAAATAATTTTGGTCTGTCTACATAAAACCGCTGGAACCACATAAAATTGATTTTACCTTAATTTGCATGTAGCTAGCTTTGCCTGACCTTATCCGATTGTGACTCAGTATTTGTGTATTATAATTGAAAATTTTTATTCTAGAAAAATGGCGACTTTTGGATTGAAATTCCGTTTTGTAGTAATTCAGCACCTCAAATATACGAAATTGCTTATGAAACAAAGCACGACTGATACATTATATATAACCTTAGAATAAATGTATATTTCCGCAACTCTCAGCGTATCTGTATTATGCAAAATTCGTGCGAGCAAGCAAATTACTAGTGGTGGTCCGAGAACAGTTCACTCGGGAATATTCTCTATGGGACTGGAATAGTTCAGAAACAAATAAGTGTGAAAAACAATTGTATATAAAAAACTTTAATAAGAATATCAATTTATTTGAAGAAGGGTACTTAATGATTTTATGGCCCAGATTTTCTATGTATATCACCTCCGTATTCAGAATTGTGATATATTTTGTCAAGCTATGTATTAGTTTGTCCTAAAACAATAATTTCACCAGTTTAAAGTTTAAACTCTCTCGAGTACGAATTCCGAATAATAGACTTAGAGCCCGGCTAGAATTCAATTACTACCTAGAGGACTTGGTTAGATGCCTGGATCCCAATCTAGCTTTCAGAGTAGATATTGAATAAGAAAACTGTTTCCCTACCATCGATATAGAATTCCATATTGATGTTCCCATCACTATCCGCTAATATTTTTGCGATCGCAGCAAGTCAGCGATTTAAAGCGGAACCGTTAGCCACAGCAAACAAAACTAAAATAGCATAGGGTTAAAATTTCAGGCAAATATTTTGTTGGTGTTCGCGCTTTAAGCGGGCCCCATTAAGGTGATCCAAAATTCATGGAGCGCTGAGTGCAGCGCATTTGGCTTAGTTGCCAAATTACCGTTCAGCTTAATGGTTATTTCTAGTAGTCGAGTGGTGTGGGCTTAGTACTTCATTTTGTGAAAGTGAGATGTAAGCAAAGGTTTAAGGTACACACATGGATAGTTAAATGAGTCTTTTCTCGACGAACTTGACATTGAGGCGAGACTCTCGTCCATCTGTGTCACGAGAATTCAAATTCTTTGAAAACAGGGTCAGGAGTAGCTCGGTCAGCTTAGATTTTTTTACATTTACTAATCCTTAGTGACTGCACGTAAGGATAGAGCAGTGGATGATGCATACCAATAGAGGATAAAGCGATCACAAAAACCTATGAAATGTCAGTAGACATGAGGCCGCCATATTTGTATACTACTTAAGACATGTAAGAAAAAATGGACTTTAGCGAAAATATTGACAGTGCCCAAAATCGAGTACGACCCATCTAGTCTCGATTTTCAGCCATGAGGATACGAAGAAGAAGAGGAATATTTAACAATTTCTAGTACTTTACTGATCTAGTTTCATTGGTTATCGGCGGCCGACCAGGCGTGGGCGATGCGATTTTATCGTAACGTGTAATCAATCACGCTGATCTCTCTCGGATCAAATTAAATATTTCATCGCATAAAATATTCTAAATTAACTGGCGTGGCGATTTACAATATTTTATTATTATAATGGTTTATTCATAATCTTTATGATAAGAGAATATTTAATAACCTTTTCCAAGAATTTGTGAAAAAACGCATTCAAAATTAAATTCTGTGAAAGAAACATTCAAAGATTGAGGTTGAGATCTTGGCATCTTGCAAATATTGTTTTCCTTGGTGGTGGTATCACTTGTTTTTTGTGTTTACTTGCAAAAAAACAAGAATTATCTATTTTTTTTAAATCACCTCGTATTAGCATAGATATATTCGAAAAGCCACCCAGACTAATACTTGAAATATTTATTTTATTCTATTGTAAATTATTTTAGAACTAGCATAGACCTAGTACCTAGACTACCGTTGACTAGGCTTAAAACTATGATTAGTGTCTAAATTTACTTTACCTCAACCCTTCTCTTGTTTCAGGTGAGTGAGCGTTCTGACGAGCCTCAAATATTTACACTACACCCGCTGTATAGAGCGAGTGCTACTGTAAGGTCTGTAGTCCTCTGTTCGCTATACTATGTTACTTTAAATGTTGGTACTGTAAGGCTTGTAATACTCTGTACTTCGCCTGCTTTAAATGCCTATAGTACTTTAAATTTTGTGCAAAGTGGGTTTTTATCGCTTAAAACAGGTAAATAGTAAAGATCTACTCATGAATCTGACTAGAAAAAGTGCTTCCCATACAAATTGTAATTTTTTTTGAATAGTCTTATTGAAAACGTTGTATACAAAAATAATTTATGTATATTTTTTACTTAGTAAGAGGTATGGTAGCGAGTCGAGCCAACTTGACAAGCTGTACAAAAAGAGTTATCAGACGAGATAAAATTAGACTAAGTATTGCGCTTTGACAATAATTTTACCAAGCGATGCAGTCTTTCAGGACCCCACTGTGGACCACTGTTTTTTCTCGTAAGTTCTTCTTTTCAGTTCCCCCCGGATCGTTTGCCCCGTATAAATTTAATTCACAGACCTGTACACTGTCTCAAATAGCATAGCTTGTGCGCTGGATGCCTGCCCTTACTGGAAGATACACCACACTATGCGAAGCACACGTAAGCACTAACTACGTGGAGAACCTGTTTACTTTACATTTTACGGTTTGCCGAACCGATTTGGAACTCGCATTAAATTTCAAAGCCCATTTAGAAAAGGTATTCTTACGCAAATTACGGTTCTATAGGGACTACTTGCGCGCAACGTACTCGGTATCAAATATTCTTTTATATTGAACAATATGTCGAGTAACGACAAAGAAAACTTTATTTTTTTCATAAAAAAATGTTTTTGTGTTACGTGCTCGGAAAACGGGGATTTATTGTGGTTTTCTTTGTTTGGTTTCGTGAAAAGTGGACACAAAAAATTGTTTAACGCGATCGTGACCACGCGCTTTGCCGCTTCGTTATACCTTTTTCGATTTATCCGCTTCCACGCTGTAGTCGCGGCTCACGATGCATTTAATTATGCGGTCTTGGGAACAAAAGGGTTTAATTTAAGTGCCCTATATAAAATAAACCCATCGATCGATAAACCCAGTGTCTCATACAATTAGCTGTCTATCTTCACAAAAGTCTCGTGACTAATGGACATAGCTCAGCTTAAACCATTGCAAATAGAAACTTTTTTTTTATATAAGAACATTTTATACAGGTTTTGGAGTAGTAAGTAAACAAAGGATTTAAAATATTATATATGAAGGTCGAGATTCCAACCATTCGAAAATTTAACTGTGAATCCACGCAAACGAAGTTGCGAGCACGGCGCTAGTTCATAGAATAATAAAAGCTGCACCTCCGTGCTGTCTAGCACACTCTGAGCAATATTCCTTACTCTATTTTTCTTTGAAACCAAGTTTGACTCGTAAACATGAAGACCGACATTGCTATTTCAACTTGGAAAGTTTTAATGCACCTCGCCAAAGCAAAAGGAAGTGTTTCGAGCAAGTTTTCTTGTTGTGCAGCTGTGTTAAGGCAGCAGTATTGTCGTTGGCGCTTCATTTTTAAACTGTTTGCTGTTTATGACCGTTCTGACAGTTCGATGTAGGTCTTCTTCTTCTGTCCGTCCTGTCTACAAGGCATAGGCGGCGGTTGCCTGGTGTTGCACTTAGCGTCACCCGCGGTTACGTGTAGGGCATTTAGATTTACACCACGGACGTGTGAATCGCGACCATCATACACATCTAGAAATCAGAATTGCAGGTTTCCTCACGATGTTTTCCTTCACCGTTAAAGCGGTCGGTATGAAAATGCGCATAAGTTTCGAAAAACTCATTGGGGCAATTGCCAGGGTTTGAACCCGAGACCTCTAGTTAGGAGGACGGAGTCACTACCCGCTGCGCCACCGGCGCTTTTTATTTACGCTTGTCATAATTTAATTATTAATTTTATTCTTGAATTCTATACTTAGATTGACTCTTAGAAACCATAGCTTTTTTGCTTACGATCCCATCTTAATTTTTTTTAGAATAAAAGTTATAAAATTAGTCGCTTAATGACGCTGAAAAGCTCAAACATTTAAAGATCTAAATTCGTTTTTGACAGATAATAAAAAGTAACTCAAATTACTAGTAGTCGTCTACCCTACCATATTCTAAATAAGCTACAACCTTCTGGCTTACCAAATAGCGTGCACCCAAATCATCAGACATCAGACTGCTACCACAGAGTAAGACACTGTCTAACATCGTCGCAGCGCCCACATTTATATACTGATTATCGTAAAAGCGCATCACTTTGTCATATTTGACCATTGACCATATAGACCATTTGTCAGTCTCATACCATACACCATATAGTATAGAGTAGGACCACAAAATAGACACAGAAGGTCCGCTCAATACAAACCACTAAAATCGTAAGCATATACATGCTTATAGAAATATACGGTCGTTCGAGGCAAGGTCACGCGGCAAAGTATCACAACAGTATCGTGACCTTGTCTGCAACGACCGTATACGTCTATAAGCATGTATATGCTTAGGATTTTAGTAAGCGTATTGAGCGGATCTTCTGTACCTGTGTATTTTGTGGTAGGACACTGTCTAACGTCGTAGCAGCGCCAAAATTTACATGCTGAGTATCGTAAAAGTGCACAGTTTTGCGGTATAGCGTGCGATGTTGTCTCATACGAGTACTACAAGGATGAAGTGGAATAAAAAGTTTGGGTATTTCTCTTATTAGGTGTCGTATTTATCTTGTTTTTAACCGACTTCAAAAAAAAGGAGGAGGTTCTCAATTCGTCGGTTTTTTTATTTTATGTATGTTCACCGATTACTCGAAGACGCCTGAACCGATTTGGAAAATTCTTTTTTTGTTTAAAAGGGTATATACTTCACAGGTGGTCCCATATAAATTTTATCTAAATTGATTCAGCGGTTTTTGAGAAAATCAACAAAAACATATCAAAATTGGAGTTGTTGCGATTGAAGTCGGTTGTTTTTAACGTATTCAGCGTGGTCAGTTATGTATATTGTACATGTACTGAATGAGAACTTTTGAAGTAAATGTGGGTGTATAGATTGCTTGATCGAGTTACTAAAGCTTCTTTCTCATATAAAATTTAAAAACAAAGTTTTAATTCTTCCCTCTGTTTTTTTTTTATTATTATAAATATTCTAGATTCGACGAAAATGCAAGTATTTTCGTCGTTTTCGGCCCACGCCAGTGTCCACTTTTAAACTTAATCTTCTCCAGTTCGACATTGAACGATCTTCAACATGAACCCACGGTAAGGTACGTTCTTGGAACTTTCGATTGAAGTATTTTTGCGAGGTAAAGGTTTTGCTTCATTACGTAAATAAAAGTTTTGTCAAAATAAATTCGCTTTTTTTTCTGTTAACGTGTAACAAAATGTCCAAACGGTTCTCGGTTTCAGTACGGTTTTTTAACATCGCGCCATGTTCAACATTGTGTGAAGTGAAATAATCGCATCTGAATAATCCGTTCTTTTCAAAAAATATCGATATTTTTATATTAGTCTCCAAGACTTTCTGCGGAATTTCTGAGTGAGAAAGTCCCATCTTTACTTGGCCACGTTTTATGCGCTATTGTGTTCTGAATCCAAAAATATAACAGCGTAAAACGGCGATGAAATATTCCAGGGAATTCTTAAAGAATATTAGATTTTTCGGGTTAATATGTGCTCATTGTGAGTGTAATGTAATATAGACGTATATTCTCGTTGTGAGCATCAGCTATTGCTGATATATCATACGTCATATTTGATGTATTCTTGTGTCATGTATATTGTATGGGTAGGACTAATTTCGGGTTCTTTAAGATGATGAAAACGATTCTGTATGTTTTAATAAATAAAAAAATATTCGACGGGTCACATGTTGGTTATGTATAGTTCATTCCAATCAAAAAAAAAAAAAAAACAAAAGGTAAACAAACTTACGATGGAAATGACACATGTCAATGTCAGATGCATACTATCTTTGTTTACCTTTTGCTTTTTTTGTTATGTAACTATATGCATGTACCTATATTCATTACATTTTCACCATAAAACTACTGTATCGATATCGTTGAATTGGTATGAAGTAAAATAATATAAAATAAAAGGCGGATAATAACATATAATACTTTTATCCTAGAAGTATACATATTTTCCGAAGGATTTTATAAGGTTTCCAATTAAACAACAAAAAACCTGGCTGTTTAAAATGTGTCCTATTTAAATCTAGGGATCAAGGCGAATTTAAGGAAACCTCGCTCTACAGAATCCATCTAGCCGTTTTAGCTACATGCGAGAAAAATTAAAGGAACATACATACGTTTGGATTTCGAGACTCATAATCTACGACAGTATAATAAAAGCCGCGGTTTTATCCGCTAAATCAAATAAGGTCTTCTTTTGTACTTCAAAGAGAATATGTCTGAACTGTATATAAATCAAGACAAAGACTACTAGAAAAGTAGGTTTATCCTGTCTTAGGTAAAGCACCTTATCAAAACGAATGAGGGAGGTCACTATCATTAAGAGATCAGGAGGCACAAAGAAACGCCTTCACCGCCTCCCGGGATAACGAGTTTGGTCAACTCGCTAATGGTGGCAGCTTAACCGGAAAAGACCTAATGAACTTTGGTGATTAACTTTATCTAGACAACGGTGGGGTTATTACTTTTGATTGGCTGTTTTCAAGCCTTTGACTTCTTAAAGCCTTTGCAAGTTATTGTGTTCTGTAAATGGCTGGAGTTGCGAAGGATGATACGAGTATGAAAGGAATGAGTACTGAAATGACAGTTAAAGAGATGAATCGTAGAAAAAGACATGTTGCGTTGACCACGAATGTTTGTGAACAGGACAGGCGATGATGATAAAACAAGTGATTCTTCCTAAGTTCTGACGATTAATCAAAATGATCAGAAGCTCGTGTAAAATGGCGGTTCTGTCAGGATGAAACCAGAGGCGGCTAATTAGATTTTTACTGCAAAAAGTTCAACGTGATAGAAAAATCTATTTAGTCGTTTTAACTACAAGCGATAACACTGAAACGAACATACACACAGTCTAAAAATATCACCCACCGTTTGGAAGTCGTGTAAGAATATTCTATGCACCCTCGTCCTGTCGCTAGGCTGTTGACTGGCACAAATAATAAACAAATGGAGTATCAGCCGGCCACCCAGTCGGCAATATGGCCGCCGTGTTTGACATCTATATGCGGCGCGTGGAGCGCATTAATCTCCGGCAGATTTAATAAAGGGAGCGCGACGCGGCGGCGCCGGCGCGGCGCTGGCGGCGCGTGAGTGGCGGTGGCGAGTGGCTGTGATGTCAGCTCGACGGCGTTCAGTGTCGGAAGTCGAAGCACTAGCACATTATATTAATAATATTTAAATATACGAGCCGGACGTTGCTAGGCGAGACTAGCGAGGGACCGAGATAATTGGCGTGCAAAAGAAGAGGCCTATACCCAACATTGGGCTAATGTGGGCTGATTAGATAATAGATAGTACCAGCACTTCTTGTCGCACTCTGACGGCGACCTGACCCCCCTGCGAGTACGATTCACTTACGATCCATACAGTCGTTACTCAGTTTTCTCGCTAGCTCCTATGTGTTAGAAAAGCAGGTCGTAATAATAAAAATCGGAAAGTTATTGCCTTCAGAGAAACTCGCGGACCCAAAGTTTTGATGTCTTTATTAGGTTAGTTATGTTGTCAGTGTAGTAGCAAAAAAATTAAAGCCTTCTTTTCCTTGCTTATATTTTGTTGTTTTTTTTTATTATTTTGCAGCCACTGAATGTGCGTGATTGCCAGTGTCCGAGATCAAAGCTTTTTACACGTGCGATAGTTTCGCCTGCGTTGGACCTGGCTGCCTGAGTTGGCGCAATGGCAAAAAAAAAGCAAAACTTAATACTCACTCGCCGGCCTCACTCTCTTGGCCTGGTTGACATTTGCTGATTCGTGGTGATGTCAGCCGTCGCGCCGGCATTTGGTGTCCGAGATCAAAGCTGTAGTGTGCTTTGTAAACATGCGATAGGTTCGCCTGCGTTGGACCTGGTTACCTGAGTTGTCGCAATGGCAAAAAAAAGCAAACCTTAATACTCACTCGCCGGCCTCACTCTCTTGGCTTGGTTGACACCTGCTGGTGTATACTTGCATCGTCGGCTAAGTAACACCAAAATGTTATATCATTACCAAATGACGCTACCACAAAAAATAATAGAAAAGAAATCGACTTCCGAAATCCCGGTTCCAAAGTATTGATATATTTATTAAAGTTATGTCGTAAGTATAGCGGGGAAAAAATGAAGGTCCTATTTTTCTTTGAGGTCGCTTTTTTTCCACTTTTTAGTTATATCAAATCGCATCCGGCCCCAAACTAGGGTACTTCTCTGTATTATAAGAACAAACGATTGATATTTACGTTCTAAATCATACATCAAGACACAAATCAATTAACGCTCATCACACAAATGTTTGCCCTGGGTGGCAATCGAACAAACGATACTGGAATCAATAGTCAGGAGCGCTAATCACCGAACCATAGTCAACCATACAAGTTAGAACCATAGACTAAACCTAGCTGTAACTCAACTATAACTCTTTTCCGGGCTTATAAGCAGAGTGTAATCTTTTTAGATAACATTCTGCATTTTTTTTCAACGAAAACCTGCATGTTTTTTTAATGCCGTGTCGTAGCGCTACGAACATTGTAGCAGTTTTGTAGACTACAGCGTAGCTCGTAGCACTTTTAGTTTAAAACTTTTTCTGTTCGCGTCGTTTGCGCTCATTTTTTAACCGACTTCAAAAAAAAGGAGGAGGTTCTCAATTAAGACGCCTGAACCTATTTGGAAAATTCTTTTTTTGTTTAAAAGGGTATACTTCACAGGTGGTCCCATATAAATTTTATCGAAATCGATTCAGCGGTTTTTGAGAAAATCAACAAAAACATATCAAAATTGGAGTTGTTGCGATTGAAGTCGGTTGTTTTTAACGTATTCAGCGTGGTCAATTATGTTATATTTGTATGTTTTGAGGTTTGTATTAGTTGCAGTAAACAGAATTTTTTGGTTAGTAATGTGAGTAAGTAATAATTCTTACTTATACTTGCTTTTGCACTTGGATTGTTTATCGGACTAAACTAAAAACGTGCTAAACCAAGTATTTTCTAGAGTTACAAATTACTTTTATAACAACTTTTTTCATATAAGGCATCGGTCGCTTCACCCCCCCCCCCCCCATACACGTCACAAAACGTCTGTCAAAGAGATCGATCGGCAAAAGGGACGAAGCCGATATCGTCAATCGGAAAAGTTAACAGTTAAATTGAATTACGTCCATTTGCGGACCCGTCGCGTCCCGTAAACGCATCGAGTTTAATAACTTTTTTAATGTTCGTGACCGAGGATCTTAAATATGGAGGAGCTTTTCGTTTTTTCAGGAATTTTTGTTACCGTATAGTGGAAAAATATCTTGATTATCTGTTTTTTCCACTTGTTTGTCCCGAAAATGTTTCTCAGAAGTCTTGAGGGTTTGAAGTCGCTTCTTAATCGGTACATCCAGTCAGCAGCCAGCGACATTTAAGGACTTCCAAACATTGATAGTAGCGTCTTGGGTACGAAAAGTTAAAATGTATAATATTTATTATTGGTTTGATTGGAATATTTTCTAGTGTATCCTTTTTTCTACCCGGGTACCCAAGCAAGGGTACTGTTTTAGTATTTTTATCAGTTTCATTGTTACCTACTGGAGCATTTGAGATACCTTTGGATTTGTCTTGATCTCCAGGTTGACATGGGATACCTTTTATGCTGTAGGTTTCTCGTTATTTGTTCAAATAGTTAGGTTATTTTGGTTGTAAAGCCGATCGGAAAAGCGCTGACGACTTGCTTCTGGCGTTATATTGTATATGATTATAGATAGCTGTAGCTATTTTCCATGTGACAGACTTACATTGCATTAAAAAATATATTTTGAAACTCAGGAAGCCCTGTCTGTAAACTAAAGATCTTTGTTTGAGATCCAATATTGACCACTGAACTGACATTCTGCCAAACGCAGCAGCTGTTTGTTTGAGATACGCTTTAAACAATATATTACACAATGAAATATGGATGGCCCGTTTTACTGTTTAAAATGTGCATAACTACTCGCCCCGTCGACTGCAGTTTGTCTAGAGAAGCAATTTAAGATTAAACTTTTTAACTGATTCCAAAAAAAGGAGGTTCTCAGTTTGACCTGTACGTATGTATGTATGTTTGTCCGCGATTATCTGGCGTTTGACTGAACCGATTTTAATGCGGTTTTCAGAAAAGTGTTTGTTACATTTAGGAGAAGGTTTTAGTATTTTAACCGACTTCAAAAAAAGCAGGTTCTCAGTTTGACCCGTATGTTACGCGATTGAAGTCGGTTTTTAACGCTTTCAGCGTTGTTTTATTCTTCTTTTTTATATTAAAACGTTTGTCTAAGACGGTAATTGTTAAAAATACATACATATACATGAAAAACATTAATCTCCATTTAGGTAGGGAGTCGGGTAAATACTTTATCTTAACTATACAGGGGTAAAACAAATGTGTTTGAGATATTAAGGGATTACTCAGAATCAAGTATGGAATGCAGGAAAAATATAAAAAAAATCCGATCTACAGCTTTTTTTTCAGTTTCCCATATAAATTCTTAATTCACTATTCAGATTTAGTATCGGAATCTGGAAAAAAATTGAAGAGCGGATTTTTTCAATATTTTCTTGTATTCTGTACATGATTCTGAGAAACCTTCAAGAAAAGAGCGTACTCCCAAATCAAAGGCCGGCAACGCACTTGTGACTCCTCTGGTGTTGCGGGTGTCTATGGGCGGCGGTAATCGCTTAACATCAGGTGATCCGTCTGCTCGTTTGCCACCTCTGCCATAAAAAAAAAAAACCCCTAAAAATCTCAAACGCACTTTTTTAACAACCTGAAATTATGGCGTTAGTATAAAATAATATAATTGAGAGATTTTCATGAAGATACAGCCTTGTAATCTACCTTACGCTTATCTGTAATAAGTCAATAGGCTTTAAAATATGTTTCAATTAAAGTTCAATCAAACAAAGAACCTTCTGCCCTCCAAGTTAATAACAGATGGCCGCGGGCAATTTCCTTGCAATTTGGAAGCCTTTGCGATAACCGTTTGATAAATTGTTGCGCGGCGTCGCTTGACTTATCAGATTGCCGGGTGAAGGCGTAACAGCTGCCGATGTTTGTGAGTAACGCAGTGTGAAACATACAGCTAAGCACGAGTGCACAAGTTCCAAGTGGTAGAAACCTTGTAGTAGGCAGAAAAAATGACGATTTAAATGTGTACAGCGTCTACTTAAAATAAAAATAAAAAAAACATTTTGAATTTGCTTGGTAATACCAGTAATTATTAACAGTCTCCTGGCGCTTTGGTTGGACCACTCTCTTTACACGAAAAGATAGAGGATTCGATTCCCGTAGTGGTCCAACTTTGTAGGTTTTAGTTTGGTTGGTTGGTGTTGTGACGGGTTCTGAACCCGCCTTGCTAGCCACCATGTTCTCCAGTGTTGCCGCCAAACGTCAATATTATCAGACTTAAGCGCCACACAGACAAAGGCGGTGCGAAAGCGTTCCGGGAGCGGTATTTTTCGGGTTCCGTAGCCAAACGGCAAAAAACGGAACCCCTATGGATTCGTCATGTCTGTCTGTCTGTCCGTCCGTATGTCACAGCCACTTTTTTCTGAAACTATAAGAACTATACTGTTGAAACTTGGTAAGTAGATGTATTCTGTGAACCGCATTAAGATTTTCACACAAAAATAGGAAAAAAAAAACAATAAGTTTTGGGGGTTCCCCATATTTTTTCTAAACCGAATAGTTTGCGCTAGAGACACTTCCAAAGTGGTAATATGTGTCCCCCCCCCCCCGTAACTTATAAAATAAGAGAATGATAAAACTAGAAAAAATATATGATGTACATTACCATACAAACTTCCACTGAAAATTGGTTTGAATGAGATCTAGTAAGTAGTTTTTTTATACGTCATAAATCGTAAACCGCAAATTACCTTTCATTCAATCAACTCAAATATAAAAATATAGAGTTCAAGACATGTGTGATTATGAATTTATACGGAACCCTCGGTGCGCGAGTCCGACTCGCACTTGGCCGGTTTTTTGTAGTGTTCGGATTCCTCGCCTTGCCATTGCCCCGGAGGAGGTATGAAACCCTTCACACAGAAACCGAGCGGCCGTCTCTGTGTGTGTTGCGCTTTATCACCATTCATGTATTCCGGGATGAATATAAGATATATACATACATATATCTTATATATATATATATATATAAGATAAGATAGCAAATTCTCCACTGTGTTGGGGAAGCGTTAGATTACCAAGCACACTCAAACGTTTTAATTAATTTATAGAGTTATTTCGAAATACCTGAAACAGTAAGCATGATTTTTACTTATAGAACCTTCTAAATTCATTCCGAAAACATAATAAAACACTTCCCATAGAATGTTCACGAATCAGCCAAAAAAAGTTTCATGAATTCAAGCTACAATAAAAAATCTAGTACTTTAAAGGGACCCGATATCAAAATTTAGGAGAAATCCAAAATACACACTATGTTTGCCTAGGATTTGTCTCAAAACTCCCTTTGTCTAGTGTTTATCGGTGCTGCGACTGTTGCTTCCGGCGCCTTGTCAATTAATTCATCAATTTACTTTCACTCTCATCAAAATTTCAGTTACCCTCTTCCAATAACTGGCAGCACTCATTAACTATGCAAGTCGGTTAGCCACAAAATGGCAGGAGCTAGTACAAGAAGATACAGTTACCCGACTAGGATGACTTTGAAATACGTTTTATTTTTATTGTCAGTACAATAGCGTCGTCGGGAGGGTGACCTAAATTAATTTTATAGCAAAAATAGCACAAAGTGCTTGTAAATCAAGCTTGTATTTGATAATGAAACTGAAAAGAATTTTAATTCTTTATCAGTGCCGGTGTTTTCCAAATCTGCTTATCTGTCGAGAAGGTTCTAAGTTTAACAAATAAATGCCCAGTTTCTTTTCTTTATAGTCGGAAATCCATGTTCCCTCTTCGACTTCATCGTCACTTAACATCAGGTGACATTGGAAATAAAGAATCCCAAATTCTGAGTTTTAAAAAAACAGGAACAAGTTTCTTACTGGCTGACATTTACAGTACTGGGTCGACTGGCAATACAGAAGTCTTACGACTGTATCGCTGACTTGTTACTTGCCAAATTCGGGTAAGCCAACTACGGACCTTAGGTATTCTTCATTTCTAAAGGTCGTGTCCATCTTGAAGTGCCTTTGTTGAGGTGTAAACTATCCTTCGCCATGCATTTGTGTCCTCAGCTTGCTTCAGGGCGGCTGGTACGGTCAGCCCTGTGACAGTTTGATAGTGTTTTGATACCCTAGCGTAATACCATAGTTTCTTGTACCACGGGCGGGTGAGTGATGAAATAAAGGCCACTTGTTGATCTCGTCTTTGTTCGTCCACTTTGTGACAAGGGTCCAGGCGGGGCGGGGTGGTGGAGCTAGAGGGGGGGCAGGTGGGAGGGTGCAAGGAATGAACAGTAAATAATCTAGCTAACTGGCTTGTTTAGGCCCTTGAAAATTGGTCCGTTTGATTAATGAATTTAGTGGTACAATAGTGACTTGATGAATTGTTGACAGAATATGTGAAATATTTGTTTGTTATTTGTGTTGAAGCGTAGGATCGATTTTTCTAGATAAAATAAAACCGAACCGAAAAAAATAATGCGATGGGATTTCAAATAAAGAGGGCTAAAGTTCCTACAATGTTCCCACTACAAGAAGTAGCTAAAGAAATCTCAGTTTTAGCTAAAGAAAAAAAAAATTTGACTTCCGATACAAAACTATGCTACTGTTCATGAGCCGTTCGCTACCAGTCCACTTTCTTTAACTTCTTTTGGAACATTTTTCACTAACGTATTATTGTTAAAAAGAGATTAATTATGTAATGTTAACATTCACAACAACATCAAAACTACCAATAATACTGTAATCTATTAAAAAATAATTTCCGTATAAGTTGTAACAAAACTTTATTAATACGAACAATAAATACTAAAACACACGAGAACAATTTCAACAGAAGCTGTCTCAGCCACATACTTTGTAAATTAAATTACGACGTCTTCACAAGAAGACGCGGAACTAAAGTTAGACTAGATACGACACGACGCGAGTTACTTGTTCTCCTTGTACTTTTAGATCAGCAGTGAGGAGTCGGAAGTTTCATTGCTAGTTTCTGGAAGTGAACAAAGCCTCCGAGTTGCGTTTCAAGATCTTCTATCTTTGCGTTTGCTTTTAATTGTTCTGTTTACGTACAAATCCGGTACACTGCCGGTAAACGGTCATCGGCTCCGTGATTTTTGTTAATTTTAATTATTAAAACCATTAAATTCATACAAATATTATAAAAACGTGATTATCAGAAGTCAAAATACCTAGGCTATTAGTGTCATACTGTTTTTGTGTCGTGTGAAGAGAAATAATTACGAAGGAAAATCTGACCAAGCCAGCGAGTGTCAAGGAGTATAACGGATTCAAAATTCGAACACTGGTCTTTTACTGGGGAGTATTGTTTTCTATAACTACGTACTTACACAAAACATTGCACTCCACAGCACGTTATTTTTTTGTTGCAATTTGTAAATAACACAATATCTCTCGACACATAACCTCACAATCGGTAAACATTTCCATTTTAAAAAGACACAAACACTAAACGTTACAAATCAGTACTCTTTTCAGTGTATAGATAACTGTTTTATGTGTATTTTACGTATTTTGTTTTGATTATCACGGATAAATCGCGATTTAATTAGTATTGCAAGTAAGTGTGCAACGATTTGTTTACTTGCGCGAGAGCACCGGCAGACTACCTGTCGGCCTAGAAATAACGAGAAGGCACGTACCTATCTATAATATTAGTGTAGTAGGAACTAGACTGTTACCTACCTACCAGATAAATAAGTTTAGTAATTCTGTTATATAGACTGATTAGACATTGTTTTTATTTTATTTTTTTTTATTTTAATAATTCACATTTTATTTTAAAAAGTAGATATTGATACTGTTTATTTTCCTGTATCAAATTTCAGTGCCTGCGTCAAAATGCTGTCTACTGTCACAACTCGCAGAATGAAAGCAGAAAAGCAAGCGGAGGAACTGAAGCAAGCCCAGCTTCTAGCGGACCGCCTGCTGGCCGAGCGGAACGAGAACGAGGTCGAGCTCAGGCTGCTGCGCGCGAAGCAGACCTCCCTCACCACCAGCCTGACACAGCTGAGAAGCCTGTATGATGAGGCGCAAAATGACCTGGACCAGCAGCAACGAAAGATTGACTCGTTCAGTGAATTCCACGCTCAACATGAGGCGGCCCTCGACAGAATAAAACTCCTGGACCAGCAGCTAAGGGAGGCCCACGCACAGCTCGCTGCCCACAGGGCCGAACAGGAACTCCAGCTGCTGCATGGAGTAACACTGCGAGAGGAGATGCAGGCAAGCAGCCACGAAATACCTTATAGTACTCACATTCAACTGAGTAGTGGCCGTAAGATCAGGAAATACTTTAAATTGAAAAAAAATATTGAAAAGTCTAGGAAGCAAATCTCAATCCTAAAAAAATCTAAAACTACAATAGATTTGAAAAGACAAAATATTCACCTACAAAACCAGACCCTAGAACTGCAAAGTCAGCTAGAGGAAATCTGCGAGAAGCAAAAAACCACTGCAGCTGAACTGGAGCAACTACAGGTGGCGACATCAGAGCTGATTCAACTCAGTACAGCTAATCGATTTTTAACCTGTCAACTCTTAGAGGACTCTGAAGATACAGATTTACTAGACACTTCTGCAGTAGATCTGACGAGCCTTGCCGAAACATCACCTGGCAAAAGAGGTGATTACGATCATGGCTGTGCTGTATCAACGGTCGAGAACCTGTCCCAGCACACGGACAGCGGCGCCGCCGCTGAGCCTGCGGCCGCGCCCTCCTGCGAGCAGTCGCCGGCGTCGCGCCGCGGCCGCCGCCGCCGCCGCCGGCGCGCGCGCCGCACGTCGCCGCTGTCCAGCCGGGACGCCAACGGCAAAGCTGAGCCTGCGCGAGCGCCCTGCCACGAGCAGAGCGGCGCAGCCCCCGCGAGCGCGCGCCGCACCCGCCCGCACCCCCCAGCGCCAGCGCCGGCGTCGCGCTCAGTTGGGGCCCTCAACGAGTCACAGAGCACCGTGCCGCCGTCGCCACCGGTATCCTCCATACGAACATCGACAGTTCTAGGCAAAAAAACTTTCGTATACTCTGATGGTATTGGGAAAGACATTGGGCCCATGATCTCAAAATGTTTGGGGCATAGTACAATAAATTTATGTTACTCGAATGCTTCTCTAGAACGAATTGTAAATACTATAGGAAATAACAACAGTATAGACGAGCATACCTCTGTGATTATTTTATTAGGGGATAGCTTACACATGACAAAATTGGAAATAAAAAAATGTGTAGACATTTTAATTGCAATTAGCAAAAAAACCAAATGTAAATTTACTTTTTGCGCCTTCCCGTACTGTGTCAACCAATCGCAATACTATAACGAAAAGTTATTTAACTTGAATATGTACATATACAACTTAACATGTAGTCATTCTGACTATATTTTGTATTTTGAGTCGAACAGTTTTGTTCGTAACTTTAAACTGACATACGATAGAATGTTTCTATCTAATAGACAAAAGCGGCAACTAGCTAAGTTATTAGCTTATAGTATTATTCACCGTACTGACTGTATTCAGTCAGTAATAACTTGTTTAACGACGGAGGAGTCGACCGCCGACTGCGGCACCGCGGGGACAGCGCGGCCGCTAGCCGTACCAGCGAGTACGACCCGCGGGGCCGCGGCTGGCGATTGTTCTCGATCTCTCGATTTAAATTAAGGCGTAAGACAACGGGAAAGTCAGAACTAACTTTGTCATTAGTACATCAAAATATTCAAGGCTTTTCCGGCAAAGAACTAGAAATAGAGATGTTTTTGGATAAATATTTCGTTGACATATTTTGTATCACTGAACACTGGCTCAAAGAAAATCAAATGATGTTCAGCTATGATAATTACCATTTAGCCAGTTCTTTCAACCGAAAGACCGCTCGGTGTGGTGGCTCACTTATACTTGTTCGTAGTAACTTAAAAGCCAAAGAACGTAAAGACGTAGTCGGGCTTTCGATTGAAAGAAATGCCGAACTATCCTGTGTTGAGTTGGAGAAACATATTGTACTATGTGTGTACAGACCTCCATGCGATGAGAACTTTTCCGTTTTTGAAAATGTTTTGGAGGATGTCTTGAGCATTTTGACTAAAAGTAATAAGTCAGTTATTGTATGCGGAGATTTTAATATAGATATTCTTGAAAAGAAAAATTTATCTACGAGATTTCTTAGTTTGTTTAAATCATTTAATTTAGATTTCATATTTCATGAGCCCACTAGAGTCACGGCAACATCAGCGTCATGTATTGATAACGTTTTCTTAAATTGTGAATATAGTGAACACAGTATTATTAATTGCTTAAAATCAGATCACAGCGGTCAGCTTGTGCATTTTCCCTTTGGAAAAACTAGAGTAAAAATTACAATTCAAACAAGACCCGTCACAGTCCAGAGAGTAAACAAATATAAAAATGTCTTAAGTCAAAAACTGCCGCTTACAGTTTTCGACACAGAGAAAGCTAATAAATTCTATAACAGCTTTTTTTGGAATTATTAGTAAAGAATTTGACGAAATATTTAAGAGTAAAACTGTCAACGTTAATGAAAAATTTAAGTTTAGTGATTGGGCAACAGTTGGTATTTATAAAAGTAGAGAAAAATTGTTTTCTCTTTATGAACAAAAGATTATAAATTTTGACAGCGGGTTCATAGAATATGTTAAAAAATATTCGAAGATATTTAAAAAAGTTTGTTTATCAGCAAAATCTAACTTTCTATCAAGAAAAATTAAAAACTCTGAAAATAAAATTAAAGCTGTGTGGAACGTTATCAATAAAGAAACGGGAAAAACAAAACCGCGTAAGGAAGACTACATTCTTCAAACAGATCGCGGCTTAATATCAAAAATACCGGATGTAACAGAAGAATTTGAAACTTTTTTTACTGATATTCCCATCAAAACAACGGAAAGCCTTGACTCGTCGCCGGTACTCGCCCAACGTTTACTGATTGAAAATGTAGATCAGTGTAAAGAATGTTTTCAATTTAGAAAAATTTACCCTTATACAGTTGTAAAAACCTTTAAGTCACTTAAACTTAAAAACACTGAAGATTTATGGGGCATGTCTGTTAATTTGTTAAAGTCGGTTATTGATACTATAGCCCCTTATCTTGCTTCTCTTTTTAATATATGCATAGATAGTGGTGTATTTCCGGATCTTATGAAATTTAGTAAAGTTGTTCCCTTATTCAAATCCGGAGAAAAAACTAACCCTAGTAATTACAGACCTGTCTCGGTACTGCCAGTACTTAGTAAGATCTTTGAAAAAATAATTCTTACTCAAATGTTAAGCCACTTCAATATTAATAAAGTGCTTCATAATCTACAGTTTGGCTTCACTAAAGGGCGTTCGACAACCGACGCAGGAGTCGAACTGATAAGAAACATATATGATGCGTTCGAAAAATCGCAAAATGCTATAGGAGTCTTCTGCGATTTGTCCAAAGCATTTGATTGCGTCGAACATAAAACCTTACTTTTAAAGCTAGAACATTACGGGGTCAATAATAAGGCTTTGAATTTGTTAGAGTCATACTTAGTTAATAGAACTCAAAAGGTGCATATAAATGGTACAAATTCGTCAGGCTCACGCGTTAAAATGGGTGTGCCTCAAGGGTCTATTTTGGGACCATTCCTGTTTTTGGTTTATATCAACGACCTACCTTTTATGGTTGAATCGCTGTCTAAAATTGTGTTGTTTGCGGATGATACATCTCTAGTTTTTAAAATTGACAGACAAACTGATATGATTGACGAAGTAAACGACACTCTTTGTAAAGTACACAATTGGTTCACCGTGAACAACCTAGTCCTTAATGCAAAAAAAACTAAATGCATAAATTTCACCTTACCGAATGTTAAAAATATAACTCAAAACGTGTCATTAGCTAGCAGTGTTTTAGAATTCGTACCAAAAACAGTTTTCTTAGGTATAACCGTAGATTCAAAACTTCAATGGGGTCCTCACATAGAAACTTTAGCAGGCAGGCTTAGTTCAGCTGCCTATGCTGTTAAAAAAATTAGGCTCCTGACAGATATAGAAACGGCGAGACTAGTATATTTCAGCTATTTCCACAGTATTATGTCTTACGGTATACTTTTATGGGGGCATGCAGCTGATATAAATACTATTTTTGTACTACAAAAAAGGGCTGTTCGCGCGATTTACGGAATGCGATCTCGAGATTCACTTAGAGAAAAATTTAAAGAAATCAATATTCTAACGCTTCCCTGTCAATATATTTATGAAAATATAATGTATGTGCGAAAAAACTTAAATCACTTTACACTGAATTCTGACAGACATACTCGTAATCTCAGGAATAACAGTAAGCTTCAGCTTGTATCTACTAGGCTCAGTAAGGTTAGTAAGTCGTTTGTGGGACAATGCATACGAATGTATAATAAAATACCAGAAGATATTGTAAACCTAACAGAGAATAAATTCAAAAGTTATGTAAAAAAGATACTATGTAATAAAGCTTACTATAAGACATGTGAGTACTTAGATGATAGAAATGCTTGGACGGTAAGTGTTTCTCCAACCAACACAGCAACACTTTCATGACATATTGTGAGACAATAAAGATACAAACTCTATTGTGAAAGAACTGAAGGGATTCGGTAAGACATTTTCTTCTCCTTTTTCTTTGTCCATTGATCGGAGTGGTGCATGCTCGCTTAAATGTTCGTGCGGATGGTGGCGTATCGGGAGCCGGGTCGTTCCCTTCCCTCAAATATGGTTGAGGGGAGCGATGGCTGACTCTCGCGTTATACTCGTGATCGGGTGCTGTCCGTGTGAACTGGCCTGCTCTTGTCATTGGTTTTTTGGAATTTGTTAGTCATTAGCTACAAACAATTTTTACTTTTATCTCTTTTGAATCCTTTCTTTATTCTTATTTTTGTATATTTTATTTACAGACATGACATTGTATAATTCATTTATTGATCTAGCATTAAGATGTAATAGAATATAAGACTTAAAAAAAAAATGTGTTGGAGGGAGTTTCTTTAGGGCCCGCCGTTTCTTCTCACTCCGCAAACACTTCCCGAAACGGTGGGTATACGAGTTCCGAGTGGTAGGAACCTCGTATTAGGTAGATAAAAGAATGACGTTCGAAAAGTGTACACTGCTACCTACTTCGAATAAAATATTTTCATTTCATTTCATTTCATTTCATTTCATTTCATTTCATTACGTTGAGTGTTCTACATTATACTTGCGAAGTTAGGGTAGATGACTGCTAGTCATCTGGGTTACTTTTTATTATTTTTCAAGAATGATTTTTTTTCTAAAAATGCTTGAAATAGCAACCTATGACATCATAATTACGTAGAAGTAATCGCAGAACTGATAACTGATGGGAAAGGAAGGTTCTTGAATAGAAACCACGGACCAGAAGTCGCAGCCTTCCGCCAGGTCGTACAGATCCATTCTGCTTGTTTGGCGGCAGGGTCAGACCGAGCAATGGTGTCCTCGTATAATAAAATTCTTAATTAAAATTCATTTATCTATGAAGTAACAGGGATGAAGGAACAAAGTTATTTGTGCTCTATATTCTATCCTATTAAGGCAATACAATTAAATTTTAGGCAAACAAGTCATTATTGTCGTAGAAATTAACCTGATTTAGGTGCACCACTGTACTGCTAAAACGGTTCATTTGTGCAAGTTACTTACACGATAAATAATTTTGTTTGAGCTTATTTCTACATACATAACATGAGGTACTTAATTTTTCTTCGTGATTCTATTCAAATGCCTTTCACATATCTAAAAGAACTCGAATAAAAAAAGACGAAAAAAGCGTGGAGTTGATTTGAATAATATTACTTTTGTTTCAAACGTTAGCATCGTACTTACATATCGTGCCGAATCTTCGTATTGCTGAAACTTTGTTCACAAAACGCTTTTAGTTTACAACTTACAGCTTTCGCTCCCTTGAAGCGTATTGCTGATGTAAATGAAATGTAACTTGGCTCTTCACAAAGTGAACTTAGCTGATGTATTCGGAGTTCGAAATACAATTCCGCGTGACGGAAGTTAGGTTGTTACGGATGTATACCTCTACTACTGAAACTTTCGGATATCCGGTAAAGTCGAAAATATGATATTCAAAGTACCATTTAAAATAATTTAGTATACAGGGTTTGAAAAAAGTGAGTTTGAAATTTCAAGGGGTTGGTTACTCAGAATCAAGCGTAGAATACAGGAAAAATATTGAAAAAATCTGTGAATTGACAATTTATACCTTTAGGAAAATTTTTTAAATTCATATGTTATCACAGTTTCAGCCCTGGCAGGCATAAAGACGTCCTTTTAATATTGGAAGTAAAAAGAACTTGTTTATCTTGCATATTTTTATTTCGGCTTTTAAACTTCACTCACAATTTCAGTTAAAACTATCTTATAAGAGGATATATCTACCTACATAACCTAGTACCTTATATGTATAAACCCGCGTTCTACACTAACCACTAACTACGTGTTCATTACCATACGAGATGTATGCGCATAAGCGGAAAGTTTTACTTCTTCGTTTAGTTTGCAACCGGCAACATGGAGTTAATACTACAAAGTTGATTGTAAACTTGGGATCGCGCCTAATTTACAATATTAGTTTGGTGTCTGTAATTTACGTTCTTACAATAGTTTTATTGTAAGGCCTTACAATATAAAGGGCCAAGTAAGGTCCCCTCGAAAGCTAGATGATATAGTTATATGAGTCCTTATCAAATACCTGTAAAATAAACTTAATCTGACGAATTTATTAAGAACTATCGTATACCTATATGTTTGCTATAGCTTTGATTGGAACGCCTAAACCAGTCCGTTCATCCCTCATTTAATTCACACGTGATATCATCCCCGACTTTCTATCAGTAGCAATGGTTAAAGCTTTCGACATAAAACGTAGCTGTCTCAAAGAATGTTCCGACGTTTTCTCGCTCATTAGTATATAACAAAACTCATCTTAGCTAAAGTGTTTATCCCCACAAATGAAGTAGCCATCAAATTAACACCTCAAGTGCTACAATAAACACCTGCAGTCACGCACCTGCCATAAACGCCCGTCAATAAACCGCACGAGTGCAAACTGCAGCGGAGCATCAGCTGCACTGCACTGCATTGTGATATGAGTCGCGTAGCTTCATATATTCCCTCGTTAAACTGGCACGTGAGCGACTGGCAGTTGATAGTGATGTTGAAAGGAGGTTGGATCACGAAATCAGGTGTCACATGTTCTTTAATAACCCATATGATCCCCACTTGGACTTTGGACTGACTCGATGGCTAAGTGGTTAGCGATCCTGACCTCTTATCCGAGAGACGTGGGTTCGATCCCCACGCAGGACAAACTTTTCTGTGATGAACAGAATTGTTTGCTCTGAGTCTGGGTGTATTATATCTATATATGTATGTATGTATTTAAAAAAGTATATGTGTATGTTTATCAGTCTCTGGTTCCCAAGATACAGGGAATCCTAGTTTGGGGCCAGGTGACCGTGTGTGATTTGTCCCAGATATTATTATACTGCGTGCCCCCGCAGGGTTTCTTCCTGAACTCGCAGAAAAGATTTCGAATGATAGTTTTCATTTGCTGTGTTATTCAGATACTAGCTGATTATAAATTAATGAATAAAAAAAAGTCATAGAGGCAGGAGGTATTATCGCTAAAGAGCAAACTCTTCCAGACAACGTTTGAGTGAAGGAAATTGCGTAAAAGCATATTTTATCATTTTTAGATTTAAATTGCAAAAAGTAATTTGAAAACTATAAGCAAAGTAATTAAATTCGTTTATACTATTTTCGATTAATGTATAACAGTATCTTGAATAAGATTTGTTTGTTTTGATATCCCCAGAGCGCGCTGGCTCAAAAGAGAAACTTTGATGTTTTTGTTAGATGTCTGATGGATCAAATCAACAGTAGTAACTCAGTTTACAGACGCCCACCTTGTCGTTAGCCTTTCTGGAACTTTCTACGAGTACAGTCGATGAAGACAGGCTATAGCTACATCTTGCTACATTTAAGGCTCATAACAAAATTATCAATATACAGGCTGTATCAAAATAAGGCTTTAACTGGGGCTTCTATTCATAAAACTGAAACTACGACTTAGCTATCTAAATTACTATTATTATCTAAAATTTAATTGCGGAGTGGTGGAGGCCAGCCAACACTTTCTGACAGAGTGCGCACGGTACAGGAAAATGTAATTGCGGAGTGGTGGAGGCCATCCAATACTTTCTGACAGAGTGCGCACGGTACAGGGAAATGTAATTGCGGAGTGGTGGAGGCCAGCCAACACTTTCTGACAAAGTGCGCACGGTACAGGGAAATGTAATTGCGGAGTGGTGGAGGCCAGCCAACACTTTCTGACAGAGTGCGCACGGTACAGGGAAATGTAATTGCGGAGTGGTGGAGGCCAGCCAACACTTTCTGACAGAGTTCGCACGGTACAGGGAAATGTAATTGCGGAGTGGTGGAGGCCAGCCAACACTTTCTGACAGAGTGCGCACGGTACAGGGAAATATATGGGTACGACAGTATCAAACGGAAGAACTATGTGAGCTATAAATCGGCCATATAGTGGAGTACTGCAGGGGAGCTTAAGGTTTTCGGGGAGGGGGGGAGGTGGTCGACTACGGGCACACAGTAATCGTTTGTGTGCCAAATCGGTAATAATAATAATAACTGTCTAAAAATGGATTCTTCATACAAATTGATAACCTGTTTCGTCAGTTTGTATGGAGAATCCAACTGTTTTTTACGATCTCGGCAAAAATCGTGTTAAGTTTGAAGCTTCAGTAACCTGGGAGTACCCCTGTCTTTCTGACAACCTGAATTCGAAGACAATTTGAGGAAAATTTGTATATATTAACTTGTGTTACTTAAAAATAAATTACTCTAAACAAAATGGAGTCTGTTTTCACCTTTCGCTAATCAACAATTAATTAAGTTTGCTGTTCACTTAGCCAGTTAATTAACAAGTTGTAAATGTCGGGAGCAATTTTGAATTTATTATGCTTCTTATGAAACCTTTACTTGTACACACAAGTGCCTTATTATAAAGGTTAATATTTCAATTTGCTCAATATCGAGTATCCATGGAGCTTATGTTTCGCAGCGGAACATCAAAAGTTCTGCTAACTTTCAGTATTAACAGGAGCGCGAAACGGTGGGAAGTTTACAGTTTGTAAGGAGTCTGTTAATAATATCCCTCTTTGTACTTTGCAACAACTATGCAGGAAAATGTCTTTGTGAGACCGAAAAGTTCTTTGAAGCTGGCAAAATCGTTTTAATAATTTCTTGGTGTAGTGTAAAACTCCAGTAAGTCAAAGCTTATGAAAATGTATAAGAAATATTTGGTTTTTAGGGTTCCGTAGCCAAATGGCAAAAAACGGAACCCTTATGGATTCGTCATGTTTGTCTGTCTGTCCGTCCGTATGTCACAGCCACTTTTTTCCGAAACTATAAGAACTATACTGTTGAAACTTGGTAAGTAGATGTATTCTGTGAACCGCATTAAGATTTTCACACAAAAATAGAAAAAAAAACAATAAATTTTGGGGGTTACCCATACTTAGAACTAAAACTCAAACATTTTTTTATATCTATGGATAGGTCTTCAAAAATGATATTGAGGTTTCTAATATATTTTTTTTCTAAACTGAATAGTTTGCGCGAGAGACACGTCCAAAGTGATAACAATTCTCGCGCACGTATTTTTTGATATGCTCAAAAGTGAAGTAAGTAAGTAAGTAAGTAAAGACTTTATTGCTTTTAAACAAGGTATGTACATAAAATGTGATCTTAATAAGTTTAATATAGAATCACTTGTTTAGCCATAAATATAGCATGCAAATCATATTACAGTGAATGTGGCCAGACAGTTTATGTAGTTGTCTTGTGGTTTAAAAATTCATCAATAGAGTAAAACGTGTTTTGAAGAAGCCATTCATGTAAGCACTTCTTAAATCTGTTAAAAGGAAGATCTTTTATTGATTGTGGTATTTTATTATAGATGAAAGGTCTCAAGCCTAAAAGTCTTCATTATTAGTTCTTATTTTATAAACAAACGTATACATTTTTGCTATCGTTCTTTTGTAAAGAGTAAAGACCTAACAAAAAGGAAGCCTACTTGATGGAAAGTGGTACATAATACATTTCGCTTTAATAAAGAGACTCTTCTATCTAAAATGAAACAAAGGTTAGGATAGTTAGCAGAGTGCCGGCTTCTGCACCGAACAACACAAACAACAGTTGTCGGCACGTTTTGAATACAGACGTTGTTACCGTTAGTTTCAAATGAGTTTTCGCTACAAATAAGTTGCGTTTTGCTCCGAGTTATGACTCACAAATTTAGGTAGTCAGTAAAATGAAAATACTTTATTTGAAATACGTAGCAGGTATTTTTTGAAGTTTTCTTGCTTCGGACGTAGCAGGTATTTTTTGAAGTGTTTTTTTTGTCGGATTCGGGTAATAAAATGAAGTAACGCGTAATAAAGAGCGTACTCCCATATCAAAGGCCGGCAACGCACTTGTGTCTCCTCTGGTGTTGCGGGTGTCTATGGGCGGCGGTAATCGCTTACCATCAGGTGATCCGTCTGCTCGTTTGCCACCTATCACATAAAAAAAACGCATTATGTACAAAATAAGAATCCCACTCGGGGGATTCAACGAACATGACGACATATCGCAGTCCAAAATAAGTACATCAACCTTTTTTGACAGAATCGGGTAAAAAGTAAGCTGAATTACTTATAAATCACGTATCTGAATAAACATTAACGCATGAATATTGAACCATGAATATTAATAATATTATTATTTATTAAATATTTCAGGTAGGACAAGAAAGTACTAGGACATCATTCAGTACAGTGTAAAAGAGTTTAATTTCTAATTCTAAACATTATTTTTTACGCTTTTGTTTCTCTTAAAAACGTTTTATTCTTCTTAATCCCTTAACATTAAGAACGTAAATAATTCCAAATTGCGCTATAAAATCAGATAAATGCCAAAACATAAGATAAAATGCTCCCGTTGCCTGGTTTTTAGTTCCCGTTTTTGTACACGCCTTTCAGTTAAAATTTTCACCACCTTTCACCGCTTTGGAAAGGTGAAAAGAATGAACAGACCTACTCGTAAGTGAGATAAAAAATAGATCCCGTAACTCACAAGGAACAACAGTGTTTTTGCTAGTAAAGTAAAATTTTATGAAAACATTTTAAAATTAATGTACAGTAGGTATGTTGTTTGTTATTTGTTTTTTAACTTGAGTATTCATCGACCTTTTTTGTTTGGTAACCTTTGGTTCAGACTTGTATTTTTTTATTTTCCATGAAAGAGGCCATCATGACATGTCAATAAACTTATGACAAAGATGACAGACGGATGGATGCTAGGTTTAATAACAAGGGCCAGTGAGTAACCTTAAATTAAAGGTAGGTAGTTGCCACCTTGATTGCTATAGCGACATTCCCGTAGGCCGGGCATTCTGTCAATGTCACTTTTCCCACCTTTCTTTTTTCCAAAATGTTTTTTCATTACCTAAAGAAAGGAGTACTTATCGCATTGCGGTACTCTTTGTTTGTTCGCTAATTTCAGGGAAAGGTTTTTACGAGATTGAGATCTTTTAACGGTCGCTGGGTGTAATTAAGAAAGCTCGCTACTTTTTGCGAGGATCTCTGAACGTGTAGCTCCGGCTTTTTCTTTTCTTTTTTTATTGGCGATGCAATTTGCTGCTCGTGTATACGATGTGTGGCTCTGTGAGAGAGAGCTGGCTAAATAGAATTAGAAAAGAGCCACTCCGTTTCTACCTGTACTGATGAATGTTTTATTATTTAAGATTAAGGAGAATTCGTATTTTCATTTTGTAACTTCGACCGTTTTTGTGCTTCGCAAGGCACGTTAAGCCGTTGGTTCCAGTTGCTATCACTAGATGGCAGTCGTTAAGCCATGACAGAGACCTTTTAGGCGGCTTGACAACGCTGGGGTTGGCTACTAGCACCACACCCTCCACCACTTCAGACTTGGCCCCCGTGTGTGGAGTACGGCCTGACCTTCCCTAGGTATGGG
Source organism: Coleophora deauratella (assembly GCA_958295455.1). Taxonomy (NCBI): domain Eukaryota; kingdom Metazoa; phylum Arthropoda; class Insecta; order Lepidoptera; family Coleophoridae; genus Coleophora; species Coleophora deauratella. The sequence goes on from OY282405.1 coordinate 15,297,311, forward strand.
AATAGATCCTTGCCCCAGCAGTGAGGACTAAATGGGTTGGTAACCTTACACTTTTGCCACAGTAATTTGCTCAGCATTTTTTTTATGGCAGAATAGGCAAACGAGCAGACAGATCACCTGATGGTAAGCGATTACTGCTGCCCATAGACACCTGCAACACCAGAGGAGCCACAAGTGCGTTGCCAACCATTACAACAAATAATGTTGAGAATTTTTTTTTTTTCAAATAAGGATAGTTCACATAATAATAACTTTTATTTTCGTTATACTGGTCTTAGGCAGCCGCCAAACCCTTTGGATTCCGACGCTCATTAAAACACAGTTGGAAATTAATGTGTGTTACATTTTTTACGAAATCTAACACATTATTTAACTTGCTAACCCAGACGTAACAAATGTTATTCAATTAGCTCTTTATACAGTTTATAAATGAATCCTGAGTAAAAACAAACGAGCCAGAGCCAGTATAAAGCCTCTTTGGTACTTTGCTAAATATCCGCCGGGTCTCGCGACCACGTCTATTTGTTTAAGTTCTGTAGCTCTGGCAACACTGAGTGCTGCTGGCTGCAAGGGTCCTACAAAAGAGATTGGATATGTCTAGTGGCAAGATAAAATAATTCATGGATAGTGGATACTTTGTTTGAAGGGGCTATTGTCTTTTCTTATTGGCAGTAATAATTTCCTAGAGCGAACGTAATTTTCAGTTCTATTTTTTTTTTCATTTCTGGAGATATTTTTTTTCCAGAAATTAAACGATTACGATTTCAACTTTCAATGGTTGTATGAAAGGCTTCATCATACTCTATAAAGCCCAACAGAGAAAAAGTAATTATCTCAAGAAATGTCTTACTATATAATATAACATAAAAAAATTGGCGGTAAAAGATTTGCTACCTTTAAATTTCCAAAAAGAAATAACAATGGAGTTTTGGTTCTCTGGAGGGGCTTTGTGTTGCAGCGCAATTTGTGACACCCTCCAGATAATGTTGTGCTTTCTGCTGCTCCGCTCTTATCGAAGACTAGGGACTCTGTGTTGTCCGGAATTTCCCGAGTCGTCTCGTTTATGTTTCGGTTTCTGGGATTTTAAATTCGCTAACGTGACAGTCAAAGATTTGTTAGTAAATTAAGGTTTGTCGGTCATGTTTTGTATTTTTTGGTAGTCTGAAATATTTTTGGTAAGCTAGGTTTAGTGGGAAACAATTGTTGCGTTGATTGTAAAGTCTTAGTGAAGATTAAAATAATGCTAAGGGCTTACCAGTTGTTGTTTAATAATTACAAGACTTCTTTTGACTCAACCTAAAAATGAACTGTTCCGTTTATATCGATTCCCTCAACATATAAGAGTAACATTATGAGAGTAGCTTCCTAATATATACGTATTAAGTAACTTACGCGAGCGGAAACAATATTTTCTCTGAAGCATTCTCAATATCAGGTTCAGGGGGTCGTGAAAGTCGTGATTCCCGCAATCCCGCGGGACGGGATCGGGCCGCGGATCCCGGCTTATCGCGCGGGATTGGCGCCGGCGCCGGCTGCCGGCCCCCACTCGACTCGCACTTGACCCAGTTACACAACTTTCCCATTCAACTACCATTAGGCGGATGTCAACGTTTATAACTTAATAGAGTTACAGTTTAACAGAAGTTTTGATAAGAGAAGTGAAGTATTGAAGTTATTCTTTCATGATTCGAATGACAGCTGTGAAATAAAACCGTGCAGCCACTGAGATTTTCATAAATTTGGAATTGGCATATTTTGAAAATAATTGTTTTTAACAGATAATTGATGAACTTAAATGTCTGTGAATGTTGTATTTAGTTATCAATGGTTTTTACCGGGATATTGCATTTTTTCTCAGTAGGTCTTTTTTGAAGCGATCTTGCGTTATATTAGTGCCGCGTGAAAAGTGGTATAAACGCCAATGTTTTCATGAATTTTTAAGATAAAATTTTCTAAGCATCTCATGTTTCTGTAAAACATTAGTAAAAAATATAATAAAAAAATAAATAAGTCTTGAAACCAGAAACCAGAAAAAAACAGATGCGTAAAAATATTTTTTTGCGCATAATTTGGCGCCCTAGTTATTTCAAACGTGTCAAACTATAACACTGTATGCACAGGGTGACTCGTGATTGCTCGTATACCTTTTGGAGGATAAATCTAGGACAAATATTTTGAAGAAAGTTTAAATGATGTTTTTTCTAAAAAACAATTAGGATAATAAAAAAAAAGAAATACAAAAATCTCATCTCATCTTCTCACTAATATTATAAATGCGAAAGTATGGATGTTTGTTTGTTTGTCAGTTTGTTTGTTTATTTGTTTGTTTGTTTGTTCCGCTTTCACGCCGAAACTACTGAACGGATCTGGATGAAATTTGGTAGGTAGATAGATAAAGCACTCGACTAACACATAGGATACTTTTTATCCCGAAAAACTTAAGGGTTCCCGAAGGAATGCTTAAAAACTAAAAATTTCTAGATTCTGAAGTCCACGCGGACGAAGTCGCGGGCGGAAGCTAGTTATAAATAAAAAGGTCCTATAAATAGAACTTTAGTCAAACCCGTCCCCGCACGTTCCTGGACCAAAAGTGCCCATGACACTGGCCGCATTGCCGCGTTGGATAGCTATCGACTATGTTGGACCAGGAACGTGCCGGCACGGGGATCCCCACTGCGCTCCCTCAGACGCCGCCCTAGCTCGCGCACAAAAAGTTGGCAAATGAGAAGCCGCGTACATGCAGGCACAGGTCGCGCCCCATAGCAGACACATTTTTTTTCCTAAAATGAAGAACTATCGACCTACTGTAGAAACTGGATTGAAATGCTTCCAGTTTAGTCCCAGATTTATCCCCCAAAAAATACGAGTAAGAGCAACTACAATACAACTACAGTATAAAATTTCTCAACCAACAATTTAAAAAGTGTGCCAAACGGTGCGGTGGCACAAAGCTCGCCTGTCCCGGAAAATGTCCGGGGCAGGCGGACAGATGCGGGACGCCCCTATGCTGCGACTCGAGGAGTGACGGCGGACCATAAAACAATTGTTGCTACGGTTTCACCTGGCCAGCGGTTTGATTTGAAGGCTGTAGCGGTGCTGTTGGACAATTTTTTTTTTACGCAAATCGGTTAAGATATTTTAAGTTTGAAAAGCGAGTGACGAGTAATGGAGTGTAAATACGCAGACAATATTTTTTTAAGATCATTTAAGCGCAACACCGACAGAGGCGGCCGCGAGGCGATACGAAAGCGTTCCGGGAGCGATGGATTACTATAAAATCCTTCACACCAAAACCGAGTGGGCGCTCTAAGTTCGCATCTGGCAGGTCCGCCTCCGGAACGCTGCCGCCCCGCGGCGGCCTCTGTATGTGTTGCGCTTTAACAGCTTTATTAAATACAGGACCACCAAGCCCTGCTCCTCTAAAGGCGCCGTCGCCCCCCTTGCGGGTAAGATCCGGAAGCAGTGGTTAGCGCAAGCTACGCAACACACATTTACGCGTGTACAAACGTCTCTGTTTCATGTGTTGTAGTAGTAGTAAATAACAAGACATTTTCATAACGTGTCCGAGCGGGTGTGACAGTACTAATATTATATACAAACTTCCGCCCGCGACGTCGTCTGCGTGGACTTCAGAATCGGATCCATAGAGAAATAAAATGTTAAGGCGGCGCCATCTAGTGACAAAGTAAAAAAATCTGTTTTTAGCCACTCCCGCGGGAACCCTCGAGTTTTTTGGGTATCCTATGTGTTAGCCGAGTGCTTTATCTATCTACCTACCAAATTTCATCCAAATCCGTTCAGTAATTACGGCGTGAAGGTGGAACAAGCAAACATCCATACTTTCGCATTTATAATTTAGTGAGACTGTGTCCAAACTGTCTGCCAACCTTCTCCTCAGTCTCCAACCAACCCAATATTGCCGATGTATACAGCAATGCCTTCACACAATCCACTTGTAAACTATTTTGCTAGAAATGGGGGTAGAGACAAAACGACTAATGCCATTGTCCTGGCCGCGCTGCGAGACAAAAGCTTTCTCTCTCCCTCGTTTCCACGGTTCAGGAGATTTTCCCTCCCGCTCGCTCGCACTGCGCCAGAGTGTTTATCGCTGAAAATGTTGCGATTCTTTCCGCCGCTTAATTTGTGAAGAACTTGTTCAACTGGGTGCCCGCAATCAGTTATGAGCTCGTGGAACAAAAGAGTTTTTAGAAATGAATGTTCTTATTTTCTCGGAAAGTAGATTTAATCGTAGCAAATTTATTAGGTTTTTATTTATTTAGTACTTGTTTTGAAATTACAGGATTGTTTGCTTGATGCTTTATTTCTTGAAAAGAACTTCATTAAGGTATAATAACAGTGTCATGTCATTTTCAACCTTTATAACAAATATAATGTTTTTTTTGTTTATAAACTTTTTTTTAAGCGCAGGCATTTATTAAATACTGCATAAATAATTAAAAATTATACATTAAAATTTTAATATTTGAATAAATGGGTAGAAACACTGATTTCTATCTTTTGATTATATTTTCAAGATCTAACGACTAACAATCTTTACTTTTTGCTTGCAGGTAAGTCATCAGAGGGGAAAAATTGCACTCAGTAAGTAAAGGAAAACGTTAAATCATTTCAAAAGTGGAGACCGCGTTTAGACAAGCGTATCATAAGAAGCTCCTCGTTTCGGTGGAGCAATGATTTGACAACTAAATTAATCAATCTATCTGGCGGGGATCGTTCAAGTTGCAATATTTCATAAGAAATGTTCATACCAATATCCTTAATTTGCATTTGCGATTTAATCAAACTCGCCGGCTCTGAAAATTTGATCAACGCCCGCTTATCAGTTTACTCCGGAGCATTTTTTTAAGCAATTTTGCTCCCATAAACGACACTAGATACCTCAGTCCGCTCTGAAAATGTCGCCCAATTCCGCCTCCATAGAACGAGATAAGCCTTAGAGCTGTACCTGCGCATTATCGAGTCGATATATCGATACGATAGTGATTAATCTTCCAGCCGTAGCCGGGAGAGTTTTAAATTTATCGACGCGCCGCCGCCGCTCGGTACCCCTTTTGTTTACATAATGCGTTCTATGTAAAGTGAGATAACGGGAGATTTGTGAAGCGAACGGGGTTTTAGTGAACTGTAAAGTTATCTTTAAAGTAGTGTAGTTTAGGCTGGTAGTCAGTTGGGCTGAGTTCGAGTAGTGAGCATTTTTGTAGTTTTAAAATAAAATAAAATTATATTTATGTATAGTATTTAAGTTAATTTATTGTATGTTTGTATTTATCTATGGGCCTGTAATATTTTACTAAGTAGCCTGAAATAAAAATATTAAATATTTACATTCTGGTAACAATATAAATAAAATTTTCCCGATATAAAACATATTGGAGGACTTTTAGAAATTATAATTTCAGTATATAGTACGTACGACCTTTATTTAGTCTTTCGTTACAGTATTTCGTAGCTATAATTTATTGTGAGTGTAACAGCGAGATCAATTTAATTACTTTTGTAATTGTAATTTATTTAAAAATATGATATCATACAACATACAATACACTCAAGTACATAACCTATACACAAAGCAAACAAATCTGTTCCTAAACGTTTATCCTAAGTGGGTATCGAACCACGAATTCTCTACGTAGAAATTAGGACCACTAATTACTACGCCAACGGTTTGCCGACATGGATTGGACGTTTTGAAGTTTCTAATACTTATTTTAATCGCAAGCAAAGTTCTCGATTACTTTTGTCCGGCATCAGGCCAAGTAGCCAGAGCGTAAAATTAAAAAGTCTTAGTTGTAGTCAAGTGAGGACCGGATCTAATTGCCGTGCAATGCCCCCTCCCTTCCCGTCTTTGCCCCTTGGAGTCCGACCGTGCCGGACGAGAAACGGAAAGACCCGAATAGCCGGATGCTGTTGCGGCTTCTATCGACTGGTACTAGGGACGTCACGTTATCGACACTTTGACAGCTAAAAAACTTTAATAAACATAAAAAGCTAATAATGTGAAATAACAAACACGATAAAGGGCCAAAAAAGGTTCCATTTAATGATGCTAATTACAGAATAAAAATGATACTAGGGTACTAAAGGCTTTTGAGAACACAATTTTGTACCGGCTGAAATCATTCGATAGACATTCCTATACTTAAAAATATGATTACAGCTTAAAATTTTAAAGTCAAAGTCAAAGAATTTATTTACCAGAATATAGTAAAAAGATGTAAACATATCTTCTCTCGCGTATACGTGCTTGAAATGAAAATCTTTTATAACAGCAATGTAATAAAACATTTTTATTTCCTTAACCCCATAAAGTTTTCAATGTGCGGTTCCTTTCTTCTTGTATTACGAGGACTATAACAATTTCAGTTATTACAATGCCTTTCTTGAATAGAGCCTCAAAACATACAGTGCTAGTATCGATATATTGTGCGCAGTACTTTTTTGTGTCGTAGGCTGTGGCGAGTGTTTAACATGCATTACGTAGAGCTTGTAAAGAGATTCTATTCCTTGGCTCTGTCTTTAGACCTTTAAAATACGTCATCTTGAGTATGGCCTAAGTTTCTCGAGATATGGGAACAGCAGTTTTATTTAGAAGAAATTTCATACCTTTTTTTATTATTTTTATGGCAACGCCGAAACTTTAATGGGTGTGTTGCATAAAAAGATTGTTTTATTTTTAACCTTTTTAAAATATGAATTAATGAATGAAAACACTGTAAAAATTGAGTTGGGAACACAAATAACTTTGCTACTTTATTCTTCTGGTTCTTTGCTATATTGCACTTACATATTATACGGTATATTACAAATATAAATAATGTAGTTTGTTCGCTCTTTCCAATTTCAGAACTATTTTTCCGGACTTTCCATTTCCAAAAGCATGGAACTCAACATTGGAACTAGATTGATAACAAATTGAAATAGCTACAAATATACAATAAATTGTCGGTCGCGAACTGCAAATTCTCAATTTCTCGATGTAGTAAATTTCACCTTACAAGTCGGCGGTGGGTAGAAGCTAGGGTGGCAGGAAATATGGGAAGTGATTCCCGCGAGCAGGTACAAACGGCAGGAGTATCAGACGACAATTGAGAAATACAGCTTCCCATTTGTACTTCTATGAAAGTGTCTGGAAAATAAACAGGAATTTATGTAGTTAGAAAACGGACATAGTGTGTCGTAACGAAAATAAATATTACGTTGCTCTGTGGACGACAGAGACATACCTAGCGTAAGAGTACCAAGTTTAGTCATAAAATTTTGTTTCTGTGCTTTGCATCTGTGATGTTGACAATATTTTGCTCTCAGTCTTCCTTCCTGCATACGTGTGCATCGCATGATAATTCAGTATATAGCCTCTGCGTCTATAACAGACGATTAACTGCAGTATCTTGGGGCAATGCTTTTGGTGGCTTATCGAACTGATGCGAGTGCGACAGGCTGGCCTCAGAGGGCGAGTTAGAGGCAGATGTACTGATGAACGTATGATAGGCTAGGGAAGGGATATTTAACAGTAATTCTTACTTAATATTATAAACTAGCTTCCGCCCGCGACTTCGTCTGCATCCAAAGAGAAAGAAGGTGACGCCATCTAGTGAGTAACAAGGAGGAAATTTTGAGTTTTTAAGCATTCCTCCGGTGACCCTTAGTTTTCCGGAATAAAAAGTATTCTATGGTTTAGCCGAGTGCTTTATCTATCTATCTACCAAATTTCATCCAAATCCGTTCAGTAGTTTCGGCGTGCATTTATAATATTATTAGTGAGATCTAAATGTGAGTTCATTTGTCCTTCTTTCACTTTGCGCCGGCGCGACAGATCGACATGATTTTTTTTACAGCGATAGTTGACGGTAACGGAAGTGACGCAGGTTACATTTGATCCTGTAAAGATTTGTGAGTAAATGACGTCACCGCCTGCCTGGTTAAACTCGCACATGTTGCAATGAACGTAACCTATGACCACGAGTTAAAGTATTTCGCTTACACATCTCAGCTAACAGTTCTCACTTAAATATACAAGTACTTTTGTTTATATAAGAACAAGTTTAGTATTTCAGGTAAAAACACTAAGGCTTGAAAAAACATGCTAGGATTAGCTACAAAAGAAAATGATTAACTAACCAGCAGTGTTTCGGGATAGAACATTAATACTGGGACTCTGATTACTAAAATTGCCCCGTTTAATCGTCTAATGACCTACAAATGGGTGCTTACTGTTTGGTGAACAACTTTGCAGCTTTTCAGAGGATAGCTTTTTGGAGATTCTTTGTCAGGTGATCCTCGCTTTTGATAAAAAATATGTTTTAAGGCGGCGAAGTGAAAAGTGTAATTTGTCTACTTAATGGTTCTTTTGTCGTGCCAAATAACCCCCTGATGCTAAGTCACGCAAGCTTGTTTATCCGACTACGGCAGAGCTAAAAAAAAGGAGGGTTATTTTATGTGATTTTAATGCGCTGGTGCACTTTTGTTTTTTCGTTGATTAGTACTGTAATGGTATGTTTTTTAATGAATTGTTACTTGGAGGCGAAAGGTGCATTATAGTTACATACGTAAATAGAAAGATTAGCAGATTTTTTTATTATTTTTGCTGTATCGTAAAAATTGTAATACATACAAAGGTCAAACTTTATTGTGATTACAATGAAAATGACCACAGATATATAATTATATAGGGTGACTTTAAATTAGTTCTTGATACCAAAGCATATGCATGTGCTCATGATAACAAACAACTTTCCCTAAGGAACCTATAGTCAAATCTTAAAACAAAAATGGACTCTTTATACTAATTTGGCCGGTCCGTTGACCGATTTGTATGGAGGATCCAAAACTTTTTTTGAGATTTGACTATGAGTTCCCTAGGGAAAGTTGTTTGTTATCACGAGCACATGCATAGGCTTTCGTATCAAGAACTACTTTAAAGTCACCCCATATATCTGTGAAAATGACAGATAATAAAAGGCGGCCAAGCTTAAATTGAACTTCCGAACTGAAATAAATAAAACAAATTTTTGTAAGTATTGTAAAACAAAACATACACTAAACATTTGTATCGTAACATACCCGGTACGTGAGGCCGATTTGCACTTAGCAGAATTTTTCAAAACAGAAGCATCAGGATTTTACCCTGTAAACTTCCAGTGCACCATTTTTCGTCATCGCATTAAAAGTTTAACCACAAAAAGTTTCCTCGTACAATCACAAAGACCAGACCCTCGTGTTCACCAAAAAGAGCGAAATAAAATAAATCCTCAGTGAAACCTCACTCCGTCACCGCTATTTTCCCACGGCATGTTTTTTGTCTCTCTTTGACATAAAAAACGTTGTTACGTATAGGTTTTTTGTCTCATTCCCACTGGCTTGCGGCAAAGATGCGGCAAAAGTGTTGAGATGTTAGAAAATGTAGTGCGTATTGTACTACGGCTATATCTACAAACTTTTATGCATGTGTCTGATGCATGACATGGGTTTCGCCTAAATTCGAGACACAAGACTAGACGAGAAATGTTTCGTACAAGATTTTGCTTGTTAGCAGTCGAATGATATCATGCTGAATACCAGTGCGGCTAGCCGGCTGTCAAAAGTAGGTATTTTCCAGCTAAAGTAACAATAATCAGGATGACAGGGTTGAGATGAAGTAAAAATGAAAAAACCGTTTTCCCAAATATCCAAGCGGAGGTAATATTTTTCGTATGTAAGTTCGTTTCACTGTTGCCAAAACTGTTTTATGAAATATTATAGAGTACGAAGCGTTCTTAGCTGTGTTTGATTCCTATATTGGCATACGATACGGGTGTTATTTATTTTTGTTACAGTAGTGCTCAGTGTGGGTCTACAAGCTTTTCTGTTACCATTACATGTCTGTCTACATCGATGATCGTACGAAGTGAAAATTTCACATCTTGCTTCTTCTTCTTCTAAGTCGTAACCCCAGGGAGTGGGGATCGTGACCATCATGAGCTCGAGTCAGTAAGAACTGTAGATTGGGGCCGAGTTACGTACTTCCATTTTACCCTGTCCGCAGCGGTGTGAATAGCTTCGTGCAGGTGGAGTTGCAATTCTTTGCTTTGGTCACACCATCTAGCTGGAGCTCGGCGTCTTTTTCTTTTCCCCTCCGATTTTCCCATGCGTATATCTTTTTCAAGGGACTCTGGTTCTCTCCGCGCGATGTGTCCAAGGAATTTGGGCATGCGGGTGCGACAGGTGTCTGATTGGCGCGCCGTAATTTCTAGCTCTTCCAGAATAGAGTCGTTACGTCTGAAGGCTGTCCACATCTTGCAAATCGATTAACCCACCCCAAAACTCCATTTATTTATTTGGAGGTCAATAAATAACAAAACAAAAAATGTTTTATACTCACAATCATAAAGACTGGCACATATTTCATTCACAGACAGACGCCTTCTCTAATGGAGGCTACAATATTGATGGGTCGGCGCTTGTTTTTATTTATCGCGCTCCCCGATAAACGGTCATGGCGGTATGTTTATTTCATTGAAAACACTTTTTGTTTAAGAGAGCAATGTTTTACGCATGGGTGGGTTGAGTTGTTTTTTCTTTGCGTTATGGGTTTTGAAGAATGATGCCTTTTAGTATGAAATGCCTGAATAAATTTTACGTATATCTGTGGCGTTCACACAATAACAAAGAAGAAGCCATTTACCTGTAGATCTGATATTCTGAGCATTTTGGTTTTCGGTTTGGTTAGTGGTAGCGCATTTTCTGAGCCCGCCTGGCTAGCTACTACAATTAATGTTAACAGCATTGATTTTCTTGGTAATTCCGTTTTCAGCGTTGGTTTCATCTTCGCTTACCATCAGTGAGATAATGCTAAGGGCTTACCATTTAATGATAAAAAAATACCAAATGAAAATATTGTCTACATTGCTACTACACTGAACGTCAGTGGCATGCTATGACTATTCTATAGGCTTTTTAAAATTGTTCATGTTTTCGACGCCTTCTGGTCTATCTTTACCATCAACCAAATATGTTTGGTCTTTGGAGAAAACTCCCACTTCACCTTAACTATTATTACGATAAATTGCGACCGACTCATAAATTATTAGTCCATAGCTAATACAAAGAGAGTTAATTTCGCAGCCAAGGCTTAACAAATGGTCGCCGTGGGACGATTCGGCCCTCTAAAGAGTAGTTGTCCTTACGTTTTGTGACCTGATTGTAGGTTATCAGCGGGTTAAAGTGACCTGACCGACACTAAGGCTTCTCCTTGCTCTAGCGGAAAGGTTAATCTCTGGGGTTGAGACATTATAGAGTACAAATGGTTGTTTTTGTGGCAGTATCTAATGGATCGAAAGGGACTCGTGTAAGCTTATCAGAAGAGGTTTATTTTATTATTAAAGTGTTGCCGAAAAAATTTTGTTCGTATCTTTATTGTATTGGCAACTTTGTAGTTAGTAAATAAATTGAGAAATTGTGTCGATGACAATTACTTCCTTCAGATAAATACTAATTACTAATTAGGCATCTTAATGCTAATTTACGATATTTTGCTAGAGGCACATCAATAATATGAACAAAATATTGACTCATAGTATTATTAAAATACCAAACATGCCTAAAAGTTGATTTTGGGTGGAAAGGCAAAAAAGCTAATTTTAATTAGAATTTAACCCTCAAGGATTAAAGTTCAATTAAATTAGCTTTTGTGTAAACAAGCTAATTACAAGAGATAATGCTCGTTCGGTTCATTAATGCGATTTTAATTGGTAATTTACTAAAACAAAATAATTACTACACCAGTGACGGTAAACGATAAAGGTCAAGGTGCTTCTTTCAAACATATACGCATTTACGATAGAACAAAACTGTATTTATTTAGTTGATTATGAAATGCAACTCAAAAAACTATACTCCATTACTTTAGGTTATTAAATTAAATGTAAACAATCTTGATATATCTTTTTATTGATATCTTCATGTTAAAATTCTCAAACGAGTAGAATGTATTGCGTGTTTATAAGAAATGAGAAATAAACTTAGTACCTACGTTTGCATGAAATACCTATAGAATTTTAACATGCACATTTCAATTAAAAGACATGTCATGTTTTTTTTACGTTTTGATCAGTACCTAAGGAAATGAGGTTTACTATGTACTAGCTTCCGCCCGCGACTTCGTCTGCGTGGACTTCAGAATTGGGTCCAGAGAGAAATAAAATGTTAAGGCAGCGCCATCTAGTGACAAAGTAAAAATTTCAGTTGTTAGCCATTCCTCCGGGAACCCTCGAGGTTTTCGGGATAAAAAGTGTCCTGTGTATGAGCCGAGTACTTTAGCTATCTATCTACAAAATTTCATCCAAATCCGTTCAGTAGTTTCGACGTGAAAGCGGAACAAACAAACAAACAAACATCCATACTTTCGCATTTATAATATTAGTAAGAAGAGTAAGATAAGATATTAGACACGTTCGCAGTCGAGTTTAAAGTATTAATACAGAAAGCGCAAACGCACAGCGCATATAGTATAGGGCGCGTACACTCGTATGCGCGTAGCGCTTGCTACGAATCCTGTAGCAAGCTCTACGCGTATGTGCTCGCAGCGCTTGCAACAGAATTCGTTGCGCCTACGCATACAATAGAACCAATCAATCAAAATCAGTTAAAGATACGTATTCACCGCGGGAGAGCCAGCTTCGGCACGAATGGGCCGGCTCGACCGGAGTGATACCACGGCCTCACAGAAAACTGGCGTGAAGCAACGTTTACATTATACTTCGCCGAGTGAGTGAGGGTACCGGAGGCCCGACCTCCCCCCCCCCAATTCCTCCCATCCCCCCATCCCATTTCAAAGGTCGCATTTGTGACTCCTCTGGTGTTGCGGGTGTCTATGGGCGGCGGTAATCGCTTACCATCAGATCCGTCTGCTCCTTTGCCACCTCTGCCATAAATAAAAAATGGAAGTAGGTAGCATTGTACACTTTGCGAAGGTAATTTTTATTGTCTACCTAATACCACTTGGATCTTGTATACCTAACGTTTCGGGAAGTGTTTGCGGAGAGAAAAGAAACGTGTTAAAACGTTGCGTATTTTTTTTTATGGCAGAGGTAACATTTATACTGATTCGTAGTCTTGAAATATATATTTTTTAAATATACAAACAATTTCAAAATTCCTTGGTTTTGCTGAAAACACTATAAAAGTGATGTCTGTACCGCAATGGTTTTTTCGAAGCGAGATTTATGAAATGAAACGAACACGATGAATATGACCCGTTTTACACTGTAACTTACATCATTGTGCTTTTTATTAACTATTATTAGATTTCAGTTCAGTTTTCCAAATAAGTAACATGTTTACCGACATAGACTTAACTCCGTTTTTTTAATTTCTTCCCATCGGTATTAAACCGACCGCCATTTTTCCCCACATAGAATAACAAACAACACAATATACTTTCTTGCAACAAAGCATAAGGATAAACATAAGAAATCTCATTTCCCTCCATGATGTCTTGTCCGAAACCCCGATCCTGAGCAAACGCAATCTCAGTCCCGCAAACTGACTCACATCAGCTAACATCAGCCGTTCCAAGTTTTAATGTGGACTGAGCTTCATCGGGTTTATGTTTTACTTTATTTATCTACTGAAATACACGCGCCGGCGCCTATTCGTAAAGGATATAAACTTTGATCAATAGGAAATATGAAAATATTAGAATTCGATTAAAATATTTATTTTAAAAATGATGTTTTTTTTACATTGTGTGTGCAATGTGTTTAGCGGAAACGGCATGCGACTCTTGATTTACATGCAGATACTTTATAATTGACCACGCTGAATACGTTAAAAACAACCGACTTCAATCGCAACAACTCCAATTTTGCTATGTTTTGTTGATATTCTCAAAAACCGCTGAATCGATTTCGATAAAATTTATATGGGACCACCTGTGAAGTATACCCTTTCAAACAAAAAAAGAATTTTCGAAATCGGTTCAGGCGTCTTCGAGTAATCGGTGAACATACATAAATTCCGACGAATTGAGAACCTCCTCCTTTTTTTGAAGTCGGTTGAAAATACTTTAAATAAATTATCTATTATTATTATATTAAAGAAATTAGCAATCAAAAATTACTTAATGGCAAATCAAATGAAAGAAAAGAGAAAAAACCAGAATCCATTCAGCATACTTATTTTAGGTATTAACTTTTTGCACTAGAATTTTGAAAATAATTTAAATTATTACTTTCTATTTATGAAATCTCAAAACTACGGTCTCTTTTCTGGATAGTAGTGTTTCATAGCTTGTAAAAGTTATATTGGTGTTCGGGCAAGTTAAATATAACTACTATATAACTATCGCCTATTACCAGTTTGTTAAGAAAGTTAACAGCGCTAACCTAGTTATTGTTGTACGCTTTATTTTGATTTATAGGTTAACTGTCGTATGGTATTGATAGGTAGATAGATCGGTGAACGGGTAGGACGGAAAATTAAGGAAGTTTCTTCTTTTTTATGTTAAGAGCTAGGCTCTTGTCGGTGGAGTAACCGCCATTCTCTCCTACTCCTCGCCAACTCCTTGACTTCCTGGTACAACAACGTAGACTTTGGCCTTCACTTAATCGATGTAACTTATTCTTGGCCTTCCTCTACCTCTCTTTCCTTCTATCTTTCCCTCCATGATGTTCATTATTAAATAAGCAGTTTAATAGTGTTTCTGGTGTAGTTTTGTGTATTGCTTCTAAGTCAAGATATAATAATTCTCACCGCACACTATGATATATCCCTAGTTGCCCTAACTCATGTCGTTAACCGTCACGTTACAATAGGCTTGTGGCTCGTGGCTCGTGGCTCGTGGCTCGTATCATCTCTAAGACTTGTGACCGCAAAGACCGCTGCACCCAGTGGGTTATTGTTATGTTAATTTTATTGCTGCAGAGCGCTCGCCGCCGCTTGCGTTGCTGCTCTGGGCAGTCATCTAGCGCTTTACGCTTCGGGGATATTCGATACGAACAGAAGCCGAATATAATCCGAATATGGACTTGGGAACAGCTACAGAAATATTAGTTCGCTAGTTTTGCGCTGAGTCTGAGTTTCTAGTTTAAACTACAAGTTGTTTGGCGTTTTGTTTGGAATTTATATATAGTAGCAGTTGCTAGAAAACTGTTTTTGGAATAATGGGAAACTGGATAATAACATAGCTGTTGTTGCATAGCTCCAGATTATATACAATGATATTACCTAACTAAAATACTTCATTTTTATATTTCAGTACTGTTCGATGTCCATTTATTATTTATTTCATGTTTGCTGAATCCAATTCGTAAACTATTTTTATTTCTTTAAAAATAGAACAAATCTAAAACGTTTTTTCTTGTTAAAACTATTATAATTCCATTGAGTATAAATGCCATTTTTCACTCTGACTCGATTCTAAATTGCTTCCAAAAATATTTCCAATTTCCCATATTTCAAGACCTTTCAGTGTTGTATCCTTATCCAAAAATAATGTTTACGTAAACTCAGCTTAAAAAAATGCGTAACCAGTGCGATCTATAGGTGTAGCCCAATATTCAGCTTCCAATATTTCCTTTATTCAGCTTCTTATCCAATATTTCTTTTGCATAATTCGCTGGAGCTTTTGTTTGCGATATCGAGATTAAACCCGGACGGAAGGGAGCGCCATAATTTTCTTTATTGCTTGATAAAACGTTTCTCTCGCGGTGAAAATGGTTGTTTTTTGTTGCAGGTAAGGACAGCAGAACAGGTGATGATCTGCGATGGTGAGAGGCAACGAAGGTTTTACTGAAAGTAAGTTTTAGAAAATGATTGTATGTTGATGAAATGGAAATTTTCAAATAGAAAATGATTTCAGAGAATCGGCTAAGCGATGGTAGCCGCTTTCTATTAGATAGTTAGCCTTTAAAAAATCTAAACCCTGTGAACAGGGTGACCGAACCTTGGTGAGAAATGTAAAGGGAGTTATTTGATGTCGACAATGGTTACTGGTCACACTGTCAGGTAGACTTTCTCTGAATTCAGGCGCAATTGAAACTCCATCATAGCTGACTACTTAATTCAAAGGAATTCCAAGTCCCAAAGTTTTTATGGTTTACATAGCTCTCGCTCCAATTATTATTTTTCAAAAAAGTCATTTTATATTCTATTCTTGTACAATGTTCTCCCATTAACCCCGCGGATCCCACGTTACATTGTTAACCCTCCGCTGCCGGTTTAGTGGGCACACGGCACACTCCTCCAGTTCGCGAGTTTTTCCTCCAGCTTGCCGGATGTTTGTCGAACTTCGCGCGGCTGTTATGAGTTTAACTTGGCTGTTGTGTACCGAGTTTGCTTTAATTTTAGATTAAATTTTGCTGGGTAGTATAATATTCTTAGTTAGTAAGAGGTTTTATAGCATACTTTATACACATTCGATGGCGTTGCACACGTCCGCGCCTAACTGGCAGCCTCGGGTACAAACAATAAAATAGGAGTAGCACACATCAACTGGTTCTTCATCGTCATCAACTTGAACGAATTTAGTTCAAAGGCTTGCACGAAAAATAATTGGACAATACCAAGTTCACAAAATCGTACAACGTAAGATACTTAAAGTAGAAGGTCGTAAACGCCTTTAGTAATGCTGTATATTTATTTTGAGTAGCATTTTACAGTCAAACGTTTATATTTCGTCGATAAATCCACTTCAAACAAAAATACTCCTAACAAAAGCTGGGAATACTCTTAAAATGAAATTGACCTTTTCCGGAACTAGCCAATATATCCAATAATACTTGTATTTATCGCCAGCTCTCATACGATGACCGATCAAGAGTTGGCATGGCGAGTGCCCTCTCGTGCCCACTCGTGACTCACTAGTGCCCACTCGTGCCCACTCGCGCCCGTTAGTGGATGTCGAATTCCTCAAAGAGAAATGCGGCAGTGGTGTTGTGGCCATTTTTGAGTATGTCTTTGTTATTAGTAGTCCGAAATAAGGTTAATAAGGATAATTAGGATATCGCTGATATTTTTTTTATTTATTAACTTTTTTGTCTTTTCAATAATAACATATTGTTAGTGTCTTAAAGGTTGTACAGGGCATTTTTAAAATTTTGTTTATTAGGTTACGAATATAGTATAGAACATTCACATTAAATAATATTATATTTAAAAAAAATAGTTAAGAATTTAAAGTTTAGATCTATTAATAATATTTATGCTCCGCGGTTTCAAGTTTTAGCGTGTACGTAAATATATAAATATCCCGGACAAATCACATGGAAAATAAATTTTATCTGAGCATATCACACAATTGGCATTGACGAATTGGCAGCGAAAATTTGAAATGTTACTTATGTACCTTTGACAGAATAATCTATTTGAACTGAAAATTGACTAAAAAAAAAAACATTAAAGACCAGTTATGATTCAAAAGCTATATATCCCTCTGTGCTCATAATCGAATTTTCTGGAAATATCGAAATAATTTCGCTGGCAACACACAAGGTTTGATTAACTTGTAATGTATAAAGCGAGGCTTTTTGGACCGTCCCGAGCTAATATGGATCCCAAAATACACATATTGTGCCAAATATTGGATGCGGATAGTAATATTGTTTTGAAATATGTTTTGTGTAACATCCATATTGTTTGCAATAGGCTGCATCAAATATTAATTATGAGACAGTTTGAACAGCAAGAAAACTTACTAGTTTACTTCATCACATGTGAAATTTTTTATTTATACATGTTTCGCAGTGAGTATGAAAATGACTTTACTAAATTATGACGTCATAGGTTGCAATTTCAATTGTCGTTTTTGACATATTTTGATAAAAAGCAACTGAGATGTGTAACGGTCAACTACCAAATCAAATCAAATCAAAATGTTCTTAATTTAAATAGATGTTTTGCACATACTTTTAAACCATCATTTTTTTTCTACCTAGCACAAAGTTCCTACTTTTCTACCACGCGGAGCTTGTACACTCAACGTTTCGGGAAGTGTTTGCAAAGCGAGAACCCTATTTTCTTCAAGATAGTCCGGCGGGGGTGAAAAAAAATTAATATTTAATGTTCCCTTGAGTAAGCATATATATAAATAAGTACATATAGTAGTTCATTGTAGTTAGGTATATTGGAATCGACGGAGATAATTTAATATCTCATATCTATATGTGTATCGGATTAATAATACAATACACACGCTAAATATGTTATCGCAAGCATTTTCAAAGTGAGACTGGATAGTGTAGTAATAATAGCTTAATTGCTGGTCTGATGGGATCTTCAGATATCGGGATCGGGCATATTGAGGCCCCAGGGATTAAGGGATTGTTATAATTATGTTTAATTGGGTCAAAATGTAGAGTATCTTGTATAGTAAGTAATAGAACGCAAACTTTGATTTATTTAAAAAATAAATGGTTGATTGTAAAATTATTGTTTCTTTATCGCTTTTCTGTTTTGAAAAAAATGAGAAATAAAAAAAAACGCTGTACAAGTACTGTTCGCTGAATGGGTTTGCTAGTTACCGCTTTCGAAAAAGGTTTTTTTAATGTGGAAAATCACATGTTTTCCTTGCAATTTTATATTCTCTGTATGTGTATACGGAAGCGATAAGCTTTTTATTGCTTGTTTGTAGTTGCTGTGTCGTAAAATATATCGCGAGCGCTCAGTTATCGTCACATCCCTAGTGTTCGATAAACGCTGCGTCGTTACTCTGTCGATATCGACAATCCCAGTCCGGTTACCGGGATAATAGGGATTACCTACAGGACTGTCGATAAATTCACATGAGAAAGGTATACGTTTATTTATTTTGATGTCAAGATGCTTAAAAATATAGCGCCCTTATGAAATACCTGAAAAAATGTTAACACGCGTTCTACTCATGAAACTGAACAACTTTCCCCAAGGAACCTATACTCAATTCGCAAAAAAAATTTTGGAGTCCTCATACTAATTGATCAAATGAATCGCCAATTTTGTATAGGAAGTCCAAAAATTTTTTTGCGAATTGAGTATAGGTTCCTTAGGGAAAGTTGTTCAGTTTCATGAGTAGAAGCCACTGTTGAATTTTTTCAGGTATTTTTAGGGTTCCGTAGCGAAATGGCAAAAAACGGAACCCTTATGGATTCGTCATGTCTGTCTGTCTGTCCGTATGTCACAGCCACTTTTTTTCCGAAACTATAAGAACTATACTGTTGAAACTTGGTAAGTAGATGTATTTTGTGAACCGCATTAAGATTTTCACACAAAAATAGAAAAAAAACAATAAATTTTGGGGGCTCCCCATACTTAGAACTGAAACTCAAAAAATTTTTTTTCATCAAACCCATACGTGTGGGGTATCTATGGATAGGTCTTCAAAAATGATATTGAGGTTTCTAATATCATTTTCTTCTAAACTGAATAGTTTGCGCGAGAGACACTTCCAAAGTTGTAAAATGTGTCCCCCCCCCCCCCCCGCAACTTCTAAAATAAGAGAATGATAAAACTAAAAAAAATATATGATGTACATTATCATGCAAACTTCCACCGAAAATTGGTTTGAACGATATCTAGTAAGTAGTTTTTTTTAATACGTCATAAATCGTAAACCGCAATTTACCTTTCATTCAAGTAACAACGAACTACAAAAACTTTTATATTATGTTACTTGCTGCTACGGAACCCTTCATGGTCCGAGTTAAAAGCGGCCAAGTCCGAATCCGACTCGCACTTGGCCGCTTTTTTTTATGTGAGAGGTGGCAAACGAGCAGACGGATCGCCTGATGGTAAGCGATTACCGCCGCCCATAGACACCCCTTCTTATATTTTTTTTGCATCTTGACTTGAATATTGTTTGTTATTTATACTTAAGAGAAACTGTTTAGTTGCGAATTTCACTACGGATATGAACTGTGGTATTTAGTAACAAGTCAAATGCATGACTTTTTATCTATACTTACAAAACTTCTTTTTTCTGAACCTTGTTAACCGGCCCAATATTTTGCTTCAGCCGTGAAAAAGCGACTCTTTTATTTACCGAAAGAAATGCATACACACGTTCGTTGCAGAACCCCCCCCCCCACCGTGCTGCACCTTAACACCCCCTCTGGCGAGGTGCCAACACTTGGGTCAGTGGGGCTGTGACACTAGCAACCAGCACCGTTAACGCCCACGTCAAAATTAGCAAACCCAGTATTACTTGCTCTCGCTCTGAAAGTTCTCCTCTGTATTGTGTTGGTCAACTTATACTGGAAGCTTAGCAAAGACGCGTGGCAGACTGTACCTACTGTTGGACTGTACAGTGTCCAGTTCATCAAGATAGTGAGAGATTTAGTCGGACAGATCGTTTGATATCTATCTGGAACAGTTAAAAAATGTTAAGTGACTGATGTAACTTCGAATAAAGCAATCTAGCAGCCAATAAGTCTGGTCATGTCTGTCGGTTATCAAGGATTCTAGATTCTAGAATGGGTATGCAGCTTTAAGGCTTTTATACGATTTTTATACAATCTGTACAAAAGTATCATAAGCTTTTCCATAAGCCTCCATTCTAGAATCTAGGTTAAGAAAGGTAATTCATTTAGTTCTCATATATTATGTAAAATTTTCAACAAATTTTGTTAGAAGTTTCCTTTGGGCTTGACGTGCCTTCTTATATTTCAAATAGGTACTTGTCTCACCAAAACGGCCAGGACACGAGTGATGGCCAGTACTAAGCAGTGGGAACCTCCCCTCGTCTTAATTAGACAAAACGAATAAAAACCGAGTATATTCATATTCATTCCATGGTTCAAGTCAAATCATCAAATTCCTCTTCACAAACTAATTTCCACCTCTTGGCAAGTTTGGTTGGCAGGCCACCCTTGAATTCCCCTGTGTGCAGTCCCACCCGGGAAGTGTGTCAGGGTGCTGGCAAGACTCCAGCAGTTCAGGTCGTTGGTTGACCCTCAGAAGGCCACAGCCCGTTTGGTTGGTGTCAGGACTAAGATTTATTGCCTGGGAAGAACTATCTAAAACTACCTTTGCCGTTAGAATGGGTAGTCAGTAAAAAAAAAACTTTTTTTATAATACCACCACTGATGCTAACCTGCTTATACTGGCCACTAAAAACGACTTTCAGCTTTTGTAAAACCTTTCGGAAGAGAAAAAAACATTTTAAATCTCTGAAATGAATATACAGGGTGTAACAGAAAGGTGTGATAACACTTCAAGGTGAAATTTTCGGACTTTTCATACAAACTTGGTACGCCAGCTGATCGATTTGTATGAAAAGTCCAAAAATATTTTTGCGATTTGAACAAAGTTGTAGAACAAAAGTTGTTAAGTTTGATGGGTAAAAGCCAACCTTGAAGTATTGTCACACACTTCTGTTACACCCTGTATAATGTCTCCTAAAATGTCTGGTTGAACAAAAATATCAGCTGAATTTTCTGTGACAGACGCAAAGAAAGAAAGCTCTGGACTCTTTACAGAATACGTAAGGGATGCTACAACAATTACCTTTGTGATCTAGAGATATCATTTTTACCGCATAATATTTTTTTGCGTCTTTTCCTCTACAAGTACATATTATAAATGTTTGTCTCGTTTTTTAGTGTCAAAAAAGAAATGTGCGTCATTTGTTAGGTAAGTTATAATTTAATTAGCGCCCATAATGTAATGAATCACGCGATAAAATTAAAATTATTCTGTATCACACATTGTTTGTGCTGTGAGGAACTTTCAATCTGTTGGTAAGTTTAAAACTTGAAATTGGTATTCTGGAATGTGTGCACGAGTTGTTTATAGTACCTTATACTAAAGTAGGTATAAAAAGCTCACTGCTCCCACTACTCGGCAATGGCCCCTGTTAACAATCCATTACGTACCCACTGCAGGGGCACGGGTCTCTTCCCATATATTGGGAAGGTTAGGCCATACTCCACACACGGGGGCCAAGTCCGGATTGGTGGAGGTTGTGGGGCTAGTGGTCAACCCCAGTGTCAGAAGTTTTCAAGCCACCTATAAAGCCTCCGACAGGGCTTAACGACTGCCATCTAGCGATAGCAGCCGGCACCAACGCTTCGTTTTCTTCATTCCTTTCTTTCATTAGACTTTTATTCTAAGTGATTATAATTAAATAATTAATTATTTTCTATTTTCTAATTTATTATTTATATTTATTTTTTTTAATTTTATATTTTTTACCCCAATTTTTTGCTTTTTTCCACCAGTGTTTATAGACTGTATTGTGTAAAACCGTAGTCTTAGGTCGAATTAACGATTATTTAACTGAACAAGTTGTCATCTAGACGGCAAAAGCTCTATATACTTCATTCCAATCAAAAAAAAGCAAAACGTAAACAAACTTACTATGGAACTGACACATTTCAATGTCATCTGCATACTATGTTTGTTTACATTTTGCTTTTTTTTGATTGGAATGAACCATACACTAACCCCTGTACTTCTTGTTTGTTTGTAAACTCGTTATTGCATACAATAACACATACAAATTATAGCAAAGGCGGACATCTTTAACCTGGGCCCTGTTGTTGTTGATACTTTGTTGAGTATGTGTTACCAATTTGAGTCCTGAAAAATGTTTGAAGACCACCCTATATACTGTGCCTGTGACGACGGATCTGCTCGTTTCCGAGACGCTGACACAGAACATAGGTATCCTGTGATTGATGACTCCCCGTCCTCTTGGGGAATTGTTTCTCTCTCCTGTCCTGTTTATCTAACCGACAGTGGTGAAGCCGGTAGTGTTTTACGTATAGGACATTTTATTGAATGGGTATTTATAATACTGAAAACGTAGCTAAACCTTAGTAAATATAAGTGTATGTATTATGGTCGCAGTTATTATTATGTGTCCCGCGTGGTAGGGACTTTGTACTAGGTAGAAAAAAAAT
Source organism: Coleophora deauratella (assembly GCA_958295455.1). NCBI lineage: Eukaryota > Metazoa > Arthropoda > Insecta > Lepidoptera > Coleophoridae > Coleophora > Coleophora deauratella. The sequence goes on from OY282405.1 coordinate 15,320,182, forward strand.
ACGATTTAGAAGCATGTGTGAAGCATCTACTTAAATAAAAAACATTTTGAGTTTGAGTTTGATGCATCGAAAAATATCACCGTAGCGTGATCACACCCCGGATAGTTCATTCAAATGTCGCGTTAATTACCTACTACTAATAAATGAAAATATGATGTTTGTACACGCGTAAATGTGTGTCACCCGATCTTACCCGCTGAAGTGTACATTATGTACGACAGTAATAAATGTACATATTGTGGCGAAGCAGTGAAAAGTAATATTGTATTTTCCTCAGAGCGTCGTAAGTCTTTGGCAATTTGTATATATTATACTTAAACGAGAAAAAAGTAATAAAACCTCATTATTTGCTGTTTTTTGCAAAGCGACATTTTATTACAAAACCCCATCCATCCTGAGACAATAAATATCATACCATAGCGATATACGACAGTCCCGCCCCGTCCTGTCGTGTCGCCTCGTGCGCAGTTTCCCTACTAACAACGGTTGATGGATGGCAGTGTCGCTACTCGTTATTTATACTGTAGACGCGAAGAGTTGTATGTTTACCAAATTGAAAAAAGTCTGAAAAAGCTTCATTTCTGTCAAAAAACAAAAATTGACATTTTATTTTAAGATGACTATGAGATTGCTCTTCTTATTGTAGTCGGATAAATTATCTAGCTTGTGGCGATACCATTTTAGGTTGTAATGAGTAACCTGGTGACTTAACACCCGCGTGCACCCTGCAGGTATCCTAGACTCGCCTGGGACCCGCAGACGTCCTATCCAAATAATAATCTGTGGCACTCTTTTGACAACTGGACTGGCTACTCGAGTAGGATACATGTTAAGGTTTCTGCTAGAATTCGTTTCCCATAAAAAACGTATTAATTCAAACTTGAAAATTAACAGACCGATTGTATGAAATGAAACTTTAGACGCTTAAGCAAAATGCTGAATTGAGGCGTCGTTGGGAGCAAATATGGGTGCAAGCCCATTTGAACAAATGAGGGTATACAGGGTGTAACAATATTAGTGAAGGATCCGTTAACTGGGGATTCTACTCATCGTACTGAACAACTTTTGTTCTAAGACTTTTCTTAAATCGCAAAAAAAATGTTGGTCTCTCCATACAAACTGATTATCTGTTTTGCCATTATTGACATTTTTGTATGGAGAGTCCAATTTTTTTTTGCTATTTGAGCAAAGTTGTAGAACAAAAGTTGTTCAGTACGATGAGTAGAATCCCCAGTTAACGAGTCCTACACCAATATTGTTACACCTGTATAGACAGTTTGCTAAGTATTACAAATACTATTTCATTTACCTATTTAAGAGTTATTTTACATTATTTAGGTTATTATTTATCGTAATTATTATAATATATTAATTTTCCTATATATTTACTTTTCGCATTACAAACTATTTACGATTGGTTATTTACTTGGTTTGGTTGGTGGTAGGGCATTTTCTGAGCCCGCCTGGCTAGCGACCACCATCTTATCTAAGTCTTGCTGCCAAACATCAATGTTAACAGCATTGATGTGTTCCGACATGAAGATAAGATAGCCAGTTCAGCATTGCGTTGGGGAATCTTGATAAGCCCGCTTCCACCTTCGGCATCATCATCACTTACCATCAGGTGAGATGATGCCAAGGGCTTACCAATTGAGGGTAAAAAAAAAAGATTACAGTGAATTATTAAGTTGCAGTATTTTTTGCTTTTCATATATTTACTTAATATTCTTTTAAGCGATCACCAATTTTATAACCTCGTTTTCAGAATGGAACAAAAACTCTATTACTATAAAAGCATTGGTAGCAAACATTATACAAATTTTAATATTCAGAGTTTTAATTAAACATGGTTTAAAATATTTTCAATTTTCTCCTTTAGTAAAGTTTAATTTGTTTCATTTCATGTTAATTGTCCACGTACAGTATGTGATTAAACTGAGTTTAACTATTGAAACATGTCCGATATACAAACGAAACGGGTTATTGATAATTAAAATTCATGTTGTGTAATGTAAATATATTTACTTATTGTAGTTATAGGTAGACCAATTATACAAAACATGGTGAGATTTTGAATGTGAAAATACACGAGTAAAAAGATATAAAAGGTAGTTTATTCCGAAACAAAATAAACAAGGATACATAAAAAAATGAGACAGATTTAGCAGCCGCGCCGACGATAAGGTATTGTATGTAAGGTAAATTTAAAATTAATTATATTTCTTTCAATTAGAATTTTCAAATCGTTTAGCTTAGTACCATTTTTAGTCGCATTCAACCAGAAATATAACCACTGCACTAACAAAACACATTTTATGTATATGTAGAGTTATTTTAAAATTCCGAATAAAAATATATTGTGGTTTCTAGTTTCTACTCAGGAACAACTTTTTAAAGAAACCTCTATAAATAATTTGTAAAAAAAACTTGAATTCCCATACAAGTTTCACGAATCAACTGTTAGTATGAGTAGCCGAAAAATATTTTTTTTTTTGTATTGAGTATTATTGATTCCTCGAGAAACGTCGTTCGGTTTCGTAAAATGCGAGCTAAAGATAATATTTTCAGGTATTTCAAAACAGCCTTTGCAAACGGTAAAAATACCCGTAAAAATTAATGAGTTCAGTTGAAAGTGTAAGTTCTCTTGTGCAACAGTTTATAAACTTCGTTCTGAAATACCAGATATTTTTGTGGTCTCTTCTTTCACAACTAAATAGGTTTTTCCAAGAAACCTGTACTTACACAATTCACGTACGAAATTGGATTTGCCATTGGGAAGTTCATGAGTTAGTAAAAATTACAAAATTTTGTTTGGTTTCTTGTGAAACTTTTCGGTTTGGAATTGGAAGTTGGAAGCCATATAGATTTATTTTTCAAGTATTTCATATAGTCTACATAGGTAGATTAGATGGAGCTCCGTTGACTCGATATTTCTGTATTTTTATACAGATAAACCGTTTCGCATTAGCTTGTAAACATTTAACCTTACCTGTCTCACAAGTGGACACAATACCACTTCAGTGTCGGGGCTGGCAGCTTGAGCCCACCGGAAACCGGTTGAGCCGGGTGTGGGACCCCTCTCTCCCCTCCCCGCCCTCCCCGCCAACTGACACTTGTCACCGTTGACACTACACTACTGTTCCTTGGCTACATGCATTGCAGTTTGAGACAGCAATGGTATTATTAACTCGTGTTCTCTTGTGTTCAAGTCATGTTCAAGCCGAGCACTTTAGGTGAAGCGTTGTAAATATTTGATAGTCCTTGTGTAGGTTCGAGTGGGTTACTTTAAACGGAGTGTTAGCGGAACCCGTGTGCGCCGAGCAGACAATTTCGCGCTCCGCTGGATGCCAGTATTTAGAATTTGTTTCAAGTAAACCGTTTCGGAAACTAATTTTGGTACCTTTACTTTAAGTAAATGTAACAAATGTAAAAGTGAAAATTAATGTAACATTTACTTTCTAATTTGTTTCAATATTGTAATTGAAAAGTAAATTATTAAATACTTTGCCTAGTATCAAAGAAAACGTTCAGTTTAATTTATTATACGTATGTTGTCTAAAAGCTCATTTTCTCAACTAAATTGAATTCGTAAGTAAAATAGTTATTTTCCTCTACAATCATGGCAAACGCAATGATACTTATTTACTCATTAAAATAAGCAGACTCTCGTGTATCAATATTAATAATGCTATATTAAACTTACTATAATATATTTTATTAAACCTTGACTACGGAAAGGGAGGAATATTATATGTGCTTCCAAAAAAAGAACTGAAAGACCCGGAAACCTCTGATAATATCGCAAGTAATAAAACCACCGCTGCTGTAATCCTGGCCTGATGCCAACGTGAACTGGCCTAATTTCTAACAACTATGCAGTTGTAGTAGTTTTGAGAAACTCCTATTTTAACCGAGTTCCAATAAAGGAGGGAAGTTCTCAATTTGACTGAATATTTTTATGTATACAAACTGTTTTTATTGATTATTTATTCGACATATTAGATAATGACGACTCCAGAGTGGTCACATAAATTGCTTTAAAATCTGTTCTTTACTATTTGAGAACATAAAAAAAAGATAACAAAAGTGTAATTGTTACAATTAAAGCCGGTTGTTATTAGTTAACATTACATTTACTGTACATTTAAAGAAACATTTAAACAGACCGACAGACAGAAAGAAATTACAAGGGTTCTATTCTATTACACATAGACCATGCGTATAGTACTTAGCAGGGTCTGGAATTCACGAACGGAACTGTGAATATTGTACCTAGTTTATTTTAGTATCTGTGGAAGTACCCCCAGGCCCCTGGGGTGGGGCAACTATCTGCGTCGGAGTTTTAAACTAAAAACGTGGTTTTACTGTTCGTTTGGTAATGAAGTGCGCGTTTTATGTTATGTTTCTTGTTAGGGATGCAGTTCAGTGTTTTGTTTCGAGGAGACCGTAATGTTCCAACGAAATAACAAGTTTTGTTAGTGTCATTGTAGTTGTCTATTTATAGAGGTATCTATTGTGTACGGGACGACGGGAAAGTCGTCGTTTTCCTTTTAATGAGTAAATATTCTGGCTCATCCAATTGAAAGAGTCAAATAAACTAGGGATCAATAAAAAAAAAAAAAAAAAAATATTGACGATTTAAAAGCATGTGTAAAGCATCTACTTAAATAAAAAACATTTTGAGTTTGAGTTTTGAGTTTGAGTTTAATGAACTTTTGTTTCTCTTTAAAAGGAAAACTACAAATTTTCCGTCACCTAAATATGCATAGAATAGTGAATAAAAGGGAAACCTTTTATATTTTTGAGAATTTTTGCATATTGTATCGTAGGTCTTCTTGCCCGCGGTCGCCATTCGAGAACTTTTCTTCCCATTGGTTATCAGCTGTGAGAGATATATTGCCTACTCATTGCCACTTCAACTTTCTTGTTCTGTGAGCTATATCAGGGTTATTCAACGGATCTTTTCGTTTTGGCATCGATCAAGTAAAGAAACTTCAAGTGATCTGTAATCAGCTATAATCGAATTATGACTAGCAGTAGGCAACAGCTAATTGGGACCAAGAAGATTGATCGCTCCCGCAAACCAAACTTTTATCATTTATCATCGCTGTATCTGAGTAATTTGTACGATTACGTATCACTGTCGCTAATTTTCATTACTTTAGATGAGATTTTAGCGGAGCCATTATCATAAAAGTGATCAGTTTTCGATTGAAATTGTAATTATAACAAAAGCGAACATTTCCGATTGAAATTATAATGTACAAAACCATTATAATTATAACATTCAATTCATTCATATGAGCACCTATGTCCTATGTATTTAGTTAGGCGGCTTAGTAAATCAAAAGAATCTAAAGTTTCGCTATTTGTTTTAAATGTATGTGTCCTAAAGCGAATTGTAAAGTGAACAAAAAAGTGGACCACTTAAGAGTGGACGAGTTGAGAAGTGACCAAATTAAGAAGCGGGCAAGTTAAGAATTGGACGGCTTAAGAGTGGAAGAATTGGGAAGTAGACGAGTTAGGAAGTGGACGACCCAAGAGTGGACAAGTTGGGAAGTGGACGAGTTAGGAAGTGAACGAGTTAGGAAGTGGACGAGTTAGGAAGTGGAAGAGTTAGGAAGTGGACGAGTTAGGAAGTGGACGAGTTAGGAAGTGGACGAGTTAGGAAGTGGACGAGTTAGGAAGTGGACGACCCAATCCGCGACCTCTTGTTCTAGCTCTACAACACCAACTCGGTGTCGGCGTACTTTTTTCGCCTTCCACGTACAGTACGTCCTGCCAGTCAGTTTTTCTGGTGGAAGTCACCTGACTTACCACTATGTACTGTCCCACTTTTATTGAATTGAAATCAGTTATTTTCAGGTACTAGCCCCATAAAACACAAAACAATAATATACAAAAAAGTCAAATCAATAAGTTAAATTAAATAATCAAATTCAAAACTAAATAAATCAAATAATAATAATCAAATCTAAAAAAAAATTTAATATCAAATTTAAAAGAATACAATAAAATCAAATGCAAAATTAAATTACAATTAAATTAATTAAAATCAAAATAAAATCATTTAAATTTATTATAATGCCACTACATATTAGCCATAAACTGTCCAGTAGTAATTGGGACTTCAGACAGGATGCTTTCCACTGGTAAGGTAATCAAGGTTGACACTGAGAACTGGTAGTGAAATGCTTTTGTGAGAAATTAAACAAATTTCTTGGGAAACGTCAGATTTGACAGCTCAGTGAGTTGATCACGATTCGTTCATCGTTTCGTTTTTTTTTATCATAGCATCCTTGTAAAGTTATATTTCGTTATTTTTCTTACTGATAGTATTAAATTTATTTGTTTAATTGGATCGAATCCTGAGCTGACATTCCAATGTCAACACCTGTGAGAGCTTTATTGGATTCTGACGAATGTTTGTGTCATAAGACGTTCTCTTCAGATTTTTCTCTGAATTTGAAAAAGGAAGTTTTTCTCAGAACAGCCAAATAAAACTCGCACCAGCTCTGAGAAATTTCTGTATTAAGTAGATCAATCAAAGGTCGTTTCGTCAGTGACCCCAAATATATAACTAAATACAAAACAAGAGAGGAAATTTAATGAAATTCTTCAGTAGGATCCAATCTTTACTAGTCTTTGTAGAGATGTAATCTGTGATATGAATAGAAATGAAAAGAACCAACCATTGTTTTTGAAAAAGTTGACAAAAGGAGACTGTTCATTGTAATCCCATCTACCGGTTTATAAATCTTTACTTATGGGTCCAAAGCCTCCGAGAGCTTCAGTTTTCAACGGCAGTGGGGACGCTGTGGGTTGTTTTAAGTTTCACTAGAGACCAGTACACTTGTATGAACAAAGTTCCCATAAATAAAAGGGTAATGTATGATTGAAAGTATGAATGTATGTTTGTTTCATTATTACAGCTAGTATCCAAGCGTAGTATCCCCGTCATGTTAGCCAGATTAACATACGAAACATTTTATGCAGTCGGGTTTTTTTAAAACCGTTTAGATTACATATTTATACTGAACTCTGACTATGTATAAAGGAAAGAAAGAAAGAAAATACGTTTATTTGACAGAAAAGCAGAGAAAAGAATGTCTTGAGCTTCAAAGGTAGGACCATATAATTGAAACGAATATGTTCAGTGATATAGATGTGTTTCTATTGAACGTTGTTATTTGCTAAACGTTACACGTATCGCATGTTTGACAATTTACGGTTCGGGGGATAGAATTAATGAGGGGACCGGACTTTGAGTGGGCGTAGACTGGTGCAGGTAAAAGGGATAGGTAAAACAATATTGTCTAAGGAACCTGTAGTCGATTTTCAAAGAGAATACTAACATTAAAGATACGTTTAAGAGACACGGACAGAGGGACTCTGTGGGTGGAGCGGTAATGGCAAACATACATATTTTTTTCACAGAAAATAAATTCATCCATCTATGACAGGTGGGTGTCATGTGTTTGGGTAGTTTTAGGAATCGTGAATCGACACTATCCATCAAACAATTGTTATTTTGTTACTTCAAAACATTTGTCTATATGGAAGAACTTGTAATATGTATTGAACATACATCCCGCATTAAGTTTGAAACGTATGTGTGTATGTCAATGTCTATGGCGTCGTCATGGCTCCCAAATGGAATGGAAAGGTTTTATCGCGGTGATTCTAAGTTTGGTGAAAATCGCTTCACTGGTTTTCCAGTAACATACTCGTACTACAGGACCACCATCAAACCCTTTTTAACCCCCGACGCAAAAAGAGGGGTGTTATAAGTTTAACGTGTCTGTGTATCTGTGTATCTGTGTATCTGTGTATCTGTCTGTGGTATCGTAGCTCCCAAACGGATGAACCGATTTTTGTTTTGTTTTTTTTGTGTCATAGATAATTTTATCCCGAGTCTTCTTAGCCATGTTTCATGAAAATCTGTTCAGCCATTTGAAGATCATCAGCTCTTTAATAGTTGATGAGGGGATCTGACTACCTTCCATATGTCCTATCGATTCGAAATTTGGTACCGTGTTACTTCAATGATATTGAAAGTATATGGTAAGGTAACCATGACCTGATCAGCCGTTTGAAGATCATCAGCTCTTTAATAGTTGATGAGGGGATCTGACTACCTTCCATATGTCCTATCGATTCGAAATTTGGTACCATGTTACTTCAATGATATTGAAAGTTATGGTAAGGTAACCATGACCTGATCAGCCGTTTGAAGATCATCAGCTCTTTAATAGTTGGTGAGGGGATCTGACTACCTTCCATATGTCCTATCGTTACGAACTCAACTAACTAATCATTATAAATACCTTCCTAATATTTATACCTATTTTAAAAAGGACAAAATAAAAGTAAAATTAAAATTTTAAAACCCCCCGACACAAAAAATATACTCTAAAAACTAACATATAATATTTTAAACCTATTATAATTATTATCGTCACTTATATTATGTAAGTTCAAATATTTTTATTTTACAAGCGTCGTCGCGTCGGGGGACCGCTAAGTGAGAAAAACAGGTGTAGTCGCAGATTGCAACAAAAGAATTTACTCCGAAAAATTCGCAAAATCGACACAACCGTCAACGACGTCTGCCCTCACGTGTATGCCCGTTCGGGTCGCCGCACTTGGTGACGCCTCCCCCGCGCCGCATACCGCACACCGAGCTCGCCGCGCGCGGCATTACGTAGTGCGTAGACTATGCATGAAATTAAAGATCGCTCGTACCTAAATGTAATTCTTAATAATTAATTAGCTGTTGTTGAAAAAATACTTTATAAACTTTAGCGGTCCCCCGACGCGACGACGCTTGGAAAATAAAAATATTTGAACTTACATAATATATGTGACGATAATAATTATAATAGGTTTAAAATATTATTTGTTAGTTTTTAGAGTTTATTTTTTGTGTCGGGGGGTTTTTAAAATTTTTCATTTTGTTAGTTATACTATAGCAAAATCATTAAATACCTATGTTATGTACCATTGTAAACACACCTTAATACAAAGCATTGTCTCTAGCTTCAGAAGTAATTGTCAATCTGTGCCAAGCTTGACAAACAGTCTCAGTCTGTACAGTGGCACACGATGGCACAAGAGAGGCATATTGTGTCAGGGTGACACGCTGTGCCCGGCTTGGTACAGGGCACCGGGCACACGACTGGAACAATGATTGTCTGCTAGACCAGCTGTAGTTACCTGCTAACCGGACTGTTACGTTTTAATTGGGTTAGAGCAGGTTTTGGGCTCAAATACTAGCTTGGAATTGGTATTTGTAAAGTCCGCCTGTAAAACTATGTAATATTTATTGTATGTCTGTTTATTTTGCTGTGCTTGTAGCCGGAATAACGTCATGGTTTCTGGAACATTCATCTAAATCCTCTGACTAAAATGGTTTTTATTTTTTCGATTTCAATAAAATTCCATGGCTTATTTTGTAAAAAATACGCAAAGTACACTGAACCACAACGACAACAAATATAATAATAGAATAATAAAAACAGCACAAACTTTTATTTTCAGTACATATATCTACGTGTTTACAGCTCGAAAGTAAACAGAGCCACGCGTTTCAAAGCTTTATTAAGTAAACAATGTAACTCTCCGCTTTTCTGGTCGCTTTCATGTATGTTTTTTGTTCCTTTTTAATTGCTGGTACAAATAAGCCTTTAATCCCGGCAGTTGCGGTGGCTATGGAGGCAGCAGTGGTTTGTTCTTTTCTGAGTTCTGGCCTCGGGGTTAATCGTGACGTCCCTTTACGAGCACACCTGCCTATTCGTTGGATTGAAAATTGTTTAGTCGATTTTTTTGAGCTTTATTTTTTACTCGCTTTATAATGTAAGTTGTTTTTAAGATGAGCATAAGCAATCAATTTTAAATATTATAAAACTTATGTGAAAAGGCAAAATGTTCTGTAACTCTATAGATACCTGTAGAAGATGATTATTTATATAATAAATAGAGATAACGTATTAATAAACACTTTCCTAAGCCAATACAAAATTTATATTTTATAGTGTTTAATATTATATCAGTGTGACATATAATTATGTATAACGTTTAAGACTTGATGACCTTAAAGTTTGTAATCAAATTAATGTTTGCGGGTTTTTTTTATAAATTGCAGCCGCGATCCAATTTTCTTAGACGATGGAAAATTTATGTAAATGAAAAAATCCTGAAAAATGAAAATTCGTTTCCAGGCAAGGCTGTTGTCTGATTCAGTTTTTTTATTAAAATGTATATACGTACATACAATGTAGAAATTTTGAACATTTTGCAAAGGTAAATTATAATTATATTTATAGCAATATACATAAAAAAAAACTAGAATCTCTTCTTAGTTACGTATGAGTAATGATATATAAGGTGCTACTTTATTAGTGCCCGATATTTTAAACAGTGCTTCTACTCCTGATTCTGATCAACTTTCCCCAAGGAACCCATAGTCAAATCGAAAAAAAAAATTGTACTCTTCATACAAATCGATCAGCCGAGCAGCCAAATTAGTATGAGAGCCCAAAAAATTTTTTTCGATTTGACTATGGGTTCCTTGGGGAAAGTTGATCAGAATCAGGAGTAGGAGCACTGACTAAAATATCGGGCACTAATAAAGTAGCACCTTATATAGCTTCAGGATCAGAGAATCACATCTTAACCTTATTATGTCAATTACGTCCTTTTTATTTTAGAATGGATTTTAATACAAAAATCAATAATAAAAACTAGTAATACTTTTTGTGCCATTCCCATTACACCAATGTTAGGGAGATAGTACGGTGGTTTCCCTATTTGCCTTCCGTACCAGCAGAGGACAGGAACAGTTGGAGATTGCTCCACCGACAAGAGCTCTTAAATAAGAGAAGAAGAAGAAGTAATACTTGATCGATATTCCAACAAAACTCGCTAGACATTTTAGTAGTTCAACATGACTGTTGATATGCGATCGTTTTTAGGGTTCCGTAGCCAAATGGCAAAAAACGGAACCCTTATGGATTCGTCATGTCTGTCTGTCTGTCTGTCTGTCCGTATGTCACAGCCACTTTTTTTCCGAAATTATAAGAACTATACTGTTGAAACTTGGTAAGTAGATGTATTTTGTGAACCGCATTAAGATTTTCACACAAAAATAGAAAAAAAAACAATAAATTTTGGGGGCTCCCCATACTTAGAACTGAAACTCAAAAATTTTTTTTTTCATCAAACCCATACGTGTGGGGTATCTGTGGATAGGTCTTCAAAAATGATATTGAGGTTTCTAATATCATTTTCTTCTAAACTGAACAGTTTGCGCGAGAGACATTTCCAAAGTTGTAAAATGTGTGTCCCCCCCCCCCCCCCCCGTAACTTCTAAAATAAGAGAATGATAAAACTAAAAAAAATATATGATGTACATTACCATGCAAACTTCCACCGAAAATTAGTTTGAACGATATCTAGTAAGTAGTTTTTTTTTTAATACGTCATAAATCGTAAACCGCAATTTACCTTTCATTCAAGTTACAAAGAACTACAAAAACTTTATATTATGTTACTTGCTGCTACGGAACCCTTCATGGGCGAGTCCGACTCGCACTTGGCCGCTTTTTATTAGTTTAGTCTAAATGATTTGCTTAATACGCTTCAACATATCTTTTTTTTTATGGCAGAGGTGGCAAACGAGCAGACGGATCACCTGATGGTAAGCGATTACCGCCGCCCATAGACACCCGCAACACCAGAGGTGTTACAAGTGCGTTGCCGGCCTTTGATATGGGAGTACGTTCTTTTCTTGAAGGTTTGAATGTGATGGCATATCATTCGCGATCTCTAAAAGGCGACGCTGTGTGATCGTTCATATAACTAAATTGTCAAAAGCTTAACGCAAGAGAGGATCTCGTTACGTAAATACACGTGTTCTCGAGCGATCGCGACACTCGAACGGCTAGGGCTCGTACACAAGGCCGTGATACGACGTCGCATATACTTGCCTGTGCGTCGGCCAAACTCGGGATCGTGATTCAGATTCGCACATTTATTTGATATAAAAATACATACTATAATAATATCTAATAATATCTCGGGACAAAACACACACGGTCATCTGGCCCCAAATTAGGATTCCCTGTGCTATGGGAACCAGAGACTGATATACATACACATATACATTTAAATACATACATATATAGATATAATACACCCAGACACAGAGCAAACAAATCTGTTCATCACAGAAAGTTTGCCCTGGGTGGGGATCGAACCCACGACCTTCGGATCAGTAGTCAGGATCGCTAACCACTGAGCCACCGAGCTAGAATAGATCAATAAAAAACATAAACAAACATGAAGTGAGTTCAGTATTCAGCTGTATACAGCTGAAAATTGAGCAAGGTTACCAACCTAACCTTGCGCAATTCATCGCTATGGGTGTCCCACGGTACGTGCCTAAGCTAAACACTGTACTCCAGTACTCTTTCTGTCAAATGAGTATCGGCAAATAGATTTGATATCCGCATGGATATAGAAACTTTTTACACAAAAAACAAAAGAAAATATAATTCTATTGTCATTTTGACGGATTGCCTACCGCATTCGCATTGCAGCAACGAGACGAAATCGTACAGTGATATAAAATAACCTTATTTTTGAGAAACATAAGGTATTGTGACTTCTCATGACATAACTAGATAGTTATAAACTTGTTTCTCTTTGTGTTAACGATAAGAGATGGCAAAGAGGTTGAGAACCCTCCCACCTAAATACTGAATACGAAACAAATGAATAGAGTGATAAGTTCTGCGATTGTGGCGGTAGCGATGTGAGCGAACCCTAAGCGCGTACCTGCGAAGTAATTGGTACGTTTAGTCGAGCCAGCGACTTGTACAAACCGAGTTACGAGTTGCTTCTAATTATGACATTTACCTGAAGTGAGAGTGTGTCACAAGTGTCGCTTGTAATTATTCCGAATAAGTGTATCTGGAGCTTCATTGATGTTATTATTGTGTATCATCTTAGTTACTTGCTAAAACGCTCTTCATAGTAAAAGCTAGTTCTATGCAGCTTTCTTTGCTGAAACTTTCTCCTCTATGTGCGGTAAAACCCGGTCAATTATATGTACGAGTACGTGTACCCCACCACACCTCACAATATAAAATCCATCGAGTCATAAGTATAGACTAAAACCTTCGCCAAAACATCTGAAAAACATTTCCCGCCTTTTTAGGCAGTTCGGAAAAAACTGATCACTGATTAAAATCTAAATCGGAAGCGGATCGTTTTTGTTCTTTATGAAACGAAAGGCCTCCATTCTTTTTTTTTGAAATCCTGGGATTTGTTTAGTAGGAAATATAAAGCTACTTTCTCGATAAATTGAATGGTGTTTAGGGCTTTAGGCTAAAAGCTCAAATAGATTAGATTTAATTTGGGTCTGGAACTCAGCTGAACCCGTTACTGAGGAGCTCAAAGCGAATGATTAACAACCTCTGACCGTTAACTATTTGGAACGCAACCTAATGAGTGTTAAACATATGATCGGTTACGTTCTGTTATATCTTTTCATCGCAGTTTTATGGTCGCAATTACGATAAAAAAAAATATATGACGTGAAACGTCTGTCACTTGAGCCTTTCCGTACGGGGTTTCATCACGATCATACACGATTTTAGTTTTTTTTTTGAAATTTGGGGTTTAGAAATATGCCTTAGGGTAGACAATAATTATAAAACTTTTTCTGTGAGGCGTGAACTAAAATGCGTAAAAACCTATTCTATTTTTATTCTTTTTATTTTTAGGGGACCTTTGGCCTGTAGTGTGGCCTTAGAATAACACTACTCCATCTCTTCCCGAGGGTGTCGTAAGAGGCGACTAAGGGATCCACAAACCGGAGGATGACCAACAGCGTCCTGTCCGCGTTCTATAACCCTACACTGCAATCGCCAACCCGCCTGCCAAGCGTGGCGATTACGGCAAAACGATGATTTATTAATCCTTGGGAGAGGCCTTTGTCTAGCAGTGGACGTCTTTCGGCTGATGATGATGGTGATTTTTATCAGGTATACCGGTTTGAAGATATTGGGCATTAAGTTATTAAAAGGGTGTTGTTAAAAACGGGCCGTTTATTTGTGTTGACACCGTAAAAACTGACTGTTTTATTATTTTTACGCAACTGTGACACATTATGCATGACTACAATATGCTTTTTTTATTTTTTTTTGAGGCCCACGTGTATAAAAAGAACAAAAAAAAAGAAACGCAAAGGACAGAAAACACATATCGATACTACAGCTCCGATGTTATACAATTACGGGAACTATTCAACTAGATAAGAGGTCGTATTCTAAAAGAACTATCAAAGAACTTCACAAAGGCATTGTTCTTCGCTGCAATCTTTGCCATTTCCATTCATTATATCAAGTATCACCAACTATGGCAGGAAACTTTGAACGCGACAAAGAGACAAGCGTTTGTATGCAATCTCTTTGGTACTTGTTACTAGTATGCAGTCTCTTTAGTTCTTGTCTCTATCAGGAATCGCGCCTCGGCAGCGAAACGTTATTTCCTGTTGAGCGTTGCTGTTTAACAAAGAGGTTCCGTTTTCTGTCACCTTCTCGCAAGCGCTTGTGCAGAAGGCAACAGATACAGTTACAGCACGGTTGCGCTGTAGTACACCCCTCACATTTGAATGAGTGTAATGTTATAATTATCAATTACTTCTGCACTGAAATATGAAGTTTTAGAGGCGTAAATGTGGGTGTTGGGTGACTTGCGCTAAGCTACTGGCACCGGGTCTTCCGCAGAGGGGGGTGAGTTTATATAGGGGCGGGGACTGGTCATACTGTACAACAGAGCTAATATATTATACTTAAATATATAGAAAAATAGAACAGATGGCAGGTTGGGGCAGTAAAGTTCTCAAGCAGTCGCCACTCGAGCACTCGCAACTGGCGAAGACGCATTGTGGGCAGGCCTCCGACTCGGTGGACCGACGACCTGGTGAAAGTTGCGGGAAGCCGCTGGATGCGAGCCGCGCAGGACCGGTCGGTGTGGAAATCCTTGAGGGAGGCCTTTGTCCAGCAGTCGACGTCTTTCGGCTGATAGATATTATTATTATAGTTTATACACTAGCAGCTATAACAGCTGATGCGTGTAGTTCACTGCACTTATGTAGTTTTTAACAAATGTTTGTCCAATTTATTTTTAAAACTATTCACGGATGGAGCACTTATGACTGTCTCTGGTAGTTTGTTCCACTGATTTACTACGCGGAGTGGCAAGAAGTGGCGGGGTGGGTTGCTTGTACTTATCGGACGCCATAGTTTCAGCGAATGCCCTCTCAGGTTCACATTTTTGCTTTTCACGTATATCTCGTAGATAGAAAAAACTTTTTTGCCTCAAAATAATAAAAGTATCAAAACCGGTTTCTCCCTAAAGCAGGGCGATAAGTAGCAACCCATAAGGTTTTTAAACCATTACACGAGCCCTACTGTCCTAACGTCTCGGCCTACCCTGAAACGGGTTCGACATCAAACACCGCTGCTCGGTTGGGCGTGAAATAGGCCATTTTGTACCTTTATCTAATGCCCACAGCTCATAACACCGGCGGCCTAGGTCTTTCACATTGAAACATGAAGTTGCGCGTGGTAGGGACGAGGAGGTAGAAAGAAAATTTCGATTTAAAAGTATTTATTCTATTTTTCTATTTAGCATTCCACATCTCATTTAAGGAGTGATTTTCCCAATGTCAAGTGAAAAATGGGAGAATCTTCAATAAAAAGAAAATGGCGAAACGCTAATGTCAAGTGAAATACGCGGCTCTAAGGGTGATATGGGCACTTAAAGACGTGCTCCACGTGGTGGTTTGCTGCTGGAACTCGGAAAACGGAGCTGTCTCCCGAGTTAATCCTCTTCTTATGACCGCTTATCACTGGTTCGGAATCGCAGCTATTTCCCCATCACAAAAATAACGTTGAGACTACTCTAAAACGGAAATAATTAAAAAAATAACTCAGCAGACGTGTGCTCGGTACAAGTCCTGGCAACCAACCAAGTATCTGTAAAGCATCTACTTAAATAAAAATAATTTTGAGTTTTGAGTTTGAAACATCCCTTAAAAAACCTAGATTGATCTGATGTGAAGTTTACGGTTTTTGGGAATCTTTTCAAAGTTTTAATGTTTAATTTTCTTTTGTTTTTCAGGTAATACATTTTGGTGGAGCAAGGCGTGGTGTTTTATTTTGTAAGTAGAGCTATAGCTTTACGTTATATTGATGTCACAATGGGTGTCGTATTTTTATGTTTGTGCTTTGAAAATTCTGCGCAAATTAGGTTTTAAATGAAATTAAAATATATAACGTACTAATAAGTAAAACAACAAAAGCCTCGTTTTTATTGAGGCTTTGTTAACAACGCATATTATCTCTGGTGGAGCAAGGATCCTTCAATTCAATTTTCTATATTGTGTATTAGAATCAAAGTTACATTTCGAAATTACATCTTTTTTAAATTTGCCTAAATTCCCATGCAATTATTTATAAGGAATTTGTAAAGTTTATTTTGATTTGAATGCAGTAAAAAGTAAAATCCTTTTACTTTTTTAACTTCGCAGCCGTAGCTCATGGCTACGCACCATTATTATGAAAGTTTTATGTTTACGAGATTTTTGCTTCGCTGAACGCCCCATAAACATTCACAAGTCGTTATTGTGTCAAGTCAAATGTAAGGTTTTTTTGTACCTGCTGTTGTTTGCTTCACCAAAAATCTTACTGTTATTTAAAAAAATAACAGTAAGATTTTTGGTGAAGATAACGAAAAAAAAATTTCCTTTTAGCCAAAAATTATCACCTATCTCTGAAACTCTTATATTAGTAAGTTATGCGGTGTTTTGTAACACGTTACAAACGTACAAACATACTAACGTTCACTGGCGCGTCGCATTTTCGATCACAAAACAGTACACAAACAAAGAGAGATTTAAAAAGTGAATAACAAGCGGGCTTTGTGTGAGTAGGTTTCAGTTCTGCCGACATGAGCAGATTTATTTGCAGTGCAGGAGGATGTGAGGCATGTGAGGAGGATGTCTTAACCCTTTCAAAAAATCTCATTACTGTACAAAAATCGTCTAACAGCTGATTGTATCAGAATTTAAAAAAACATGAGTGAGTATTCACGCCCTGAAGTATTTGTTCACCATAAAAGTCACCTAATATTTTTGCGCTGTTAAAACACTGGCAAATTCGACAGGCGCCTCCAGAAACATAAAAGGGTAATCTCCGAGCCGATCGAGTCCGAATTTACGACCATATAAAGTGGACATTAAGTATATCGCCGTGTAACAGTACAACCCAATACATACAGTGCCCTCATAAGCAAGAAGGCCGCAAATTATATGGAGTTTCCGTTAGTGTCCGACCGAAACAAGATTTTCAGCCGAAACCGAAACCGAACCTTCGGCCTCAGTCCCAGTTTCGGCCGAAACCGAAACTCATTCAGACATGTAAATAATAGTCCAAAACTCTATTGTGTGACATTTAATTCGTGTTAAATAAAATAAAAAATCTGCAACTAAAGCTTTTTCTAAGTAAGAGTAACAGTTGTAAGAAGTACTGTATTTAAGATGTCATGGACCCACTTCTGTACCTTATTCCTATCTATAATAAATAGAAAGGTAAACAATCTTACTAGGGAATTGATATATGAAAACTGCAATCGCTTATAAGTTGGATTACCTTTTATTTATTTTGGATTAAGTAATACAAGGTTTACTGGCGACCACGAGCTACGAACTCACCCTAACCAAGCGCGAAAATTCACGAACACAATAGTTTCGGCACGGCCGATTTTTGGCCGAATGAAACCGTAACTATGGACGAAACAAGATTTTTTGGCCAAAACTGGCCAAAACCGAAGCCGAACCTTCGGTCGGTCACTAGTTCCGTATACTTTGCGGCCTTCTTGTGAGAGCAGTACACCCGGTGGTAAGGGATGGTAAGGGACGGTTATTAATAGTCCTTAATCGGGCCCTTTGTGCAGGGCTTAGGTGCTTCGGTATTATATTAAATTTGAGTAAGTGAAAATGTATATTTATTGTGTTTGATTTCAGGTTCTTTTTACGTTACATCTTTATGAATCTTTATTACAATACATATGAATGTTCATACAGCAATCCTCTTGGATAAAGGTTGTTCCCAATTCCATTTGCATTCGCAAAAACAAGATACACAATTCAGAATTCAAAATAAACAATCTGCTAATAGGAAAAAAACACTTAAATACTCTCTCGAGATTTAATTAATTAACTGATGCCTAATACACCTTGCATCCAGTATTAAACTTATCTCTCTTACTTCTAAGTAACTGGTGTCTGTAATAGTCCATAAATCCCGTTTGTCCGGAGTTAAGCCGCACAAAGGCGTTTGTAACGGTAGTACAGAAGTGGGACTGCACTGCAGTTCTCGGGACGACCCCGCGGGAATCGAGTTCGCTTTCCAGTATCTATGGCTCCAGAAATTGATGAGCGGATTTAATAGTGGAGTGACCGCCCGAAACATTTAAACTTTCAATGGGACTCTGAAGATAAAAGTTTAAAATGCGCGCCCTAGCTTTTGAACCATAGTGCACAACCGCCAGTAATCTATTGAAGGGTACTGAAAAGTGCTCAAGCCCATCGGCAGTCACCTGAGTAAGCGACCTGAAAAAGGTTCCTGAACTCCCATGCAAAGTTTTTCAGTCTGAGATTCCTATTTATATTTGTTTGGTAGCCACTGATAAGCCTGATGCAACAAATGCAAATCGCACAAGTCCTACTCCAAAATAGGTACTCCAAATTCAAAAAGGTATTTAAATTACATTATTTTCATATTGACGCTTTACTCTTAACTATAACTTTGTAATGTTCCTACCACACGACGATATCTTACCGGTATTTTCTCAAAAGAACGTTAGAATGTCTTCTTGTAGCATCTGAATAGTTACAAATCACTTACTCGTGTAGTGTGTAGTGTATCTGTATCGTGATCTTTTCCTATGTGCATGAGAAAAAAACCAAAATTATTTGAATATAATCTTTCTCCGACAGGCTGTAATCTCTGTATCACAGCGTCGTCGTCGGTCTCGAATGTATCGGTGTCGAAACAATGATATTCAAGCGACGGCACGGCCACTCGCTCCTTGTTGGCAGTGAATTATTCATCTGCTTGCTTATTCATCCCCAGGGCTGCGAGGCTGGTCGGAGGCAGGCAGGCCAGCTCTAGACTTTCGGCAGCTCGTAGGGGAACCGTTTTATGAGTATTGTTTATCCCTGTCATTAGTCATTACTGAGGATGATATTGTGCGCAGAAAAGACTTTGTGAATTTTCTGGGGTTTAGTAATTTTGTATCCTGGCACACTTCGTGTATTGACGAATTTAAGGATGCCTTCATTCTTTATGTAGTTGCAGTGTTATAGGCTCTGCGAACACGAAATTTTTATGCATATTATATGTATTTAATGTATGTATAGGGTGACTTTAAATTAGTTCTTGATACGAAAGGCTATGCATGTACTCATCATAACAAACAACTTTCCCTAAGGAACCCATAGTCAAAACGCAAAAAAAAATTGGACTCTTTATGCTAATTTGGCCGGTCAGTTGATCGATTTGTATGGAGAGTCCAAAATTTTTTTTGCGATTTAACTATGAGTTCCTTAGGGAAAGTTGTTTGTTGTCATGAGCACATTCATAGCTTTTTGTATCAAGAACTAATTGAAAGTCACCTTATATTGTAGAGTGTGAGATAAAGCTTTCTGTAAGCTGTGACTTAAACTTAGAAAATCAGTAAATTCCTCGGATATAAAATCTCTTTTCCTCAGATATGATTTCGGGAATAGATTCAGCTATTTCGCAAACTCAATCGCACCACAGCCGGTGCTGGCGTGGCGTCAAATTGGATTCACTCCTCGGTGCAGCAGAATTACCCGTAACATGAGCATATTTCTCCAACCATAGGCGTCTCCTTTTAACGCTAAGCTTATGAAAGGGACGGCAGCAGGGATTGTTGGATCAAACAAGGAAACAGTATTAGTTAAAGGTCTGGCTTCGGATTTAACAAGGTTAATTGAATCTGGTGCGGTGGAGTTGTCTTGTCTCGAAGATAATGTTTGCCGTAGTGAAGTTGGGGTAATCAGATTTCAAGATAAGACACTATCAAGTTTACAATATCAGTATGGATCGTGAGAACTTTATCCGAGAGGAGTGATAGAGATAATTATCCGCCTCCGTAGCCTAATGGTTAGTCCGCTCGCTTCGCATCAGGAGGTCGCGGGTTCGATTCCCGGCGGGGTCCTACTTTGTAGGACTCGGTTTAGTTGGTGGTAGGGCATTTTCTGAGCCCGCCTGGCTAGCTACCACCATCTTATCTAAGTCTTGCCGCCAAACATCAATGTTACCAGCATTTATGTGTTCCGGCATGAAGATAAGATAGCCAGTTCCCCATTGCGTTGGGGAATCTTGGTAAGCCCGCTTCCATCTTCGGCATCATCATCATTTACCATCAGGTAAGTGATGATGCCAAGGGCTTACCGATTGGTCGGCAATGTACTCGTGACTCCTCTGGTGTTGCGGGTGTCTATGGGCGGCGGTTATCGCTTACCATCAGGTGATCCGTCTGCTCGTTTGCCACCTATGACATAGAAAAAATATATATATAATTATTGTAGCTGGAGAAAGATTAAGCAAGGAAAGAGTTTGAATTTGATGAACGCTTATTTATCTGTGTGCAGTTCCATAAAAAATAAAATAAAACCATTCCATTTGGCAGTTTCGATACATAAGCTCGAAATAATATCCAAATATGCAGCATGCAATTATTACCCTTTTGATCTGCAATTTTAAATGATATTCAGCGTAATACCTGGCAATACTGACAAGAACATAATATATTATATGCATAATTGCATATTATACGAGCATGTCTGTACAGTCGGCAACAAAAGTGTACATAAGTATTCTTAGGGCGCTCCCTGTTAACATACATAGTAATTATAAATATATTACTACTAAGCTATTACAGTTACTTTAAAAATATGCGGATACATTTCTTGTTGTATCATTTCATGTTTAATGTATCAAAATATAATAGCAAAAAGAAATACTAAGTTTGTCCTTAAAGTTGGTACCCATCTTTGCTTTTATCCGACTGACCAAACAGTGAGTAATGTTTTTCGAGTGTATGTATGCAAGTATGTATTTATAAACGTGGGTCCATTTCAGTGTAACCGCCAAAACAGGCTTGACGCGAGGCGTCGTTAGATTTGTCCTTATGCTCCAATTGTCGTATAATACGCAGGATACATTTGATGCTGTCAGATTTTTAATTCCTTGTTAATTGTTGTTGGGTTCACTTTTAAATAACTTTGTGCGCAAACTGCTACACATTTCAAAAATCATAATTTAAATAATCTAAGGAACCAAGCCGGGAAAGGCAGTCGACGAAATCTTGATTTAATGTTTTATTCTTTATTTGCATTGTCATTGTATTCAAACTTAAACTATTTTTTATTTATTTAAGTAGAGTTACACATGCTTTTAAATCGTCATTTCTTTTTCTACCCAGTACAAAGTCCCTACCACGCGGGACTTGTACACTCAACGTTTCGGGAAGTCGAATCAATTGAAAGTATGTTTCTATCACTTGCTGCTCTTATTGTAAGCACGGCAGAAATATTATATGTTTTCGTTGTTGCTGTACAGGTGATTTTCATAATTAGGTTAGAAATCCGTTTTTTGCTGACGGTACCATCGCCCTCAGGACACGACACGCGTTACATTATTCGCCGCGCCGTATCAACGAACAGAATTGATATCGATCAGACATTTATTTATTGCTTACGATCGCATCAATACGATACATAACGTGGAGTGTAAATGGGGATTCATTTCGGTCAATGATCACGTTGGGAACGATATTTTTTTATTATTTTTTTGTTATTCATCTCCATCATTGTTTTTTTTTATACGGTGTATAAGGTTAATAATATAAAAATCTTTCGGTCTTCCTAAACCTTTTATAATGCAAGAAGATCAACGGAAAATATGAAAAATAAGAAGAGGAGTCAAAAGAAGATAAGAGAAGATGGCAGACCGCGGGAGAGCCTTGCGTGTGCTCTTATTGGTAGTGTGGCTAGTAATCTATCATAAGACACACGCGGCTCTCTCTCGCTCCGCTTCCACGCTACAGAAAAAAGAAGATGAAAATAGAAGCAGGAGGTAGAATTTCGTAACAAGGTCATAGACGTTACCGTAAAGACTAGGATATCCTAAATCCGAATTCGAACTATTTGTTTGAAATGAATATAATTTGCGTACTCCCATATTAAAGGCCGGCAACGCACTTGTGACTCCTCTAGTGTTGCGGGTGTCTATGGGCGGCGGTAATCGCTTACCATCGGTGATCCGTCTGCTAGATGGCATCATTAGTTCAATTCTTGAAAAATACTGACGACACTCCTTGTTCTTCCCGCGCGGTCTTCAAGTATGAATTATTTTTGCGTTCATTGTTGCCGTCTGTAGTCAAAACGGCTTAAAGGCTTTTGGCGTTCAAGATGTCGTCACATGTGTCTTTGCCCAGAAGTTGATGGTTTTAGCAATGGCCATTTAGCGAATATTGCAGGTCTAAATCTGCGGATTTAAACCTAGGTTTAACTTAAAATATCTCGATTATATCCGTGGTGATCTTGTTAATACTATCATTGAAACTGAAATTGAAAACACTTTTATTGACTGTCACAAACACAAGAGCTAATTACAGAGGAAAGTACAATACTTAAAAGCTAAGCAACACCCTTTTGATACATCGCATATGTGTGTGTATATGTGTGTTGTACACTACTGCTCACTTTAATTTCCTCGTAGAAATACGATTATTTTTTGTTTTTTTTTATGGCAGAGGTGGCAACTCTGACATTCCTTGTTCTTCCCGCGTGGTCTTCACGTACACTCGAAGAACATTACCCATCGCTGAGAATGAGTTGGGCAAAATAATAAAAAACAGAAATTCGTGCCAGTATTGAATAAGTAAATACACAAAAGGAGATTTAGCACTGTTCAAGCACTTTTACATTGTTAAAGACTACCATCTGTTCTCGTAAGAGGCTTACGACGCGGGCCGATAGCATTATCGGGGCATGTTTAATTAAGCTCCGGAGGAATATTCATGGCGTTACAATAGAATTATGAGACAAATAACTCTGAAACGCCGTTGGGTTGTTGTAATGTTATTAAGATGTTATTAATTTTAGTCTAGAGGTGGTAGTTGTACTTTTGTTAGTGGGTGGTGGGTTCATTTTGGTAGAACACAAAGAAACGTAGCGAAATGTGCTCATATCTGTGGTTGAGCGAACCAGTATTTATGACACGTCATATATTGTTTTCGTGATCGCGCATAATAAACTGTTTGATTTTTGAAATAAAAAATTTAAAAATTTAAAATTTTATGTATTATATTCTCACTTTAAGAATTATGAGAGGTCTCTAGTCCTGTTGCAAAATGAGAAATATTGCGAAACACATACACACATATTGCGAAAGATATAGATGCCAATAGATCGAAATGTATTGAGTTACTAAAGAAGAACTAACCTAGCCAACTTAAAAGCTGTCTGATTCAAATGTATTCTTCTGTATCTCTCTAGGGATCAACACAAATATAACGACATGTCGTACTCCAAAATCTACCAATCTGTTTATGCTACAGACCCAGATAATCAAACAGATACACAAATCAATCATTTTGGCGAAGAAGCCTGAAGTGCCATTATTTTAGTTTTAACCTGATCATTATGTTCAACAGTTTAGAACCGGTCCTTATTAGTGACATTCATTTAAAATGTCAGTATTCCAAAACCACCACGTAATAAAGATCAAATAGCGTATCGCTAAACCAGACGAGTATTACCTGCTAAGTCTCCATTCAGCACGTAATCAGCTGTGAAACATTCCTCTCCCAATTAAAGCGCGAGGTGCCCTCGACCGACTGTTCCGCGGGAATCGAACCGCGACCGAATAATTAACTGTATTACAGTGGTCGGGACTCGATTACCCGACCGAGCCGGAACTAATTATCGGTGTTATTTATTGCGGTGATCGCCGCAATCGCGCCGCACCAGCGCAGTCTGTGCAGCTGATGTATGCAATATTTGAATGACCCATTCCTGAAAAGACCCACTGCAGTGTTACTGTGGTCTGTTATTAAAACCGATCTTCATTGGGTTATGTGGATCAAATAAAAAACGCAATCAGTTGAATATTAAATAAAATAGAGAGGTTTTCGCACTTTCCTTTTGAACAGAAATGGTGCTATACTTACAGAGCCTACCATGTGTAATAACTTCTTGTCTAAATGAAACATGTTCTTGAACCTACACTAAATGAATATCCATAAACATGTTATTTTTCTGGAATTATGAAATGACCCATCAAACATAAAAAGTTATGCGTGGTCATACATAAAAAAATATATACGCGTCGACTTGAGAAATTCCTCCGTTTTTTCGTTGGATAATAAAATTCATCCTTTTCAAATGTTTTATTTACGAAGTTAATAGCATTGGCGCTAAACCGAGCTCTTTCTTTTGTTGAATGCGAGTTAATATTCTAGTGAAAAACCCTTGTAGTTAGATGTCTTCATGCGAATCTAATGAGTACAATTTACACTTCACAGCTTATAACTTCAAGAATTTCTTGAAACTCGCTCGTATATTCTACATATTCTAGGAATCTGTTCTACCACGTTTTGGGAGAGCGACAGTCATCGAAAACTACTAATATGATTTCCGGGAATTCCCGGAATTTGCCGGGTATAACCGGTATTCGCGGCGCACTCAAAGCGCCAGATTTTAATATGCAAGTCCCGGGAAATGCGCTAATGTGTGAATTGTCACTTGCACTTAAATTAAATTAACGTATCTCGCGACAACGTAGAGCGTTGAATGTTAATATAGAAGTGATAGCTACGACGAGGGTATATGATGAACCAATTAAGTACTGTCAATTACCAAATCTAGAATGAAAATAATTTAAGTCGTCATAGGAAAACGAAGCTTTTGTATTTATTGGTATTGGATGTTTTTTTTACTACGCTGTCTCGTTGGGATCCACTCCAGCATACCAAATTATTTTAAAATTATGAATATTTTATTTAAGTATTATATATTCTGTTCAGTTTTTGCACAAACACTTAAGCGTCGATGTAAACATGGCTGTTACCAAACAATAATTAATCACCAAATTAGCCTTGACACAAATGTGCCAGGCGAGGTCAACAAACCCCCGTTTGCGCTTATTAGGGTCATTAGTAGCACGCAGCCTTATTTCGGTCACAAGTTCTAAAATAATAAGGCTTTCGCGAAGAACGGTCAAACTATTGCCGTCTTTTATGCTCCGCCCGGAAAATGCTTTCGTTGCACTGTAAATATTTTAAAAAAGGCGCAATTCAAAATTCAAAATTTCTTCCAATTTTTTTTCTCATTGCTGATTGAAATATCTTTTTAAACTGCCCTGGACAGCAGGGCTTCACATTCTTACTAACCTAATTGTTAGTTGACCTATATGATTTGTTATTAAAAACAAGATTGTAACTGCAAGATCGAATGCACCGTTTCTCTTGTTAGTAAGAAGCTCGCTAAAGCGCATTCTTTTATACCTGCATTGTATTGTAGTATGATAGTGTCAATTTGCTAAGTGCCCCTCAGTTACCTGATGATTCTTGTAAGAAGCTGATAGATGCATGGTGTTCAGTCATGGTGATTGGTGATTTAAAATCTATGGGGGAACCCTTTCTTTATCAGAAATGACGACGACAGATTATGAATAATGCAATTCTTATGTCAACATGTGTTTATTTTTTTTTATTATTACAAAATATTGTACCAAATGAGTGGATATGAAATGGGTGGATACCACCACCTTCATACATATACATATCAAGACATTGACGATCCTTCAAAACACATTTCAATCCCTTCTTGATACTTGATTGATACCATACTTTAGCTATTTGTTTAAAACTTTATAGGAAGCTTCCTTAGTTTTCCTTGGGTGTGAATCTCAAAACATACTTCCAAAATCAGGCTTGCCATGTAGGCCATGCTTCTTTTACGTTTTTGGTTTCCAGAACAGTGAGTCAACGAAATAACCAAATTGGTCCCGTGAAATTCGCGAAGCGTGTAATTCAGGCGAGACGGCACGCGAACCCGCGATTGGTAAAAAAGTCGCCTTGTGTGTTTGTTACTTGAACATAGCGTTCAAAGCAGCAGTTAGTTTTATTATTTAGTCTGTTTTGCATAGAAAAATATCCGTGGGGTGTGGGGTTGTTTCCGAGTTACTTCACACGTCATTTCATTAGTTGTCTCCAAGGCTCCGTCGTCTATTACAGAGCTACCTTTAATCGATAGATTATTATTATTATTTGGGTAAAAGGGAGAAAGGACCAAAGGTGGGCCCTATACTATTACTGCGACTTGGATAGATCTTAATGGATTGATTTGATATCATGCTAGAGATACGGAAAAGATGTAAGGGAAAGTTATTTTCTTGTCTCTGACTTATTCACATAACCTTTTCATGACCAAATGAAATGATCCCACTTGTTCTATAGATTGAGTTCCAATCACAGAAGTTCATGTAATTTATTTATAGTTATGTAGTTCTATTTACGTATAATTGTGTAAGCTAATGTAAACGATAATTAACTTCTTATCTATTATATCCCCTTATAAATAAATAAATATCCGGGACTAATCACACACGGTCATCTGGCTCCAAACTAGGATTCCCTGTACTATGGGAACCAAAGACTGGTATATATACATAATATATACATTTAAATACATACATAATACATATACAGATATAATACGCCCAGACACAGAGCAAACAAATCTACTTATCACAGAAATGTTTGCCCCGAGCGAGTGGGGATCGAACCCACGACTCTTAGATCAGTTGTCAGGAGCACTATAACTACTGAGTCAGTCAAATCTCTGTATTTAATATAGTATTTTTTTTATTAGAGCGTTTTCAGAAATAGTCGATTTTACTTGTATTTTTTTTTAAGTGAGTCCTTATAGGCAACATCTAAACTGGTCATAGAAACGTTGGTCAGTAAAATGAGATGAGAAGCTCTAGTTCATGGGTTCTCCTCCTATTTTTTACCCTCCGTTTTTATATATGTCTGTATATGGTTGATCGTAGTATATTCGGTTTGATAAATTTTAAAGAGCGAGATGTTATTAGTAGTGATCGGAAATTCGGATGCAATTTCGTTTTTAGAAAGAATAATATAGATATGTCTTTCCCAATAAATTTATAGATTTTCATAGAAAAAAATCCCGGGATACCGGGATCGTAAAAAACGTTGTAGTGAATGTTGACATTATTGAAAATTTTATGTAGGCTATTATGTGTTTATATCCACAACTTATTTTATATACACAGGGTTACTGGTAATCCTTGTAGGAAGTGATAGGGGGGCTAAAATGTGAAAAATTTAACACTACATATGTATGGCCATGGCCAATAGTTTTCAATTCTATTCAGAACGGCATGTCCATATTATGCTAGCTCTCCAATTTTAGGTAAAATTGCATACGAATTTCCGATCACTAGTTATTAGAGACATGTTCATCCACTAAATGTCATTCGATGTTTCTGTTTTCTTCTCTAGACGTATACATATACGTATAATCGGTGACCAAAAAATCTTTACATACTTTTAGCCCAATTGTAACCATCTTGACACTTGTTAAATGTTCTTCTAAGTGTCTGCGTCTGGTCCATTACACAGAGCCGCCCGCCTGTCCCGCTAATGTTCTGGAAGTTTCCGCATAATCTTGTAATTTGTTCTTTATTCCCAGCTCAGTTGAGTCGGGTAATACCGGTTTTATTGCAGCTGGAACTTAACTGCACTTTACTTGAGTTCCGAGGATTAATGAAGATGTGCTGTTCATCGTAAAACGTTTAGTTTCCAAATTGGATTCACTCCTTTATCTATGAGATAGAGTAGTACATCTTCTGGTTAGTTTATAAGGATTATTTTTGTACTCCTCACCAAAACTTCACAGTGGCTTCTACTCATGAAACTGAGCAACTTTCCCCAAATAACCAATGGTCAATTTGCAAAAATGTTTGGCATCTCCATACAAATTAATCCAATCACGTGATCAGATTAGTATGAAAGGTCCAGATTTTTTTTTGCGAATTGACCATTCGTTCTTGGGAAAAATTGATCGATTTCATTTTCATTTGTAAAGTTTTGGTGGGGGGTCCAAAAATAACCCTGTAGGTTATATTTATCTGAGACCACCTGTAACGTGTAGCAGCGTTAACCCGTCTCCGTGGTGTAGGGGTTAGGCCACTCGCTTAACTTCAGGAAGTCGCGTGTTCAAATCCTGGCGGGTTTCAACTTTGGACGACTTGCTTTGGCTGATGGTCGGGCATTTTCTAAGCCCGCCTAGTTAGCTACCCTACCACATGGCTAGCACCATCTTATGGAAGTATTGACGTCAATATGGGTTCCGTCATGGAGATCATAGCTGTTTCCCCATTGCGAGCACTAGACCACGGCAACGAAGCGAAAATAAAATAAAAACATTTGTAGTTAAGAGATATTGTGATCTTATAGTGTATTATTAGTCACATTTTCTGTTAAAAAGTGAAAGATTATGTGAATTTTAAAAACTAGTCATCATTTAATTCGTATTTGACGATAAATTCACCGAATTATGCAGTGCTCGCTACTGTTCTTCTCACTAATATTACAAATGAGAAAGTATGGATGTTGTTTATTTGTTTGTTTGTTCCCCTTTACACCAAAACTACTGACCGGATTTGGATGAAATTTGGTAGGTAGATAGATAAAGCACTAGACTAACACATAGGATACTTTTTATCCCGGAAAACTCGAGGGTTCCCGCAGGAATGGCGAAAAATTAAAATTTTTACTTTGTCACTAGATGGCGCTGCCTTATAATTTTATTTCTCTCTGGACCCAATTCTGAAGTCCACGCGGACAAAGTCGCGGGCAGAAGCTAGTCATTCATAAAATTCATTCTTCTTCAAACATTAAAAGCAAACAACCTTCTGAAAAAGATTGCAAATCCTTGTTTGCTAATGGGCTAACCATTTCGAAAGATATAAGTGGGCCAATACTGTAATAAAGAGCCTGCTCTATCATACTTTTTATTGCGACAAAAAAACTGTTACATAATTTAATGATTTAAAAAAAGTAACACTTTTGTTTTTTTTTTTTTAAGTACGGCGTATATTCAAATTCGAATTGATTTTCTCCTAAATCCTCACCCTGCAAACCTTTTGGGAGGTTTAACTATCTCTCAGTACAACTGGTGCAGATCGGCATTACACTACAATACTATTGTATGTAGTTATAGAACAAGTAATAATTTAAAATTATTGATTTTTGTTTCAGGTAAACTCTCGATATAACCACCAAATACACAGATACAGAAGGTCTGCTCAATACGCTCACTGAAATCTTAAGCATATACATGCTTATAGATGTATACGGTCGTTGTAGGCAAGGTCACGATACTGTTGTGATACTTTGCCGCGTGACCTTGCCTCGAACGACCGTATATTTTTATAAGCATGTATATGCTTACGATTTTAGTGGTTTGTATTGAGCGGACCTTCTGTGTCTATTTTGTGGTAAAACTGGTGCAGATCAGCATTATGCTACAATACTATTGTATACAGTTATAAAACATGTAATAATTTTAAATTACTGATTTTTGTTTCAGGTAAACTCCCCATACAACTTTCTAGACACACCATCTATACACGTGGGTAAGACAAAAGTTTTTCAATTAATAAAACTTGCTCATTCAAAGGCTTTTAAAGGCTTTGTCTCTGAAAATGACGCCACGTAACAGCTTTACATACGTTACTTTTGTGATGAAATGGGAACCGATTTAATCTGGAATTAACCGCTTTTGAACACTCTGGCGCGCGGAGAATGTGAATGAAAACAAGCTAAATGGTATGACAATCGGTTTTTAATAAACAAAATTATATCCCTCTTACTAGCATAGCAGTGCTATCTCACCAGTCGTTAAGGGTTATAGACAGCTTAAACTGCCTATAGGGTTGGCCATTAACCCCACAACCTCCAACAATCCGAACTTGTCCCCCTCGTATGGAGTATGGCCTAAACTTCCCGCGGAATGGGAAGACCCCGTGCCCTAGCGGTAACAAAACCTCCGTAGTTCCTCCCAGATGAACTCGTAATCGCTTACTTGTCTAATTATAATTAACTTAGTATATAAAAATTAACTTAGTACCTATATAAAAATAACTATTCATCAAAAAAATATATATATATAATTAAGGAATGGAGTTAAATCGTGAAATGTGCAGGTTCCGGTCCCAATTAATTAATCTTGACTAACGATCCTCGAAATCGCAGAGTTGGCGATATTTAATTAATTCGTTAATAAGGGGTTAATACTAGGCTCGGGTTGCTATGGCGACGCCCCGTGAAGATAATCAGGTATAAGAAAATTTTCGTAAAAGGTGACTATAAACGAGAAGTTAATATTATTGGTGTGTGCATTAAAACATAGAAAATTATAAAAAGTTGTTCTACTTTGAAATAGTCCGTCGGACTTCCACGCAATGGTCTCTTTGTTGCAAAAAACAGTCCAGCCAGCCTTTTTTTTATTATTAACATCGGTGAGCCCTTGGCATTACGTATCTCTCACATCAATAAGCGATGATGATGCCGAAGATGAAAGCGGGATTACCAAGATTCCCCAACGCAATGAGGAACTGACTACCTTAACTCGAGGTAGGTACGAGACCTCTAAAAACAGTTTATTCCGTATTCCGTTCAGAATTCCACCTCTTTTTGTGGTTTGCGATTGTAACCCTCGGAGCAGCGTTAAAGCCTTTGCGTCCTGCTCCAGGATCAGGTTACGTCGTTACCCCCTCCGCGTCACGTAGCGACAATATTTGACTATTTGTGGGAGGAACGAGCCAGACGATCGATACGCAAATAAAAGCCATTTACAAATCGAATCTCTGGTTTATTGGTTTACAGATAATACACTATGTGCTTTCAAAATAGGTATGAGACATGTTGACGAACTCTGTCTGTAATTGTTGTAAATGCATTGTTACTTTATACCACAAAATATATATTTTTTAATATACCACTGTGTATAATGACCTGTAACAACTGAGTTATCACTAAAGAATTGTATTGTATTGTATACACCGGTCGCCACATTTAAGTGGCATCGCATTAGGGATTTTATGGTCGAGCTGGTAACTGAAACCCCAAACTAAACCGTAACTAAAAACGAGTTAAATAAATGAGTTATCTATCTATCTAACTATAATATAAATATAAAGTTTTAATATAAAAAAATATAATATAAAGACTCGGACCCATACAGGTCCGGCGGAAACGATACGTCGATGCAGATCCGCTGAGAGTGCCCTCCATCTTTTCCGCTGAGCTGGACCGATATATGTAGGTCCGGCGGTACCGGTACCTGAAAGCAAATCCGCGGAGCTTGATCCAGATCCGGACACGATGTTTTTTAAAAACTCGGACCTACCTATCTCTAAAACCCATTGCGTATTTCAACCAGCAGATTAAATAACAGTTACAACAACGACCATGAATATATTAACATGGCATAAAGGTATACAGTACAGATTATAAAGTATTTACGCCCATGCGATGTCCACACATGACAGCTTTTGTGTTTCCTTCCTATTATTACACTCGTCGCAATCCAAACGTTCTGATCTGACACACAAAATACATAGATACAGAAGGTCCGCTCAATACGCTCACAAAAATCCTAAGCATATACATGCTTATAGACGTATACGGTCGTTGTAGGCTAGGTCACGATACTGAGCTATCGTGACCTTGCTTCGAACGAACGTATATTTCTATAAGCATGTATATGCTTACGATTTTAGTGGTTTGTATTGAGCGAACCTTCTGTGTCTATTTTGTGTCTGACAGCACATGTCAGCTGTGCGTCCCACCTGCCACAATTACATATAACTAACTACATAATTCTAGTGTACCTATATGTAGCTCCACCAAAGTGATTAATTAACAGTAGTTATATGTATACGTCCGGTGTGCTGCATGTTTGTGCAGTGTTTGTGCAATTGTATCAGCGCGGCGAGGTGGACTGATGAACTGCATAGACAGTATTAGACAGGTTCGCTAATGTAGTGTGATTGTGTGTGTTTGAATACTTTTGATTTTCACTATGGACAATGGAATAGACAGACGGACAGACAAATCATTTATTCAACATAACGACACAAAACAAATTAATACAAAGAGATAAATAATTATAGACCATTTAACTTATATACTAAACCTGTAATAGTACTATTGTTTAGTGTTTGGGGATTTCGCAGATTTTTCTCCCCTTTACTTAGTTTAAAAGAATAAGGCATACATTTTTAAAATTAAAACATTAAAAATGCATTGGTAATATCTTGGCGTTGAAAATACTTATTGACCAGTCAATAACCAGGCGACTTTTACTTTTGTTACATTACCAATCTCTTGAAATGTTATTTTTCAACTCTTCTCAGAAATTTTGTTACCAACTTTATTTATTTTTGCTTTCCATTACATTAGCGCCATTGCGTAAATACATCGAAAAAAATGTCCTTTGTTGCGTTTCAATCAGTATTTCTGCGAAACTCATGAACGATACGAGTACAATCCATGTGCCTTTGGAAATGTGGAAATATGTTTCTGGAAATAATACAGTGTGAGGAAAAGTGGGAAACGTGTGAGAAAGTCGTAATACTCCTAAACAAGGTTGTCGAAACCGCGGGTGAGGGGGGGGGAGGCGATAACTCTCCTTGCTCAAGCCGCCACTATTTCAGGATCCTGTTCAAGTTTACGGTTATCTGATAACTACTTTTTTACCATGCTATCTACAAGCGATGTAAACTTTTCGACGTTTTGTTACAAGTTACAAGTGTTTTGATAGTATAAATTGCAATTATGTGTAGTATAAATTGTTAACATTTCTGTTTTAAAAATTAAGTACACTTGTATGTGACGATTTATATAATGGAGGAGCGAGATCTCCTAATAACAGGTATTATAATACCTAAAAGGAGTTCTCAACCTAAAATTTGTAAAACTTGGTTGAACGAATAAAATAAGAAATAGTTTAAAAGTAAGAAAATATACAATGTTAGCTGTAAACATTTTTTTTAAGAATTTGGGTAAGAAAAGACCTAACTTGTTGGCCCAAATGTCTGAGCTAATTTCTTTGAGTATGAATATGAAGAAGAAGAAGAAGTATATGTTCGTTTCATAGTTACCACCTGTAGATGAAATGACACCATCGATTTATTTGTACGAAGAGTTATTGGGTTTCTATTTGTAGCGACCTTGCAGATTCCACAAATCTGCATATTATCACATCTCCGAACGTGCTTGCAAAGAGCATACTAATATGTGTGACGTCAGTTATAATCTGTATAATTACTCTTACTTTATACCAATAACTGTGCAGTCTCCGAGCAGTACCTGAACAGCAATCATGGAGTAATCACTACATCCTGTCCTCCGCTCCGCCACCAGGCGTCGAGATGATGGCTGGCACACCTGGCTGCAACCTCCTCCATTTACCCTACAACTCTGTCAACTCAACTTTACCGCCAAATTGGTTACAACATATCGGCAAATTGGTGACCCCGACGTTGGCAACACACATATCGGCAAACTATTCATCCTGACGTAGGCTACCTTTTATTTGCAGTCAAGTTTATTTGTAATAAATTGTCTAGTTATTTCGAAGGCAACAATAATTATCGTCTTTAACGTCATCTTGGGACACGTCTGTTGCTAAGCCTAAACACAGGCCTCCCCATAACTTATCTAAATGGCCCCACTAGTCATCAGAAACAAAGCAGTTTATGTTCTATATATCCCTTGAGTCTTGATACTGGTAGTTTGGTCGTACTATGCAGAGCAATTGGCGTAAAGTGCTTTTCCATATATAATAGAGTTACTCTTCAAGTATACCTCCTAATATTATGATTAAGGTAATCAGTCCATGTACGAAAACGTTTGATACTGAAGGAACCTTCAGTATAAATATTTATGAAGATAAAACCCGTTTGCAATACAAAAATCGAAACCCCGCGCGCGTTGGCCGCTTGCGAGGATGCCAAATATGGATCGCACCACTTTTCAGTGTTTGCCTACGGCAGGCAGGAGGCTGCCGGGGCTCGGGCCGTGCCAAGCGACGTCACATAACTAACAGCAACGAAGCGAGAGCTAGCTGTGCAGAATAAAAATGTTCTTTTAACTTGATGTATGTATATTTATTTAGTTGAGCATGTGCTCTAAACTGCTTGATGCATTTTGGAGTGTGAAGTAAATTCCTCTCGCCTTAAAGCCCAGAGTGCCGTAGGATGGCCGTAGGATACATTTTAAAGACTCGGATTTTAAATTTTCATTAATTTGGTTATTTTAATAATAATATATTTTTTTTCTATAATAATAATTCTTTATTAAGCCAAAAGCCATTTTCTTTTAATAAACGCCAGGCGTCGGCGCCGCGGCAGGCAATAATTTGCACAGATATTTTCTCTCTCAGAATATTTGTGAGAAAAGTCGTCAGTGATCGAACGTCAAATGCGAAATTACAAAAAGGTTTAATGACTCCATCTTGGACTCAATATCGGTATAATTTGAAAATCAAAATTTGCATGGTATAGTAAGAACATTCTTCAAATCTACAGTCTATTTTCATCATCCATAGTGGTGAAAAAAAATAGATTAGTGATGTGATAAACACTTTCAGGATCTCTACCCCTGCCACGGCTAAGTGTGAATCGGGTCCTACAAATGTGACAATAATCACAATTGAAATCGTTATTGAAGCAACTTGGACTCAACATAGATTAGTAGTTGTACTTAGTACCGCGACGAAACCTGCTTTCTAATAAAAAAAACGCTTGGATATTGCTCTTCTCAAAATCAAAATGTTGGTTATTTTAGCATCTAACTTCATACATTACTTTAAATCCTTATTTACTTTCACACAAACACGAAAGGCTTTAAAACATATAACATCCCTCTTTTTCGACGCGTTGGGTGTATAATTGGCCACGCTGAATACGTTAAAAACAACCGACTTCAATCGCAACAACTCCAATTTTGCTATGTTTTTGTTGATTTTCTCAAAAACCGCTGAATCGATTTCGATAAAATTTATATGGGACCACCTGTGAAGAATCGGTTCAGGCGTCTTCGAGTAATCGGTGAACATACATAAAAAAAAATATTCCGACGAATTGAGAGCCACCTCCTTTTTTTGAAGTCGGTTAAAAAAGTAAGATTTTGCGCATAAAATAGAACTCGGCGGCGGCGTGGCGCCTTATTTACGTCGCTATACATGTCAGAGTCTAAGAATGTTCCATTGCGTTAAAACCATAGCCTCCCCAAATCTTATACATGGGTCTCTTCCCATATCGATTATTAGGGAAGTTTAGACCGTACTCCACACATGGCCACCTTGTCCGGACTGGTGGAGGCTAGAGGTCTAGTAGCGTGAGACAGAAATTATAGAATCGTCACTACTACGCAAGCCTCACTGAGCCACGACCGTTTCTGAATCTGAAATTATTTGAGTTATTCGAGTTATTCATACATTACTTCAGTTACATTGCCCCTCAGTTGCAGTGTAGCCCTTTCCATTTCAACGAATCTGAATGGTTAATTCGCCCCCGGAAGGTCTGACTCGGAGTTCAGACGTCCGGCCCGGCGGGAACCCGTCCGGGGCGCAAATTAAATTCCTCCCACGGGATGTGGAACCGGAAGCGAGATCTGAGCTCTGTTTTATGACTTTTAATGGCTCCACATTTGAAAGCACTTAGTTTAGTTCTGTGCCAGTTTAAAGCACCCTTATTTGCAAACTCTCTGTGTAATTAAAGTTCTAATTAAGTTGTGTCAAATTAATGTTTGTACCTAAAATTCCGTGACGTCTTCATTGTAGCCACCAGCGTTTATGATTACAGTGAGTTGACGGTGTAGTTTTACAATACATATAACAAACAGATTAATACAAAGGCATTTGTCAGCATCATAATTCTGCGTCGTTATCAAATTTTCGAAAACGCGCTACACCAAATAAACCATATACCTACGCAGTTACAACTCTGCGCATTAGCAAAAGTGTAGCAAATCTGAATTATAGGTCTTATACGTCTCTACACTTCAAACTAAAGAACTTTTGTTTCACAACTTTGCTAAAGGCGCATTTTTTGTCGAAAATTTCTCAATATTTTTTATTTTTTATTACTGTTAATTATCTGTTTTTCTTTCTTTATTAAAAAAGTTATATTTCCCATATAGGAATCAGCCAATGAAGCTAATTGATAAGTTAATTAAGTTAATGGATTTTGCTTAAGTAGACCAATATTTGCGCTTTTAGCCAAGCTGTAGAACCAAAGTAGCTTTTGGCGGGGAGAATCCTACATTTAGGAATAGCTACACACATTTTTGCTACACCTTTTATTTATTTATATGTGTATATAATCTCTGGTGCGTGCTCATTTCATTAGTAAGTTTCTCTGTAACAAGCTCATTATATTTCGAACTCAAAGCCAACTCCTACGCACCCCCTCGCCAGACATCAAGATTGAGTTTGATGAAACTTGCGAATTCCAACGAATTTAACAGTCACTGATTCCTCATTATCCCAGTTTAGTGTTCGCTTTAGACGTACTTTTCGCCGCGGGCTGGCAATAGGCTGGAAACCTTTGGAGGGTTTAAAGAGACATCACGTTTGACGGGCGAGTGACGGTAAGCGTTACGCTTTTCCTCGAATCAGATTGACTGCTTCAGCGCTGATTTTGTAACAACGTTAATTTGGGCACGGATCGTTGGGCGTTCTGAGTATTTTTTTTGCTTTAACTTTTATGTCTGTTAATTTATGTTTCCATTTCCATGTAATAAAGCCCATATTTACTCGTGGCAATACCTTTAGTAAAAGCAACGTGTAACCTTAATTGAAGCTTACAACTAGCAGCAGTTTCTATTCTATTCTATTCAACTGAACAATTTACAAAAAATGGTCTGTTTTCTGTAACACATCTTACCCTTAAGCCAGATCTATGTTTTTTCATTTACATCTGATTATTTAAACTCCCTGAAGACCCAGATATCTCGCTATGATTATTTCCAACAACGCCCCAACAACACATCTTGGGAAATCCCGCGAATCTTGTAAAACAAGAAAAATGATGCGTATCCCGCGTTGAGTGATGTAATCAGCATTTTTGTGGCTCATTGCCAGCAGATAGGATGTCTAGCGGCTGGCAGCTGGCAGCTGGGACCTGGAAGCTGAAGCTACAAACTGGAATATCATTTGTTACAGATGTCTTCAACGCGTTGTGTCGGATACGCAAAATGTATTGCAGATATACAAGGTGAAAATGTATTAGTTTCATTTTCGTTAACTATTGCTTATTTCTGATTTTCCCCAGGAAAAACATAAAAATTCACAGAATATAGTCTCAGTAAAATAAAAATAAAGGAGTTGATATCCAAATTGATCACCGACAATACCTTTGAGTACCGGAGCGCGGCAACAGCAGCGGGGTGAAATGTTATGCAAAGGAAATGGAAGTAGCGACTGATAATACGAGTACAACTGTCATTTGTTTGGTTTCAAACAGTTAGATGTTATTGTATTGTTGTCACTTTCTCTAGTTTGAAGTTAGAACGAGATAAATACTTTTCCGTTGCTTTTCTTCCCAATGCTGTGCGCAGACTGATTATAATAAACGGTCACACGTATATCTGGCGTCAGGCGAGACTGAGTGGATAGCTGCACTGTTCCGTAATCAAGGTATTTGTGTTTGCACTGTGTTACCTAAGCTTTGTTCTGTGTTCTTACCCTATTGGCAGATTGGAATTGAGATTTAGTGTGTGGTTAATCTCGAGATATGATGTATCTTGTTTGCGACTGATCGACAGACAATGCATCATCATCATTGGCCTTTCTCTGTCGTTAACAACCCATATTGTCCCCACTGCAGGGGCACGGGTCTCTTCCTATACCTCGGGAAGCTTAGGCCATACTCCACAACAAAAGAGGGCCAAGTTCGGATTGGTGGAGGTGTTTTTGCATCTATAATAAACGATTAAGTCAGTGTCGCGGATCAGTTCTGAAACTGTTTGCGTTACAAGCATATGACGTCACAGTTTTTGACGAACTTATTTATTGTAAATAAAACATCAATCGAGTAAGTGATTTTTGCAATTGTATGAGAAATGTTATTTGGTGAATAATATTTTAAAATGTATTATTGATACTGTCAAATATACTATTGCAACTTAAGTCCATTGTTGGTTGGTTGCCGGGACTTGTACCGGGCGCACGTCTGCTGAGTTAATTTTTTAATTATTTCCGTTTTAGAGTAGTCTTAACGTTATTTTTGTGATTGGAAAATAGCTGTTATTCCAATTCAGTGATAAGTGGTCATAAGAAGAGGATTAAATCGGGAGACAGCTCCGTTTTCCGAGTTCCAGCAGCAAACCACCACGTGGAGCGTCTTTAAGTGCCCATCACCCTTAGGGCTGCGTCTTTCACTTGACATTGGCGTTTCGCCATTTTTTTTATTGAAGATTCTCCCATTTTTCACTTGACATTGGCAAAATCACGCTCGTTATGAGATGTGGAATGCCAAATAGAAAAATAGAGTAGAAGTCCATTGTCAACACCTCCGCCGCGGCTGCGTCACCTGTAAAGGCGGAGTAAGTAATAGGTTAATGTTCGCCGCGTGATTTCCCCGGGGGTGGCCATTTGTTTACTCTATACCCGCAAAAAATACTCTATTCTCTATGGTTTACGCTGTTGTGGGTACGCGTCGTGCTCTGCGGTTGCGGCACAGAGCGGTAAATAATTTACGGGCCATTGGCACACGGTCGGGGTTTTACGACTTATATGCGCTTTTGCCCTTGCTACTCTTCAGAAGGTAATTTTACATTGGTTTCTTGTTTGTCTGTGACAGCATAGTTTGATTCTTCATTAGCTTTGAAACTTACTTACCCTAGTAATAGAATCTATAAACACAAAAGATATATCATTTGGAAGATATACAAACCAAACTCAGCTCAGTGCGACTTGCGTGGTCGCGTCGATCACGCAGGTTAACTGACTACAGACACGGTCATAACCTGGATGGGTTTGACTGTTAGTGGTATTTATCTCGACCGTTTCCGTGCTTCGCAAGGCACGTTAAGCCGTTGGTGCCGGCTGCTATCGCTAGATGGCAGTCGTTAAGCCATGTCGGAGGCCTTATAGGCGGCTTGAAAACTTCTGACACTGGGGTTGGCCACTAGCCCCACAACCTCCACCAATCCGGACTTGGCCCCCGTGTGTGGAGTATGGCCTAACCTTCCCCATGTATGGGAAGAGACCCGTGCCCCTGCAGTGGGGACGTAATGGGTTGTTAACACAAACCAAACATATAATTTTCTTAAATATAACGATTGTCAGATATAATAAACTCTAGATATAATTTTAAAAAGAATAATTTCATAAGGTATAATAAACGCTGTATATAATAAACATACAATATAACAATCATATGATATAAAACTCATATAACCTACTATTGAAAACATATAACATATATTAGATATAATGGAGAAGACGAAACTAAACGCCTGTTAAAATTTGAACTCTTTATAAAATATGTTTTGTATACAAAATTAATTGAATTTTATTTTCAAGCACTAGATGTTAGCAAGCACGTAAGCAAGCAAGTATGCAAGCAAGCAAGCATGCAATCAAGCAAGCATACAAGCAAGCAAGCATACAAGCAAGCAAAGAAGTTTTATATCGTCACTCTGGGGGGAGCGGGGTGCATGTATGTGCAAGCAAGCATGAAGGCAGGCAAGCAAACATGCAAGCAAGCAGTCGATCTGTGATTATTTTATCAATCAAACCTAACACGGCGACTGTGAGGGGAGGCGAGCAAACTCGCCTCCACATCACAGTCTCCGAACCTAAATTATCCGAGTCCGGGTGCTCCGGATTCCCGAGCTCGCTCCGCTCGCTCCCGCATTCTATTTAGAATCCGTGAGAATTTTGTACATATTCTGAATAGTAGAATTTTCCTAAGCAAAAAAGCCGGTAGAAAATAAAACCCTGGTAATTTCTTGGCTCACTGGGAGAATTATATCTAAAGTTTATTATATCTTATGTGCATTATATCTCGAGAATATTATATAATAATAATGATATGTTTTATAAATGTTATATCAAACGATTTTATATAATGTAATCATTAGAGCTTTTAATAGGGTTTTTCACAATTTTTTGAAAAGTATCTCAAATTGATCATTAGGTGGGAAAAAGTCAAAATTATTTTTTTATTTTTTTTGTGAGACCTATAAGTACCCCAAAAACACATTTTAAATTACCATTCCCAATTAGCGCGCGAAAACGCTAGCCGCCATGATGTTTACGTCGTGACGTCATTTTAGGAGTAAACAAAACAGCTCTGTACTAAAATTTTGACACATATTGCAAACAAAATGTCATCGTTTACCACTATTGTGACGTCACATGACAACCAGCATGGCGGCTGTCGTTTCAGATATTTGCATAACAGATTAAAAAACGAGATTTTTGTAAATCATAAATAATTTTTTTTATTTATTTTATTATATAGAAATCACATTAATTCGATTACTTATTACAAATACCACAGTAAATAAGCAGTTTTAGATTTTATCTTGTATAGAGTAAAATACCCTATTGTTATATTCAACAAAATTATATCATTTGTT
Source organism: Coleophora deauratella (assembly GCA_958295455.1). Classification (NCBI taxonomy): domain Eukaryota; kingdom Metazoa; phylum Arthropoda; class Insecta; order Lepidoptera; family Coleophoridae; genus Coleophora; species Coleophora deauratella. The sequence goes on from OY282405.1 coordinate 15,361,036, forward strand.
GGTATATCTCATGATAATTATAGCATTTGAGCGTTACTGAAATGAAATTATATGTCCCGTTTTTATATAAAATGAGACGCACCCTTGAAACAATGCTGGGATATGATTAGACTTGTAGAATTATTTAGGTTTTCGAATCTGCTAAAAATGGGAAATAGGGCAAAAAATATTATGTCCTTACATGCTTATGTTGGCTTCTTTTTAATTTGCTTTTCCTTTATTAAGTCTATCTTTATGTCTGTCTGCAAAAAGGCTAGAAAACCGTAGAAATTTTGTGCTTGTTAGTATTGTCTGCCCTTTGTTTTGTATTTTTATTTATTGTAATGGTGTTTTGATAGTTTTTTTTTTTACAAAGGGAACTGTTGACAGCTAATCAGGAAAAAGCTAACCAAACAGCGGCCACCCTCCATCCTTCCGACACCGGGCGGCCACCAAACCCCTGATATAGTTATCTAATATCTATCTAAGGTGACGGTGGCGGACAGGTATTCCGGAATTGGTCGCAGGTGACAAGTCGCCGACGACGGGGTTACTTCATTATTTACTGCAGGGTTGGCACCACGATTACTAACTGGAGGAAATTAACCAACCATGGGTCAACCTTGGCAGTTCCTCATATCTTGGACTCTTGGTGTAAGTTAAGTGGGTGACCACTGTTGGTTTTGTGATTGTGTTCCGGCGAGCGCGGGCGAGTGAGGATAGGCAATGCGAATTAGGTTGGACTTTTATCATCGAGATTTGTTAAATCTTAGGATTTACCGTAGTTCGGGCTTTTAAATTATCATATTTATATAAAAAAACCGACTCTATATGTTTGAGTTATATATTGTTATTTTTGGAACACCCCCTGACTTACCTTCCCTCCTCCCCTCCGTCAAAAGACCGAGAAGCTGTCAGACGCCAACTGCCGAGAAGAACGGTCGAGCTTTCGCTGCTGGCTCCCAAATTTTCACAAAAATCATCAAATCTGCGTCCCGGGACCATCAGCCGCGATTTCGCGCAAATCAACATACAATCAAAACCAAAATCATCCAATGTTTGGTGAGAAGTCGAAGAGTTCAAGCGTCTACAACATCAAGCACGCGGGAGCACGTGAACCAGGTCAGCTTCTTTCCTTCGTCTAATCCCAAACACTATACGTATATTGTCTTATCAATCAATTTCGCTCAGCTATTTTTATTAATTTTGACTCGTACAGTCTAAAAAAATAAAGAAAGTAAAGTTCAACCCTACAGTTCTGGAGAATCTGCAAACGTGACACAATCGAACCGCGTACACAGCCACCTTGACAAGGGTCACGTCGAAGTGTCCACTTAGCGTAGCCGGCCCACCGCGACATCGACATGGAAGGGTTATTAATATGGGATTACCTCCAATTCGGCACGAGGAAAAATACTTAACAAATATTCCTTTCTTACTGTACCCGAAAATGAGACGTAGTAGTCATTGAACGTATAGTAACAATGAAATAGCGGCTTGTCGAGTATATCGCACTTAAGTAGAATTACAAAGACACAACTGTCATTGTCGCAAAGTGACAGTTGCGTCTTTGTAATTCTAGATGTGCGAATGTGCGTGCCTGCTAACTGCGTCAAGCCGCGCTACGTACGTACCAATACAGGGTGATACAAAAATGTCTGGCAATATTTTAACTGTAGCTTCTACTCATCAAACTGAACAACTATCCCCAAGAAACTCATACTCAAAAAGCAAAAAAATTTTGGACTCTTCATACAGATCCGTCAGCTGGTTGATGAACTTTGTATGGGAAGTCCTATTTTTTTTTTGCTTTTTGACCACGACTTTCTTGGGGAAAGTTGTTCAGTTTGATGAGTGAAAGCCACAGTTTAAATATTGCCAGACGTTTTATAATCATCCGGTATAATGATATGAAATTAACATACTTTTTTTTCACTATGCGTATAGAGGAAAAACAAAAGAGATATAGTCTGAATAAAAAAATAAACCTACGTCAACAAAATGACAAATTAACAATTTTGGTTTTTTTAACCAAATACATTATATTCTGATTAAATATTTTTTATGTTTGTACGTTAAAATAATTGTAGAAGTTTAATCTTTTTACCAGAGTGTGCAACGCGGCTCGCGTGGACTCTGACGAGGGTCGGGTCGCCCCGTCAGAGGGGGCGCCTACGCCGCACCATTCACATTTGTCCCAACTGTGTCGCTATAATGTCTTCTTAAAACGCTCATTCCTTTATTGCCGAAATCATGGAATTTCTTTATAGCATTAGTAGTAAGCTTCATTTCATTCGAGTATCAGTTCTTATTGTTTACGAGTTATGAGTTGATGGTTATCGTTTACCTTACGTCCCAACTAAACTTACTATAACTTTGTTATTTACCCGAATTACGTAATAGCATGTAAGAACTTTATTTAAAAAATGTGTTGGAAGGAGTTTCTTTAGGCCCCGACGTTTCGTCTCTCTCCGCAAACACTTCCCGAAACGTTGGGTATACGAGTTCCGAGTGGTAGGAACTTCGTATTAGGTAGTAAAAATATGACGTTCGAAAAGTGTACAGAGATACCTACTTCGAATAAATATTATTTCATTTCATTTCCCTACTACTGGGGCGCGGGTTTCTTCTTACATATCGGGAAGATTAGGCCTTCATTTTTTGGACTAATTTGGAGAATTGGTGAGGTTGTGAGGTCAGATATTTTCAAGTCGCCTTATGCCTCTGATCCGGCTTATTAATTGCCATCTAGTAATATCAACGGGCACTATTTTAACGATTTCAGTAGGTAACAACGCGTAACGCATTAGGGATCTGTAGCAGGTTTATTCCATAGTGCAGATGTCTGGGCACTCGGGGCACGCCAGTCATCATTGCTGATACCACTGATAGATCTATAAGCCGTAATTTCAACAATCAATAAACGCGCAATTAGAGTAACCGGGAAGTCGCGTAACTGAAGTTTGACGTGACTTTCGGATAATCGTGAAATTGCGCGTTTATTAGTTAAATTACGAAATACTCGTACGCGATTCATATAAATGTCTTGTGTTTTCAAAGCTTATCACGTCGTCTGATGAGTAAAATCTAATATTTGGATTATCAATAGATATTTGGGTTGGGCTACACTAATGCACCTACCTGTTAATCTGACTAGTATTATCAAATAGTTGGCTTTAACCTTCAACTAAAACTTAATCCGAAGCAATATTCCAAATGTATCTTAAACCACATTGTCAAAGCGAAGCGAATTTAATAAGCTTTCATTAACTTTATTAAGTCATAACTTAACAAGCGGCGCCGGCGCCGACAATATTCCGCAGAAGCAAATTTTATTAATCTAGGGACGTAATCCGAGATAATAGTGTTGTCGTAAATATCGAGATGACTATAATTTATCGATAACTGTCAGCGTTGTGGCGCTAACAAGAATTTATGTTTTACAGTGCTTCGGTAACGAACAGCGAACTGTGTAACAAAATCTGGCCGTTTTTATAGCTTTAGAATGTCGAAAAATAATTTCACTTGTTTTTTGTTTTATTCAATATGTACAGGACACTCAACCAACGGTCAACATGTCCTAAAGTTTATTAACTCTGTCCTGTTGTATCATATATTATTTTCAAATATCGTAGAATTTCGCAATTTTGTAGAATTTTGTTGTGAAAATAAATGTAACTCAATTAAAATCAGCGTAATATTATTGGAGCGGGATAACAAAGTAATTACAGGGCGTAGCAACATATGTAGAGGTACTAGTAGGGCCTGCAATATATTTAGTTAACGAGTGCTATGTCACCAGCAGTCTGTGGACCGATTGCACGCACAAGTCGCTCAATGTCCTACGTGTCCAATATAATAATGGTTTCAGGATGCTATTGGGGCTGCCTCGTTTATGTAACGCGTCGAGCATGTTTGCGCTTGCGCGTGTCGATGGCTTTCACGCCATCTTGCGCAAACGGACGGCCTCCTTGCTCAGCAGGCTGCGCGCCAGTCCGAACAGCATTCTGAAGGTAGTAGCTGAGAGATACGACTCTCCGCTGCTTTCCCACTTCATGCGTGTACTGGTCAGGCAGGGGCCTCATGCCTTCTGCAGCTACGCATGGAGTGTGAAAGCACTTCATGTTTTCTTTGTCTAGCCTTTAAATACTAGCATTCGTTTCTAAGTAATTTTAGTAACATAATGGACTAAAAATTGTCTAATTAAATAAATAATTTACCATATCTCCATACGATAGGAAGGAGCGGATCAACTGAGTGACGACTGTATAGGGACCGTCCACCGGATCTTACCCGCACGGGGTGAGGTTGCCCTCAGAGAGTGGCAGGGAGTGTCCATACTCCATTCATCTCACTTCTCACAAATATTATAAATGCGAAAGTTTGGATGTTTGTTTGTTCCACTTTCACGCCGAAGCTACTAAACGGATTTGAATGAAATTTGGTAGTAAAAATAGATAAAACACTCTGCTAACATATAGGATACTTTTTATCCCGGAAAACTTCCCGGAGGAATGCTTAAAAACTCAAAATTTGCACTTCGTCACGAGATGGCGCCACCTTAACATTTTCTTTCTCTCTGGACCAAAATGTTAAGTCCACGCAGACGAAGTCGCGGGCGGGAGCTAGTAGTATATACAGATGTTAAAAAAAGTGCGTTTGAAATTTTAAGGGGTTACTCAGAATCAAGTACAGAACCCAGGAAAAATATTGAAAAAATCCGCTCTTCAATTATTTTTTTCAGATTCTCATAGTAAATCTAAATAGTGAATCGAGAATTTGTATGAAAAACTGCAAAAAAAATTGAAGAGCGAATTTTTTCAATATTTTTCCTGGATTCTATACTTGATTCTGAGTAACCCCTTAAAATTTCAAACGCACTTTTTTTAACACCCTGTATACATATGATAGTAAGATTTAATACACACACTTTGTTTATTGAACTCCGCAACAATGCCTGCAAACATGTATCCATCAGTGCTAACAATGCCAGTTTCAAAGTTTTTTTTTGTTAATGTCACTTTTGCCACCCACAGTTATTTATTACAATTAACATGCGCGTCACGCCGCACCGCGTCTTTTCAGGCGCAAGTCGCTGTTACTTTTGACATTTTACTTAACATTTTCCTCGGGATTTAAGAATTTTCCTTGAAATGTTAGGAAGGTTAACGTTTGCACGATCTGTGAAAGTTATTAAAATCGCCGTATCTTGTGTCATATTAGAGAAAATATTTTATTGTTTTATGAAATCGTGTTAAAGCATTAATGTAATATAAAATTACTTGTTTATCATCACTCTTTTTTATTCTAGGGTAGAATATAGAACACAATTATTGTTCACCATCTGTGATAACTATATTCAATTCACAAATAAATGAATATGTATTTCAAATCAAATCAAATCAAATTTATTTCAGAATAAATTCCATATTATTTGTTAGTATTACAAGACTTAAAAACTTATTAATTGGTATTTTTATCTTTTTGAAAATCTACTGTTGCAATTTCAAGTTGATAATGTGAAATATACATATAATCGAAATCAGAAATATTATTTTTTAACGAGATATTCCAAAACATATTTTATTTTTAATAAAGTTGCTCGAAAATTGTACTTTGCACGCCGACATATCTTTTACGCACTAAGGCGATTTACGTTACAACTTATAAAATTTTACACTAATAACCTCCTCGGTCCTCGCGTCCCCTATAGGGGACTATTTCCGTGGGACTTTCCCTGGCGATCCTTTAAATAAAAATTATTGCAATGCATTGGTTCTACATACAAAAAAAGTTTTTGACGGAGGACAAACAAAATATATATTTTACTTATATAAAAACTCCTTAGTATGTCGAAGTAATTTTTTTCAGTGTTACAAACGAACTCATGCTTCAGGATTGAGGAGGATAATTAATAATCAATGGAATCTGGCAACATAAAAGACTAAAAGGTACATATTTCGAACACAATGTGTCATGTATTGCGTTCGCCAAATCTCCGAGCGAGTGGCACAGTGCAATAGTGTTGCTATGCTCATAGTGCGAACTTGTACTCTGCGTATTTTTTCTGCTGAAGATGTTTCCACGCTGTTTCCGTGTATCTGAATAGTCATGAATAGCATTTTCCGCCTCATGACCCTGGCTAGTGGCTAGCGGGGCTCTGCTCATCCATATTTCATGAGCCACTCTTCCGCGGACTACTCCTTATTTCATACTAGCTTTTGCCCGCGGCTCCACTGGCGTGGGTATAGAAATAATTTATTCATAAAATAACAAAATACAAATTAGAATATTTACAGTACATATACAAAAACTATGGTTAGCACTTAAATCAGATTGGTATTTTTTTTGCTAATGCCCCATGCTAAGTATAGGTATACTTGTGTTATGGGCGTCGGCCACGACCTCTCCACGGATCGATTATGGCTGTCCTTTAGGGTGCTCAATGGTTTGTTCAGTTATGCATGACATAAGGTATCATTATGCCAAATAACAATAAAATCACCTATGTCGTTTTAGAGTTTTAGAATTTTAGTTAGACCCGATTCATAGTCAAAATCTTTTTTATGTAAGTAAATGCTGTACAGTACACATACTTTTAAATCGCTTTTTTTCTACCTAGAACAAAGTTCCTACCACTCGGAACTTGTACACTCATTCCTCCTCCGGGAATCCGCAACTACAATAACATATACCTACCTATTCTGCATTTTGTAGTTGCTAAAATAGTTCAAACATTGTCGTTAAAATCCATTCACACAGACAGTTGGCGTAGGCTTAGTTATAGGATCTCGTTGAAACCTTTCTGGTACGGAACCCTCAAACTGATGGGTGGCTTAATTATAATTGACCACGCTGAATACGTTAAAAACAACCGACTTCAATCGCAGCAACTCCAATTTTGCTATGTTTTTGTTGATTTTCTCAAAAACCGCTGAATCGATTTCGATAAAATTTATATGGTACCACCTGTGAACAAAAAACAAAAAAAAATTTTCCAAATCGGTTTTGGCGGTTCTTCCTAATCGGTGAACATACATGAAAAAAAAGATTCCGACGAATCGAGAACCTCCTCCTTTTTTTTAAAGTCGGTTAGTAAAATATAACCCATGTAAAAGCATTCATCCTAAAATAACTGATAAAATTACTCTTTTGATGTTGTGATCCATTTTCAATTTAATATTTAATCAAACGACCAAAGCTTATCAAAGACTGTGACGTCAAAAGTCAACGTCAGTAACACGAACAATTTCAAAAGCAAATTGTCGATTTTGACAGCTGATGACAGGTGAAGTAACTCAAACGAATAGCAGTCGGGGTTGGTTGCCGGGACTTGCACCGAGCACACGTCTGCCGAGTAATTTTTTTAATTATTTCCGTTTTAGAGTAGTCTCAACGTTATTTTTGTGATTCCGATTCAGTGATAAGCGGTCATAAGAAGAGGATTAACTCGGGAGACAGCTCCGTTTTCCGAGTTCCATGCAGCAGCAAACCACCCCGTGGAGCGTCTTTAAGTGCCCATCACCCTTAGGGCTGCGTCTTTCACTTGACATTGGCGTTTCGCCATTTTTTTTTATTGAAGATTCTCCCATTTTTCACTTGACATTGGCAAAATCACGCTCGTTATGAGATGTTGAATGCCAAATGGAAAAATAGAATAGGATAGACTAGTAGTCGAATACCGGGTTAATGTCACACAATTGAGGCGCTGAGAGCAAGAATGGTGTAAGCCACATTTTTTGAACATCTTCCTCTGGTCCACTTTTTAGCACTTTAGATGATATCTGCCTAAATCATAATGAAACTGCCCTATTATAATGCATCTTGACATAGTGACGAACATGGATAAACGAATAGTTTTTTTCTTAATAATCAACAACGCGAACACGTTAAAAAACCGACTTCAATCGTAACCGCTACAATTTTACTTTTTTTTGTTTTTGTTGATTTTTTCAAAAACCGCTGAATCAATTTAGATAAAATTTATATGGGATCACCTCTGAAGTATTACCTACCGAACAAAAAAAGAATCATCAAAATCGATTCACAGTTGGCGGAGAAATCGCGTATCAGACATAAAAAAAACAACATACAGTCGAATTGAAAACCTCCTTTTTTGAAGTCAGTTAAAAAATAATGATTAATGAAATAAATGATTTCAAAGTAAAATATATACATCTAAGCGAAAATGGGGTTACACCACTGTTGCTCTCAGCGCGTCAAATTTTTGGTGTAACTGCTCCTGCAACCTGGTTGTTTGTTAGTATTGCAAAAAATGTTATTTTTACCCTCTGTATTGGTTAGCCCTTGGCATCATCTCACCTGATGGTAAGTGATGATGATGCCGAAGATGGAAGCGGGCTTACCAAGATTCCCCAACGCAATGGGGAACGGGCTATCTTATCTTCATACCGGAACACATCAATGCTGTTAATTCAATTCAATGCTGTTGGCGGCAAGATTTAGATAAGATGGTGGTAGCTGGCCAGGCGGGCTCAGAAAATGCCCTACCACCAACCAAACCGAGTCCTACAAAGTTGGACGCCGCCGGGAATCGAACCCGCAACCTGAAGCGAGTGGACTAATCACTAGGCTACGAAGGCGATAAAAATATTATTTTAATAAAAAAACCGGTTTAAATGATTTTTTTTTATATTTTGCAAAATCCACGCGAAAGTTGGGGGTTATGAAATTTCATCAATCACACGTCACTGCTCAGGCTCACAGAATCTATAATGTATAACATAAAATCTGAGAGACACGAAAACATTGAAACCCTCCTTTAGTCGCCGGAGTCGGGTAAAGAAAACGCTACGACTTGCTACGAAACACGCGTAGTGTCGCGTCGTAGCTATTGACTACGCAATACTGCGTAGCGTTAGTCGAACTAAATTTGCTCGCGAGTTACAAAATGGCGGCGCATGGTAATAATGGGAGAAAGTTCATGTAATGAAATGAAATGAATTTTTGAAATAATAATATCTGGGACAAATCACACACGGTCATCTGGCCCCAAACTAGGATTCCCTGTATCTTGGGAACCAGAAACTGATATACATACACATATATTTTTAAATACATACATATATAGATATAATACACCCAGACTCAGAGCAAACAATTCTGCTCATCACAGAAAAGTTTGCCCTGTGTGGGGATCGAACCCACGACTCTCGGATAAGAGGTCAGGATCGCTAACCACTTAGCCACCGAGTCAGTCAAATGAAATGAATATTTATTTGCCATGTCCAAGGGTTATATTTTTGTCATATTTTTGAATGTGCTTTAGTTCTTGTTTTTTTCTGATTTGAAGCATTTAAGTTGCGACCTAGTATCAGACCAATACTCGTATGTGTATGTGTGAAGTTTTCTAAACTTCATTTCTTTAGTGACTGACTCGGTGGCTAAGTGGTTAGCGATCCTGACCTCTGATCCGCGAGTCGTGGATTCGATCCCCATACAGGGCAAACTGTGATGAGCAGAATTGTTTGCTCTGTGCCTGGGTGTATTATAAAATAAAAGTTCTAAAATCAGTTTTCTGTTTTCCAAAGTTTCTTATCGAGCACCAAAGTAAACAACTGTTATTATGTTAATAGCTCGCACCAATTTCTGTTCTACATCTACATATTATAACAGCGAGCGCTAGTTTACAAGTTACAAACAATTTTCTTGCATTCCTGGCGTAACGGTCCGAGCCCTAAGAGCTTTATACAGGGTGCTTGGCATTTCATTACCTTGATATACATGGTGAGGAGGTTTTTTTCAGTTTCACTAGTACTGTATACCATTAGCCGCGTTCCAGCGAATTAATAGCGACCATGTATATGAAATGATTTTTTTAAATGGCGGATATGAATTTATTCAACATATTATGAAATGAAAATATTTTATTCGAAGTAGGTAGCAGTGTACACTTTTCGAACGTCATTCTTTTATCTACCTAATACGAGGTTCCTACCGCTCGGAGCTCGTACACCCGCCGTTTCGGGAAGTGTTTGCGGAGTGAGAAGAAACGACGGGCCCGAATATACTCCCTCCAACACATTTTTTGGAAAAATATTATATTCTATTACATCTTAATACTAGGTCAAGAGATGATAATATAATGAACCAACTTTAGTTCTATCACTATTTAAATAAACGTCAACAAATTTTTTAACTCTCCATACAAAGCGACCGTCGGATTAACTATTGTTTGTAAGAAGAGCTCATTTTTTTTAGATTTATTTAGAAGCCTGGTTGTTTACTTCAGATATTAAAAGTCACTTTTTACATGTTAATGTATCTCTAGGACCTAGACCTTGAAGTTCCAGGATCTAAACAGAAGAAAAAAAGTTCAAAATATACGTTAACCGTTGTTGCTTTGAAACATCAGAAGCACGAGCATTGCGTGATCGCCTGCTTAATGAAAATAATATTTTGTTTCACCATAAAACTTTCCCCGTATCACACCGCCTTAATGGCTAACAGTAGGCATTGTGACTGTACTGATGTAGGCATTAGTAAAGGCAATGTCGAATGTAGCGCAAAAAGGCAGCCTTACTTTCTGTTAACCGCTAACATTAGTCGTCCGTTCGCCCGGAAAGTGCGGCGCCATCGATATGCGATTATGCGGCGCGCACAAAGCGATTACAGTGCCAATGAATTAAAAATTGACGTTACCGTTATTGGTGAAAGGACGTGCCTGTTTGAACGTAAGCTAGAAAAAAACTTGTTATTCTTTCGTTTTCTTTTCGTGTGGCACAATTAAAACCAAGGTACCGACGGCCTTGTAGACAGTTTAGAGTATTTAGATTTATACCTACAGAGACGTGTGTAATGCTACTTTCATACAAATCTAGGAATCAGATTTGCAGGTTTCCTCACGATTATTTCCTTCACCGTTGTTGTTTTTCAAGCAATTGATGGTATGAAAATGTATGTTGGTTTCGAATAACTTATTGTTACATTGACCAGGATTTGAAGTCAAGACCTCTGATTTGGTCGGAGTCACTACCGTGAAGCTACCGAACGGTGGTAAAAAATAGCAGTAAGTCTGCTCGTTCATTTTATTCTATCACCGCATTTAGGTATCTAAAACATCAGAGATGTTAAGATGGCAGTGCTTTGCTGATGCTACTTTGAATCATTGTATAGAATTCTGGACATGTAGAAAATCGTAGTTACTAATTACATTTCAACTCTTGTAAACTTGCAGATCTACGGACATGGCACCAGTTTAAAGTTGCTTTTCCACCGGCGAGGCGAGGAGCGAGGAGGGAAGATAATTTTAAATTGTATGGGAATTGTGTGGGACAGGAATAGTTGGAGATTGCTTCACCGGCAAGAGCTTTGCTCTTAAATAGAAGACGAAAATGGGAAAAAAGTAAGTTCTCTTCTCGCACATCTTCGGTGGAAATAGTCTTCTTCTTAGAGACTGCAAATCTCTTCACTCCACTCCTCGGCGAGGCGAGGCGCAGAAGCAGCTTAACGCCACGTTTACTTGGTATCACTATATAGCTACTTTTTGCTCATGGTTGAACCTGCCCTTACGATGTAATTAATAGTAAATCCAATGGTCGGAGCGCTTTTCACTTATTTACCGGCGAGTTAGCATCGCGGCCGCTACAAATGGCGGCTCGTTTGACGGCCAGAGACAAAGCCCTGACAAATGCCACTCGACGTCACTGTCTTTTGTTCGCCGACAGTATTCCGACTGAAAGTCCGTTATTTATCGAGTTTTTGTGGTACCTAGTCCTGCTCAAATCGAGACAACAAATTGAACCAATTGTCTTTTCGTTAGGATTTTGAGCATCCTTAACAAAATCAACTTAGGTATATAAATAGTCGTATATAGCAGTCTTTTTTGATCTCGTCCTTGTGAAGGGACATTAATGAATGTAAAAATTCTTTGTCTGTGCACTTGCCTTTATGTTATTTGGTTTATTTGTCGTCCCTTTGTTCTTTGGACTCCAGCCATCTGACTCGTCTGGCGTTGACAGCGGCGTTCTATGAAGTCTCCGTTTGATGTCGGCTCATGTGCCGTCAATACGTCGTTACGTGGAGTTTCCAAAAATTCCGACGGCTGACGGAATTGCCAATGTATTTTCAGTAGGTACAAGCACTTGTTTTTGTTACTTTATGCGAAATAATTAACCTGAATCTGATTGTTTCGAGCAGGTCGATACCAAGTGGCGAAGTTTTCTTCTTTAACGATGTAGGGAACAATACTTAACTTGTTTATTTTGTACGTCAGAGTTCAATAAATGAGTGCCTGTCTTTGTTTATGTTTGTTAAGTCTTAAAGATATTGAGAGACAACATTATTTACATTTTAGGTCCGACGCGTTACATCGCGTCTTTTGGGTTTCGTGTGTAAATAACTCCTAATTTTTAAAACAATACAGTGTGTTAAAAAAAGCGTTTGCTCTGAATCAAGTATACAATACAGGAAAAATATTGAAAAAAGTCCCATCAGTATTTTTTTTCAGTTTCCAATACAAATTATTGATTCATTATTCAGATTTATTATGAAAAACTAAAAAATTATTGAAGACCGGATTTTTTCAATATTTTTCCTGTATTATATTGTTTTAATTCTGAGTATCCCTTTAAAATTTCCAATGTATAATCAAACTAATGAGCTATTGGCCATTTGCTACCCTTCTGTTACACCCTGCATATGCTATAGTTTACGTAAAGATATTATTAAACAGATAATATAAACACCTGAATTAGTTACCCCACTCACAAAACGCAGCCTTACAAGCTTTGAGCGCGCGGGCGGCTCTTTCAAGCAGCTATTTCGGGGCACCCGCCCGTGATGTCTTTCACACGCTTCTCGAGTGAAATGCTTGCGACCTCATCTGTCGTCGTTGCTTTCAAGTTTAACAAAAATAGTGTCGAAAGGAAAATGAAGTCAAGCTTTTTGAAGTATTTTGTAGGCCCTTACAGTCCCTGTACAGGAAATATGTGAGTTTATGACCATTGTGTATTTTTAATTCAGCGCAAAATGCAGCTAGCTTGTGCCAGAGGCTACTGACTAGAGCCTGTAGTTGATTCTTTCAATTGCTAACCTACGCAAGTTTTCAGTATTTTGTGTCGATAAATTTTGTCGTGTCATTTTTGCCCACTCGCGCGCGCCTGTCACCTAGCTCTGTTGTCCGGCAGGGCCTGTGACAAGCTCGTGACAAGCCTCAGTGCAGGCTGCAGGTGTGGCGCAATTTGTCACGCTCACACGAGATCAGGTGGACTTGAGATAACCCTCTCGGGCTGTCCTACCGATACAATGGAGTTATAGCTATATGTGTCTTGTGTTAGGTGTGGGTGGTAACTGTTATTATGCATTCATTTTTGGTGTATGATGAATGGATTGCTGTGACATTCACAGGTGAAGATGGATGTACGGAACTAAGAATGTTTGTAGATTCTAAAGATCGAAATTAATAGTTACTTTTAGGATCATGTGATAAGGTATTTTTTAACACATTGTAAATGTTGTTTTATATTTGTTTGCCTTCCCCACTTCACCGAAGTTTCCGAAAAAATATAACAAATGAATGCGTTTTATTTACAACATAGCGCACAAAGATAGTTTCAAAAACACTTTGAAACTAAGGTTTGTACGTGCCATACATAAAAACTTTTAATAAATGAAAAAAACGACAAATATATAATAAAAAAATGGACAATGACGTCGAATTGTCAACGAGAAGTCTTTCACAGAAATGTTTTTTTTTTAAATAAAACTACATATATTTTTTTAACCGTTGGGAGAGCCATGCTTCGGCACGGATGGGCCGGCTCGACCGGAGTGATACCACGGCTTCACAGAAAACCGGCGTGAAGCAACGCTTGCGTTGTGTTTCGCCGAGTGAGTGACCCCCCCCCCCTCCTTCCCAATTCCGCCCATTCCCCCATCCCATTTCAAAGGTCAGTAACGCACTTGTGACTCCTCTGGTGTTGCAGGTGTCTATGGGCGGCGGTAATCGCTTACGATCAGGTGATCCGTCTGCTCGTTTGCCACCTATCACATAAAAAAAAACCTCAACAAATCCCAATTTCATCCTAAGATTACCGCTATTTCCGGTGATCCGGAAACCCTAAGTCAGAACATTTGCATTAAACAGGGCGTCCGAGTTCTGACCACAATAAAGATTATTTTATTTAAGATTATTTATTTCTCGTTCACAAAGGGAACATGGCCTTATATTGTAATATTTTTAAAGCCCCCTCAACTGGCAACACCGAGGTATTGTTTAGAAGAAATCTTCCATTAATTCCAGGCCAGGGTTTCGTGACGACCCAGTGAATCGAATTCGTTCATTGTTTGGAGATATTCAAATTGTTTCGGTAGGTATCATGAAATTTCCAATTGTACTTTGTTTTTTATTAGACTTTTTGAAATATACAAAAAGTTCAGTTGCCATTCTTGTGAAGAACAGTAAATGTGTATTACATTTTATGTTATTTTTGTACATCTAATGTAATGCTACCTGAATCCCGCACGCCTGAAGATTAAGGAAGGTATTACTAAGCTAGAGAGCTGTATATGTGTTCCCATTTGCCAGCAAAGAAATGTAAGGCTTGGAACTTACGTAGTTACTTTTTTTATGGTAAAAGGCAAATGCGTTGCCTCTACTCTTTTGATAGGTAGACAGAAACTGAGAAAAAAGGAGAAACTAAATAATAACGTCAGGAGGTGTAGGTCTGTACGATACACGTGACCGCAGGTTATGCTAAGTTAAACAACAGTCGCCATGTATTCCTTAGTATTTTCAGATCAAATGAATAGTGTTCTATATAATAGCACAGTTAATTATGTGAAAATATAAAAAGAAAAACACTAGGTATGTCATTCTGCATAATCGTTCATTCACAAACAAACTAAGCCTCCGTACAATTTCAAAAAGCGAAATGAACAAGTTCAATACAGTTGATTGCACAAAAAGAGCGAAACAAACGTTCATCAGAGGCGGCCGTTAACAAATGAACGAATGAGAGAACGAATGGAAAAGAAATGGAGAGAGTGAACGACGAAACAAAAGGCTGTTTCGACGAATGGGCAATGTAGGCCGAGAGCGGGCGACTCGTTTAGGGATCCGTAGACGCGATAGAAAGTGATACATTTCTGGGTGCCTGTTACCAACCTCACCTATAATGGGGAAGAAAATGCAAAGCTATTTGCAGATGGCGCTACGGACGCTTGACTCATAACAACTTTCAATTTGTTCCGCGTTTTTCATTATCGAGGTGTTATAAATTAGTTTTTTTAGTATGAGTCAAGCGATATCAGCGCCTCTATCGGCGAGCTTTGTCAGTTTTCTTCCCCATTACTGTGAAACTAAAAGGTGTTAAGAATGAAAGAACTCAAAAAACATTTACTAAAATTAAACATTTGATTTATGTTTTGATTTTAATTGTACTTGAAGGTTGGCTTCTCAACTTGATGTGTTTGGTTTGTACTCATGAAACTGAGAAATTTTTAGGTAATCGGGTTGGATCAGATGACCAAATTAAAGAAAGTCTGAAATTTGGTTTTGATTTCAGCAAAATCGTAGAAGGATTTTAGTGAGTTTCTTTAGCGCAATTCCAATTTTTTTTACACCTTATTGATATTTTAGCTCAATAAGTATACTTCTATCTATCAGCCGAAAGACATCCACTGCTGGACAAAGGCCGCCCCCAAGGATTTCCAAAAGAAAAGTAATTTCAATAAGTGACTTGCATACCAATAAAGAGGTATTAGTAGTTCCATAAAAAATCAAAATTTATTTAACTTTAAAGTGACTACGGAACTTAATGATGCGCGTGGTCCAACACACACTTGCCCGCTTTTCCTTTTGTCTGTTCGTAATTCGTACTAGTTTTTAGGTCAGACGATATAATAGGAAAATGGTTTTGTCATTCAGATGTAACTTGAGCTGCCTTTATATTCCATTTACAACAAATTAAAAATAGGTAAAATTTCTACCTTCTGGAGCTTTTTAACCGACTTCAAAAAGGAGGAGGTTCTCAATTCGTCGGAATCTTCTTTTTTATGTATGTTCACCGATTACTCGAAGACGCCTGAACCGATTTGGAAAATTCTTTTTTTGTTTAAAAGGGTATACTTTACAGGCGGTCCCATATAAATTTTATCGAAATCTATTTAGCGGTTTTTGAGAAAATCAACAAAAACATAGCAAAATTAGAGTTGTTGCGATTGAAGTCGGTTGTTTAACGTATTCAGCGTGGTCAGTTATAGAAGGTCACTTTTATGGGGCTTAATTTTATCTGTGCTTATTAGTTCTATCGATCCTCGGCACCTGTATCTTCCTGTTTTACAAGAACACATCCTGAAATATTGGAGGTTGAAAAACGTCTCCGGAACTCGAAAGGCTTTTGTAAAAAGTGCACTGGCATACTCTGGCAGACTAAAAGATAATAAGTACTTCAGATAGGTATCCTGATAGGTGTGTTATAAGCCGTTTCGTCGTTTACTGACCACTTCTGTTTTTGACTTTTTCTAGATATGACCAGTTATTACGAGGTCCATTTCTGCTTTTGACCACTTTGTATTTGTATAGATGATGAAATGATTTTTTTTGGTGTGCGATTCAGTATTTTTTTGATGGGCGACTAATTATTTCCTGTTTTTCAGTCTCCCAAAGTGGTCTCTATCGATCTGAATGTTTTCAACCAAGTCTAATATAATAGTTTAATATACGGGACCCCTACAGAGCTTGTGCTAAAATACGGAGATAAATAAAATATTAATATTATTTCTTATATTATATCTTGTATCTCGCAATTCCAGTAAGTTACACCACAAATAGCAATAAAGAGTAGTGTTATATCTACATAACACAATTTACTTGTACCGATACTAACACACATATTTACTTTCCTCTTATAACATAAGGCAAATAATGTTGAGGAAAAATATGGGTCCATATTGTGTCGTGGGAATCGAAAGGAGAGGCGTAAGTGGCACAGATTGGCCTTTTGCTGATGTGAAGGGCCCGATGTTTATGTTATTTGTTGCTGTGCGACGTTAGGTGAAAGCCACTTATGTGGCGGTGATGCAGGTTATATTTTCAATAAATGAAAAACCGGTGCAAGTGCGAGTCGGACTCGTGCACCCAGGGTTCCTTATAAATTCATAATCACACATGTCTTGAACTCTATATCAAATACTCAAGCCTGCAATCCCTTGAAGCTGTGAAAAAATCAAACTTCTATGCCAACGCAATCAAGAGATATGGCCGTTTATGCCGTAGGCCTGAATACCTATTTGGTATAAATTTCAACTTGATACGTTTACGCGTTCCTGAGAAAAAGGGTCTTGACAGACAGACAGACAGACGGACAGCAAAGCGATCCTATAAGGGTTCCTTTTTTCCTTTTGAGGTGATGATGATGAGGTACGGATCCCTAAAAATCAGCACATGCTTTACGTTATTCTTTTAAATAGTATATAAAACGCATTCACATCGGCCCATTCGTTCGGTAGCTACGATATCATAGACATCCAAAGCCTTCGAAGTTATTGCACCCCTGTTTAGCGTTAGAGGTCGCCTCTCCCGATTAACACATGTGACAGAAATGGCGACCTCAGTAAACTCGATATGCACACATGTGACACGTCACACCAAGAAGTTTCCATCATCAGCCGAAAGACGTCCACTGCTGGACAAAGGCCTCCCCCAAGGATTTCTAGACCGGTCCTGCGCTGCCCCGCATCCAGCGGCTTCCTGCAACCTTCACCAGGTCATCGGTCAAGAAGTTTCAAAGTGAGCTAAATAAAAAGTCAGTTTCCGTCTGAACACACCGTCGCCCGCGCTGCCGCACCGGCCGGCCTTGGCTACCAGCTGTCGCCAGCAATTTCGCGCTAATGTCCCGCTATCGCCGTCGTCGTTGCCGCCTCCGCCCCGCACGCTACAGTTGATTTGACTAAGCGTGGGCGCGACTTTTACAGTGCCTGGTGTTTGTACAACGATCATATTAAAAGCTAAGCTAAGGAATTTTGTGTTATCAAAAAATACAGGTTCCATCCATAACCCACATTGGCTTTCTTGAGTAAATTTACCTAAAAAAATAGTATTTCTATTTGCTATTATTCATCAACATCATCAGCTGAAAGACATCCACTGCTAGACAAAGGCGGATTTGCTATTACTTATATGTAAATCATTTTATTAGTGAATTACGATCTGTTTCAATTTCATCTCAAGAACCCAGGCTAGGATACTTGAGATAAGGAAAATTTTACCAAAATGTTTTTCCTGCGACAGGAAAACAAGAAACAATTCTTAAAGAAAATATTATACATATTCGTTAAATTGAGGTTACAATAAGTTTCCATTATGTGTTGTGCTATTGAAAGTTATGTCGTTTTGAAAACAACTGTTCCTTGATATTAAATGGTGGAGTATGTGGTCTTCCCTGTTTATTGTCCTATTGTACAATATTTCTTCGAAAATATTGTTTGGCGCTCTACCTACACAGCCTAGTCGTATAGTGAGCCTGTGTGCCCAGCTGAGTGCACTGAGGCAGAAACACAGAAGCAACAGTTGAATAGAGCAGTTGGTTTGGTATTGTTGTGGAAATACTGGCATCTAATAATGTATATCTGTATAACTCTCTAGTAATAATTGCCAGTGGTATTGGGTGGACCGAAAGGGCAGATAATACTGCTCGCTGTGTATTTGTAGTGTTAGCTGATGGGGTGAGATAGCGCGATTATCAGAGTTTATTATAGTAATAATAGTATTTTATTGGTAAATAATAATGTTCATTTACAGGTCAAGATTAAAATATAAAATAAAATTTCAATTTACATGTCGTAAAATACAGAGAGCTATTGACAAGCATTTCTTTTTTATTTTGACTGACTCGGTGGCTCAGTGGTTAGTGTTCCTGGCTACTGATCCGAGAGTCGTGGGTTCGATCCCCACTCAGGGCAAACATTTCTGTGATGAGCAGATTTGTTTGCTCTGTGTCTGGGTGTATAATATCTATTTGTGTATGTATTTAAACGTATATGTGTATGTATATCAGTCTCTGGTTCCCATAGTACAGGGAATCCTAGTTTGGGGCCGGATGACCGTGTGTGATTTTTCCCGGATATTTATTTATTATTTATTATTATTCTTCTTTAATAGCTAGGAAGAAATTCTTTCCAACTATAGAAGGCTCGCTCGACAAGCTAAATCTTCAGCCGCGACTTGAAGGAGGTTCCATCTAAACCCTCACGGATTTCCTAGCGCTAATTTAATAACCCTTTTAACGCCCATGTAGGTGGCTATATTATGGCTAAAATGTTAGGTTTTTCTGTCTTTTCAACATTAGCAATATAGCGCTGGCTGTGTATCAGTGTAAAGGTGAGATTCAATTTCCTGCTGAATATTAATGCGATATCCGTCGAATTTATTCTGTTTGTAACAGCTTTAATTTACTAGCTGTCAACGTGCGTTATGTCAGGTCTTTTGACGAGTTTGTCATATAAGTGAGCGAGGAAATAATAAAAATAATGACATGTTAATCTCTCCTCTATTTTCTTCCTATGAAAAAGTAATAAACTTTGAACATCGAAAACAGATATTTGCATTTCAAATATTAATTATGGGATAAAACGCCCTACTTGCTAAAGTTAATGACTTGTTGCTTTCCTTCTACATCTGTTAGGGTTGTTCCGTCACATTATGGCAATAACTGTTTTATCGCTCTACACGAACACTTTGAAGCCTGTTGATTGCTTGTTGTTTTATAATCGAATAACACTTCCCGTAGTCTAGTTCATGTTTGGCATGAAAAAGGTTTTTGGCTAAAGTTTCCGGGCGGCTGGCGCGCCGAAGTGCTTAAACAAACACCAAATGTTTCCGTGTCGATTCATTAAAAATATGGAAAAGAAAAATTTTATTCAAATATAAATTCAAAGCTGGAAAAATAATATGCTAAAATGAAAATTTTACTCCAATGGAAACCAATAAGTCATCCAATTGATATTGTTGTTTTTATTCAAACTTGCCTGCTACGTAAACTTTTCACGCTTCCATTTTTGGCATCACCGTCAGTTACCAAGATCACGGGAGTAGCAATAGCATTTAAAATAATGCCAAGATAATATATATTTAAAACAATCTTTCGACTGTGGCAGCCCTGTAGTACAGAATCACTTACATAAAAGTATTAAAGTGCAAAGCTCTTGAAGCTAACCGACACCACGCGGTGTGGCTTTCATCCGCTTAACATAAGCCACAATCGATCACCCCTGCAGAGAATCAATCTTCACTTGTGGAGCTGCAATCCATCAATACACCTGCACGACCTGCAGTTTGCAGCTGCCTCAGGGGCATGCGGGTCTTTAAGACTAGAGGGGAATCGTGGTTATAAAATCCATTTTAAAATGTATTTTAAAAATCATCTAGAATCACGTATACTATGTAATGAAGAGATTTTAAACTGTAAATTTATTGAAGCACCTTTTTGAGAATTTCGACATGAAACACTAATTGAACACTCAAACAAGTAGATATTTTACTCTACAGAGGATTCGCTAGCTTATGCTTATAAATTTATAAGCATAAGCATAATTACGGGAATACTTAGTTTTAATTAAACGTGAAGACTTGAAGAAACGGCGGGTTCTAAGTGGTAAAAAATTACGCATCCAAAAATGTCTTCGAAAAGTATACGGTGAAAGAAATGAAGAAAACGTATTTACTGGTTGTATTACTGTCGTAATATCACACAAAATAATTATACAACAATTTTACCTGATTAGATAGGACATAGAAAACTAAGTGTTGCCTGTTTTGAAAAAAAATCTATTTCCATAGAATTGGTTTCAGTTTAAATAATTTTCGGTTCAATCGCTCCGCTGTTTTTAGAATACTGTGCCTTAAAGTATAACTGGCCAGCCCAACATGACCTTCGTGAGCGTTCCTCGTTTGGTCTCGCTTCTGACAGCTTTATCTAGCTGTAGCTGTGCACGGAGCACGCTATCCCCTTTAGGTTGATAGGTGATACATCGATCCATACGTGGTTGAGGGTTGAACCATATCAGGCAATTGGATTATTTTACTAATTTACCTTCATTTCCCATATCGTCCCCACGAGTGGGACACGGGTCTCTTCCTATAATCCAGGATGGTTGGGCCATAGTCACACACGAGGGATCGAGATTTAAGTCTAGATTAATGGAGGCTAGTGGCCAACCCCAGTATCAAAACTTTTTAAGCCGCCTATAAGGCCTCTTACATGGCCTAACGTTTGTCACCTAGTGCCATAATTAATCAAACTTTCTAAAGTAATTTTCGGATGGCGGTCTTAAATGACTCTTTGTCCTGTCTTCGTTGGACATTTAACCTTTCCCTGAGGCTTCATATCATAAAGCAAGCAGGCACGACTCCTCTTCGCGTGCCGCGCGGTCGTATGTCTGGCACGACGCCTGCCGTGAGGGTGTTTCGCATAGACTTTTGTGCTCCTTTCTGTGGAAAGCATGAAAATACATATACATATATGTATAGTTAAAGCTGTCATGAATATACCGAAATTGATAAAAGTTAGAGTTTTGGGCTAAACTCATACCTGTTGTTTTTGTATTTTAAAATTCTACCAGATACTTTCGTTGTGATTTGTTGTGATTTCGTTGTGAATAAAATTCAATAGGAATTTTTAAGAAGGGATTGAAAAGCTTTGATGGCACCCTTTTGTGTTTCAAATGCCAATCAGGTGGACCGTAAGCCTTTTTGCTGCACTATACAAGTTCTACGTTTCACAGAGAGTAAAGAGTTCTTCAACATCTTTTCTTCGGACTAAAATCATACAAAGCTACAGATTAATTGACGTACAAAATAACTGCCACCCTCAGTAAATACTGCGATACACGGGCGCGCCGCTTTAACCGGGATACTATCAATTTCCTATCCGGAAATTTGTCCCAGATAAACATCGCGACAAATTAGTTCTCAAACGGCTCAGCTGATTTCACTTACGATGTTGTCACCTGACAGATAACGTGTTATTGACACATGTCAAAGTCACAGATTAATGTGTCTAGCAGGCCCCGGAAACGAAATAGAAACGTTGCTGGAGGAATATGTTTGGGTGACAGAAATGTTTTGTCTTCGTTTAGTGGTTAGCTCTTCTGCCTAGACTGAGCGTCGTGGGTTCGATTCCCACTCTGGGTAATTAATCACTTTTGTTTGTATGATTACAGAATGTATCGTAACAAAAATATAGCAATATTTAAAACTTTTACTTTGAAATATTTTTTTGCGAATCTACCATCCTCCATCAGATGAGATGATGTTATAAATGCGAAAGTATGGAAATTTGTTTGTTTATCAGTTTTAACGTTGGAACTACTGCACTGGGTGGATTTGTAGATAGATCGGATACTGAATTAACACATAAGAGTACTTACTTATATCCCGGAGAATTAAACAGTTCCCACAGGAATGGCTAAAACAGATTTTTTTCTACTTCACCGCCAGATAGCGCTGACTTAACTTTTTTTTTATAGCAGTACCTAGTAGTAACTTTTCACTCTCTGGACCCAATTCTGAAGTTTACGCAAATGAAGTTGCGGGCAGAAAACTACTGTGGATTAGAAAAACTGTATTTACTTTATAAACAAGGTGATACATCAAATTATTTGAATTTTTGAATTTTCAATGATTGAAAGGTGAACGCAGCGCGCGCGGCATCGTCACATCCTTACGATTCCTTATTAAGTATGTAGCGTACTTATTATAATCATATAAAGGCTGAAACTTGATCCATCGCCTTGTGTGCGTATTCTTGTGCGAAATATTTAGTCCAAACTTTGAAAATGCCGTAACTCAAAAACTTGTCTGAAGGGCGGCACACTGGGTCTCAAAGACCACAGGACATCAAAGAGGTAATGTCGTCGCTCGCTCTGTTCTATTTAGGCTCAAGCTCTCATTTGGTTTGCGTTTGAGGTAAGTATGTATGAATTAATGACATTTCATGTAAATTACTTAGCAGCAGTATCCATTAGATACTGAATTTGTAAATGATGGCTAAATAGAAAGAAATGTTTTTTTTTACAATTCCGTAATGAGTTCCCCGGGAAAGTTGTTCTATATGATAAGTAAAAAGCCGCTTTAATTTCCGTTAGAGACCGTTTTACATCCTGTGTACAAACAAAACAGTTGAACGCTCTTTTGGTAGAAACAAACAAAATACGATTGATACTTTCCTGTCATCCTCGATACTGGACACAATATATCGAGGGTTCACGGGCGACTTGTATTAAGCGACATTTTTAGAAATGTTCAGGAGACTGATTTTAAAAAATATTTCTTAGAAAAATAATCATTAAAACTTAACTTCTTAGTATTACATAGATTCTCGATATTCTTAATATTTTAAATATTATTCAGAAGTTATTTTTTGTGAGGTATTTTGTAAGAAATAAATTTTTAAAGTAGAGGTTACCTGTGTTTCCAAAAATGTCGCTTAATACAAGTCGCCCGTGAACCCTCGATATGTAAATATTATTTACTAAAGAGAATTTATTAGATTGATTTAGTAATTTAATTAATACTCGATGGATCGTTCCGGTCAACCTAGCTAGGTCCTGTTCATTCTCAGCCCAGTGGTTACATATTACAGCGCCTCTGCACAAAGACAATACCAAGTGATAACGAGCAGTGAGCGCTACACAGGGCCGGGCCAGGGGGCAAGGGGGCCAGGGGCCGAGGGGCCGGGGGGCCGGGGGGCGGCGCTGGACACAATTAATTTGGCACAAAGCGGCCCAGTGGGCGCGACGGCGGTGTCGCGGCTTTCAAACACGAGCAAACATGATTTTGGAATAGATTTTTTTTTCATTACACTTTTTACTGGTGTTTTGACAGCGTACAAAATAAATGGGAGTGTTGATTTATGTGTCCAACTGTATTTACATTGGGGTGAAGTTAGGCACTGACTTATTTGATTTTAATTTGTAGGTATGTCGTCCATATATCTGTCGTACTACAAAATATTAAATTCTTTTTTGATCTGGTCGCATGACCATCAATTAGGACATTGGGTAGAGATCAGTTTGATTGATTTCATCGCACGGTGAAATGGCACTGCGTGATCGTATAGGACTGATAGTCAATTAAGACCACCCCACTGTTGGTCGAGGTCTTTGTAAAATTAAAGCAAAATTATGCTACTCAAACTGCATATCGCTGCATTCCTCTGCAACGGTCAAATATTAACAGAGGCACTACACTTTTTTTTTTTTTTTTTTTTTTTTTATGGCAGAGGTGGCAAACGAGCAGACGGATCACCTGATGGTAAGCGATTACCGCCGCCCATAGACACCCGCAACACCAGAGGAGTCACAAGTGCGTTGCCGGCCTTTGATTTGGGAGTACGCTCTTTTCTTGAAGGTTTGAATGTCGTATCGGTCCGGAAATACCGCAGGCGACAATTCATTCCACAGTTTGGTTGTGCGAGGCAGAAAGTTTCTAGTGAAACGCACAGTTGTGGACTGCCAACCATCTATGTGATGGGGATGAATATGTTGTCGCGTAGAACGATGGCGGAAAGAGGCGGCAGGGATCAATCCGAACAATTCCTCGGAGCACTCCCCATTGTACATGCGATAGAGAATGCAGAGCGAGGCTACATCTCTACGCAGCGCCAGGGAGTCAAGCTGATCTGAAATATCCTGGCAGTCGACGATTCGAGTTGCCCTTCGTTGAATGCGGTCCAGAGGGAGAAGCTGGTACTGGGGTGCCCCTGCCCAGAGATGAGAACAGTATTCCATATGAGGCCGAACCTGCGCCTTATAAAGTTGCAGGCGATGCGCCGCAGCGAAATACCGTCTCGATCTATTAAGCACACCAAGCTTCTTCGAGGCTAATTTAGCCTTACCCTCTAGATGGCCACGGAACTGGACTTCACTCGATATGTCGACACCAAGAATTCCGATACTAGCTGAGGCATTTAGGGGAGTATCCTCAAAACGAGGTGATACGACAAATGGCATTTTCTTGGCAGTGAACGCGCAAACTTGTGTCTTAGTGGGGTTAAATTGGACCAAATTAAGTCGACCCCATTCTGAGACTTTCTTTAAAGAGGCCTCAATTTCCGACACAAGTTTGTTTCGGCTCTCGATGACGTTTTCCCGAGAAATGTTGGCACGGCCGGTATAGAAGGCATCACCTGTGCTGTCATCCGCATAACAATGAGTGCTGCTGATTTGCAGCATATCATTGATATGCAGAAGGAACAGTGTAGGCGAAAACACACAGCCTTGAGGGACACCAGCATTCACAGACATAGAATCTGAGCATGCACCGTCGACTACGACCTTTATGCTTCTGTCTGCAAGAAAACTAGTGACCCATTTGCATAATTCCTCGGGAAGCCCATAAGAAGGAAGCTTCGCAAGAAGTGCTTTGTGCCAGACCCGATCGAAGGCCTTCGCTATGTCCAAACTAACGGCCAAAGCTTCCCCCTTAGTCTCGATCGCCTGTGCCCAACGATGTGTCAGGTAGACAAGAAGATCACCAGCGGACCGGCCCTTACGGAAACCGTACTGTCGGTCACTAAGCAGCTGGCGGTCCTCTAGGTACCGAAGGAGCTGGCTGTTGATAATGGACTCCATTATCTTTGAGAATAAGGAGGTTATGGCTATCGGCCGGTAGTTGGACGGATTCGAGCGGTCACCTTTTTTAGGGATCGGGTGCACCAAAGCTGTCTTCCATGACTTCGGGACTACGCCAGTGGAGTATGAGAGCCGAAAAAGGCGCGTTAAAACTGGAGCTAACTCTGGAGCACACACCTTCAACACGATAGGAGGGATTCCGTCGGGCCCACTCGACTTATGAATGTCGAGGGAAAAAAGTGCTTTACGCACTGAGCGTTGGTGGAACCGGATATCCGGCATACAGCTCGTGCACCGCGGTATGGTCGGCGGCTCGTTTCCCCCGTCATCCAACGTTGAGTTGGACGCAAAGAGTTTGCCTAGAAGATCGGCTTTCTCCTTTGCGTCGTGGGCCAATGAATCATTTCCCATGTGCAGTGGTGGAAATGATGGCGTGCAGAAATTCCCCTGGACAGCTTTGGCCAGAGACCAGAACGCACGAGTTCCCGAAGGAAGACGCTCTAGTCTCTCGCCAATTCTGCCTATGTGCGCTGACTTTGCCCTGGCAATGTCTCTTTTGAAGGACCTGGAGGCAAAGTTAAACTCCTTTTTTAATACGCTGGTCTTTTCATCCCGTACCTTCGCCGCATTTGCCCAGGCTTGGTAACATTCCTGCTTTCGGCGAGAAGCCTTTTTGCAGGACCGACCAAACCAAGGCTGGGATTTGCCGCCAATGGGGACCACTGAGGATGGGATAAAAAGCTCCATACCCTGCAGCACCACATCAGCGACAGAATCGGCAGCGAAGTTGGGATCATCCGGCGTGAAGCAAACCTGCCCCCAAGGGTAGGACGCAAAGAAAGACCGCATCCCATCCCAATCTGCTGACTTGTAATGCCACACACGACGGCGACAGGCGACTCGCGGTCGCGGCGGGCACGTGAGTGGCACCGTACTCCGGATAAGGCAGTGATCCGAAGAGCCGAGTGAGGCGTCAACGGATACTTGGTAGCCGTCCGGATGAGAAGTCAGCAGAAGGTCCAACAGTGAAGGTTCATGGTTCTCCACATCTGGGATTCGCGTGGGCGTAGTAACCAGTTGTGTCAAACCATATGCCAGGGCGAAGTCGTGAACAGATCTCCCCGCATGATCGGTCTTGCTAGAACCGAGCCATTCGGCGTGGTGGGCGTTAAAATCGCCGAGTACCACGATCTCAGCGGATGGGATCTGCTGCTGCACAGTATCTGCAGCCATTTGGATGTGCTCAATGAGTCGGTCAGTTTCGCCATCGCCGGTATGGGACCTATATAGGCACGAATAGACGCGGGGATGGTCATCGCCGTCTACACGTAGCCATATGGTGGAGAGGTCCCTACCTTCAAGGTTGCTGAGACGGCGAGAACTGATATCGTCTCTAACGTACACGCACACTCCAGCCCTAGGCACGAAGGAGTGTTCCAGTCCATACCCAGGGTAGGAGAGGTATGATGTGTCTGCTGGGGACGATATCTGTGTCTCGGTCAGGAAGAGCAAGGCCGGCTTTGCTGTCTCTAGGTGGTAGTGAACAGCATTAATGTTTGAGTGTAAGCCCCTGATGTTGCAGAAGTCCACGGCCAGCGTGGCAGGGGGTGCCAAGGTGTTTTTGCCCTTCCCTTGTGCAACTGGATGATGGAGCGCTGTTATGCCCCCCCCAGAGTACGACGGGGGGCGGCCTGGACGTCCAGGCTCAGGCACATTGTATCCTGAGCATGGACGTCCAGAGAGGGATTCTCCAGCGCTAGCGCAGCTGGTACCTTCCTGGGGTAACATATTTGGTAACTGCGCTATCATTGGGGGGGGGGGGGGGGTTTGGGCCTCCGGTACCCTCACTCACTCGGCGAAACACAACGCAAGCGTTGCTTCACGCCGGTTTTCTGTGAGGCCGTGGTATCACTCCGGTCGAGCCGGCCCATTCGTGCCGAAGCATGGCTCTCCCACGGTTATTTGTGCTTGCGAGATGCAACCGAGCTTGCATCAGACTCTGCTTTTGTTTGACACTGCTGGGGTGCTGGGCGTTTGAACACTTGATCACCTAAAATTGTTTGAAGATTGAACAACATAAGGTTGTTTCTGTATACCTACATAGCTTGTCAATTTGATTGTATTAGTGCATTAGAAACTCAATGAAAATTACTCCTAATATATATATATTTTAGTTACTGAAGTAAATAAAATAAAAATAATTTCAGGCGCAAGCAGTTTCTTTTTCCTAAGTCCTCCAATAATATCCTGTTACGTCATTAAAAGACCCTCAGGTGACGGAAGCCGGATTCTAGTATCTAGTTAGAATGAGCAAACAGCTCAGACACAAAGCACAAAAACAGCCTTTGCTGCGCGACTGGTACGAAACAGGATAGTGCCACAAAGAGGCCGCATCTGTTGGCTCCCTTTGTCCGACGCCGCCGACAGTGAAGTGATACTGCAGCAGGGACGTATTTAGGTTTTATGTACGTACTTCTATATAATAGCAGGATAGCCATTCCCGCCTTTTTTTAGACATAACATTTATTTATGTATAACTATACAATAGTGATAGTGATAAATTATTGTTTAAAATTTGACATTTTAAAATTTTATATTTTTTGTTATTTATTAGATTTTATATTTTTTAATAGACTTGAAGAATTATTGTTTGAATTTTGACATTTTAAAATTTTAATTTTTTTGTATTTTAAAATTAGATATAAGGAATTGTTCACACACAGATGTCTGTTTTTGAATGAATAAATGAATGAGTTGTGTCCCTACATTATCATTAACATCTCTCTCAGACTGTTTATCATGAACTGCTTAAAGTTAGTTCAACCGGGGTTCTGATATATGGTTTTTTTTATTGAGAAATGGTCGGTTACTGTTAACTAAGCGCTAATTTTATAAATAGATAATGACGACCATAAATTACAGATTTACAGTAGGTACATCAGAATATGTTTTGAAAAGTGGTGAGAAACTTTGCCTTACCGAATCCGCCCCAGCTCATACCCCTTTTAGTGCTGTGTGTCTGATTGTCCCACTACAAAGCTGTTTCATCTCGCCGCGGCGGTACGGCATGCGATATGCGCCTCTTGTGCCAATACCGATCGGAATTTTTCAACTGAAATGAAAATTGTTGAAATTTCACGTTGTTGGCACAGGAATTCCTATTTTAGATGCGACGACAACAATTTTTGAACATTTTAGTTTTATTGTCAGATAAAATATTGTACATATATTTTTTATAAATTTTAATAAAGCTTATTTTTTATTCACAACTAGTAAGCTCTTAGCGCGAACTTGCGGAGGTAAATGCCAACTTTGGTCAAGGAAAATCTTTCTCCGACTATTTCAGAGGTAGGGTTTTGAATAAAGATTAAAATTGTAATTGCTTCGCGAAACTCTTTACATTTTTGAGTATTTGCATAATTTGAATTGACAGTTTTTATGCAAATCTAATTTGCTCTTTGTTGGGAAACCGCGCAATACTTTTAAAATTCTTCTTTTATATATAATCTTAGAAACAGAACGTCGTTATGAATAGTCACCGCTTTTGGTTTTTAGGGTTCCGTAGCCAAATGGCAAGAAACGGAACCCTTATGGATTCGTCATGTCTGTCTGTCTGTCTGTCCGTCCGTATGTCACAGCCACTTTTTTCCGAAACTTTAAGAACTATACTGTTGTAGTTCCTGAAACTTGGTAAGTAGATGTATTTCACACAAAAATAGAAAAAAAACAATAAATTTTGGGGTTTCCCATACTTAGAACTGAAACTCAAAAATTTTTTTTTTTCATCAAACCCATACGTGTGGATTATCTATGGATAGGTCTTCAAAAATGATATTGAGGTTTCTAATATATATAGTTTTTCTAAACTGAATGGTTTGCGCGAGAGACACTTCCAAAGTGGTAAAATGTGTCCCGCCCCCTTTAACTTCTAAAATAAGAGAATGATAAAACTAAAAAATATATGATGTACACAAACTTCCACCGTAAATTGGTTTGAACGAGATCTAGTAAGTAGTTTTTTTTTTAATACGTCATAAATCGTAAACCGGAATTTACCTACAACGAACTACAAGAACTTTTATATTATGTTACTTGCTACTACGGAACCCTTCATGGGCGAGTCCGACTTGCACTTGGCCGCTTTTTTTTGTTGTTTTTTCTTACAAATTTTATGTTTAAATTGAGGTTTTTTCGTTCTTTTCGTTCGGTCGTTTTTGTCCGCATGACAACTTAATTCATCTGTTCGGCTTACAAATAGTTATAAAATATTTGACATCAAAGTTTTCATCGTTCATTTCATCTGTTGCACTAAGTTTGTATTGTTACTGTACTTATAAATCTTATAACCTTTAAAACTTCTTAAGTAGGCTGGAATCGATTCTATAAAGAAAGACTTACTTTTAATTCATTACTCGATTTTATTACGTAATTATTATTACAGTAAACTACTTCTTCAACAATATTATCATTATGTCTACATCTTAGACTTGGACTCACATCCGCATCATGGTGTCTGCGCTCATCATCATGACGTCCCTGTAGCTCCACCTGACGAGCATGTCGGTGTCCAGATAGGTCAGGTCGTCGCGCTTCATGATCAGGTCGCTGCGGTCGACGTCCTTGACCACGTTGGCACTGGTCATGTCCTTGCGGTAAACCATGATGTCAGCGAATTTCATGTTGGTCGTGTGGAACCTGGTGATGTCGATCTCGCGGTCGAATGGGAATCCCAGCGGCATAGTGTCGAAGCAGACGGTCCAGTAGCAAGCTCTGCGTTCTTTCATGATGGTCATGTCGATGGTGGGAAGGAGAAGACCGGTGCGAACCGGAGTCACGATGACGAACATCTGCAGCGGCAGGCCACCGCGCAGACCCAGAGGCAGGAGAAGGCGACGAGGGAATCCTAGACGAGACTTGTACCACCAATTGTCAACCATCACGCGGCTACCACCGACCATGGTTGTGTCTAGGCTCTTGTCCCAGATGCGGCGCGTCCAGGGCCTGTCATCGATCACGCCGTGCATCTCAGAGGACTTGCGCACGATGGTGTTCTTGCCGGTCTCCAGTTTGTAGATGAAGCTGTCGATCTCGACCATGTCGTGACGCTTGTCGTTGACGCTGAGGAGGCGGCCCATGCAGTCGTACTTGGGACCGATGAAGACGCGAACGACGGCGTCGACGGTCTTGTCGGATTGAACTTCCACGGACACCTTGAAGTCGTGGCTGTTCAGGCGGCGCATGCGCGCGACGTAGATCATGTCAGAGTGCTTTTTCTTCATCTCCTCCTTGTCCATGTACATGGCGTTTGTGATGTCCACGTCGTACTCGTCCATGAAGGTCACGAGTTTGTCGGTGGTGATCTGTTCCACTTTGACGCCGTCGAAGCGGAGTTCCTCGCGGGTGTAACACGGCAACAGGTCCTTGAACATATGGAAGTAGGTCTCGATGCGCTTCATGATCTTCCAGAAGGCAGGGTCGCGCAGGCAGGTCGTGTACATGTCAAGAGCAGTTGGGATGTATGTGTATCTGAAATGAAAAACGAAACAGGAATTTGAAATTTACAATTAGAGAACAATATACACAATGAACACAATACTTTTAATTCAGTACTAACTTGTCAGTGTTGTACATGCTGTATGTGAGCATTCTCTTGAACAAGGTAACCATGTGCATGATCTTGGTGTCGTCGTGGGTGAAACCGAGACCGCCCAGGATCAGGCGAGCCAGGAACTCGATGTCCTCAGATTTCTTCAAATTGATGATTGTTCCGTCGCGCTGAAATACAGAAATGGAAAATGAGTTGTTTTAGAATACAAGTGGTAGACAACTAAAGACGAAGGTAAAGTTTTTATAGGAGATGATCAATTCAATGTAACTTACCAGTTCGATCTTGCCCTTCAGAATGCCTTCGCGAATGATGGTCTCGAGGTCATCAAGAAGCAGAAAGTCTTCGTTGTTGTATTTGTTGATGAGCATGATGTTGTTGGATCGTACGGGCATCTCCTCGCCGTTGTGGAGGCGGAGCTTGGGCCAGTAGCCGGTGGTAAGCTTTTCTTTGAAGCACAGAGGTTTTATGTCGCACATCTTGTGGGCAAGGCGTTCGAGGCGCATACGAGCCAACAGCTGTTGGTAAGCGTACATCATGATCTCACCGCGACGCTCCTTGTGTAGACCGTACACGTCATCGGTCATCCAGTACGGGTAGTTCATGTGCAAGTAGTACATGTAAGTGTTAAGATCGATGTCCTCCATGAAGTAGTGCAGTCTGTCGTCCTTACTCATGGTGTGACGGACGCCCTTACGCCAGTCGAAAACAACCAGGTTCTTGTCGGTGACTTTGATGCCGTAGTAGTCCATTACGACGGGGTCGGTGGCGGCTTTGGTCATCTTCATCATCATAGCCTTGTGAAGGATGTGGCTGTCTACGAAGAAGTAGGGGTAGATTTCGTAGGGAGCGGGGAGGGTGATGCCGCGGCAGTCAGTGCGGTGGAAAACGACGGCGGTGAGCGTGTAAACAAACATGCCGGGGTTGATGCGCTCACGGAGCCAGCAGGCGGTGCGGATCAGAACGTCGAAGTCCTTGGCGAAGTACATGAGGCGGAAGACGCGGACGGCCTCCATCATGTGCTTTTCGTTGGTGTGCACGAAAACCTCGCCACGAGGCAGCATGCCCATCTTGAAGGTGTCGATGAACCTCCTGACAACGTCGACTTTCTGTAGGATTGGAAAAAACATTCAGTTAGTATCATGGAGCTTATAAACAAATTGTAGCAGTTACAGTTTGACCAGGATTTGCTACTGATTCTGCTTAGTGTTTTTCAAAATTATGATCTTGACTCTGAACTCGTTGTTAAAGTATTTTTTTTTTTTAGAAAAGTGTTTCAGCAGTGGAAGCGCTACTATCCTATTAAAAATTATGTGCCATTTACCAGGTACTTGTCAAGGTTATCCTCGATCACCCATTCGCGGGCAATTTCTCTGACGTCGTCGTACACGGTGGGCTGTAGGATGTGATTCAGCAGCTTCAAGATGCATCGTTCCTTCGTCTTGATGTCCAAGGTCACTGTGGAGAAGAAGCATTATTATGTAACATTATTTCCTCCCATTGTCGGTCAGCCTTTCAAGAAAGCTTTAAACTATAGAGATGAAGAGAGATTTAGGTAAAATATAATAATCGGTTTTTTAGTCAAAACAATTACAACATATGACGGGTTGAATACCATAGGGGTACAAGTGACAAATCAATGAGCCACAATGGTACAAGTTATTTTGTTATTTAATTTCTTCTTTAAATACCTATTTATTTATCTTAAGCTACGTTTCCAGAATATATAAATGCTGATGATAAAATATTGGTTGTTTTATTATAAATGTAAAGTAAATAGCTTCAAAACGATTTACAAAAACTTGTTTTACTTCATTTCATCTAAGTACCACTTGTATCCCTATGGTTGGCAACCCGTCATATAAACTATATGTCAAATAATCACCCACGCAGTGCTCTCGCCTAAAGGTGCCCATGACACTTGCCGCGTTCCCCCGCTGGATGGCCAGTGAGATGCGTTGGATCAAAAAAGAGCCCGACCTCGGGTCGAGGCCCCTGGACCCGAGGTAAATGAAAATAGGTATATAAAATAATATATTCGAAACACGACAAAAAGTATCAACAACGGTTGCTAAGAAACTCCATAGACAATAAGTACAGAAGATATCAATCTTAACAGAAAGTTGGTTAAAATTGGTCATTATTCGCAAGCGCTCATTGTCATCTTTCCATTAATAAGTGATAATACAAAGAAGTTTTATATCGTCGCAGGGAGCGGGGTGCATGTCTCTGTGATAATAATACCGAAGTTGGTATAGAATTTACCAAATATTTTCAGTGTAATCTGTCTCTAGAAAAGAGTCTTCCGATTGTTTCGAAGCAGTTGTAGGAAAAACGTCCATGTGGAATAGCACCATAAAATAGCCATATTTCGTGAAAAGTGGAACTCGCTTTACAACTGTCAACTGCTTGTCCTAAGATTGTGCTTAAGCACTTAAGATTGTGTTCCTGCTGAGGAAGCAGGGAGGGCACAACGAAGAAGAAGTTTTTTAAAACTTTAAAATAGCTCACCCATGGTATCCTTTCCGAACATGACTCCCATCTCGTCATCTTTGACCACGCTAGCCGTCGCGACGGCCAGGGCCGCTAATAGAATCACTAATTTCATGCTGAGTCGTCCGATTTCCTCCTCGACACTGCCGAGAGCGGTCCAGAGAGCTCCTTATATACCCGTACACTTGTTTTCTTCGGATAACGCGATGTTGCTATACCGGCGTATCAATTGTTTTATTTACGTGCAGATAACCTTGTAGGTGGTCGGGTCGGCCGTCCTCTGCGCGTGGAATGGAAGGTGAGGAGGTGGTGGTGGTGAGGTCAGGTGTTGAAATATAGATGTTTTGTATCATTTGGCCATTTTGATCTTTGAGAACGCGTCGAGTGTCTCGTATTTCAGTAAGACCAAGTTTATCTAGGTGAAACTTCGTATTAGGTAAACTGAAAAATACATTCGAAAAGTGTACACTGTACAGTGCTATTTATTGTATCCAAATAAATATTTTGCTTTGATACCTTTAGCCATAGCCAAAAATGAAACTGAAAAATATTACATGTACATTTGTCGGACGTTATTTTTGTTGATATTGTCGCTGGAGACTTAAGAGTAGAACTAAAAATATAATACTTAAAACTTTATTGGCGAATGTGCGGAATTCGGGAAATGTGACTAATTAATAAATAATGCTAGCGATATTGCCTCCCTAATTTAGTTTGGTAAATATAATAAAAATATTACATGTACATTTGTCGGACGTTATTTTTGTCGATATTGTCGCTGGAGACTTAAGAGTAGAACTAATAATACAATACTTAAAACTTTATTGGCGAATGTGCGGAATTCGGGAAATGTGACTAATTAATAAATAATGCTAGCGATATTGCCGCCCTAATTTAGTTTGGTAAATATAATAAAAATATTACATGTACATTTGTCGGACGTTATTTTTGTCGATATTGTCGCTGGAGACTTAAGAGTAGAACTAATAATACAATACTTAAAACTTTATTGGCGAATATGCGGAATTCGGGAAATGTGACTAATTAATAAATAATGCTAGCGATATTGCCTCCCTAATTTAGTTTGGTAAATATAATAAAAATATTACATGTACATTTGTCGGACGTTATTTTTGTCGATATTGTCGCTGGAGACTTAAGAGTAGAACTAATAATACAATACTTAAAACTTTATTGGCGAATGTGCGGAATGTGGGAAATGTGACTAATTAATAAATAATGCTAGCGATATTGCCTCCCTAATTTAGTTTGGTAAATATAATACTAAGTGTATGTGATAGATCACGGAACGTACGTTTAAAATACACACTACTTTCTTTTACTAATTTCCAATAGATTTCAATGCGGGCGCGCAGCAGTGAATGATAACGAAGCAACCTCGCTACGGTCAGAAAATACCTTTCCTCCGTGATAACCTCTTTGTTGTAGTATAGTCGCAAAGAAGCCGTGTGACATAATAAGAAATCAAACTTTGCACAAAAAATCAAAACTCAACTGCATGAAATGTATAATATACGATACAACAGGTTGTTAAAAAAGTTCGTTTGAAATTTGAAGGGGTTACTCAGAATCAAGTATAGAATACAGGAAAATTATTGAAAAATCCGATTTACAATTTTAAAAAAATCAGTTTCCCATACTAAATGTGAACAGTGAATCAAGAATTTGTATGGGAAACTGAAAATAATAATTGTTGATCGGATTTTTTAATATTCTTTACTTCATTCTGAATAACCCCTTATTTCATATGCCGTTTTTTAACACCATGTATGAATTTAACGACACGTTTCGCCTACACACGGTAATAATGGAACGGACATACATATACATGCCCGAAAAACGTTACCTTCCGTTTGGGCAGTCTGATAAAAGGATTTCAGAATCGGCAGATTTATCTACTTTTATTACCACAGTTTATGTAGCAGTGCTGTAGTACAGTAGCGCCACTCCCTGCCCCTCTAAACACAACCTCAGCCCCCTATCAGTGTAAGATTCGGTGCCATTTAATTTGCACACATTTAAGTGTGTATATACACATACAAACATAACACGACAACGTATTGTAGTACTTGTAGTGTCCGGTTTGTGCCGGTAGATAGGTAGGACAAACAAAAACATATTTTGAACATGTTTCCATTCAATATCTTAATGGAGCGACCTCTCGAAAGAAATGCATCTGTTGCATCATAGAGTAGCAGTTTAACGACCTGGTTCTCTTGTCAGTGTAGTGTAGTTTATCGTGTAGTTGTTGATGAACGCGCGCGGATGGTAACTTCTGGTAAGGGATAGGGTACTTGTCCTAATCTTATTTGAAGTTATTTGGAAAATAAGGTTAAAGTAAGGTTGGTTACTTTTTGAGCATATTGAAACAGACCTCGCCTTTGTCGTTTATAAGGCACCCGGTCACGGATATATTTCACGGACATTATTTTTTTAAATATTCGATGGCAATAATTTTGAGTGCGATGTTTGTTCAAAAACGCTCCCTGAAGCGGCGGATACCTATATGAAAAGGTTTTCACAGCCATCTAATTAAAATCATTGCTGGATAATACCGGCACCAAGATTTTCACAACGACCGGCCTTAAGGTGCCCGCGTTGTGCCAACCTTATTCCAATAAATGACTGACTCGGTGGCTCAGTGGTAAGCGCTCCTGGCTACTGATCCGAGAGTCGTGGGTTCGAACCACCCAGTGCAAACATTTCTGTGATGAGCAGATGTGTTTGCTCTGTGTCTGGGTATATAGTATGTATTTAAATGTATATGTGTATGTATATCAGTCTCTGGTTCCCATAGTACAGGGAATCCTAGTTTGTGGCCAGATGACCGTGTGTGATTTGTCCCGGATATTATTATTATTAAATATTTTTAATTTGCTTATTTATTTACTGCAGTTGTCTCACATATGGTTTCGTTTGTTGCAGACATTCCGCCATGGGTTCCCGTTCTCCCCCACGGCTTTGGCCTGGGACCCCATACAGAAGCTGCTCGCCATTGGAGACAAAAGCGGCAACCTCAGGATGTATCCTTTTCACATTATCATCGTCATAGCGAACTGGTCGGAGCGTTACCTTACTATCAACATCTTAGTCGGTAGAGTTGTTCTGCCTCGAAGGGCCATAAAAGTATTATGTTGTTGAAAAAAGTTAATAATCCTGCTCGAAGGATCAAAATTATATGTTGGAAACGATTCTGGGTCACACGGATGCAACGAGTCAGTGTAGGTACCTTTCTAACTTAATATACAAGATAACATTCGTCAGTGCAGATGCTTTTAACTATTATATTATGTAATAATCTAAGAACGGCATGTATGTGTAACAAATATTTATTCCCGTTAAGCTTGCTATAAATATAAACAAAGCAATAATTAAACTATAAAATTGTATTTATATTTGTCTGTTTTATTAAAATATACCGTATGCATAAATATAACTGTTGCCGGTACTGCAAGGATTTCATTAGAAACGAGCCAAGATAGAACTCTGAGGAGGTTTATGGTATTTAACAAATTGCTGGGCGAGTAACATATATTTTTTTCATCCAAGAAACTGAAAATAACGAACTGATAGGTTAATAAACGATTTTCTTTAAACCTACACACATGAAGCAACCTACCTACTCCAATTTTAGGTTTAAAAGTATATTAAAATCAGACGGTTACTTTTTAAAAATGCCAAAATAGTATGTTTCCTCTAGACGCCTCTTAACACATATCAAGCACTTTAACTTGAAGAATTTATTTCTGACATTCGTTGGAAAATGCTAGAAAAATATAGAAGTAACAGTCTGATCATAACTGTATCTGAATAAGTGATAAAATTCCATTAAGATACAGAGAAAGTTGGCGTATCTCAGGTCACTGCAATTTGATAACTATATCGACCTATGAGACAGTGAAGTTATCGCGAGATAATTATGTTTTTGTAAACTGTTGATGAGAATGAATAAACCCAAATTATAACCCCGTTTTGTATTAGGTACCTTTTGTGTTACTTTTTGCACGAAAGCTAACGTCCAGACGTTAGTCCGTAGGTGCAAATCTATTAAATCTAATAGCCTATGCTTAGTGCAACACCAGGCGTTCACTGTGCACAGAGTAGTCGCACCTTATCATCGTAGTATACGCTGATAGTAGCAGTGGACCGCCAAAAAAAACATATTATTATAATTTATCGCTTACAACCATTATAGCGTTAGACTATAAAATATATTCTTGTACAAACAACCCTTAGCATAAGGTGGCATACGACCACGGCTGTTCTCTGAACATCACTATATAGTATATACATAATATTTTCTTGATTCATTTTTTTCAGAGAGAGATTTTTTCATAGTCGCGTTTTAGTTTTTACTATCTTCCGGGGGAGGGCTCTGTATACAGAAATACAGGTTTTTCAAAAACCTAGTTCAGTTACAGACGACTCCGTAACTTTTTTGTGAAATATATTAGCCATTATAATATGTAAGCCAACCTGTAAACACTTTTCTGAGAAATAAACTTTATTATTATTATTTACTTTACTAAACTAAATTTTTCAGTGGTGGTTCCACGTGGAGCGTCTACCCAAGCCGTGGCATTCACTTGACATTGGCGTTTCGTTATTATTGAAGAATCTCCCAAATATTCGCTTATCTCTTTTCACTTGACATTGGCAATACCACTATTGTTGGGAATGCCAAAGCGAAAAGATCTGTTGGCCAACTTTCAAATCATACGTTTTAAAACCAGAACCCGAAATTATCCTTATCCGGTTCGTTACGGTCCGGACCGTAAATACTTGCGCCTTCTAAAAGGCTTGCAGTGGCGCGGCGGTGTGTTTGTGGAGCGCTCGAAGCGGGCATAGTGCAAATCTCATCTCTTCTGAACCGCTAAGTGGGTAAAATGGTCTTCAAAATAATGGTTTGTCTGTTTGACTTTTCACTGCTGCATTGTAAAAGTTTTTCTTGAAAGTTACTTACATTTCATGTGGGCTTAAACTTAATTAAACATAGCAGGGGTCGAAACTGGTCAGTAAAATCAATAAAAGTCAGTTTTTAGGGTTCCGTAGCCAAATGGCAAAAAACGGAACCCTTATGGATTCGTCATGTCTGTCTGTCTGTCTGTCTGTCCGTATGTCACAGCCACTTTTTTTCCGAAACTATAAGAACTATACTGTTGAAAATTGGTAAGTAGATGTATTTTGTGAACCGCATTAAGATTTTCACACAAAAATAGAAAAAAAAACAATAAATTTTGGGACACTTCCAAAGTTGTAAAATGTGTGTCCCCCCCCCCCCGTAACTTCTAAAATAAGAGAATGATAAAACTAAAAAAAATATATGATGTACATTACCATGCAAACTTCCACCGAAAATTGGTTTGAACGATATCTAGTAAGTAGTTTTTTTTTTAATACGTCATAAATCGTAAACCGCAATTTACCTTTCATTCAAGTTACAACGAACTACAAAAACTTTTATATTATGTTACTTGCTGCTACGGAACCCTTCATGGGCGAGTCCGACTCGCACTTGGCCGCTTTTTTGTAAACCTGTCAATAAAAGTCAGTTTTTTGGGAAAATGGTCAGTTTTGTCAGTTTTGTTTTTGGGTTTGGCATTCATTTACTTCGGACCCCTATTTATACAGGGTTATTTTGGACCCCCCACTAAAACTTCACAGTGGCTTCTACTCATGAAACTGAGCAACTTTCCCTAAGGAGTCAATGGTCAATTTGCAAAAAAAATTTTGGACCTTTTATACTATGTAATTGATCGGCCCTATTTAGTATGGAGATGCCCAAAATTGTTTTGCGATTTGACCATTGGTTAATTAGAGAAAGTGCTCAGTTTCATGAGTAAAAGAAGTTACTATGAAGTTTTGGTGGGTTAGTCCCTGAGGGCCCCGATCCCTGAGGCACCCGTCCCGGAGGGCCCCGATTTATTTTAATAATAATAATATCTGGGACAAATCACACATGGTCATCGGGCCCCAAACTAGGATTCCCTGTATCTTGGGAACCAGAGACTGATAAACATACACATATACTTTTAAATACATACATATATAGATATAATACACCCAGACTCAGAGCAAACAATTCTGCTCATCACAGAAAAGTTTGCCCTGTGTGGGGATCGAACCCACGACTCTCGGATCAGAGGTCAGGATCGCTAACCACTTAGCCACCGAGTCAGACATAGTTTTTGCAGTTCAGTTCAATAAAAGTCAGTTTAGCTTAAAAAGAAAAAAACAACCCTGCATTTATTATTGAAACATTTGTGCTGGCCCTCCTACGCCTCCTGTCTTTTTCTACGTCTTTGCCAACAATGATTTTGAATACTGCTCTGTGCACTGACTCAATTTTACTAAGGTGTAAACACAAATAGTAAGTATATACCCAATGATTGGTGTGAGGGCAACGATTGATGCTTTATTATGTTGTTATACGCAACATAATATTGAAGTTTAATTTTTCGAGAAAAAATAGATTAGCTATTTTTATTTTAATACATAACACCTACATTTTAACTCGTTTAATTTAGTCAGTAAAAGTCAGTATTTTAAGATTTTTGGTCAGTAAAATCAGTATTTTTTTACACTAAACTTGTTTCGACCCCTGACATATTTAATTGTGTCACACACTCACACATACCCCATAGTGTGGTATAATTAAATTAATATGTATCTATAAACGAGGCGGGTGTGTCCTGGTGTTGCATATCTAAGGCATTCCCGGCATCCGCTAACACTTCCCGAAACGTTGAGTGTACAAGTTCCGAGTGGTAGGAACTTTGTACTAGGTAGAATAATATGACGATTTAAAAGTATGAGTAAAGCATCTACTTAAATAAAAAAGATTTTTGATTTTGATTTTGATTTTGATTCATTTATGCGTTTATATTGAAAGCATTTTTTAAGGCATTTACAATGAAAGCTTTATATTCGTTACTTAGAAGCTGTACAGGAAAAGGTGATAAAACAACGATGGTTGATGAAGTTTCGTTATTTGTAACAACATTACTGGCAACCAGGTAACCAACACGGAATTGCCGTGTTAAAGCCATCAAATTCTAAATTAGGTATATAATTGTAAAATTTTGTATGTTCTTTCCTTATAAATGTGTTTTTTTTCTTTTTTGTAAAAAGTAAGTATAAATTACAATATAATTAAGAATATAATATATAAAGTAAGAATTACAAATACTTACAGGTGTGTCGGTGGCGTCATTTATATTTTATCACTGTCTGTCTAATAATTATAGAAAAGCTTAATTTTCAAAGATTTTGAAACAAACTTCGTACCTTTCATAAGATTCTGTCGTGTAGATAGTATAATAAAACTGACATTTTTACTGTCCCACACACACATTATGGAAATAACGGCAGAAACAAACCCGTCTTTAGTTAAATTGAAATGCGAAACAAAACAGTTAAAATTACGTTGGTTACTTATTGTATTTCTAGCGTGAACCTTTCCTAAGTCCTAAGCACCGTTTGAAGGCTTAAATGTTGGGCTGTTTAAGTCCCTTTAATTCCTTTGACCGCCATTTCCAACCTTCCCTTTACCCAACAAAACAACCCTATTTTGCCCTGAATAGTTATTTTTACTTCAACTTTGGAACTAATAACATCAGATCAGCATTCAGTTCTTAAATAAAAGTCGTTGAAAATCATATTCTTACTTAGAAGTAGTTAAAAATAGGGAATTTTTGAGTCGACTGCTCAATTCAGTACTCATGATCCGAACTACTAACCTAACCTAACCTCTCCGAGGTATTGTATTTGGAAAAGACCCGTGTCCCTGCAGTGGGGACGATATTGTTAACCACAAATGAAATGAAATAAACTTACTTAAACCTTTTAATTTCCTACTTGAAGACTCCCATACTTTAGCTCTCAGGGAAAGCTTCGGAAGGAAGCTCGGTCCCTGATGGCGCTCACTGCTTAAGGGTGTTAAGAAGGAAACAATCAGAACCGGACAGTTCTAGATCGGTTCGTCTTTAATTGATAAGGATTCACTCCCCACAAGTAGCGGGCTATGTGGTGGTAGAAGTGTTATTATTATTGTATTATAACGCTTATTTCAGCCAACTTAGTAACTTAGTTTCGCTATAATATACTCGTAGACGGTAGAGCACACGCAAACAACTAAAACCTTTTCGGAGGCTGAAGGGCTAGAACTACTAGTGAGCACCAGCTGAGGTACATTTCTTGAAAGAAAAATTATAATTCTTTGCTCTAATTCTGTAGTTGGCGCCATTAATACCATTAGCGCTTTTCGTCTAATAAAAGTCGCCCTGTCGTGGTATTCGCCTTTGACATTTTGCATGATGGAGATTAGGAAACATTCTAGGCGACAAGGACGTATTCCTAATGTATGGCTTAGTCGAAAGGACTGGCCTATCAGTAATGAAAGTGGGCCCAGTTTAGGGTTACCAGGTGTCAGTTAAGTCTGAATACTTAATATAATAGTTTGTTACATTCCATCAGTTTCTATAAGGTGAACTTTTTGAAACATTTTTTTTGAATGGAAGGTCCATGGGAAAATTTCAGCTCTGGGTGTGCTCGGGTTTAATTTCGGTGAGTGGTAAAAAAACGGTTACGTAAAAGGTTTGTGGGTAGATGACGTGTACAGTGTAGAGTTACTGCGCCGAGTTACTGGTATCTATGAACATGCTG
Source organism: Coleophora deauratella (assembly GCA_958295455.1). NCBI lineage: Eukaryota > Metazoa > Arthropoda > Insecta > Lepidoptera > Coleophoridae > Coleophora > Coleophora deauratella. The sequence continues at coordinate 15,403,391 of OY282405.1, forward strand.
GAAATAATCTTCCTAATGGCAAGCGCTCGATTTTTTTATTCGGTGGTTGTTTTCGCTTAATCGATGGGGTTACTTCCAAGAAAATATTTGAGTTTTATAAAAGAAGATGTTCAGTGTTTTAGTTTTTCTTTATTTTCACTTTTTACCTACAGCTAAATTCAAAGAATGTCGTGAACGGTAGAATAAAAATAAAACCGAGAATATTCTAAAACACTGCAAAACAGGGCTTTATTTTTCTAGTCTTCTTTCTAAACTTTCAGTTATCCAAACGACTGCATCCGAGGTGTACCTAGTATCTGCGTGTTGTAAGGAGGTACGAATACATCGTCACGTTAAAATTTATACCCCAGTTAAGTTTAAACCCTCCTGAATCCCAAACAAGGATATCTCGGTCGGCAGCACAAAAGGACGTCTCAAATAGCCGCGGGCCGGAAGTTCCCCCCACGTCCCCCCGCCCCCCTCGTAACGCCACTGGGAAACGTCACCGCTGTCACACAATGTCTTTGCGTAATATTGTGAGAATTCCCTTTCGTTGTTAGGACATTGGACATTGCACACACGGGACAGTACACAGATAAAAATCCTTAGTCCCTCTTAAATACCTGTTTTTTTTTTTACCGTGGCTTCTACTCATGAAACTAAACAAATCTCCCCAACTATTTTTGGGGTTCCTGGTATGATTCCAGGAAATTTTGAACTCCTCGTTTTAATTGATCCGCCTTTCTATGCGATGTCCAAAATTTTTTAAGTTTTTTAGGGAGATTTGTTTAATTATTAGAAGAGCATTTATTGCTGTGCTATAACTATTTACTACTCATCCGAGATACAGGGTGGGGAACAAAATAGGATAGTTTTATCCCCCTTATGGCTCACGCACTGCGCACCGTCAAAGACATATTTTATAAAAACTATATCTCCGCTGTCGCAGCCGCGAGCAAAGCTAGTTTATTTTATATAATTGAATAGAAATACATATTTTTACTAAAAATATTAAACGTGGCTCTATTTATGAACTAAGCAGTTTCAGAAAAAGTCAGTTGGATTTTTTTTGGATATCTCATCATCATCAGCCGAAAGATGTCGACTGCTGGACAAAGGCCTCGCCCAAGGATTTCCACACCGACCGGTCCTGCGCTGCCCGCGTCCAGCGGCTTCCCGCAACCTTCACCAGACCATACTGAAGCGAATCATTCGGTCAAGTGGATACGTGATGAGTAGAAATCACTCGCATCAGCAGAAAACCTCAGAGAGTCAACATTATCGGCTGTTGAGTGGATATTTTATTTTTTTGTTTGTTTGTTGATCTGTTGTTACCGAACTGAAAGGTTAACTTGATAAACTGCAGCTGCCTAGTGTGTACTGCTTTATTCATAAGAGTATCTTAATTAAATGTTATCTTGTGCTTGTTTTGTTTGTGTATTGATTGGTTTTGAAAAGGTATTTATTTTGAAATAATCAATATTTACAAACATTGACTTTGAATTAAAAGAATGAATTGAGTAAAAAAAACTAATTTTATGTTACTATAAATACGTAAATCATTTATTGATTTAAAAAGATTCATTGCCATTTAAGATCATAACATAATTTGTAATAGAAAAAAATAGCTCTTTGACTGGGTGGGTACATTCCTCATCTCGATCTAAACCTGCCTCCAGCAACCTGCTATGCTTTTCCCCATCTTAGCCCATAGGATCGACAATTCGTAACCATTTTAGAATCCAGATGCCCATAGGCAGCGGTAGCCAATTTCCTTTGAGTGGGCCGTCAGGTTTTTGCCACTTTACACAATAAACAAATTAAGTCCCTTCTTTCATTCAGGATTGGCCTCTAGGTATAATTATATAAGGTGCTACTTTATTAGTGCCCGATATTTTAGTCAGAGCTTCTACTCTGATTCTGATCAACTTTCCCCAAGGAACCCATAGTCAAATTGCAAAACAATCTTTGGACTCTTCATACTTATTTGGCCGCTCGGCTGATCAATTTGTATGAAGAGTCCAAAAATTTATTTTTGTTTCCTTGGGGAAAGTTGATCAGAATCAGGAGTAGAAGCATTGACTAAAATATCGGGCACTAATAAAGTAGCACCTTATATAATGCATAGTAGATTCTGGTGCCACGTCCTGGCTTTAGATAATATTTCAACGTGCCCGAGGAGTGTTACTTCCTCCACGTAAAAAAATTATGCTACGTTTAACGTAACTATCGCCAGAAATTTAGTTATACCTACTTAATTCGTTTGGAAACGTACGTGCAGAATTTTTTTGTTTTAGTGTAGAAACGTGTAATATTTGTATCACGTTCTTAAGGCTAAAAAAACTATAGCTAAATCCGATCAAAGTTTAAGACTACATCAGAAAATGAACAAAAAGGCGATTAGAAATAATGGAATAGCAATTTCGCGTCATCTAAATTTTAACTTGTTTTCCAACTAAAAACGATGGCAAATATTATACTGAAATTTCTCTTGTTCCCGTTATGCTTTAGTATCAAGCAATAGATAGTTTTATTTTATTTTATGGCAGAGGTGGCAAACGAGCAGACGGATCACCTGATGGTAAGCGATTACCGCCGCCCGTAGACACCCGCAACACCAGAGAAGTCATAAGTGCGTACCGTACTAATTTTATTTTGAACCATACATTTTTACCATCGTTTTACCGCCAAAACCAATAAGTGCCGATCCTTAATACCTCTCAGCTTCTTGACATCTACTTTAACCTATGACATAATACCGGTCGGTATTACCTCATTCCCACTTTAGTCACATTTCCCCAGCTGCATAAACGGGTGCAATCCCGCGCTGGCGAGGGTCCAACGTTGCAGCTGCAGTATCATCGGTGTCACTTGCATTTTACGGCTGGCACATTAGCCCGGAGCGAGGCACGGCAGGGAGACAAATTGGGCGGTACTTAGTGATAATTATGATGAAATACGTATATACAGGGTGTAACAGAAAGGTGTGATAATACTTCAAGGTGGGCTTTTACCCATCAAACTGAACAACTTTTGTTCTACAAGTTTGTTTAAATCGCAAATTTTTTTTGAACTTTCATACAAATCGATCAGCTGGCGAACCAAGTTTGTATGAAAAGTCCGAAAATTTCTTTGCGATTTCAGCGAAGTTGTAGAACAAAAGTTGTTTAGTTTGATGGGTAAAAGCCAACCTTGAAGTATTATCACACCTTTCTGTTACAGCCTGTATATTGCATTTCATAGTTGTAAAGAAAGGAGATTTATTTTCTTGTTTTGCAGTTTTTTTGTCAGTTTTTCACGCTCCTCAAGTAATGTTTTTTTTTGAGAGCCAGAGGGTTTTAGTAAAACTTTTTGTTACCTTTATTGCACAAGTTTGTAAGAAGGCTAACTAGCCCACCTAATGGGAAGTGGTTAGGGGTCATCCATAAATTACGTCACACGAATTTCATGACTTTTGACACCCCCCCCCCCCGTCCTTGTCACAGATGGTCACATTTGTGGGACCACCGCCTCCCCTGGTGTGAAGTCACATATTTTGTAATTTTTTGCCCAGAACTGAATAAATTAAACAAGAAATTCCAAAATTATATATTATTTGTTATGTGACGTCACAACGTTTATGACCCCCCCCCCCACTCCTTGTCACATAATGTCACACTTCGTTGACCCCCTCCCTCCCCCTTAACGTGTGACGTAATTTATGGATGGCCCCTTACCGCTGCGCCGTTTATACGCAAATGCAAATCCAGCACCAGGGCACAGACATAAATAGTTCAAGAAGCTATTCGGTCCCTTTTTAAAGACTCATTCCTTTAATTCCTCCCTTCTTAAAGACTAATTACTGATGCATTGTGAGAATTTCTACTGCCTCGCCAAATTTCCCGTAGTCTTCTCCAAAATATTATAAATGTCTCCGAGACAAAAATTTCATTACGACTCAATTTAATTAGCAGGTTAAGAACGATGGAATCTCAGTAATCTGGACATTTCGGAATTAATCAGTTCAATCCGCATTCCCGAGGGACCATTTCAATTAAGAGCAGCATTAACAGGCTGACCCGGGCAGCCGGGCAGGTAGTCCCTGGAATCACGGCAAGGCCACGAAAAGTTGCCCAAACGAGGTCCCCGGCGTATTATTTTAAGCATTCAGGAAACAGGGCATTTAAGAGTTAAGTCATCCTGGGAGTGTAATCTGGAAAACGGTAAAATAATGTTTTACGTGTAGGAAAAAAGATTCGTATAATCCTGATGTCATTGATGAACTTTTTGAGTTTGTGTGTAGAAGGTATCAATGTTATGAAGTACTTTCTACTTATTGTGTTGCTTTCGTAAGTATCGATTGTAGGTTGTGCGCGAAACCCCCGCCACCGGGGCCTATGTTAGAAATTCTTTTTCATGCAGCAAAAAAAAACAGTATCACTTCCCACTCTTTGCTAAAAAAAGAAATTTAAAAGTGGCTTGAAACAGAGCAACAGGATAACACACTTTTTCTATAGTTAGAATTGAGTTAATTACAAGCTCAAATTATTACTCAAGTTTTTTTACGCTCTGCGTTGGGACAACATTGTCCCGTGGCAAAGATTCTCCACTCCCCCAGTCTCGGCCATCCTTATACGGAATCAATTGAGTTGCCGACCCGCGCCGAGCACCTTGCGACGTCAGCGTTATCGGTATCAGCTCGGTGACGGATATTAGCTACCGATTACCGCCGCCGCGCCGGCGTAGGCCGCGTTGTCAGGAAGCGGCGACGAGTGCAGCGGAGCGGAGCTTTACAAAAATAACTCAATTGTTTCGAATCCATGTTTCTTCTCTACTCCGCGTCAGCAGACAAACAGTGTTTGGGGACATAGTACGGCAAAAGGCTGATGATAAGTTGTTACCCCTGCCCATAAGTAGATATTTGCAAAACCAGAGCCAGTGGCGTAACAGTCCTTTTTCTGATTGAGGTAGGATTTTTAACAGTCCTCAAGGGCTATGATGAAATAAATGGATTGCCTCATTTGCAACAGATTGCGCGAGACAGCTAGCGCGGAGTAGCTAGCTGTCTCGCGCAGCTGTTGCGCGGGAACGCGGCACGCTGCTTGTCGACCTTTCCAGTCGGAAAACTTATAAAAAAACGTAGAAAGCGTTAATTACTATGTATTGCTACGTGTTTATACCCATATCGAAAAGCCACAGAGAAACACGCTCCGCGATAAAACTAATCAACGTTGAAACTGGCCAGGTGTGAAGTATGATCTGAGAGTCTCGATATGTGGAAAAAGACCCGTACCCCAGAAGTGTTATCGGGTAAATTTTCTCAACTCATTTCAAAGGCCTTTCTTCCCCTCCCGTTTCTTCTCCTTAACGAGAACGCACCCTAACCTGTCCCTGATTGGGGCTAATCCGCCGTGATTGGGCGATCGTCTATTTATGAGCTGTTTCGTTTATGGTTATGGACGTGATTGAGCGTCCGGCGAACTGATTACGGTTAGAGATGATATCTGGAGCAGCAATAGTGTTATGTGATTAGCCCCTCAAATCATGTTTTATTTTAGGGCGAAACACATTAGCACGGCAAGACGTCGTATCGTGAAAATTATGACGTTTACCATCGAGATTCATAACGCGACGTCGTCGTGTCGTGGTACGAAGGACAGTACGACGTCGTTTAAACGATGCCATTTAAAGCTTCGAAGAAAATTGCCGTAGTTGATCTCGAAATGCGAACCGCATTAGATGTGTTCTTTTGTTGGTATTAAAAAGATGCATAAAGAAGAAACATTGAAATTAAACAAACGTATCGAAGTTTTTTTTAATCTCCATATTCATTTGTAGTCGTCGCAGCTTGAAAATCTGTATACATTTGCAGTTTTCCGACTCTGATCTATTTGCTAGCCACCCTATAAAGCATTAGTAAATCAATTTTCACATTGTTTCGTGACACTGCCGCATCGCAGTACATTTCCATTAGAAGTGACAACTCAACGAAACGCCCCACTTAATACCGCGAGTGATTCGTCATGTCATGAGTCGGCATTTCGCAGCCGCAACCGATACCAAACGTCACGAGACAAATGGAAGGAAGTACTCATCCACGTGCTCATCCAGTTTGAACTGTTACCTATCACCAATCGGGTTTAAAATAAGTAGATTCCACTTTCCACACTAAATCTCACATGTACAATATTTTACGTAATAATTTGAATTTTCTGTCAATTGTTTAATGAGGACGTATAACGAAAAATTCTTTGGAATTTTCTTAAACTGAAAATATTTTAAATTATATCAGTGAAAACCGATTTGAAGTCCGTTCAACGATTGTCTTTAAATCTTGGACAGCCGACAGACAACATACATAGAAATGACAATGATAACGAAGTACTAGAAATTCCGATAGACTTGTTTATAATAACATTACAAACTTAACACTGTATCAAAAACAATGTTATGCAATGTGTGTTAAAGTATTTAACGCGTTACCGGAAGATTTGAAAAAGGTACCAGTTAAGATTTTTAGAAACAAAGTTGTAAAATGGCTGAAAGAAAAACAATTTTATTCAATTAATTAATTAATGAAATTTATTACTATATTTCCTAATTTATATTTTATTACTGTAATGCAATTTATTATCCTATTATTTACTAATTTATATTTTTTATTGTTTCTTTTACTACTTTTTAACTCGTGACATCTATATTAAATTAATTGTGACATATTTAAAGTGTAAGATACTGAATATTTTTAATTTAACAAAAGAAAAACTGTTGCATGTCAAAAATGTTGACTTGATGTGAGATACTTTACAATAACAAGATCTGTGTTTACCACATGTAAAGCAATAAAGATTTATCATTATCATTTATCATTATCATTAGGCTCTTTTAAGGCGGTTAAAAAAAACTCGAATGCTGTCAATTTTTAAACGACAAAAATATACTTTTAGGTTTTAAAATTAATCATTTATCGTACTCGCAGATGTATCAAATTGTTATTGTTAACATACGATACTTACCAGCGAGGCAGAAATAAACTAAGCTGTACTTGTACTGAGAGTTGTGACTGTGACTGTTCAGCCGGAACGCGGGAACTGCGCAGGCACCATACATCAAAGGGTGCGACATCGGGAAACGCTGATATTCAACCCTCCCTCGCGATCTTTACAATCTGCGATGAAATAATAAATCTGTCCATGAGCCCTTTACATTTAACGCCAAATGTGATTTCGATATAACATTGGGTTTTTGTTTTAAACAAAATTGTAAGAATTTTACAATCCGATGAAAGTGTGTTGTTTGTTGACGATACTCTACAAGAAATGACAACCAAGAACCTTTGTAACTCTTCCACAGAATCAATCCCAAAAATATCGTTAATTTGTTAGAATATCAAGATAACAGACAATCTCAATGACATATCAGTCGTCACTATTCTGCTTTCTTTCTTGATATTAGACAGTGTAAGGTCACTATGAGATCGTGTAACCTAAGAAGCCCCAATTTTGAGGCAATAAAGATGTCGTTACCTAAATTGTGCCTCGGCGTCGGCGTCGGCGTTCGGCACGTGTTTACAGCGGGGACGCGCTCCCCGAGCTCAAGGAACAATGTCGTTATGAAAAATTGCCGTTTCCACTCTCAGTCGTTCATTCAGATGACAGTTTTATTCAAATCGATCGGAATCAAACCATTTACTTCAAAATGAAAATCATTATAGAGAAAAATGATCGTTTATATGCCTGTGCAATGCTAATAGAGGTGTCTCCCTTTGCCAATACAGGTGGAGAAAAAAAAGAGTGTGGTCATAATTCTAATAGTGATACTGAAAAATGGCCAAAAATAAAAACACTAAAAGACACAGTTGCGATTTCAGCAAACTTGTTCAGATTCACCAATTTGCGGCATAGTATTATATTATATATTAGAGCAAATCCATTCTCGAATTGATTTTAATAAACCTCAGGATTATTTGCCAATCAAAAACTTATTTATAAATACCGGAGCAGTCCTTTCTCCGAAACGAAAGCGAGGCACGTAAATAAATCAGCCGTGGGCTTAATATAATAATAATACAACGTTGGGAAAGTTCTGGAACCTTAAACGAAATTTATATTTAACGACCGAAGTTGGGTGAGCCGCGAATTAAACCTGCCCAAGATGACGCAGGCGCACTTGCTCGTAAATTAGAGCTTAACCCTGAGATTATGAAAAAGGATATTGAGTAATTTACAATTAGGTAGGGAACTGATAACAATAATATACGAAATGGGTTTGGTATCGATGACGCTAAATGTAGCCAGGCTTTTGACAAACGGTGGGTAACATTAGCTGATAAAGTTGACGACTAAATTCTACATTCTACATCTAATAACACAGCATACTGCAGCTTAAGTTTAAATTATGACGTAGATCATGTTCTCTTTTTGAATGGTTGTGGTTATATTACTTTATTTTTTTTATTTAATTTTATTAGAAACAAACAGTCTTTTACAAATTGCTTAAAAAATCAAGTATTACTTGTAGACCTATAGCCTCCTTACTTTTTACACATAGTTTTTCTAATTTTGTTTAAAGAACAATAATGGGACACCAATAAACAAACGTATGGACACAAAGAAAAAAGCGAATAAAATATGACTGTTTTCAGACAATGTATTCATGACCATTTTCTTAACATCATTATGGCTACAGTTGAAGATGTCTATGTTACTAAGTTGATTGTTATACAGTTTGCATGCAAGTCTCAAGAAACTATTACTAGCGTAACATGTTCTACAATGAGGGATCGAGAATAAAGACTTGGGACTTCTCTCTTGTCTGCGAGGAACACGGAATGAGATGCTTTCCAAAAGTGAGGGGGCGTCTACAATATTGTTTATTATTTTATAAAGAACAACAGCGTCAACACAGTCGCGACGATGTTCGAGCAGAGGAATATTATGTCTTTTAGCGGACGTCTCATAATCATTGTAATAAAAACCTGTTCTGTCTAGAGACTTTACGAATTTGTGTTGGATCCTACCTCCAGCCTACCTATGTGTATGTCATAGAACAGATGCCAAATGGCATTAATTTAATCTGTTTTACATTTATATTACGTAAAGAATTTCTGGTTTTATAAAGGGATCGCTGTACTTAAAATACTAGTTCATTTTCTACCTATATATACGAAAGCTCTTGTCGTTTTAATCTGTTTTTCAATTATTTGTGTAAAACAATCTATCTACGATAAAAAGGCTACTTTTCTCCACAAGCAATAATTCAAATAGCACCTTCGCTCTTACCAATGCAAGGTAAGCTTTTCAAAGGTCTATTAATAAATCCGATTGAATTCCATTTAATCGCCTGTCAGGGACCCGACCCATGCTTGGTCACCTCCCCCTTTATTCAGCCTGTGGAAATGTAGACGAGATGAGATTACAGCCCCGCCGGTTCACGGGGCTGTAGGTTTTCGACGTTGATTGTTTTTGACAAAGCCTAGAATAAATTAATGTTGTGGCGTACCGCAGGGCAGTATATTGGGTCCTTTATTGTATTTGTCACATGTTGATGACAGTATTATGCCAAAATCAATTAAGGGTGTTAAATGTAGTGACACAAAAAATATATATGCTGCACTTAAAAATATCTGCTCTAAAGAAAAGCCTTGTAACGATAAAAATCTAATTTCTTTTGTATTAAACCAACCCCTTTCATTAGAATTAGTTTGCTAGTTTGACTTGCCACTGCGTAGCAACCTGAATGTATTTAATTAGTTTCTCAAAGACAAGTATCACAATAACGTTATGACAAGAGGTTTCATCAAATTATACCAATTATGCCTTTGACATATTGTGGCGGTATAGAGCTAGGTAATTAAACGTTAGTGCGTATTATCGGCTCCCCCCCCTCCCCCCAACACCTCGTAACTCAGCGTTATGTTGTAAGATATCAGTAAACCGCACGTAATTTAATTCTCCGTGTGGCGTATTAATTTGGATTTCTGTTTTATGACCAATTTGTCGGCAAATTTATCATATTTTGCGGTTGCTATTGGCATTTGGTTACAGAGTGAAAATTATGATAAATCCCATGCATTGCCGTTGTTTCGTAGAAATTCTGGCGAATTGCCTTATGAAAATTAAGTTAACAAAACAAAATTCATGTCCGTAAATCAAGCGTTTGCGTTTTTCCCGTTGCTACACTGCACTGTAGCTTACACAGATGTGGAAACTAGAATGCATACAGTTGACGATATTTGTCGACCGATTCCACTCCTCCTCGGAGGTAATCAGATGAGCAACCGACGTTAGTACGAGTCAACAGGAGACTTGCAGTCTGTCTGTGTGTCATGTTTGCGAGCTGCTCAAACATCACGGTTAGAGAGCGTACAAGCAATCTGCATATGGCTGCTAACTTATGGAGAGTAGAGTGCATCAGACGTTTACCATGCGAGTTTAGTCATTCTTGTTGAAGTGGATTCAGCAGATTGTGCCAGAGTTATTTTAACTTAAATAAGGGCCATAAGGACAATAAGGGCACAAAGGAGCATCAGTCATCAACCCCAGCTGGCGTTTGCCGACTGCTGTAAAAAAAAGGCTTCCCTTTCACACCATCCTTTAGAATCCTTCGTCCACTGTATATCGAGGCATGTTCTTGTTAGCGTCGCTGGTAACCAGGTTTCTCATAGTCTACATAGAGTCCGTTTCATGAAGCAACAAGTTACGATCGGAAAATGGCATCGCACTTGACTAAAGCAGGGGTGCAATCTTGCAGTGTGCAGTTGGGGGACGGGGTTCTGCAATAACATCATGATGAACTCAGGTAGAAAATTGGTCGGAATCCTTGTTTGCTTGTAAAATAAAAACCTTTGTAGTCTTGTTGTTATGAAATGCGCCCACTACGTGCAAGTTTTGTACCATCACTGACTTGCGTATCCTGACATGCTCCACTAAAGGGAATCAAAAAATGCATGTCATTTTTACCTCTACCCTCTTTATAAACTCACTTGTCAAAAATCCTAATATCAATCATCCGTTCTTAACATTGTAAAAACGAAAGTATAACGGTACATGTTTATTTGTCCAATTGTTGCACATTTTTAGCGATTATTTAGAACAGAGGTAAAAATAAAGGGCGGAGAAAAATATGAGTTGTCATTCCGTTCACTAGATTGCGCGTCGCTTTTAGAATTATTTATTGCTCAGACCTAGAATACAAGATCTTAGTAGGGATCAAATAGGCTTTTCTTGAATATAAAATGAACTTGAAATTCTAAAAACAAGAAACCTTAAAATCTTTGAAGAATTAGGTTTTAAGAACTAGCAGAACGTCGGAGTTTTAATTCAAAAATAAAGCTAGACGAGCGCTGTTCATTTTTGTGCCTCGAGATTTGTTGTTTTCCCAACAAACACAATCTTTTCGTGTTCACAGCTTATTTCAAGTCCCTCGACTGACTTTCCATTTTAAAATGGCAATTTTCTTTTTTATATCGATGGAAAAGCAAACGCTTTGCGCGGGAAATCCTCGGAAAGTTTCAATAGTGTAATAGGAATCGTGGTTTGAATCTAGAATGGGCGGGAGCGCTCAAACCGAGCGCCTCTGATAGTGAAGCCGCTTGCTCAGTTGCGCTAGAAAACGCTACTAAGCAAGGTTTGTGAAGTGTATAAGCAAAAGGTACACAGCAAAGATACTTCAAATAAAATATATCTTATTTCTTAATCATACAGTGATGAAGTTTAAAACTTGAACTCTTTATGGATGTGATAATGACTGAAAAATTCTAGAAATCATTTAAAACTTCTTGTCAGTCAGTTTAACTCGTTCGGGTCGAGAATTTATGTGTCTATAGTAAAAGAGGAAATATTCATAATTGCATCACTTATACAATTCTACATCGGAATTTGATTAAGTTTATCTAATTTCGTCGCCGATTTTCATTTCAATTCAAGGACTGTAGAACTCTGTACACGCCCTTAAACCGGCCGGCGGTGGCAGTGACGTCACAATCCGGCACCGTTTAGATTAAGCCGGTAACGTCCGGACGCCGGACGCGATAATCCGGATCGCTTCCGGAAAACTTAAGCTTTACTTCAAAATGGTGGATGTAGCTAGTCTGAAGAAATTGGTTCTATTCACAGTTCTTGCCACTCGTTTCATGTCATACTGCGGTCGTTTGCTTCGTATGAAATTAAATGGTTTTTGCTACACTGCGCTGACTCATAACTTTACAAGGTATTAAGGTATTTAAGAAACAGCTGTTTGATTTCCTTAATATGTAAAAATAAAATAAATAAATAATAAATTACGGCAGGTTGGTATTAGGTTTTTTAGTCCAAGGTTTCAATCTTCCTTTACAGTTTTTTTATTAATTCTCCGTTAAAAATTTAGGCGTGTTGAAAATTTACTTAATACCTATCTATAGTTTACCCACTTCACCTGGATAATTACATTTGCAACAGTAAATTTTTAAACCACATTTTAAACTATATGACCTTTTCTAGTACGGCTACAATTTCCTTCCCGCTAACGCATTGCATTTGCAAAATTAACTGGCATTTTTACCAGAGATGCACTGATTTACAGCTAAATAACACAGAAAATACCTGTTGAAATTTCATTGCTAACACAGGAAAACTGGATAATAATGTAGTTTAATTGTAGCATACGATAAGAAGAAATATTATAGCAGTTGGTAATGGATTTTTACATTTTCCAAGAACTTCCATGGAGTGGGATTAAAAGTTGGAAAGTTTGAAACTTACCGTGTGGCGCGCTGCGCTGGCGATATCGACATAAATCACAAAGACTGCACAATAGCTGTCAAAGCGTGTTTGACATTCCAATTACCGAGTTAGACAAGGCCCTTTCTGAACGATAATTAAACTCTATTATAAAGTTTGTATTGATTTGCATTGAGCGAGCTTTTGCTGTTACATTGCGGTAGTTATTGTAGTAAAGGAAGATTCAATTAGAATTTCCGTTTTGGCAAATTATTGTGTGTTAAATGTGTCCCGTTCTATATTCAGAACCAGGAGTATTACCAATTGTTGTACCTACTCAAATATAATCAATATAATAATTCTATGATGATTTTGTATATTATAATATGAGACTAAATGTAGCACAAATACGGATTTTTACTTATGTTCACTAGAAGAAACTTTTATTATTTGGTAATTTACGAGAGGCTATGACTCTGTTGCATTTTGATAACATTTATACAACTTCAAATCGAACCACGTTCTAATTACCTTCGTCATATCCACTTTGTATTTCTTTCCAGCCAGCGCAACGAAACCAAAGAGACTTTACTCGTATTCCGAACCAATTTCCTTGACTCGTCACCACAGACTTGGCGGGCCGGGCGTGGACGCGCACGTGCGTCATGAGTCCGGCGAGGCGGTGCTGCACGCCAGGTTCCTCGTCAACGAGGGCGCACTCGTCACCGCCACCGCAGACGACCAGCTCCATCTGTGGACCTTCAGGCAGAAGCTCCCGCAGCGGGTGCAGTCGCTCAAGTTCCAGAGGGAGAGGTGAGCTTCGCTTAGTTGTGTCCAACTGTCTCTAGACGAACATTGCTCTAAAAAGTTGAATAGGTCCATCTATGTATACTTCATTTTTTCTTACTTATTTTTGAAAATATTATAGCGTACATTCTCATTACCATTGACATTTTATAGTGTTGAGAAACCATGTTATGAAGTTCGTTATATAAACTTAATAAAGAGCTTTTCCAACTCTATGAAATATTAATAATGATGAGTAGGGTCGCTATAGTTTTCAAAAATAAGACAAGTATAAAAAAAAGATATAGTAACCAGTGTCTGTCTGCTATCGACTAAATCCTTACTTCCTTAAGTACATCGTGTGATGACTCTTATTTTACTATCTGTTCCTATTTCTATCTCGTTGAAGCTTTAACTTTCTTCTGTATCTTCGAACCGGGTAACAGTGTAAAACAGTTATTCGCAACGCATCTTGTGCGTTATTCAATGTGTTACTCAATTTTTGTGTTTGCAAAACTGTGATTCGTGTGAAACGCGTGTAAACAGTTCGGTTGGAATATTTAGCAGTTCCGCAGTGTAGCAGATAAATACCGGTTTATTAATGCCGTGAGCTGTGACGCAAATACGCTCCACGTACATACCTTACCTGCCGCGCGTGCATTTCATGCTTTAACATTAACACGAAAATGTATGGTTACTTGCCTCGTATGCCCTTTACCCGTCTAGGAGAAGGAGAACTTCGAAATCAAACATGCAGGCATGGGGTCTCCGTAAGGCGCGAGTAGGGTCTAATCCGAAAAGCGGCGGTCTCCTGCAGTCAAACTGGCTCCACACGTATTAGCTTGCCTTTTTTGTGGAATCAACCAGCGACGCCGAGAGGGTAACGCAAGTCCTGGCCACTGCGTTTTCTTAACTCCGTCCCAAGCAGTGTAGTGTCTGGTGAGATGTTACTCCACCCACAGCAGCTTTGCTGCGTGATGAACTGTTGTTAAGCGGAAAAACCGGAATACCGCCAAGACACTGCAGCAAATCGTCTGTAATAGAAGCAGAGGCTATTGATGTCCTTTGTATGAGGGACGCCTAGCCAACTCAACGGTGCACTTACATGAATTGATGATAATAGTGAAATATGTAAAAATAACGCAACTCTGAACAACTTTAATAACTTTAACTCTACGAAACCAATGCAATACGTCCTGTAGACCTGAGCAATATATCTCAACCCGGGCCGTTCCCGCTAATTCGGCAACTTTCAGCGCCATCTGGCCTTCCTCGCCAGCGGTGGGCGTCCGCGTCCCCTGCGTCGGCCATATTTCCTTATTCCCGCTAAGTTGATTTATTATCTGTTCTAGTGAGATTGTTATGACTTCGTCGAGTTGTTTTTGTTTGAAATGAGGTTTGTTTCGGACTAGCCACGTTTTGATTGTTTGGAGATAAACGGCAGATACGTAATTCAGTTTCTTTTTTTTTTTGTTAGACTGTCAAAAATATTTCTTTCACTTTTAAGCGATGCCATAAAAGATGATTTCTTCTTAATTTTACCTTATCTGTTGTAAAGTATCAAAGACTACAAAATGGCCGAGGCGAAGATGTATTAAAGGCTCGTTCATCCATGACAGACACCTACTTGTTGGAAAGTGGGGGTTGAGGACAGATCTGTGGGAGGTGGGGAGAGGGATTTCTAATTAATTATGTGAGGCGGCGTTGCCATGGAAACGAGATATTTTGTCTCTTTGAAACCCAACGCGCGGGAAAATTAATCCCCGGGTGAAATTTAGCGGGAAACGATTGGACTGATGGTGTTCTGTGAGATAGGAGAGGACGGGTGTTCTAGATGACACAGCTGTTGTCACAGGATAGTTGTGAGTTAGAGATTCGTTTATTTAAGATGATTTTTTTTTATTTTGATTCGAAGCAGCATTCCTAAGTGTAAACATAGTAAATCTAACTTTTATTAATAGTTATTAAATTTGAAATAAAGTTTGCAAGATTCGTCCATATCTTCATATTCATGATGCCGCTGTACCGTCACCACTTGATATACTTTACTGAAAGTTGTTGTGTAAAAGAGGTAACATAAACATTATAACGAAAGTTTTCCATGATTGGGTTAGAGCGAGATAGATATAAACGTCTGAATGAAAGCAGCACATCTCCCACAACAGTCACGCCCCGTCTATGCACGGTTGTGGCCATATCTGGCTCATAAATCCCGCCTTGCACAATTGATGACGTCATCTCATCTCGCAGCTCTATGACGTCATTAGTCACTGATAATGGCGCTTGTTCAGTGCTTAGTGCGAAGTGCACGATTGATGAGGTGCGTACTACGCACGCGCTTTGTTAATCACTCTTGTTATTAGGGGCAATGTAAATTATCAGTCAAATAAGGATTTAAACCAAGATGTCGGCCATATCTGTCACAGAAAACTTTATCACAATTAACATCGTGACAGATTTTTGTATTGCGAGATGTTTAGATTTGTCTTGATTATCTTTTTTTATGGCAGAGGTGGCAAACGATCAGACGGATCACCTGATGGTATACCGCCGCCCATAGACACCCGCAACACCAGAGGAGTCACAAGTGCGTTTCCGACCTTTGAAATAGGATGGGGGATGGGGGGAAGGGGGGGGAGAGCAGGTAGGGCCTCCGGTACCCTCACTCACTCGGCGAAATACAACGCAAGCGTTGCTTCACGCCGGTTTTCTGTGGGGCCGTGGTATCACTCCGGTCGAGTTGCTCTCCGTTGAATGCGATCCAGAGGCAGAAGCTGGTACTGGGGTGCCTCTGCCCAGAGATGAGAACAGTATTCCATATGAGGCCGAACGTGCGCCTTGCAAAGTTGCAGGCGATGGGCCGCAGTGAAATACCGCCTCGATCTATTGAGCACACCAAGCTTCTTCGAGGCTAATTTAGCCTTACCCTCTGGTTGACCACGGAACTGGACTTCACTCGATATGTCGACACCAAGGATTCCGATATTGGCTGAAGCATTTAGGGGAGTGTCCTCAAAACGAGGTGATACGACAAATGGAATTTTATTGGCAGTGAACGCGCAAACCTGTGTCTTAGTAGGGTTAAATTGGACCAAATTAAGCCGACCCCATTCTGAGACTTTCTTTAAAGAGTCCTCAATTTCCGACACAGGTGTAATCTAAGTAACTGAATTAAAAACAGTAACAGTAGAAATCCTCGTAAAACTACTTAACTAATTCTCATCAAATCAAATAGCTGTGAACCACTGCCAATTTAGGTATTTAGATATAGATCTAACCTGCTGTGGAACTGCTTAATAGACGTCGATCAAGAATCATTATGCAATGCATGTCCCCAAAGGATTCCATTGTAATTTTTTTTAACAAAACGTTAAATAAAAAAATTGCGAAAACGAATTATTTTTAATCATAAATAAGATTATCGACTATCTAGAACCACAGCACTATTGTATTCACCTGTCAGTTCGTGATAGGAGTACAGATAGCCGCGCTATGATAGGCTGCGTTCATCTGCCGCTGCGCTATGATTGGCGCGTTTGCGCGCGGGGTCATGACCGCGACCAGTTGATGGCTAGAGTTGGAAAATTGTAAATATCATATCGATATTTTTGAAGAAATTCGATAGACGATTTCTCCGAAACGTGAACTGATGCAGCAAAAAGTACCCAAATTTTTTCACTGTCAACGCCGTTTCAACCATTAGGGGTAGTTTTGTAACACCCTGTATATGAATAATCAATAAAATATTCTGTTCAGTGCATTATCTATTACTATACGTAAGTAGCCTGCGTGCAAGAACCTCAGCCGCTCGGCGCCAGGCAAGGCGGCCGTAACGATAACAATTTGTCGACCAAACGGGAGATCTGAAGCTGAATTAATTTAATGACGTAATAACCATTTCTCAGTGATATCGGGTAAGGTATGGGTACCAGCCTATCTTGTGGATTAAGAGGAAGATTGCTTTACCATTTAATTTAATTAGATTAATTCACAGTTTGTTTGTTATGTTAGCGGTGAGTAGTTGCTGTTGAACTTTCGAAATAGTTTGTTTTCGTAATTTAATTTCGAGTTCTACTTTTTATTCATAAATACAGTTTTATTTCGCACCAGTGGTCTGTACGTCGCACATTTTAACATACATAAAAAGCTGTATAAAAACATTTGATGCACTTTCAGTGTTTCGCATCACACAATTTAATGCAAATTAAATATTTTTAACATAGTTTTTTTAAGAATTTGTATATATTCAAAAAAACTACATTATGATCGAACTTTTGTGTTGTTTTTGACTCTTGAAACTGAACGTTTGAAAGTTTTGTACATATTAAGTATTGCTAACATAACAAAAACTACGCTTCCCTAAGTTGATAAATTATTTTGAAATTATTTTGATTACTTTTATGAAAAGTTCAATTTCCTTGCGATTTCAGCCAATTTTCCGAACAAAGTTTTTCAGTTTCAATAGGTCAAGCCTATTTTACTGTTTATAATACTTTGTACATTTAATTATCTACATATATGTGTCTTTTGAGATTCTGCTGTCCCAGTGTTAACACATTACAGTAGTGCGCGCCACACGTTTTTGCAGATTCCCAGTCGAACTAACCCGACAGACTAGCGAAGTGAAGGGGTGAGTGAGTCCGTTCAGTCGCCCCACTGTTTACCGCCTTTACTGTGCATCGGTGTCTGTCAGTCTGTGTGTCTTGTAATGTAATATCTGAAAAAGTGGGACCTCTTCACTCTTGAAATAGAAATTCTCCTAAAAAAAACAATAGTTTTATAGAAAATTGGTCGATAAGTTGATCAATTTGTTTAAAAAGTGCACATTTTCAATTTCGTTTTGAATAACGATTCTTAGGGAACTTGTCCACTTTCGAGAAAATAAAAATTATAGTACACTTTTTGAGGGGATATTTTATCTTACGTATTAAGAAAGAAGAGGCCCCAGTTTGAGTCAGTACATTTGTTAAGAATGTTATTGTTCAAAACAGCATCGCAACAGCAGGAATGTGCATAAGCAACTGAAAATATTGTTTGGTATACGTATATAACACTGTTGTCTTCAGCGTTTTGCATTAATGTCTGTACTTTGCATCCAGTGTGACTCTGTTCGGGCGAGCTACCTTCTATCTGAATAATTTTATATTGTTTACCGTAGCTTAATGTCTCTTCTGTAAATATCAATGTAATTTATGTAAAGAATTTGCTAGGTAATAAGTATATGTTGTTGTAACAAACATTCACTTCGACTTGAATACAGTGTTATTATTGTAAATGAATAACAGTTTTTACCACTCTCGGGGTATGGGATTCCTTCCCATAAATCGTGTTATTTATGGATTAAATTTACGTTCCATACCACATCTTCAAATCATAAAAATATTCGTAAATCAACCTCATAACATTACATTGTAAAGTTCGACAATATAACTACTACATAGTATGAAGTTCTGTCGCAGTATTCAACACGTTACCTCAGCTTGGGTCAGCACTGTGAAAGCATCCTGGTCCCGGCACTACAATGAGCGGACACAAAGCCTAGTGTTCTGCCTATACGACAAGCTTGTGCTTTCAGCAGAATAGCCCAGTGTGTACGAGTATCCTTTAGTATGCCGACAAACAAACAGCTTTATTTATAGACACGTATAACAATGCAGGAATAAATGAGTGTTAAACATATTCTGTTGAATTACTTTATGTGGTTTATTGAAACTGCACTAAAAGAAAATCAAAACCATCTGTAAACTGACATTACAGAGGGTTTTGATTTCCCTTAAGCGCAGTTTCGGAACAACACTGCTGGCATGCTTCGCGACTTTTTACTGCCACTGACTGTGGATATAATGGACTATTAGTTCTACTTATGCGATAACATCTTGCGTATTATCGACGTGGACATCCCTATTCTTATTCCTTGGCTTAAAAATAAGCTGTAACTTTTTAGTTCCGTCTCTTCAAGCTCACGTGGTTTCCAGGTTAAGTAGTCTATTTTGTACTTGTAGCAAGGCAAAAGTGTCAGCAAACGTAACAGTGTTAAAATCTCTGTCATATCTCATTTTCTACTCTCCCTTTTCAACTTCATGGACAGTTGTCATTATCACTTCACAGAAACTCTGAACAGACTTTAGTACTTGTTCTTAAGACACCTGGTATCTGTGATCTCCTAGTACAATACTTCTTTTTCTTCTTTTCCTGTCAATATCAAAATTCTGGTGACCTACAGCAACTTAGCCCAAAACGTGGCTACACCAATAGCCCTTTGGTTGGCGTTTTGGCTTTTTCGTGTAGCGACCGCGCACCGAAAGACGCAGTGTAGGCAGGCCTCCCACTCGGTGCACCGATGACCTGGTGAAGGTTGCGGGAAGCCGCTGGATGCTGGCAGCGCAGGACTGGTCGGTGTGGAAATCCTTGGGGGAGGCCTTTGTTTAGCAGTGGACGTCTTTCGGCTGATGATGATGGCTTCTAAAAGATCCTAAGTGTGTGGTGTGTTGTCCCCAGAATCACGTGCCTGCACCTGCCGCTGCAGTCCAAATGGCTGCACGTCGGCACGGAGCGGGGCAACGTGCACGCAGTCAACGTAGAGACCTTCGTGCTCAGCGGATACGTCATCAACTGGAACAAGGCCATCGAAGTGTGAGTCCTCTCTTTCTGCTTCGTTTTTGAGAATAAATAATTTTTTTACGTAGAAATTTAGCATATCTCTGGGTACCTACGATACATAAAATTGTATTAACACAAGTAATCCAATTTCAGTTAAAGCTTTTCGAAATGAGATACTTTTTACCTTCTCCTTATACATAAAAAAACTAAGCCAATGTATCTCGCTATTCAGCTGAAGGGCCGCTCCAGTCTTGGAGAGCGCAAAGGGCTCTTATTTGGCAGTAATGAATAGCGCTAAATTAAACCAGCTTAATTGAAGTTTTAACTAATTTAGTGAATATTTTGAGTATAAGGGGGCTTAGGATTGGGATATGTTCAATTATTGTTTATTTTCCACACTTTTGTACAATTTACACGTTTCTTATGGTAATACATAGAGAAATAGTTTTCTTTCAGCTATTTTATCACTTAGAAAAATCCACAACTAACAGTGTAAAAATTAAATACTCACTTACGACGCATTAATAGTTTTCCCGCTTCTATGCAGTAGCGGTGACGCACATTGGCGTCAAGGCAGCGAATGCGTTGAGTGAGTAATAAACAGACTATCATAATAAACGCAAACTAAACTGATTAATGTAGTCGCCCCTTTAGGGCTCGTCGCAAAAGGCGAGAGTAATTAATGAGCCCAACAACATGTGTTTCGGACATACACCTAATTTATCGTGGATTACAAGAGAATAATGGGAAGATTATGACAACTAGGCGTACATACAATGATATCCAAATAAAGTACAGTACAATATATAATACAAAATATATGTATTTCGAGTTCATTTTTCTATATTGTGTGTACTAAGATTTCGATATTTTGCTATTGTTTTGCTAAGTGTTGTTATTCCTGGTTTTCCTTGCTTTCTGAACTGTCAGATTCTACAACGAATAACACTAGTACTACAACTATATAGGGTGATTAAATTAGTTCTTGATACGAAAGACTATGCATGTGCTCATGATAACAAACAACTTTCTCTACTCTTTCTTTCCTTCTTTATACTAATTTGGCTGGTCAGTTGGTCGATTTGTACGGCGAGTCCAAATATTTTTTTGCGATTTGACTATGGGTTCCTTAGGGAAAGTTGTTTGTTATTATGAGCACGTGCATAGCATTTTGTATCAAGAACTAATTTAAAGTCACCCTAATATATAAACCCTCTGTAAAATGTTAACGCCGCGCCGCGACGTCGTCCTGCAGCGTACAAATAAAACCAGCGCACGCTCAGAATGTACAAGTCTTTGGACGGTGTGACAAATATGGAATTTTACGACGAGACAAATATTTTCAGTGAGAATTTAAAACTTTTTTTAAGTATGTATACCATTTCCTTGCAAACCCTAGGTATTTTCCAGGATGTACCGTCCCCTTGCTAACGTGACCAAATTCTACTATTCTCCACCTTTGGATCATTGACTGGACATAACATGACTTAACTACGGCGTATTTCGTAAATCTCCGTCATAACTACGCACTTCGTAGCAAGAGGAGTATAATGTGAATGATTAGTTGATATACCGACATAGTACAATTTTAATCGTTCAGCTGACTAGATGAAAATCATCGACATGTTTAGTTTTGACGACAAAAATAAGTCATACACATTTTTCGCTAAACTACTAAAATTTCATGAAAAGATCTTAGACGCGTAGACTTTGGATGTCGCAAACGCCGCAGTAGTGACGCATATTTGCGACTGGGCAACGAACACGTTAAAATTCTCTTTTATTAGTTACCTCTTCTACACGACACCAGAAGGAAGTTAGGGCTACCATAAAGCCTTAACGTAACAAAGCAGGATATCTTTCATCCCATCGCAAGAGCCGTAACATTGACGCTTCCATATTACTTATATCGTATATCTCGAATCGTAAAAGCGCAGATTTTATAACCACGACTCCAGAGTATAATTTATGTAAAACATGAGGTACCCATACATTGCGCGCCTGCAAATACTGATAAGCAGTGATTTTCATGTAAAAATACGCAGTGGAATAGGTGGCAGGTGAAATCTTCGTCACTTGTAAAAAGGCGTGATACCTGAAACGTGGCCATAACAGTAATGTTAAGCGATTTCCGAAAATTTTATTTTTATGCGACACCCTTTTAGATGCGAGATACGAGTATTCATGTTCCTTTCGTACTTTACACGAGTTTTTTGTTTTGGAAACTTTTGTATTGATATTAAAATTTGTGCGTTTTAAGCTCAACTCATTTGCGTTTTGATGATGCGATGATTCGTCATCGTTTAGAACCTGTGGTTGAAACACATTATCTGCAATGTGATCAATTAAAAGGTACTTTTTTAAATTAAAATCGGAAAATATTCAATACCAATCCAGCGTTGGCCTCAGTGTGGAGTGGAGTATAATAAGAATTACGTTCATGGAATGAGGTTCGAATTTATTCTATCTAATGAATTTTTGTTCCTATTTTATCTTACTGCCTAATTTTCTTCGTAGTTATTCTTACGATTTATTGTTCGTGTATTTTTGTTTGTTCTCTCCAAATGTAATAATTGAACCGCCGACCTTTCGGCCATCTATCCGGCCGGCCTATCCGGTAATCACGGCTGCCCCCATCCCCCATATATCATCTGAACGGTGTCCGCAGCCCGCCGCACGCGCCGATAAGCCTCTCTGCGGCCACAACCACGATCCCCTCAACCAGTTGTGATGAAACGGACAACTGTATGTTTTCCAGCACCAATTTTTGTATGTATACATACATACGTAGCCTGTATGGAGACGGACCAATCCATAATACATCAATAGTTTTTAGTGTTGCTGAGAACACGTTTTAACCATGGTAAAACAGATTGTTAATTTCCATGGTGTGGATTATGGCTAAGTACAACACGTCTATTTAAACTTACTAGTGCTTTTGTTTAACTTTGACAAATAAAAAAAACATGCAACAGCTAAAATCCAAGTACAGACCGTCGTGTTTATTTATTTTTGATGCAGACTTGACCTGACACAAACAATCGTAACCTTAAAGCTCCACGTATCAAAACTTACCCATAATATATTTGATATTCTTTTAAATAACAAATAATAACCACTTCTGCCCTTGCTCGGTGAAAGCTTTAAGAGGTATGATGCGGCCTCCATTTAATGGCGAGTCGTTAATTAATGGCTCCAGTACGTTTAACGGTGCGACTGCTGTGATTGGATCTATCTCGAGCATTTGCTCTTAAGTGTGACGCTAGCGAATAAACGTCGCTGCGACGTAAATAATTGAATTTGTCGTTTTCATTAAAATGCGATACGATTGCTACTAAAATCTGAACTGATTGCACATTGATATGGCAAATCTTAATGAAGTGCGTACCTGCTATTATTATTTCCGTTCCACGCTAAAATGGATTTTGTTATTTTATCTCACATTTCCCAATTCCTTAAATGCATTTTAAATACCTACTAGTAACATTAGGATATGCCAGTACTTGCTTAAGCTGAAAACGTAAAAGTTCCGCGTGGTAGGAACTTTGTACTAGGTAGAAAAGAAATGACGATTTAAAAGAATGTGCAAAACATCTATTTAAATAAAAAACAATTTTATTTTGTCCATGCTCTATGTATCAAATCAAATCAAAATATGGGTATTCGAAATAGGTAGCATTGTATATTTTCGAAGGACATATATTTTCTACCTTATACGTAGTTCCTATACCACTTGGAACTTGTATAACCCACGTTTCGGGAAGAGTTTGCGGAGCGAGAGTAATTGGTCCAATAGAAACTCCCTCCAATACATTTTTTTAGGGTTCCGTAGTCAACAAGGAACCCTTGTAGTTTCGCCATGTCCGTCTGTCTGTCCGGGGCTTAGCTCAGAGACTATTAGTACTAGAGAGCTGTAATTTGGCACCGATATGCATATTAATCACGCCGACAAAGTGGTAAAATAAAATCTTTTAATATTTTTTTTCCAGAAATGTGAAAAAATTCACGGCAGTTGTATATATATATGGTGCTACTTTATTAGTGCCCGATATTTTAATCAGTGCTTCTGCTTCTGATTCTGATCAACTTTCCCCAACAAACCCATAGTCAAATCGAAAAAATATTTTTGGACTCTTCATACAAATCGATCAGCCGAGCGGCCAAATTAGTATGAAGAGCCCAAAAAAATTTTTGCGATTTGACTATGGGTTCCTTGGGGAAAGTTGATCAGAATCAGGAGTAGGAGCACTGACTAAAATATCGGGCACTAATAAAGTAGCACCTTATATATACAGGGTGTAACAGAAGTGTGTGACAATACTTCAAGGTTAGCTTTTACCCATCAAACTGAACAACTTTTGTTCTACAACTTTGTTGAAATCGCAAAATTTTTTTTGGACTTTTCATACAAATCGATCAGCTGGCGAACCAAGTTTGTATGAAAAGTCCAAAAAATTTTTTGCGATTTCAACAAAGTTGTACAACAAAAGTTGTTCAGTTTGATGGGTAAAAGCCAACCTTGAAGTATTGTCACACACTTCTGTTACACCCTGTATATAACGAAGTTAAAAGGAAAACTATCACAGCTAAGTAGGCTTCACAAGTTAACGAGTAGTAGTCAATTTTGTAAGTCAGGAGGTTTTCCCCTTGAAGCAGTGTCTGTCGAAGTACTATGGAACCCTACACTGCGCGTGGCCCGACTCGCACTTGGCAGCTTTTTGTGGTATACTCTTAAGTTACTTCGCTCGTCGCAAATGAGGCGTTACCTTGCTAAAGCTACGGTATCAATTACCCAAACCCTGTGCAGTTTGTTTCTCGTTAGTGTTCAGTTACTTCATTAAACGAATGCTTGTATGGGATGGAATATAATATAGTACTTTGTAGTTGTAATATTCGCTCTGGTAGCGGGCGATGTGAAAATAACTAGTCTCTTTTGATACCGACTAAAGAATTTGGTAAAATTTCTATACACGGGGTAACAAAATAGGTCTAGAACCGTTGACTGGTGGTTCAACTCACACCAGAACAAGTTTTGGACCAGTAGTTACTTTGTCGGGGTCACGAATTGAGAATACGTTTTTTTAGGGAATGTTGTTCGGTTTCCCGGGTAGAAGTCACCGGTTTTTGTTTGCATGCTTAAGAAGGTCACAATAACTGAAGAGAGACTAAATTATTATTTATTATTATTTCGAATTATTATTCAATCATTTTTAAATAGGAATTGGTAGGTATGGTTAATTCTCAAATAAAAGTTACATATATTAAGATTTGGAACACGTTTGTAGATTTAAATGATCAAAAATGTAGCATATTGTGTATTGAGACGAGAATGAAGAACACAAAACATTGTTCTTTGTAAAGTTTTCCAATTAACGAGAGCTCCCTTTGAGCGTGTTTCGTCTGACAAGTATAATAAAGAGACCATTATTTATAAAGGTTACAAATACAGAGATATTTAAGGAGCTTACGACAACATGCCAACTGGAGCTTTCGCTTAAAAGCAATTCGCTTGAAAAACATGACTTTCTAACGAGCCCACTTCTGATACGTTTCTGATCAGTTCAACCGGACTTATGAAAAATCAGCTAGGGTTTCTGTGGAAATGTTGATTAGTTTTATAAGTTCTAGTCAAGAGAAAACTCAATTAGAGAAGAGTCAATTAGAAAAACCGTATTTAGTCAAATATTCTGTTTTCGACGACTTTCCTTAATATTCTAGTGTGAAGTATGATTTATTATTAAACATTCATCACTAATATTGATTTATTTACTACGATATAAAAAAAACAGAAAACATGTGTTACTTACAATCATAATAAACAAAGATAAAGTAACTAACAGTAGTTCAGAACTCCAATAATAGCCGAAAAAAAGCATTTTTTCGCTTTTTCTTCATAATCGTAATCCCCCGGGGCAGTCGGGATATGATTAAACTTTTCTCCGCTTCATCTGTCTTTTAATATAACTGAAAAATCGTTTTCATTTCGCTTACTTAACCAAAAATAATGGCTGACGATTACGTTCAACAGAGTAATTTCCACATTATTGGAAAAAGGTTCGTAATAATTAACCTTAAATACACCATTAACTTAAGAAGTTATCAGAGCAGTACATTATTTGTTGTCCATACCTAAAGTGTCAAAACAAAATAAGTTGAAAATATGCATGTAAACAAAAACATGTTTGTTTAGTTCATTGTTTTGATTTCTTTCCGCACATAAACAGTTATATATGTATTTGTTGTATAATAAACAAACTTTGCAAGCCCGTAGATTGAAAAATATTGAATCAAAAATGAATGAATGTCTATAAATATCTGAAATTTTGTAATTTGAAAGATTCTTACTTTGCGTAGCTGTGTGGGATACATTTAAGAGACAAATGATTTCTCTGTGTCTGTGTAATATCTTTATAAAGTATTATTTTATATATTTCTCTATATCTGTTTGTAATACAAGTATCTATATAACTAAACAAATAATAATGTTAGGGACAAATCACACACGGTCATCTGGCCCCAAACTAGGATTCCGTGTATCTTGGGAACCAGAGACTCTCGTATCAAACGTCAGGATCGCTAACCACTTAGCCACCGAGTCAGTAAAGTATTAACGTATATATTTCTACCAATCTCAACCTCAGCTCCCATAGCACAGTCAATCCTAGTTTTGGACTCTGGCCTTAAGTGTTTTGTTCAAACAAACCTTCAAGAAAAGAGCGTACTCCCATATCAAAGGCCGGCAACGCACTTGTGACTCCTCTGGTGTTGCGGGTGTCTATGGGCGGCGGTAATCGCTTACCATCAGGTGATCCGTCTGCTCGTTTGCCACCTCTGCCATAAAAAAAAAGTGTTTTGTTCTTGAAATATTCATTATTTATTTGTTTAAAGTCGAAAAGTCGTGTTGTCTCGACCCGTCTAGACGTCTATCTGGGTTTTCTAGGGCTTCTTCGATTCATCATCCATTTATTATTTATTTTAATATTTAAAATTTCTTACTGTAAATTGTTGAATAAAGTTTACTTATTTCACATCATCTTATAATGTATACCAAGTCGATACTAAATTCTAAATTACTACAAGAAAGCGATTAGAATTCCAATTCCGTACCATTTCTATATCGACATTGACTGCTAAAGTCGTTATTAATAGGTCTCCCAGTGTGACTCGTTTGGAAGGTAGGTCACGTACCAGTATATTAAATTAGTAACATGCAAGTAGAGGACTGCACCAGTAAACCAGGAAGTCTCGTGGACCGAATAGGTTATAGCCTGGACAAGAATATTTGCCATTTGAATAAGAGGATAAGTTTGTATAATCGGTTTTATGATACAGACGTAGACACTGCGTAGACGAATATTTATTTGTAAGGTGTTTAACAGTGAATTGACATGCATGTGTTATGTAATGAAGCGCCTTTTTAATCGACTTCGAAAAAAAGTATGTACTTATATTTGTATGTATGTTTGTCCGCGATTATCTCGTGTTTGGCTGAACAGATTTTAATGCGGTTTTCAGAAAAGTGTTTGTTACATTTAGGAGAAGGTTTTAGTATTTTAACCGACTTCAAAAAGTAGGTTCTCAGTTTTACCCGTATGTTACGCGATTGAAATCGGTTTTTAAACGCGTTCAGCGTTTTCGATTATTTATTCATTTATTCTTTTCAACAATCTATAAATTTACAGATGAAAATCCCGCAGATTTTAACGAGACCGCATATCACTAATTATTAATGTTATCACAAATCATCTACTCTACTCGTTTACCAATAATATCAAAACCGTTTCAGTTTAATTATTTTAATTAATTACACTACGGCAGACGAGTTTTATTATAATTAAACGTGAACGCGTAATATTTGTTGTTAATTCAAAGTAAATAAACCGTTTCATGTTATTTAATACTAACCAAGAACTTTATATTATAATATTATAGGTATTTCATCATCAATTTCATTACTTTCAATTTCATTAAGTTCAATAAAACGAACTTATTTAATTAAAACATCAACAAACAAACTAATGATAGATAATTTCGTTTGCCCTCTATCGATGCGGCCTCAGTTTTCTTGTTGTTAATTAAATCTGCGCTACCTCTGGCTCCAGTCGGGTCCGGTGGGGCGGAACGGGGCCGATCAAGGGGACGTATTGCGGGGAAGGCAATTGGCAACGACTTAAACGAGCAAGTCAATCCGTTGGTACCAATAATGGTAGTCGTTAAGCCATGTTACGCTTGTGGACTCTGTTAACTGCCTGACATAACGCTACTCGATCGAAAAATTACACCAATCCGGAACTGTGCCCCGTGTTCGGAGTATTGCGTAACCTTTCTAAGGTATGTGAAGCAACCCGTGGTCTTTGAATGGAAATTACGAGTGATATATGTGTAGAAAGTCGTCTGGCAAATGATAAATTATCTTTTCTAAGAATTTTATCGTCACCTGTATTTTTTTCAGATAACTCAATCAATTGAAGCCTTTCGTGATATGGTGTATGGTTCATTCCAATCAAAAAAAAGCAAAACGTAAACAAACTTACTATGGAACTGACACATGTCAATGTCATCTGCATACTACGTTTGTTTGCCTTTTGCTTTTTTAAATTGGAATGAAGTAAAATACCTTCCGTGATATCGTGTAATACTTCTGTCACTCAAATTGTTGCCTTTCGCTAAATACGTCACCGAGTTGTATGGGTGGAGGTTTAACAATTACAGGGCCAGGGCTGTCACCGCCGCCAAACGCAAGCAATGCTTTTAAGTTTAGCTATTAGTTAATTTAGTTTATAACGTGCAAAATTTCCAAATTGGATTACGTCAACGTGTCAGCAAAAAGGACAAGTTGTGTTTGCTGGCGCTGCCGATAAACAGGACCAGCTGCTGTAGTTTGAAAGCTGGGGGCACTGAGGTCAAGCAAACTGCCAAGTAATTTCGTCGCTGTCAGTGTTTCGGTATTTCAAGTTATATTTGTTATATTGACATTATGCCAAATGACTTACCTCGTTACCGCTTGGTTTTTAACCCCCGATACAAAAGTGTGTCTGTTCTTGTGGCATTGTATCTCTCGGACGGCTGGACCGATTTGAATGTAGTTTTTTTCACTTGACTTCTTAGCTATGTTTGATGGAAATCGGTTCAGTAGTTTCAGAGCTATTCAACTTTTATTATCTTGGGTTAACACTTTGTTATTTTTAATGACTTGTTTTTAACGAAAATAAGTTTGAACTCGGGAGGTCGAAATTTATATCTAGAATGTGTGAGTGTGTTTAATTTTATGCAGAAATTTCATACTCTGTATGCAAAGTTGTACTTCGTCGGCTCCTCATTTCCAGGAATATAACTTAGTTTATTTTCCGTGAGCTATTCAACCGGCACCCACAGCGCGCTAGCTCTAGTGAAAATTAATTCCAGGGTAATTTTCGTATTTTCTTTGTTTGTGCACTTTTCGCTATGTTTTGCCGCTCAGTGATAATTATGCTCGCTGAAGGCTATACAAAGATATGGAGTAAGAGTGACAAGACCTTAATACTACTCAGGAAACTGAGTACTTTACGCAAGGATCTCACAGTCATACTCGGTTATCCACAAGGATCTATTTAGGCCCTTTCCTTTTTCTGACATACATCAGTGACTTGCCATTCATGGTGCAAAACCTTTCAAATATTGTGTTGTTTGCTGATGATACTTCCCTTCTTTTTAAGGTGAGCAGAAAGACAATCGAAATTGACGAAGTGAACAACACTCTCTCTAAGTTACTAGACTGGTTTACTGCTAATAATCTGTTACTAAATGCGAAAAAAACAAAATGCATCAAGTTTTCTACGCCAAATGTTAAACAGACTCATAATAAAGTAATATTAAATGGTAACGAATTATATTTTGTTCCTAGTACAGTTTTTCTCGGCATAACTATAGATAGCACGTTACAGTGGGGCCCACATATTGCAACTCTAGCGGGGAGGCTTAGCTCGGCTGCCTACGCCGTCAAGAAAATAAGGCAATTGACGGATGTAACAACTGCCAGATTAGTATATTTCAGTTACTTTCACAGTATAATGTCTTATGGCATTTTACTGTGGGGACACGCAGCAGACATTGAAACCATTTTCATTCTACAAAAAAGAGCGGTCCGAGCTATATATCAACTGCTATCCCGAGAATCACTTCGAGATAGATTTAAGGAAATAAATATTCTAACATTTGCCGGTCAGTTTATTTACGAAAATATCATGTACGGTCGTAAAAATCAATTCTTGTTCTTCAAAAATAGTGACAGACATAACCGTAATTTGAGAAGTAAAAATTATCTTGACATAGCTTTCTCGAGGCTTAGTAAGGTGAAAATATCATTTGTGGGGCAGTGAAGAGTGTAAAAGTCGTAAAACAAAATCGTGTGAATGTACGGCCTGACTCACAGCACACAGCAAAAATAGGCTCTATATCAGTTACAGAAGAGCACACGAGCGACGACGCTTCAATTTATGACTGTAGTCGCTGAGGCCGAAATCAGCTTGGTTGCATTGACTGATTGATATTGAGAGTCACAACTTTTTCACTCGGATCATGTAAGTTCCTTGCATTTTGTCAGTTATGGATCCAACGGGAATCACATC
Organism: Coleophora deauratella; assembly: GCA_958295455.1. Classification (NCBI taxonomy): domain Eukaryota; kingdom Metazoa; phylum Arthropoda; class Insecta; order Lepidoptera; family Coleophoridae; genus Coleophora; species Coleophora deauratella. Next base: position 15,434,040 of record OY282405.1, read on the forward strand.
TGGAAGAAATATTATTCTGTTAATGAAAGTTCTATGTTATAAAAAAAAACTTTTTTCAATTTTACACATTGCGTACATACAAATTAAACAAAGATATACACACAATTACATTTCACACTCTGGGGAGCGACAAAAAATAAATATTTCTCATTTAATTAACAAGCACTCTTTATAAGTTGCCTCTTTCAACGGATGGTGAGTGAGCGCAAATGTGGACGGAACCCGTGCCCCGGCGCGCAGTGCTAATGAGTGCGGAGGATTCACGGAACCCTAATTATGGTGCGGACTGCGGAACTGCGGTTCGACTCATATGTATCTGTAGATATTTAACATTAGCGTGGTGGGGTGATTATTTTAGTTTGTGGTGTCTGTTAATGAGGCAACGAAGTATTTATTATTTTATGGTCATCTGTGAATGTAAAGCATTATTTCCATCTTATCCCTCAAGGATCGGCAAGGCTACGATAACTATGTCCGGGGTAACAGTTGCTCACTGGCGGCCGTAGCTACTTTTTGGGCCGTCGGCCTTTTGACACGTAACACAAAAAAAATAGATTTTGGGAGTAGAATTTCTTCGGCATCTAATGAGAAAAATCCTACTTTATCCTGCGTAACTCGACACAAACCTGCTATGGTTTTAATTATTTTGCATTAAAAAACAAAAGCCTGTGGTGTGTGACTCGTAAAGGGCGATAATCAGCGGCCAACAAGCCTTTTTTGCGAGCGTTCTAAAATGTTTTTGATTTTGTCGCCGCCGTCTTTTTTGTGCTCTCGTTTAGTTAACATTTGATTCTAACACTGATACCGGTCCAGATTTCACGATTTTCATTTCTCTTTCAATTTGCATATTAAATTTGCCTACGAATTTCTATTTGCGTTTCAGACTTTTCAAATTAAATCTGTTTTTATTTCAGATCAATTTAAAATGTACTTGGCTTTAAACGCAAAAAAGTGTTTTTTTTTTCTTCAGCTACTTTGACCAGTTGCTGCCCGGGAGTTAAACTTTGCATGCGGATTTGGCAATCCAGAAACATCGGATTATAGTGAAAATTATCCGTTTCTCCCTTTAGTAAACTCTTACTTAATGCTTATTATTCTGAGTCTGGGAACGTACCCACGGCGGTGTCCTGTCAGGCCCTCTGGGGTGTTGCAGCTCCTGTTGATGTCATTGCTCGTCCGTCGGAAACTGGCTGTCGTCCTCTCAGGGTCATGGTGAACCAAGCTATTGTAGCTGCCTCGCTCCACCAGAACTGCGCTGCTACCGGAAAGCAGCACGGTGCTGGCTGCAGATACAAAGCGAGAAGTAGTTCCAAAGATAATGTGTTTTAGATGATACCTTGTGGATGTGGATAACACGGTTAGATTGTGCCACACAACAAGAAAGAGTTCATCTTGGTGCTCGCCTGTGTCCTTGTAAAGTTCTAAAAAGACACCGACCCTGACCACGTATTGACCTATCTCTCGCTAAAACATGTGACACTCATGTGGGTCACAACAGTCACGTGTCTCGTGTGCGCATCGCGCCTCATAAAACTTTGATGGCTTGAACTTCAATGGATTTTATACACTAGTTTATGTTCTTCCCACGGGTTGCTCCGACTGACGCGATTCTCAACTCTATGAGATGGCGTTACAGATTTATTATGACTCCAAGACGCGTTTGTGTAGGCAATAGAAGCGGTGGAGTGGGATGAGTACGTTAGAGGGGATTTGAGTGAGTGTTGAGTGTTATAGTTATTGTCTTGTGAGGACTCTCCGGGAACTTCTAACAAGCTAACTGTAGCTTAAATAATTATGTAAAGAAACTTAGAGAAGGTTTCACCTTCAGTTTTGCCCGCGTGGCTATTGCTGGTCTTTGATTTCAGTATCAATACTGGTATCAATCTCAAGGTTTGATGTATAAAAACTGTCTTAATTTGAAGTAGTTTCAGCGTAAAAAATACTCAACAGAAAAAAATATTTGAAACTTTTGTTCCTATTACTTTGCTGTGGGTTTATTTTCCCCTACGAAATAAATAAAATGAATGGAAGTGACAATGATTTACTTTAGCATCTCCGCCTAGTTCTACGTAAATCTGTTCTCATCTCATGCATATAATGTTATATGAAGCGGTAAATTCTCATAGCTTGTTGACAATCCGTGTGAGAATGTATCTGTAAACTGCATCTCAACATTTTCTGAGAGTGTATCGCAAACATAATATAGCTTTGGTTTACAGCGCTCCTGCAGTTAGCGTTACCTCAGATCGACTCTTGGATTTGAATTTATTCAGTAAAGTCCGTTCGCTTAAATAGTGTCGTCCTTGTAAATACCGACAAAGCCAGTGCTATACCGACGGCATTGTTGTTTGCTAAAGTTATATTTGTTGTCAAATTACCTCTTTTATTTAGTAGATTTACACCACACTTTTGTATAAGTATGTATTTATTACAATAAAGTATATTGAATTAAATTGAATTGAATTGAATTGAATTGAATTATAATTATCAGGGAACCGGGGGATGCCCATCGTCATGCAGCGTCCTTCCCCGTACCGTAAATACCGCCATACTGTGATCACCAACCCTCTAATTATGGATAAACCCCAGATTAGGGAGAGGCCCGTAACTGTCTTGTGGCTGTTGATGGCTGCATTATAACTTGACTATGGATGATAAAATACATTAAATGTTAAAGAAATAATTAATTAAAGGATGTGAGAAAATTTGTATTTAACCAAACAATTCACAAATAAAAAGTAATTGGTGCGAAATCTTGATTAGTTAAAGCTTCCTGTCACATGTACTAACTATAGATTGAAGATTTGTCATTCTTATCATCATATAATGCACTTCTGTATAAGTTCCTTGATTTGGTTTGAACGAGCGACGTCATTTGACCGAATGCACTTTAACTGTAACAATTCTGGCTCTGTAGCATTTATGTTACATGTCGCTTTGGTTTCGCTTGGTCTGAAGTACAAAACCTGCCCAGAGCTGTCTACTGGTCTAGCTGTCCTTTAGGCTAGACGGCTTTTTCTAGGTATGAGATTGTCGTGGTTATCGTCTTGTGGGCTTTGCTTGAGCAGATAGGTATGCGCAAAGGACGGCAGCGCCTCTTGTCACTTGGCAAGCCACGGATAGATCCTTATGGGCTTTCGTTGCACTTGGGTTATTGCTGTATAGTGTCTAGTTGTAAGCAGGCACGGTCGCAGCCAAAAACTTTGGGGGGTGGGGGTCATACAAATAGTAGGGATGAGAAAATTAGGGTAAATTTCACAAAATATCTTATTTAAGAATATTAAAATAAAAAAATATAAAACAAATAGGAATTATATGTTAGTGGTCTTATCTTAAATCGGCGTAACTACGGTTTTTTAGGTAATTAACGAGGTAAGAGAGTCAACCCCACTATATATGTATAAAAAGTCGCGAACACAGCGAGCGCGAAAACTTTAAATTTATCAAATGAAACACTTCAGTTTCCCTGCATTTTTAGGATGTTTTAGTTTGATTTTACACCCTCCTTTGCACGCCAGTAATTTAAGAGGAAGCAGAAGGTACTGTCCTAATTATAAATAAGACGCGAGCGAAGAGAGCGCGGAAATTTTAATTTATCAAATGAAACACTTCAGTTTCCCTGCATTTTTGGGAAGTTTTAGTTTAATTTTACACCCTCTTTTGCACTCCAGTAATATAAGCGGGTGCAGAGATTTACTATCCTTTTCATAAAAAAGACGCGAGCGAGGCGAGCGCGAATTTTTTTATTTATTCAAACAAAAACCTCAGTTTAACTGCAATTTTAAAAAGTTTTATAAATTTTACGCCCTCCTTTGCATGTCGCTCCAGTAAAATAATTTATAAGGCAATACAATTAATCTTCCTTGTATACATATAAGAAAGCGCAAACGACTTCTTTCAAAAATTATAGAAGAACCTGTTCTTCTTTGTCGGTTCACTCTTAGCAGCGTGGTAATGGTCATCATGTCGTAGAAGAACCTATGCCCCTGTCAATATAATAAGGCGCGAGCGAAGCGAGCGCCAAAATTTTAAGCAGGAGGTTCGGTAATTATTTATTAAATATTCGTGAAGTGTCTATTTTATAAGGTTTTGGCATTTTGACGTGCACGATTTTGGGGGGGTAATGACCCCTACAACCACCCCTCCGTCAAACCGTGCCTGGTTGTAAGGTTGTCTAAACTATAAAACTAGAAACCTTCGGAAGGAACCCTTTTTTACTCGACCCAGAAGGCGGGTAATATTTTACCGGCGCGGCGTTTGCACAATAATTATCTATAATGCATTTTGTATCGGCTACACTTCGACGTATATTACATGTATTCCTGAAATTCGCGGACCACTAACTAATAGAACTGGGATAATCGAAATAAGGATAAATAAAACATACAACTAGTACAAGTTAAATTGGAATCGGTAGCCGAAGTCGAACATCTAGTTTCTGCGCCGCTCTTAGCACCGGTCGTATAAACAGTGATAATTGAGGAAGTTTGGGCCAGCGACGGATCTAGGATGGATCTGTGATACGATTGACGCTGGAGAATTAAATCTAACGTAAAAAAATGTATTATCTGTGTAACATGATGACTTTTTGAACTTACATAAATTGAGGGGGGGGGGAGGAATAGTATATCAATTTTGAAGGCGCTGCGCCGTGACAATGCAATGCATTTGGTCCATGTATAAAATCCTAGTTACAGCTCTGGATGAGGGCCGCGGGAGCAAGAGTCCAGGATCATCACGCAGACAATACCGGTCATTATAACATGCCCTCGGGCGCAACCCTGCCGCAGTGCGGGGAAGTTCGCAATTCAAATGGAGAGCGCTGATTGGCGCCCGTAACGAATTTCCGCCAATCTCGTAGCAGCAACAATTAAAACGAAATAGGGTTGACTTTAGCAGAGGTGAAGTAATTTATATTTGTCGACAAACAAACATACAAACAATAAAAAAATAATTAAAAGCAACTTTGAAAGGAATTCCCGGCGTCAAACTAATGTTGGCTTGGACAACTTTTCAATTTTGATTTTAAGTAATTGCTTTCATTTTAAATTTTGATTACAAATCGTGGATTTGATATGTGTTTACCAAGACATCAACGCTCTGCTCTGTGCAATGCTCTGTGTTCTAGATCCAGTAGATAATATAGAAAATATCGAAAGCCACTATCTTTGCGTGTTTAAAGGATGATACTATTTTTCGAACAAGTAAATGTAATGTAATAAACCGCCTCCGTAGCCTAGTGGCTAGTGCACTCGCTTCACATCAGGAGGTCGCGGGTTCGATTCCCGACGGTGTCCAACTTTGTAGGTTTCGGTTTGGTTGGTGGTAGGGCATTTTCTGAGCCCGCCTGGCTAGCTACCACCATCTTATCTAAGTCTTGCCGCCAAACATCAATGAAAACAGCATTGTGTTCCGGCATGAAGAAGGGCCCTTTTATTGTAATTGTCCCTGTAAGTTGTAAGTAGTTGTAAGGGCCCTTCTTCGTGATGGAACACATCAATGCTGTTTACGTGCTGCGGGGAGCTACGCCGCAGTGTGCGTGTCACGTATGACAAGAAAAAAATGTATGGAAACGCGATAGATTGCGGGCGGCATGCATACAGGCCTGGCCCGCGCGCGGGTGCAAATCCACATGACAATAAAGGGGCCCATAAAGATAGCCAGTTCCCCTTTGCGTTGGGGAATCTTGGTAAGCCCGCTTCCATCTTCGGCATCATCATCGCTTCCATCAGGTGAGATGATGCCAAGGGTTTACCAATTGAGGGTAAAAAAAAATAATACATAGCATAATTTAGTGTTTATACATATGTAAAAAGTTTCATTATATTTTCATGTCCGTTTCCAAGAAATAAGATTTTGGAAAAGTTCTTAGAGGTACCTTAATTACGTCTAGAACAGTCGGACAAAGCCTGAGTCTGACGAAATGAAATAAATAAAAAATACGAGAAAAGCGTCGCCGAAAAGCAGGCCCGTTGTTCGCAAATCGCAGCCTCTTGGCGATATAAATTATGAATAAAAGCAGCAGCAGGCGCCGCGCATAATAGAGGGCTCTCATAATAGCCCTTGAAGCGGAAAATTACACAACGCAGCCTGCCTTTTGAACCGTTATGTCAACGTTATGTTATCTTGTTTGTCGTAATGTCGCGGACGGACCTTTTTCGTATCGCCCTTACCTATTGCGGATCATATCCCGGAGTGATACAGCAGGAATATAGTTTTAGGAACAAAGGCAATCGTCGGTAATGGCTCGGTAAGGAAGGTTTGGATATTTTGTAAGGGATACCTACAGAATAACAAAGGAGGTTGGTGTTTATTTATCTGACTGCTCTACGACAGCTGAGGCTAATGTTTCTGATGTATGTATGTCTGTTTCATAATATCTATCTGCATTTCATAACACATAATATAATAGAAGTATAACTTTACGGTATTTCCTTATCTATTTGAGTAAAGGCTGTTCCAGTATTCTAAGGCTGCGCTGTCTTAAACTATTGAAACAGTATCGAAGCTGAGACGATGACACTCATCTAAGGCTCTTTTCCAAACAAACAATAGAGGCTGCCAGATGAGCGGCGACGACGCGCCGCGATACCCGCCCGGTGACGCCACGCCGACAAGATGGCCGCCCGTCAAGATGGCGGCGGCGCGCCGGAACCGCATTGTTGTCGAATGTCGAATGCTTTCAGATTAAAGTGTCGTTAGTTGAAGCAACAGTTGTGTTGTGTACAGTACAAAACAGATTATGGATCGAGTAATGGAAATTGAATTAAGGATGGGGATACTTGAACCAGTATCCTTAAGTCCGGAAATTAATGGTTTAAAAATAAAACCGGTTGATGGTTAAAATACATTCCTGAAGCCGAGATTAATCTGGTAACTCACAATCACTATAAGGTCGTGCGTGTCAACACAGCCGTTGCATCCACCAATTAAGTGTTAAAACTCGCAGCAATATTCACGAAACTAAATAATCTATGGACTGTACCTACTTAAACAGACTTTGACTTATTTTTCGGTTCAGCGCCAATGCAACAGCTGAGTTAAGCTCTTTTCAGACGATCTGCAACAGATCGAGAGCAATTTACTTCAGTCCATACCTACGTTTGACTGCGAATGTTCCGCCTTTGAGCTTTGACGTGAACCCCTAAGCACCTCTCACTTAATGTTGAGAATTTCAAAGAGTTATGAATAGTTGCGCCACGTAAATTGAATTTTTTGTATAAAGGTTTCACTGTAAGGTTCTTTACTCGTAGTATACGCTGACTGAATTTCACATTTTGACATACTTGTCTCAGAGAGGAATAAAATATATTAAACACTTGTTTGTTGCATATGGTACTTCAGCACTGTACTTGTGTTGAGAACTGCTCAGATTACGAGTATTAGGTCAGAGATACAAGCGTTGAGCACGTGTTTTTCCAACGTGACTTGATTACTTCACAAATGTAACATAGGAGTTGCCATAGCAGGTGTCCACATGTTAATCCGTGTCAACAAAAGCGCTTATCGCTTGTCAATACGTATTAACTACTTGTAAACCATTTAAAGTCACTTTGACATCGTTAAAAAATGTTTTCACGGGCACTGAAGTATTCACAGAGCGAGATCGAATTAATTCCCCAAGCGTAACACTATGAAAACGACTTTGTCACTAAAATGAGTTAGCGACACCGTTATCGCTGGGTGCAAACCGCACAGAACCATTAACTAGTAATTTAAAAGCTTCCGCTGGCTGTACAAAGTTGTGTTTACGGCGGCCATGATCCGCGCTTTGTCGGTGGAACGGCGCCATAATGGAGCCACAGGGAAAACGGAAAAGTAGGTGAGATCTCCTCTCACAAGTCCCAATCACCAATTGGTCGGGCGTGCAAATAAATTGGCTAGTCTGTACACCGATTGTGCGTGGTTTTGGTGTCTGAACCCACCCAACCAAATTCGAATGTGCATTACAGTTTTTAACCGACTTCAAAAAACGGAGGAGGTTCTCAATTCATCGGAATCTTTTTTTTTATGTATGTTCACCGATTACTCGAAGATGCCTGAACCGATTTGGAAAATTATTTTTTTGTTTAAAAGGGTATACTTCACAGGTGGTCCCATATAAATTTTATCGAAATCGATTCAGTGGTTTTTGAGAAAATCAACAAAAACATAACAAAATTGGAGTTGTTGCGATTGAAGTCGGTTGTTTTTAACGTATTCAGCGTGGTCAATTATTATGCTCAAAATATTGGTTTACCCAATATTTGGTTACTGTAGCGAAGCTTTGTCATGTTCACGTAACTCTCGAAATACTTATTCAATTCAAATTTGTTATTATTAATTTGTAGAGAATATTAAAGTTTTACTTATTCTGTAACTCAATCAATATATTTTGTATATTTTAGAATTAATTTGTAGCGAGCGAATATTAAAATAAGTAACTGAGATGAGGTATGAATTTTATAGACTCCCCCCGATTAGGCAATTTAATCGCCCGAGTCCGGAGGGGGGAGTGCGCCTTCTGCTTTGTTTACTCTATGTCGCTACGCTTTTTACGACCGCCATTAACTAATAAGTGCGAGTCGTACGCGCAGATTGTAATCTGAATGGCTTCGCTTGATCGCTTTAGCGCTTAGGTTAAGTGTTAGGGACAGGTATAGCTGGAGCGATAGTCATAACACGTCGTTTGTTGAAACTTTTTTCATATAAAACAAACTGAAAAATAAATTGGGTGACTTTTTTACAACGCTTGCTCTTTTGCCGTTTTTCTTGTTGCTCTCTTCGGCGGGAAAAGAAATGTCAATCGAATTTAATTAGTGAAATTAAAATCGTAAAAGAAATGAACAAAAATAATATTTTTTACTTGAAAGAAGTTTTATAAGGTCTAATTACTAGCGTAAATTTTTGGTTGCATACGTTACGTTGCAACAAGTATACATATAAATACAGAAATACAATTACATAAACTCCATTGCTGCGGCGCTTCTAGATTTATCAGAAGAACTTATAATAAAAAAACAGATGGTTTGAAACTTTTATACTATCCAAAACTGCCAAATCGACGTTCCTCGATTACCGTAACTGAGCGCGTCACATCTGAGGAGCTGCCAACCGTCTGCCAAGTGGATACAGCTGCCAGGCGGATGCAGCTGCCAGTCGGGTGCATCTGCCAGCCTGTTATGTGATAGGCTTCCGTGGGGGATTGCAGAGGCCACTAGTTGCTTTTGTTATCTCGAATATTTTTTGTAAGTTATGGATGGAAGAGCGGATTTAACTGTCGCAGGTATTTATATACTTAAAACAAATTCTTGTTACGTGTATTAATATGTAAACTGGGATAAACTGACCTTCGTGGTCTAGCGGCTATTTTGCTCGCTTCACATCAGGAGGTCGCGGGTTCGATCTCCGGCGGGGTCCAACTTTGTAGGACTTGGTAGGGCATTTTCTGAGCCCCGCCTGGCTAGCTACCACCGTTTTATCTAAGTCGCCAAACATCAATGTTAATAGCATTGATGTGTTCCGGCATGAGCATAGCCAGTTCCCCATTGCGTTGGGAAATCTTGGTAAGCCCGCTTCCGTCTTCGGTAACATCGTCACTTACCACCAAGTGAAATGATGCCAAGGGCTTACCAATAGTAAATTTAAAAAATGCTATATTATTTTAAATAAAATGAGATGAGATGTTTTATGAGTTTTGTTCTGCCCTCGTAAGTCAAAGGGACTTCAAAAATGTGAACGTGTGGTTTTCTTTCTTAACTTTTTAAGAAACTTTTTAATCGATGGAAAGATTGAAGCCGAAGCAAAAAGCTAAGATAAGCTGGTGTATCGTTTAGTTAGAGTTTAGACAGTGGTTTTCAATGTCTTCGGTATAACGTAGACCAAAGAGCATTGCAATACCCGTAGCTGTATTTTTATGGCCGGAACATTTTGTTTCGTCTAAATGTCAATAAATACGAACAAAACTTTAAACTGTAACTGTACTGTGGAACTGAATAAGTTTCAAAATTACATCTATATTACAAAAAAAAGTGCGATAATTTAATTTGATAATTTTATTTCATAAATAAATTACAGCATTACAGATAAATCCAATGCGCTGTTAATTTTAAAGACTAATAAATTAAATAATACATTAATAAGAAACATAATTATCACAAAATATAGAAATAAATAGATTAGCTAGATTAAATTAGATTACATTAAAATGCAACTTACTTAAATTTCAAATAAAGGTCACAAATTGGATGTCAAACATTATAGATATGATCACAGTATGTCATGCATATTTCCTTAGTCAAGTTCCATTTATCCACATATACATCATGTTGAGGGTTTGAAGTGGCGAGGTCATTTATTGCACGAAGAGCGCGACTGACGGGAGACTCCCTTCGCGCCACGGTGCGTGCCCCCGGTATTGCGAAAAGATGTAATGATGTGTTTCTAAAACGCGTACGATTTTGCGGGACGTAGAGCCGGCATATCTCATTATGTAGGGAAGGACAGTCGAGGCGACTGGTCAGGATACTGCAGACAAAGATCATTTGAATGTATAGTCTGCGCGTTTCTAATGAACTGTAGCCAAGAACACCTTGCAGATAAGCGGTTGGGTACAAGAAAGGGTAATAGTAGCAAGATTTTTTAAACAGGGATCTTAGAAAACGTTTCTGCACCTTTTCAACCATTAGTTTATATAATTTTTCGTGGGGACTCCATACACATGCCCCATATTCAAGCTTGGTTCAAGCTTGGTGCGATGGAAGATACAATAAATTGGGTACAGCTCTGTTTATGACCGGCCTGAGGGCGGCGCGACAGTGCGGCGCTCGTGTGGAATGCAATTACTATGTGTTAGAGCAGTGGGGGAGGGGTGAAAGGGGGGGATTGACCATACGCCATTCATGCGTTGCCTATTCTGAAGTTTCATGCCAAAACTATGACGAAGGAATGTTAAAATGTTTACATTTTTCTTTTTTTAGTATTGGAATCGGTATACAGAGTGTGACAAAAGGGTGTTGGAAAGGAATACTTTGAAGCTTTAACTCAAAAAACTGTATATGTATAAGTTTTGCTCTCTGGGATTTCCAAAATCTTTAAAAGTTTGGACGTCTCATACAAAGTTGGCCGATCGACTAATCGATTTGTATTAAATACTTTATTTGCCCAACTTCAGCAAAATCGAAGAAAAGTCCAGTTTCAGGGAAACTCAAAAAAAAATATTTTATTTCTACACCATTTTGTTACTCTGTTGTAATTTGAATACCAAGCGATGAGCAAAAGCTGTTTCGAGAGGCCGGCGCGCGCGCCGCGAGTCTAGCCTACGACGGCTGCGTAGACTAGGCACTACGGCGTAGTAGCCGTGGCTTATGTGCTCTAAGGAAAATTGATAAAAAAGTATATTTGTGTTTTATGTCTTACACGTGCTTAATGCTTATACGCAATAATTAAATACCACATGATTAAATTTTTTGTTTATTTATTTGAATTTAAAAATGCGTGTCTTTTATTTTTGTTTGCACTGTAAAAACAATTCTAGTGTTGTCGATCGTAAAAGAAATAATAATTCATAATTCATAATTCATAATTATTTATTGCAATCACAAGTACAAATTGTTGTTACATTTATGAAATACAGTCCCATTGTGATACCTTCATAGGCACAGCAATATAGTCGCCTGGTACTGTTAAATATCAACGTCAATACAATAATAATAATTTCCAAAGTCAATTTTGTTAGTACTTATTACAATTTTACGATAGTTATGTCAGTATTACAATATAATTATGAAAATAAATAATATATTACATTAAATTACAATAATATATGTCAATTTTAGGAACTTACTTGTACAACTATTATTTTCCAGTCAAAAAGTCATCTAAATTATAATAACATTTCTCTATTAACAATAATTTCAATTTATTTATAAATGTATCTATCTTAGTTTCATTTTTTATGTCCCAGGGTATTTTGTTGTAAATTTTTATAGCTATGCAATATGTGCTGTTATGGTAGATTGTGGTAATAAGAAATAAAACTAAAAATTATTTGAGTTCTACATGCAAGAACAGAAAACATAATCAAAAAAGCGGCCAAGTGCGACTCGGACTCGCCCATGAAGGGTTCCGTAGCAGCAAGTAACATAATATAAAAGTTCTTGTAGTTCGTTGTAGGTAAATTGCGGTTTACGATTTATGACGTATTAAAAATAAAACTACTTACTAGATCTCGTTCAAACCAATTTTCGGTGGAAGTTTGCATGGTATTGTACATCATATATTTTTTTTAGTTTTATCATTCTCTTATTTTAGAAGTTACAGGGGGGGGACGACACACAAATTTTACCACTTTGGAAGTGTCTCTCGGGCAAACTATTCAGTTTAGAAAGAAAAATTATTACAAACCTCAATATCATTTTTGAAGACGTATCCATAGATACCCCACACGTATGGGTTTGATGAAGAAAAGTTTTTGAGTTTCAGTTCTAAGTATGGGGAACCCCCAAAATTTAATGTTTTTTTTTTCTATTTTTATGTGAAAATCTTAATGCGGTTCACAGAATATATCCTTCTTACCAAGTTTCAACAGTATAGTTCTTATAGTTTCGGAAAAAAGTGGCTGTGACATACGGACGGACAGACAGACAGATATATGACGAATCCATAAGGGTTCCGTTTTTTTGCCATTTGGCTACGGAACCCTAAAAACACAACCATAAGTATACTTGTATGGAAAGATCAATTGTTTTTCGAACTGTAAAGGAAAGAGGTTCATTCATTATTGATACAAGCCCCGCAATCTTATTCTGTATATATCCGTAAAACCGATAATTTGAGAGCATTTTTAGCAAGTTCTGGTAGCTTGTTCCTTGCGAAGCTGATCTCATCAACTAATGCGGCTCCCTCATCCAACGAGCAGAGAGTAAGATCACAGAGGGTTGGGGATGGGGATGGGGGGTTTGGGGGGGAGAGGCTGGCGTCGCAACAAGTGGCGCCGCGCCGTGACGTGACGCCATCGCCATAGCGGGCCTCTCGAACTGAGGGGCATTTCGACAATGCGCCCGCCGTTCAGGGTAAATGGTCTTTTGTTTCAACGAGAACCAAACAAATATGATAGATAGATAGATAGATAGGTAAATGATTTATTTCACATAGCCATACAGTTATTTAAACTATGAAATAAAGCTTATACCTATATTGCACAGGCTAGTGAAAACGGCCTCAGCCACGGGCGTAGCCAAGGGGGGGGTTTTGGGGGTTCAAACCCCCCCCGAAAAGTTCAAAATATTCGAAGATGGCGAGTATAAAAACTCTTCGGGCTGCCACCCGTCGTCGCCGCCGATTTTATCATTCGAATTTTAGCATTCGGTTACTTTCGTATGTTTTCGTGCCGTACCCCGAACCGCACTTATTGCGCTCAGTCAGTTTGGCTGTTGTCACCAGTGGAACATAAACTGCAGTGAACACAGTTATTTTGTATTTGTTTGATTGATTATTCATTGCGCTGTGATTTCACTTCAAGTAACTTACCTACTTGCCTTAATAACGTGCGTAAGTAAATTCATAGTATGCCTACCTACCATCTTTCAATAGAATCCGGCAATAATGTAAACAAACCAACGATTGTTACTCCCTAGTTACTTACAATTGAATATTAATCCTGATCATATTCACATCTCAATGAACCAATTGTTCTTATTACAATATGTAATTTCGACACCAAATAACTTCTTTATGGTAGTTATTTTCAACCGACTTCAAAAAAAGGAGGAGGTTCTCAATTCGTCGGAATCTTTGTTTTTTTTTTTTTTTTTTTCTATGTATGTTCACCGATTACTCGAAGACGCCTGAACCGATTTCAAAAATTCTTTTTTTGTTTGAAAGGGTATACTTCACAGGTGGTCCCATATTAATTTTATCGAAATCGATTCAGCGGTTTTTGAGAAAATCAACAAAAACATAGCAAAATTGGAGTTGCTACGATTGAAGTCGGTTGTTTTTAACGTATTCAGCGTGGTCAATTATAATAAAAGTACTTGGACGATGAAATTTTTCATAATTTGTAAAACTGACAAGCGTAGGTTAAATTAGACTGGAAGGTCAACATATTTGTATGAAACCATCGCGACCCACCATTAAAGTTTGACCTCTGCCCGAGAAGAGTTATTTACCTTATTGTCAGAATTGAAAGAAGGTACAGTGTAGAGGAAACAGAGGAAAAGAAATTGACGTTAAAGTTTTAATTAAATTCTCAATTTGTCAAACATGTTAAAGGTTTTTTTTAAGAAATCGTTGTATATTTTCCAATTTTTTCATGTCTTAAATCTCTTTTGTGGATTAAAAAAAACCGTCTACGACAGTAACTAATAAAATCTGCCCCAGCCAGTTGGACTGCACACAGTACCTACAGTTTTGTCTCACACTTTTCATATAATTTTTCATAATAATATTAATTTAATTTCATGCAAATTTAACGTTTTTTTTTCTTGAACCCCCCCCCGATATTAAAACCTGGCTACGCCCGTGGCCTCAGCATATATTATGAGTACTGTGGGGTATCCACAACGCTGATGATTCTGCCCAGACCACGTAATACTTAAGAAAACTTATTCAGTTATGAATATGCATTACAAAATAAACTAGGGTTCACATGTTTCTCGCAACCTTAATTTTCATACCAGTGTTATTCAATCATTCGACGTTTTCGAGATTGAAAGTGGGTATTATGTGTTGAAGGATAGGAAATAATTTAAACTAAGAAAAACTATGTGTAGATTAGCATTATAAACCGTTACTGCGTATTTTGATGATACGACATAACGTAGAGTGGCGTAATTAATACATACACAAAAAAAAATGTTTATTTCGGATAACTATTTAAATGGTCCATACCAGTAATTAATCAGGCATCTGCTTAAATAAAAATCATTATACTCTTACTTTTTTTAAAGTTTGAGTGCAGGTAAATATCCTAAAAGATTGCTATACGGAATACCTTTGGATCTTTTATTTCGTAATCAATCTTTCCTTGCCTGTATGTTTCAACCAAATAGAGTCGCGTTTATTAATTGGTAAACTTCTCTCTTTTATCGTCTTGACAACGCAAAGTAACAAAGATTGATTTATTCCCCCGCCACTGCTGTTGACAAACGAGACATTAATGTAAACCAGCGCTGTCTGTGAAGTGTCGCGTCGCCTCGCAAAAAGTGCCCTGGGGTGGCGGCCTCTGAAGACGGCTACATATCTAGTAGCTGTCGACTATAATGTCTGAAGCAACAAGCTTGTGTTTTGTTGGACGCGACACTTTGCTTTTGTTACGGG
The DNA here is from genome assembly GCA_958295455.1 of Coleophora deauratella. Taxonomy (NCBI): domain Eukaryota; kingdom Metazoa; phylum Arthropoda; class Insecta; order Lepidoptera; family Coleophoridae; genus Coleophora; species Coleophora deauratella. The sequence continues at coordinate 15,449,340 of OY282405.1, forward strand.
ACTTATTCGAGTCTATGGTTAGAAATGTTAATAGCTGCCATTAATACTAGTAAAACGCAGTCTATCTATCTATCTATCAGCCGAAAGACGTCCACTGCTGGACAAAGGCCTCCCCCAAGGATTTCCACACCGACCGGTCCTGTGCGGCAAGTAAAACGCAGATCCGGCGATAAATTCATCTCTAATTTTGCCTGTCTCTGATTTTATCGCAATAACATCAAACATTTTCTGTAGGCACAATTAATTGGGATGTCCCACCCAAGGGATACATCGATCGATGGTGTAGAAGACAATCATTATAAGTGCAGATTTGTAAATTTTACAGCAGAGCAGTTTGAAATAAAGTCTATTGTTTGAAATTTTGTGTTGGTTTTAAAAATTAAATAGAAAAAAATATATAAACCATATACCATTTGACATAAGTTACAGAATTTATTTTTCTATTTATTTTTTCATACCAAAACTTCAAACATTTGACTATTTCAAACTGCTCTGCTGTAAAATTTACAAATCTGCACTTATAATGATTGTCTTCTACACCATCGATAGTATTGTAGTGTGCCGTTTTTACGATACAAATAAATACATAAATTAGCATCACCCGAAGGCATGTGTGGGGCATTTTTATTTCCACTTATGGTCGTGTAAAAAATGACCGTTTACATCTAGTAATTAGATATGCAGATTTCCTCACGATGTCCTCCTTCGTCATTAAAACCATTACTTACTACGTAAATAATGTACGTTAGTTTCTAAAACCAGACCAATGACCAAAGTCATTTGGTGCATTGGCCAGGATTTGAACCTAGACGGAGTTTGTACCACGGATCTACCAACGGTTTTCGACAACGAACATAACATTGCTACGCCTAATACAAGTACCGAAGCATACGTCTAAGTGTATGTAAATAAACAAGTGCATCGCGACGTGTGATGATAAAAGATTGTCCCCTGAAGTACTTACATAATAAATGTTGTGTTGATGAGGGATGTGTCTCTTGCTGCAGGACGAGGCCGAACCACCCCGGCGCTGTAGTCGACATCAGCGATAACCCGCTCGACGCCAGCAAGGTAAAAAGTTCATGGAACATTATTACAATTCACCAAATCTTTTAGAAAAAAATCATAACATCATCTATGGTTCATTCCAATCAAAAAAAAGCAAAACGTAAACAAACTTACTATGGAACTGACACATGTCAATGCCATCTGCATACTACGTTTGTTTACCTTTTGCTTTTTTTTGATTGGAATGAAGTATAGTATGATGTTACCCCCTGTATGAAGTTTTCCCCGTATTTGTGAGTATCCAGTTTTCTCTACCTTCCTTACTCAAATTTGTGATCCTGAAGAAATCAGTTATCCACCTGGCTAGGAGAGCGCTAGGAGAGTCTGAGCTTGGCAAATGCTTATCTTACGAGTATCTTATGCTTGTGATTCTGAAGTTGATAATATGAGTATTTTTTTTTTTTATCAGCGCTCGCTTAGTCAACGGTTTCCATCGAGCGTTCCGTTAAGCTTATAACTTTCAATAAATGTAGACCTTTTAATATACTTTATTTTTGGTGTATCTAGTGAAGACAGCTTCAATTCGGCCACGGTTGTCCTTTGTCCCCGATCTCGGGTCGTTCTAATCTCGCGATTTGTATTCCGTTGGGACTCCGTTTAGATTAACGATATTCTCTAATAATTGCTTAGAAGATTTTCTTTTTATATTCGAAAAAATGATCTAAGTAAATCGTGGAAAATCTAACTACATTCAGAATTGGAGACGTAATTTTATTTAGTTTATTTTATAAAAAACGTAGAATAATCGTACCTATTATTTGGCCAGCAATAAACGCAAACCTAAATTTCGACTCTCACAATCATCATCAATCATATCACACGTTCTTGAGAACGATTCAAAAAAATTATACTCTCCATTGAAAAAAATATGGTGCATATATTTTCTTGAATGAAAGAAATTGTTTTTACTGTGTAATTAACCAAACCACTTATAATTAGAGCGTTACAAACCCAGAGCTGTGCGTATTTGAGCACTCCATATTGGCTTGTGGCATTTCGTCTAAAATCTCACTCATTCCCTTTTACTTTCAGCTAGCTATAGCGTTCGAAACTGGTCTAGTGGTTGTGTGGGACCTGAGAGCGCGCGCCGCCGAGTGGCGGGGCTCCCTCGGCACGGGGCCCCCGGGGGAGGGGATACGGGCCCTTGCCTGGCAGCACGACGGCAAGCTGATGACTGCGCACGCTGACGGGGCACTTGCCACCTGGACCACGAGGGCCCCTCGGCCTGCCACCATCTCTTATCCTCACGGTGGGTAGCTGTGACGGCGGTATGGTAGCTAAAATGTGGATACGTAAAGGAAGTAGCCGATGGCTCGCTCTGGTGATCTTCTAGATGGTGGTTATTTCGGGAAAGTGGCCTGAAGTCTTTACGAGGGCTGTTGTGGTAGCTAGGAAGTATGATGGTATACTGATGATTGCGCATGCCGCATGCTGACGTAGCAGTCATCTACCCTTAGAAGCATTTCGTTGACTTTCCCGAAATAACCACTACCTAGGTCACTAGAGCGACCGCCTTGCTACCTACTTTCACGTATCCACATCATAATATTTCTAATTAAAAATAACAGATCGATAACCCATATGATAAATATATGTATGGTCACAATAAAAAAGATTCAATGACGATACTAACTCCTTAGTTCAGTTCGCACAAATGCTTAACAAGGTTCGTACTTAGTGTCTACATTGTCCTACTAATGAACACACAAGTTAATTGAGAATTTATCGTCTATTGTTCTCCTAAGAGACCAATTCCCAAAGTGGAAAAGTAAAGTTTACTTTGCTGTAAGCCACACAGTAGATAGCTTCCTCGCTTCGTTCCCTAACCTAACCCAACTCTGATTACAGCGAAGGCGAATAAAGACGGCAAACTGGAGCCGTGCAAACCGATCCTGAGGCTCGAGTGGAAGACCTCGAGGACAGGGTAAGTCCGGCAATGATTATGGTGTATACGGGTTTGTAACAAAAAAGTGGAGCGGCCCTTGAAGATTTTGTTACACTTGATTTCGTCTGAACATCGAGGTACAGCGTTTGATTTCACCGATTTGCTCCGATTAAGTTAGTACTTAAGAGAAAGTTGTTTAGTTTTTTTTATTATAGATTTGAGTGCGTTTGGCAACACGTTAGTCGTTGACTAATGTAGTTATTATCGTTTACAATAATATTGTTTTCCTGTTAAAGTTCCAATAAATACATTTTTTATTTTTATTTTTTATTATTTACCTCACCTGATGTTAAGTGACGATGCTGCCGAAGATGTAGCAAGCAAGCTCAAATAGTGTCTGTTCACTCGCACCTTGAAGATTCCTAAATTGTATGAATCGGGGAACACAGTTTCATTTACTTTCATGAACCATAGTTAAAATTTGGTTAATTAAATTTTTCGCGATTTCAATTTCACTCTATATGTATATCTAAGGACTTGTGCAGTGCAATTTCTGGCTATCTCAAATGTGCAAGGTTTTGAACTAACAATAAGTTTGTTTGTAAAGTTAGAGAGCTTTTATCGTGTGTAGTTCCACACGGAGAAACTTTAATACTTTGAATCTCACATTAGTTTTAAAATACAGATTTTCGAAGTATTTCGAAATATCATAAGATAAACTATTAAAAATATTATAATCAACGATTCCAGAATAATCTAACTCCTTGTCCGGTAATGAAAATGGAAGCCATGTCACAGATCACATAATTGGCTACATGTAGATAAATTGTAATGCATTATTCTTGTATCTTGTGTGTAGAACAAGCTTTGTTATGCTACCCGGCGCCCAACAACAACCAGTCCCTTCCTTTATAGGCTTTGTGTCCGTAACGAAGACATATACGGCAATTTCGTGATTAAAGAGACGGGACATAGTACCCAGCACGGGTACATGGCACCGAACTAGAAACGAACGGATTCCCAAACCGAACACGACCAGAATGTATGTGGGGCACGGTCCAAAACGAGTTTTTGTCTATTCCGGAATCGGCTCACGTACGAACTGGGAAACAATTTGTGACCGACGCGACGTATAGTTACTACCCTAAGTAAACGCGTTCCCGAATTGCGAGCGTAAACTTATTTCAATATTCAATTCAAATTACTGAAGAACGACGTAAATCTCAATGTGGATGGTAACAATAAAAAAGCGGCCAAGTGCGAGTCGGACTCGCCCATGAAGGGTTCCATAGCAGCAAGTAACATAATATAAAAGTTTTTGTAGTTCGTTGTAACTTGAATGAAAGGTAAATTGCGGTTTACGATTTATGACGTATTAAAAAAAAACTACTTACTAGATATCGTTCAAACCAATTTTCGGTGGAAGTTTGCATGGTAATGTACATCATATATTTTTTTTAGTTTTATCATTCTCTTATTTTAGAAGTTACGGGGGGGGGGGGGGGGACACACATTTTACAACTTTGGAAGTGTCTCTCGCGCAAACTATTCAGTTTAGAAGAAAATGATATTAGAAACCTCAATATCATTTTTGAAGACCTATCCATAGATACCCCACACGTATGGGTTTGATGAAAAAAAAAATTTTGAGTTTCAGTTCTAAGTATGGGGAGCCCCCAAAATTTTTTGTTTTTTTTCTATTTTTGTGTGAAAATCTTAATGCGGTTCACAAAATACATCTACTTACCAAGTTTCAACAGTATAATTCTTATAGTTTCGGAAAAAAAGTGGCTGTGACATACGGACAGACAGACAGACAGACATGACGAATCCATAAGGGTTCCGTTTTTTGCCATTTGGCTACGGAACCCTAAAAAGTATAATATACTGACATGAGATAGTACAAAACCATTGAATAGATTTTGGTGCTTTTTTCGCTGGGTATGATGTAATCAAGTAAAATGGCAAATCTAGTTTATGCACGACGCTCTCTTGTTATACGTATAATAATAATATCTGAGACAAATCACACACGGTCAATCTGCTCCCAAACTAGGATTCCCTGTAACTTGAGAACTAGCGACTGATATACATACACATATACTTTTATATACATACATATCCTATACTATTAAACGAGTTAAGTGTCGCGACGATTTCGTAAACGGCTTGAAACCTTTTGACGAAAATCTAGGATTAGGGGTTAAAAATCACCAGAAATCGATCTATGAGAGAATTATCTTCGAAAAAATTCGTTTAAGGGAGATATGAGCGAAATTACATAAAAGAAGAACGCATATGATGCTTATTTTTAACCCTCGCTTATAAGTACTTAGGTGGACTATCGGCTTTGATGCGAGTCGCCTGCGTTTTGCTGCTTTGAGGTCCGGATTCGAATCCCATCAAGGAGACTTTATAGTTTTTTTGTCTTTTTATTTTTTATTTTGTGTGAACTTATGTAAATATTATGTAAATAAATAAAAAGACTTAAGACTGATAAAAAATATATATTTTAACCTCTTTGTATTTTAGAGACAAATAGCCCCATCTTTCGCCATATAAGTGAATTAACATACCTGATGAATCATCATCAGTGATGATTGTGCCGCCCTGCCTCGTGTTTCATAATAGGGAATTTTCCACGGCTTTCTCTAAACTCAACTAGATGGCGCTGATAACATTTGCAATAGGAAAATCTCTAAAAAGTCACCAAAACTGGTCGATATTACTAACTAATATCATAATAAATGATAAACAACTTTCTAATATTACGTATCATTGAATATTTTTCTGTTTTTTATAAAAAAAGGATAATTTGCATGTATTTTTTTCAATAGAATGAAATTATTAAAAAAATATTATATACTCGTAAGGTGCTACTTTATTAGTGCCCGATATTTTAGTCAGTGCTTCTACTCCTGATTCTGATCAACTTTCCCCAAGGAACCCATAGTCAAATCGCAAAAATTTTTTTGGGCTCTTCATACTAATTTAGCCGCTCGGCTGATCGATTTGTATGAAGAGTCCAAAAAATTTTTTTCGATTTGACTATGGGTTTCTTGGGGAAAGTTTATTTTATTTTATTTTATTTTATTTATTTGGGAAAACAAACAGTTATGTACAATAATTGTAAAAAACAGTCTTAATTTAACTTATGTAACTAGATACATAACCCACAACGTAATCCACGAGATAACTAAAAGATAGTGAATGGAACAGATAACTTAAATAACAATAGATGCAAGTAAATGCACTGAAAACATAAAGTTGATCAGAATCAGGAGTAGGAGCACTGACTAAAATATCGGGCACAAATAAAGTAGCACCTTATAGATATTTTAGAACAAATATTGCTTGTCCTTTCGTCCCTTAGAAGGCTACCGACTAAAACAACACCCTACCAAATTCATAGAAAATATATCTTGTATGTACTACTAAACAAGTTAGTTTATAAAAACTCCGATTGAACGAGCGATGCTCGGTCTCCCGGCTAGTATAGATATAATACACCATAATAATAAGTTATCAACTCTGCAAAAAATAACACACACGGTGGTTCAAGTTCAGTTTATGGTGGCTTCAAGGTCGATATATCTACGGGGCCCCTCAATTTAGGGCACCGGCAGTGGCCCTCGCTCTCCCCGGCCTATGCTATTAGGCTGACAGCCAATTTGGCAGTCCACCTTACAATCACAATGGCGGGTGCTCCAGTTTGGGCCGAGTTTTTAGTCTAGTGTTTGTATAAGAGTAATTAGAGGCACATAAACTGCCTTCAGGATGGTAGTTGTAATTCAGTATCTACATACATACTGATATTTTAGAGTTTCTCGACGTCTCAAGTTAATATAATTTAGAGTAGTTTCAAAGCTACATTGTTGGTGACGCCAAATGTTGGTTTTTAGTTTATTTATTTTTTATAATCTCGCATTCCAATTTCCCGCCCTGTTCTGTGCACCTTTTTTGCCTGCGCTTGCGCGCCCCCTCACTGCGAGCGGATGAACTAGAGAAAAGCTAAGATGGCTGATCGTGTTACGTTGCAATTTCGATCGCTGTCCCTTTATTACCGCAAATAATCCATATTCCGCCTTCGATATTTCTAATAAATGCGCTAACGTCGTTTTGAACCCTCGTGAGTGTGGTGAAAGAAGAAAGGAGCTCCTTCTGGACTGTGCCAGTGCTAGAAGATCCTGGATTGCAGTGCGCGTTCTAGAAGCTTCAGCAGCCATTGAGGTTGGTGCACATCCTTTCCTTTACCTCTATTTTTTGGCGAGATTGATTTTTGGTAATTAATAATCTAGTCATTGCGACCAGTTTCCAAAAACAAATAAAGCGGCGTTACCATTTTTAGTGGTCCTTACGAGTCGTATGTGTTCAGTTACCTATAATTTACAGCTAACTTCCTACGATATATATAATGTATATAAATAATACTTATTTATCCCGCCCTTGGTAGATTATAAATTAATTAACCTGCTAAGTGTACCTACATCTCGCCCATAACACTGCGTTGTGTGATTTTCCCCAATATCTATACCGCATAAAATATAATAACTCGCAACTATAAACACATATTTATTGTTAAAATAAACTCGCATATTTCATTACGTATTAGATTAATATACTAAAATCATACGAATTTCATAATTGCATTTGTGGGTATTAGCGAATAATTTCGTGTCGTGCGGCCGCGACTGGTCTCGAGACGCGCTTGTCCGTTCACGAATACATTATAAGTACTTACTTAGATAGTTATTCATATTGTACAGCCTATTCTATTTAAAGTAACTATAATTTAGGAAAATGGCGAAACCTCAGATTCAAGACTCAGATTATGAAATTAGTGATGCTGAACTTACTATATTGAATGCTAAACAAAACGCGTTGTTTGAATGTGTTCAAAGAATTTATGATTTATCAAAAGATATAAGTACAAATGCACAGGCTAAGGAGATATTTCTTCGAGAAAGTTCTAATATTGATAATTTGCGAAATGAATTCCAGTTAGCCTTAGATAAAACTAACAAAAGACTTTTAATTGTCCAACCTACAGGTTCACCTAACTATAAGCCATTAGTTGCATTTGAACAGCTATATTCGAGCATTAGGCACATACGCAGGGCTTGTTTACCTACGAACGAAAACTGTAATCAACGCTGTCAGGACATGAGCGTGGCACCGCGTAAATCAACACCCAGTTTGCCTCCTATCGAACTCATACCTTTCGATGGTGACATTCGTTCGTGGCCATTATTTTACGCGAGTTTCAAGTCGAATATACACGACAATCCATCGCTGACAGATAGCGAGAAACTATATTATTTGTTAGGTAAAATAATCGGTAAGGCTCGTTCCACACTCTCAGGCATTACGCCTAGCCCTGAAAATTATCAGCTGTTATTTCAAACTTTAATCGACAAATACGAAGATAAGCGCACACTGGCTTCTTCTCATATGAGCCAGATATTTGATTTTAAACCGGTAACTTGTTCATCAGCTGACAGTTGCGATTTATTCATTGATAGATTTGTCAATGCGGTCAAAGCCTTACAAAACTTAAAGGTTGATAATCTAACCGACATGATATTTTTACATGTCGCCTTAAAGAAGCTCGACTTAGATACGGTTCGCGCCTTCGAAATGAACTGTGGTTCGTCTTCTACACCCACGTTTGAAAGTTTGGTTTTGTTTATAAAAAATCAGAGTAATATATTGCGACGCACGGAGACTGGTATTATTGGTACTCCCTCTGGTAGTACAAGGAAGCCCACAGCTGACAGCGCGCGCGCCGCTCGCAACACAAGTAAATCGGCGCCGCCGCCACCGCAATATAATACTTACTCGTATGTTAATACGGTCGAGTCTACCGCTAGTGCAAAATGTTTATGTAAAAATATTATACATCAGCACTTATTCAAATGCCCCGATTTCAATAAAATGAGTCCCGAAGACCGATTTAAATCAGTAAAAGAAACTAACTCGTGTGTAAATTGTCTTAGCATTAAACATCGAGTTTCGCAATGTAAATCAAAGTTAATTTGCCGTGTATGTCAATTGAGACATCACACACTTTTACATTTCAATCGGGAATCGAACCCAACCTCCTCCGCCGCGCAGTCCCAGACCGCAAGCACCGCGCCATCGGGTAACACGCTGCCGCGGGCGGCTGCCGCTGCGACATGCGATTCTGCTCCGACTGAACGTACCGACGTATCACTGTGTGCGACATCCACTGCCGTTGCGCGCACGCCGATGTCCCACACACTTGTAGATAAGCCGCAGTGTAACGCTCCCTCTACGGTTCTACTAGCTACCGCTCAGGTAGTTGTGTATGATAATAAGGGTAACAGTCATGTCTTACGCGCCTTGTTAGATTCCGCATCTCAAAGCCACTTTATTACAAAGGAGTGCTGCGATCGATTAGGTCTTAAGCGCCAGGACGTTACATCAACTATTGTTAAAGGTTTTGGCGGGTCAGAAAAGATAGTGAGGGGTTCGACTGAGTTTGAATTCTCATCCCGGTTTAATTCACAAATAAAATATAATATACCTTCTTTGGTAGTAGATAATATTACTGAAAGTTTACCAACCGCGTTAATTGATACATCCGCTCTTCCTTATTTGAATAAAATCCCGCTTGCAGACAGTGCGTTTGCTACACCGAATAAAATAGATATTCTTGTCGGTGCCTCGCTTTTCCCGCATTTATTATTGCGTGACGTTGTTCAAACTGATGATCCGTCCGCACCTCCCGCCATTGAAACGGTACTAGGCTATATCATTATGGGGTCTGTACCTACACTGTGTAACCGCGCGGCGCCTTTGACCGCTTGCTGTACTATAGGGCTATCTCCGGAGCCTATAGACACATTGATTAAACGTTTCTGGGAGCTCGAAGAGCTCACTGTACCGCCCGCTCAATGTAAGGATGACATTGAATGCGAGGATTTTTATAGGGCTACTACTGAGCGAGATCCCGCTAGTGGTAGATATACAGTTGGTTTACCCTTCCGTGACGATATGTATCTCCTTGGTAATTCGCATGATATTGCTCGCAAGCGATTTATGTGTTTAGAAAAGAAGCTAGAAGCCTCACCTAAAATGAGAGCGGCATATGATGAAGTGATCAGAGATAATCTGGCGCAAGACTATTTATCCCCCGCACCTCCTGCTGATGACTCTGGTGACTCATCGCTCGATTATGTGATACCACATCACGGGGTCTTGCGCGAGGATAAATTGACGACAAAACTGCGTGTAGTCATTGACGCCAGTGCTAAGACTGACTCTGGGCGATCACTTAATGATTTGTTACACTCTGGCCCTAATCTGCAGGGCGATCTATTTAAAATAATTTTAAACTTTCGACTTCACGCTGTTGCGTTGACTGCAGATTGCCGTCAAATGTTTATGCAAATAGTCATACGTTCATCTGATCGCCGCTTCCAAAAAATTCTATACAGGTTTGACCCTCAAGAGCCGCTTCTTCTCTACCAGTTTAATAGAGTCTGCTTCGGAATTAAATCCAGTCCTTACCATGCATTGCGCACTGTAAAGCAGCTGGTCGCCGATGATGGTGCGAAGTATCCTCGCGCGGCAGAGATCGTCTCTACCTCGCTCTACATGGACGATATTGCCTTTTCGGTAGAGACTGAAATAGAAGCGAAGGCTGCTTCTAAAGAGCTCGTAGACCTATTTAAGGGAGCTCAGTGGGATTTAGTCAAATGGAATAGCAATTCCAAAGCAGCCCTAGAAGATCTACCTCCGTCGCACAAACTCGTTTCAGAAGTAGAGTTTGACAAGTCAATACAACACAAAATATTAGGTTTGTATTGGTCCACGAACGACGACTACTTCTACTTTAAAATCTCACCCACAGAGGAGAAATGCTCTAAACGCGTGATATTATCGACCATTGCACGTCTCTGGGACATCATGGGATTCGTGGCTCCGTGTGTTCTGTACGCCAAGCTACTAATTAAAGAGCTGTGGCGCTTGAATTTGCAATGGGATGATGCCCCCCCGCCCCACATTAATACAATGTGGAGACAATTTTGTTCACAGCTTCCAAAGCTAAATGAATTAAAGATACCGCGCTATCTTGGTGTGACTTGCGATTGTGCCGTCACGTTGATAGGATTTTCAGACGCGAGTGAGCAGGCTTACGGTGCTGTCATTTATTTACACGTTAGCTCTGCTAGCGGTGTTCGTACTCAGCTGGTCTGTGCGAAGTCCAAGGTCGCGCCGATGAAACCACAGTCGATTGCTAGACTGGAACTGTGTGGAATCGTGCTGTTAGCGAAACTTTTACGCACGGTATACGACACCTATAGGTCGAGGTTCCCAGTGGAAGTATACGCGTTCTCCGACTCTCGAGTCGCCTTATACTGGATACAAAGCTCGCCTCATCGCTGGCAGACCTTCGTTGCAAACCGCGTTGTCCAAGTTACAGACAACATTCCTGCTAACAAGTTTCATCACGTCGCGGGTGCTGAAAATCCAGCGGACTGCCTGTCTCGTGGCATTATGCCCGAGAAGTTGGCTTCACATCCCTTATGGCTGCACGGCCCACTTTGGGCGTCGCTACTGCCATCGCAGTGGCCCATTAATGACATCGATACTCCGCCACCGGTAGTGCCAGAGCAAAAAATACTTGCGCACCCGGTCGTAACGCCAGAACCTGATTCAATTATATATGAGCTCGCCCAGCGCATGTCATCATGGTCGAAGCTCTTACGAGTGATTGTATATTTATCGCTTCGCAAAGCTATTGCCGCGTCGCAGTTCTGCGATCATTTCATCTGATGACCTAGAGTTTGCAGAAAATAAATTGTTGCAAATTCTACAGCAAAAATATTTTAAAGATGAAATGTTTAATTTGAAAAACAACAAGCTTTGCTCGAAAGCTCTTAATAAACTGAGCCCCTTTATAAATGACGGACTCCTCAGAGTTGGCGGTCGCCTTCGTAACTCTGAGCTTACATACTCCCATAAACATCCCGCGATCTTACCTCGCCATGATCACGTAGTTGAAATGCTGATCGACTACTATCATCGCAAATATTTACATGCCGGCCCAGAGTTGCTAATATCTTTGCTCCGGCAAAAATACTGGGTTTTGTCGGCGCGTCGTATTGTCCGCCAGAGAGTCCACATGTGTAATACATGCTTTCGCATGAAACCGCAACCTACTTACCCCCTCATGGCAGACTTACAAGATTGTCGTGTTAAGCAAACCGCCAAGGCTTTTACACTTACAGGCTGCGATTATGCAGGTCCTATCCCATATGTTCCACAGAAGCGTAGAGGCGTCAAAGGCCAGAAGGCTTATATCTGCGTTTTTACATGTCTCACAACTCGTGCGGTGCACATAGAGATAGCTACTGACCTTAGCACGCCTAGCTTCTTAGCTGCGCTCAAACGGTTCCTAGCTCGCAGAGGCCCAGTAGAGATACTCCATTCTGATAATGGGACTAACTTTGTGGGTGCCAACAGTTACCTTAAAGATCTGTACAGATTCCTAACTAATGAATATAAGCCTCGCTTCGAAGAACATCTATCGGAGAATCGCATTAAATGGAAATTTAATTGTCCAACGGCGAGTCACTTTGGCGGCTGCTGGGAAAGCATGGTTAAAGGAATAAAATCTCATTTGTTCAGAGTTATTGGGCAACAGTTATTATCGTACGAGGAACTAAATACGGTGCTTATACAAATTGAATGCTTGTTGAATTCGCGCCCGCTCACCGTATTGAGCCCAGATCCCTCGGAGCCCACCGCGTTGACTCCGAGTCACTTTCTACATACCGTACCGCTTCATTCTCTACCCGCACCGGAAGTAGAGTCTTCTAACTTAAACCTGCTCCATAGGCATGCCTTGATTGATAAATTAGTTCAATCTTTCTGGCGGCGATGGAGAGTCGAGTATCTGCACGGACTGCAAGTAAGACAGAAGTGGAATACCCCTTCTGCTCCTATAAAACCCGGGACTGTCGTTATCATTATTACTGAAAATGCCCCGCCTTTGGCGTGGCCATTAGCGATTGTACACCAGGTATACCCATCTAGAGACGGAATCGTTCGCGTCGTTTCCGTAAAGACCGCTAAAGGCGTATACACACGTCCAGTTACACGCTTATGTCCGTTGCCAAATCAATAATTAATATAAATAACCAAGTTTATGTTAGTTTAGTTTAATGTTTGTTATATATCCGCTTATTATATAGAGATTATGTACTTATAACTTCATAAGCACTTCTAACTTTAAGTGTACATATATTTTTTTTTTTAAAGGTGACCCTTTAAGGGCGGCTGGAAATGGTGACGCCAAATGTTGGTTTTTAGTTTATTTATTTTTTATAATCTCGCATTCCAATTTCCCGCCCTGTTCTGTGCACCTTTTTTGCCTGCGCTTGCGCGCCCCCTCACTGCGAGCGGATGAACTAGAGAAAAGCTAAGATGGCTGATCGTGTTACGTTGCAATTTCGATCGCTGTCCCTTTATTACCGCAAATAATCCATATTCCGCCTTCGATATTTCTAATAAATGCGCTAACGTCGTTTTGAACCCTCGTGAGTGTGGTGAAAGAAGAAAGGAGCTCCTTCTGGACTGTGCCAGTGCTAGAAGATCCTGGATTGCAGTGCGCGTTCTAGAAGCTTCAGCAGCCATTGAGGTTGGTGCACATCCTTTCCTTTACCTCTATTTTTTGGCGAGATTGATTTTTGGTAATTAATAATCTAGTCATTGCGACCAGTTTCCAAAAACAAATAAAGCGGCGTTACCAATTGTTAAATGGTAGAATAATAGCTGTAGGGCCTCTGCCCAAAGTATCAGGTAATATGAGAGATTATAATGGGCGATTAATTTTCCATATACAGATTTCGGTTTAGGATGGTTCAGGATCGGTTAAGATCCCGACCCCAAGCAAAGAGTATAACTTACAAGAGATTAATAGGAGGAATGGAATTGGCCCATAATATTTGGCCGTTAGTTCGTAGTGGCCACCGTTTTTGTCGATAAGATTTCTAAGGCCGGGAGCAGTATTAGTATTTATGACTAGGCTTCCCGACTTAGCGGTCTAGAAAGCTGGAGATGAATTATATAATACCTACGAGTATCTAATCCAAAACTCGCAGCGGGCGGCCACCGCCTCTGTATGCTCATGATTTATTATCGCGTCCAGCTATTGATGTTATGTTATGATTTATGTTCCCTTTAATAGCAACACTGAGTTTCTGAAGAGATTGCGAATTAAGAACTTAGGATATACGTTGTATTTACATTTACAGGAGCTTGAATCAAACAATTTGTAAACATTTGTACTCATCTCTTAGTACTCGTCTCTTTAAAGATATTTCGTATACTCCGTGCATAATACTTAATCATTATACATGCGAATCAAACGTTCAACCGATCTTGATAATTGAAAGGGAGATATAAACCGAAAGATGGAAATAGGCTACATGTTACCGCGGGCTACAAATCCATACATACTCACTCGTAAGATATCGCCGAAAAACCTGGTTACGTAAAAATGGATAGAAGCTTTCGTTGCGGGTACGCTGAGACATTTTATTTATTCAGTACAGTCTTGCGCAATAAATGATACAAAATGGTATGGGTCATAAAAATATGAGTTTTTTCCGCATCTACTCGAGCTACACAACCGATAATGAATGAGTTCATTAAGTGAATTCCCTCGAAACCACGCTCTTTAATCCTCATTGTTTCCATTCCAGGGAGAGCCTGATCATCTTCTCGGGCGGGCTGCCGACGGACAAGGCGGGGCGGACGCACAGTATCACGGTGCTTAACGGGAAGAGCACTACGGTCCTCGAGATGGAGCACAGCGTGGTAGACTTCGTCACGCTCTGCGAGAGTCCCCACACAGCGGGTGAGGCTCTGTCATCATTTATAGTCATCATCAAAATCAAAATGTTTCTTTTCGGCCTTTTTTCGAAGTTTCTTTCTTTGTTTTCATCTCGGCCCACTTGCTCTGTTGAGTGGCCCATTTCACCTCCTCTTTGATTAGCGGCGCCCTGAAAATTTACTAGCTCATCAGTTCATTTGGGGAACCAGTCATTATACTTTGAAAAAGTAAAAACTTCGTTCAGTTTTGAAGATTCCGTAAAAATTTAATGCATTTTTTAGATTTTAGCAACTTGTTCATTTTTATGAGTAGAAGTGCTGGCGCTTTATCCGTGACGCAAACTATGTAAAACGTTTACCAAGCAATTGTTGTATAAAATATTATGTTTTCTGATTACACAAATTATTATAATATTAAATATATTATTATATAATTATAAACACAATTTGCATTATGTTTTATGCATTAGCAATTAAATACATGGGAGCGAACTGATTCAACAACAATGAATTGTTATCTTTAAAACAAGGTTTAAGTAATCATTCCTTATACTATTTCCAGACTACCAGGAGCCATACGCGATAGTGGTTCTTCTGCAGAACGACTTAGTTGTGATAGACCTGCAGTCGCCCGGCTACCCTTGCTTCGAGAACCCCTACCCCATGGACATCCACGAGTCGCCAGTCACCTGTTGTTCGTACTTCGCCGACTGCCCTTCAGACCTGGTCAGTACGGTTTGGCCAAGCGCAATAGTGCTACAACTGTAACTGGCGAGCGCAACCGTGCTACAACTGTTACTTCGTCTCTCGATATGTTGCCTCCCGCACATAACGTACATCTACATTTTGAACGTTACGTAAAAGTCCCTAAGACAACCTGCCACTCGTATCTTCGTATTTTGTAAATATTGTGTTTGTGTTCAAATTGAGATGATTAGGAAATAAAGTAGTATTATTTGTCTAGTGTCATGCATAACTGAAGAAAGCAAATAATACTATATAAAAGAATGTAAGTAACTGCAACGCGTAAAAAGCAATTCTCACCTCTCCCCGCCAATATATTCTCACCCGGCGTAAGGGCGTATAAGTCGTATACGAGTACGCCCTTCGATGCGACTGTTTACCTACGGTTACCCACTCTTTTTAATATGTAGGAGACATGTTAAAAAGAGAATCACGTAGCAAATATTATAGATCTTTCAGTCAACTTGAGGAGTCATAAGAAACTTTCGTTGACTGGATTTGCTTGCCTAAAGCTAGTATTATTTTCGATAAACTGTATTTTTTTTTTTTACTTTCAATTGATAAGCCCTTGGCATCATCTCACCTGATGGTAAGTGATGATGATGCCGAAGATGGAAGCGGGCTTACCAAGATTCCCCAACGCAATGGGGAACTGGCTATCTTATTCTTCATGCCGGAACACATCAATGCTGTTAACATTGATGTTTGGCGGCAAGACTTAGATAAGATGGTGGTAGCTTGCCAGGCGGGCTCAGAAAATGCCCTACCACCAACCAAACCGAGTCCACAAAGTTGGACCCCGCCGGGAATCGAACCCGCGACCTCCTGATGTGAAGCGAGCGGCGAGCCACTACGCTACGGAGGTGTTTGTGTCCTCAGATCCCGGCGTTCTACTCGGTGGGGCGGCAAGGCAACAAGAAGCCGGCGGGCTTCAGCGAGAAGCTGTGGCCCATCGACGGCGGCGAGTGGGCGCCCGCCTCCTGCTCCTACAGCGAGATCATCCTCACGGGGTGAGCCAGTTGTACTTGTAGCCAGCTGTACAGGAGGTACAGCTGTACAGGAGGGAGGTGCAGCTGCACAGGATGGAGGTACAGCTGTACAGGATGGAGGTACAGCTGTACAGGATGGATATAAAGCTGTACAGGAGATGTATGGTGAATCGCACTGCATTTTATAGTACGGGCAATTTGATGTTTAGGGTCAAAAAAAAAACCTAAAGCTGCTTTTTTTCACAGTCGTTCCTTGGGACCATAGAAGTATACCCTGAAAAGTCCCCCGTCCCGATTTTCAGTATTTTTTATTTTACTCAAAACCAGTAGGAGTTAGATGAAAACTGTCAAAGAGGCAATTAATCCTTATTAAATTACCTATTAAACGGTACTACTTTCATATCAATAGGAGTTTTAGTTATTGAGATATGCTTGTCTATATATGACAAAAAAAATTAAAATACACAATTTTGTACCGATTTCTTGATTTTCTGAGAAAACTGTAAAAGTATTTATAAAACATTGTTAGTAAAAATTATTCCTTTCATGTTAAGCAACAAAACGAGACTACATTAATAAAAATTTACAAATAATTAATTAAGTTGTAGTTCATTACATCTCAGCTGATAAATATGATTAATTTTCTACATATTTTCAACTTTAAAGCATCGTGACTGACAACTTGTAGTTATTATCTATGTATAAAGTTGTCACATGGATACAAAAAAGCCTTAAAATATTAATAAAATAAAACATACGATTCTTTAATATTTACGAATTACTATATTTATTCGCACTTTTGATCATCGATATCTATGTTGTCTTATTATTTACGAGATGAACCACGGTGTCGACCCATAGTGCCTGCCACATTATATTAAATAGTACTATTTACATTAAGAATCCTCAGGTTTGGAGTGGAAAATTTTGGGGTAAAGCCTTATACCTGTGGCTACCAAGCTTCCATTTGCACTGAACCAGTTGCAGATTCACATCCTGGACACTCCATACTAATCATTTGAGTTATTTACCTACTAAAATTTCCCTATCTAAAATGTAGACGCGATCGAGAAGTGCGTGACGAGTGTCGACTGGCGACTGTATGGACTGTCACCGGACCTTAGAGGGGTGGTGAGGTCGCCTTCAGAGAGCAACAGGGATTATTCATACTTAATGTAAATAGTACTATTTAATATAATGTGGCAGGCACTATGGGTCGACACCGTGGTTCATCTCGTAAATAATAAGACAACATAGATATCGATGATCAAAAGGGCGAATAAATATAGTAATTCGTAAATATTAAAGAATCGTATGTTTTATTTTATTAATATTTTAAGGCTTTTTTGTATCCATGTGACAACTTTATATATAGATAATAACTACAAGTTGTCAGTCACGATGCTTTAGAGTTGAAAATATGTAGAAAATTAATCATATTTATCAGCTGAGATGTAATGAACTACAACTTAATTAATTATTTGTAAATTTTTATTAATGTAGTCTCGTTTTGTTGCTTAACATGAAAGGAATAATTTTTACTAATAATGTTTTATAAATACTTTTACAGTTTTCTTAGAAAATCAAGAAATTGGTACAAAATTGGGTATTTTAAATTTTTTGTCATAATATACTCGTATAGACAAGCATATCTCAATAACTAAAACTCCTATTGATATGAAAGTAGTACCGTTTGAGTAAAATGATAAATACTGAAAATCGGGACCTTTCGAGAGGGGGGGGGGAGGGGGACGCCGGCACCCTAGGAGTTGGGACTTTTCAGGGTATACTTGTATGGTCCTAAGGAACGACTGTGCAAAAAATCAGCTTTAAGTTTTTTTTTTCGACCTCGCCATACTAGCTTCACCTAACTTGCCCGTACTATTATGCATTTCTTGGAAAGCAAAAACTACTGACATAGCTTTATGTTAGCAATCTAACTTAGTGTATTAAACGCGCTCATTTCAAAGCAATCGTGTTACGTCAAGCTGCAAACACTATCGTGCAGCCCGAGGTTGCCACTCGAGAACCTTCCCTGCCAGTTATATATATAGCGTGTTTATTGCAACTTCAACTTGTAATTACTCGTATGTTTACTAATTCGCTTGTGTATAATATTTTCCTATACGATATAAAAACATTTTTGTTGCAGGCACGCAGATGGTAGTGTTAAGTTTTGGGACGCGAGTGCGGGGACCTTACAAATTTTGTACAAATTAAAATGTTCTAAAGGTGGGTACACACTCCAGTTTTAACTGGTGACATTTGATAACATGAACTGTAAAATGGAACCTTTAAAAACTAACCCCCGATATAAAAGATTTGTGTAAAAGTGCGTATCTGTGTATGGTAGCTTTAAAACGAGTGGATCTGTTAAAATTCTTTTCTTTTTTTTTCATTAGAAACCGGTTTTATCTTGGTGTTTCTTAGCTTTGTTTTGTGAAAATAGTCCAGTGGTCTTCGAATTATTAAAATTTTACACTTGTAGTGTAAGGGTTAAACCACATTTGGCCGCACCGAATCGCATTTTCCCTCAGAGCTATTCTTTTCTGTGGCTCAGTAACATGGTTCGCTGCTCAGAAACGAGAAGAAATACGTACGTATGGCGTTCACACCGCGCCGGCGATGCGTAAGTGTGCGGGCGCCGCTCGCGTTTTCGATAGCGCTACGAGAATATACGATTCTGTGCGGCCAGATATGGTTCAACCGTAAAGCCAGTGCTACACGGTCGCCAACGAGCACCCCAACCAAGGTGACATTCGCTGTTTTCAACCGTGTAGACAGCGGTTGGTGACCAAATTTCGTTGTCATCTTGGTTTGGGGTGCTTCGTGGCGACCGTGTAGCACCCGTTTTGCCGTGCACGCATGACCTTATATTACCTACCGCCCGCCGGCAGTGTTCGAGCGGCGGCCCGCCAGCTCGGGCGCCAGCTTCGAGGATGAGGCGCCGCTGGCCATCCAGCAGGCGGCTCTGTGCGCGGAGTCGCGCCGCCTGGCCGTGGCGCTGCCGCACGGCCACGTCGTGCTGTTCAAGTTCCGCAAGGCCGAGACCTGCGCCGAGACGTGTGTGAGTGTGCTGGCTGTGACTACTGTCGCTGAGGCTGCTAGTTGTAATAAAAGTTGTGTAAATTCATATTGTAGAAGCACTTTTCGAGAACACTCTTTAGCGGAAACTCGAAACGTATGTCTCGTCCCTTTTTCCCTCTCAAATTCGCGTATTACTTCATGCATAAATAGAGATGACAACGGTTGCAGCGGCTACATATAATACAGTCTATTCTAAAATTGAAAACGAATGCATAATTAACGAATGAGAATTCAGAATTGTGGGGTTGCTATAAGAAATACAATTTTAGACGTGGGAGAGCCATGCTTCGGCACGA
Organism: Coleophora deauratella; assembly: GCA_958295455.1. Lineage (NCBI taxonomy): Eukaryota > Metazoa > Arthropoda > Insecta > Lepidoptera > Coleophoridae > Coleophora > Coleophora deauratella. Next base: position 15,469,274 of record OY282405.1, read on the forward strand.
ATGGGCCGGCTCGACCGGAGTGATACCACGGCCTCACAGAAAACCGGCGTGAAGCAACGTTTGTTGTGTTTCGCCGTGTGAGTGAGGGTACCGGAGGCCCAACCACCCCCCCCCCCTCCCCATTCCCCCTTCCCCCATCCCATTTCAAAGGTCGGCAACGCACTTGTGACTCCTCCGGTGTTGCGGGTGTCCATGGGCGGCGGTAATCGCTTACCATCAGGTGATCCGTCTGCTCGTTTGCCACCTATCACATAAAAAAAAAAAAACAATATAGGTAGTCCATCCGAAATTCCGTTATCAAACCTTTTTTGACAGACTATATTTTTTCTGTCTATCTGTTTTCACTAAACCACCGAAAATCTGATCAAACCTACCAGTAAAACATTGCCTCTGTCCCAGGTGCTGGACATCCCGATGATATCGGACGCTCTGGAGGAGGAGCCCTCGCCGGAAGGGGGGGAGGGGCGCTCCATGTCCTTCAGCCGCGCCGACGACGGTGACTCGCGCCGGGTGAGTGACCTTTTGACAGGTGTCCGCAGCCAGCCAATCATGCGCAGACATCGGGCCAACTATCCGCATACGGGGCAGTGATAGTCACTGAGCATAAGGGCAGCCATGGCAGCCGGCCACTTAGAAGCTAGACACAACTGTAGTATCGACCGAGAGTCAGACCGGCGCGGGTCGTGCTATTTAATTGTTTGTATTATAATGGCAACACAGAGTTCAACTTAAAATGATTGATAAAAAGTGTCAGTTACCGCGTGTTCTTGAGTTGGTGATTTTTAGTAGGATAAAATGTTTAATATGCTGTATCTATAGGAGTGATTTATGCGGCCAGCCTAGCTAAATAGGAATTCCAGTAGCCCCCGCAGTTTGCTGACGTCTTCCAGGTTTTCTAGGGTGTCTAAGGCCCTATATTATGCTACAAATGTGTTTGTAGTTACTATGGCCCAATTGACTACTTAATACAGACTTTGAGCTACATGTACCCTCTCAACTTTGCCTTAATCGTGATGCTTATTACAAACAACGACAGCACACTGGGTTTCTTCGGCTATAACAACGTATTTAGTAGTTGGTATGTTGACAGTATTTTATGTTGACTTTTTCTCTTCTTTAATCGTTTATCGTATATGTCATATCATATAAATCAAATGTAGCTACCAAAGGTATCAGAGATGCCGCTAACTACAATTTAACACAGACTGCGCGGTATCAGAACTCGATAGATATTCTCAGTAGATATCATAGCGACGATAATATAGCGTCCAAGTAGTCGTCAAATCTACTTTGTCGAAGCTGACTTTCGCCGTCAGTGCTTAATTGAATTAAAACTTTTTTATTTATTTTAAATAACATAGAAGTCAAATACATAGGTCAGTAAAATACAAAGAAATATAGTGTTAGTAAAAGAAGTCGTTTATTGGTTTGCGATTTGGTCAAGGTGGACAGTTACCCAATGTTTAAGGCTTAAGGGTGCGTTTTCACTGGAGCGGAGCGGAGACGCGCCGAATTGACCAATCATATTGCTAGAAATGAAGTGGAGCCAAGATTTTGAGTAATCTGATCGGTCACTTTTGTACGTCTCCGCTTCGCTCCAGTGGAAACGCAGGAAACGTACCCTAAGTGTCTTTTCACACGTCCCGGTTTCCGGGTAGCCTGTGCCGGGTACCTGGTGGCGAAGTGTATAGCCATGTACAGTAGTACACAAAAAATAAGGCGCGTCGGTCATCTTCGTTCGCGCAGACAAGAACAAACTATCGACGGAAACACCCGAAACAATCAACGCACGGTGACAGCTTTCTGACAGCTGACAATTTCATTGAATCAGGCGCGAAATCAATCAACCAATAGCGGCAGAGATTTTCGGAACGTGTAATGACGGGTGACAATGAAGCTACTTGATTGGTCCATCAGTTTCCCGCGTAATTAAAATATTGTCTACTGCGCAGGTACATCGGCAAGCCTTATTAAATGTGTATTACTGTACGCCGGTACGTATGAAAGCTAACGTACGTGGCTATACACATCGCCACCGGGTACTCGGCACCGGCTACCCGGAAACCGGGACGCGTAAAAAGGAACTAAGAGAGCGCTGTTGGTGTTGCCAGTCGGGCGTGTGGGCTGGCGGGGGCGGCGGCGGCGCGGGGCTGCGCGTGCGCGGCGCTTTGGGCGCGGGCGGCGTGCGGCGCGCGCCCGGCTTCCAGCCCGCGCTGGCTGCGCTGCAGCAGGGCCCGCCGCACCCGCCCGCCGCGCTCGCCCTGCACTCCTCCTACGGCCTGTGAGTACCTGCCCCCCCCCTGTCACTGCGCGCGCCCGGCTTCCAGCCCGCGCTGGCCGCGCTGCAGCAGGGCCCGCCGCACCCGCCCGCCGCGCTCGCCCTGCACTCCTCCTACGGCCTGTGAGTACCTGCCCCCCCCCCCTGTCACTGCGCGCGCCCGGCTTCCAGCCCGCGCTGGCCGCGCTGCAGCAGGGCCCGCCGCACCCGCCCGCCGCGCTCGCCCTCACTCCTCCTACGGCCTGTGAGTACCTGCGTGCAACCTACCTAGATACCACAACCGAAATTACAACCCATATCGTCCTAAATAGGTACAGAGATGCGGGTCTGTCCATAAACATTCCTCCTCCTATGGTCTGTGAGTATCCGCCTACAGCTACCTAGCTGTACCAGCTAAACTATGCATACAACCTATAAAACCTAAAGAGAGAAAAATGAAATTTTCTCTAGAAATATGTAATTATTAAAAAAAAAAGATATATGGGTGTTTAATTATTGCATTTTCTACGCCAGTCACCGTAGGCATAAAAATCGCGTTAGGTCGCATTGGTTGCAACAGTTCTGATTTTTTGGTATGTTGTTAGGGATGATAACAGTAGTGTAAAACAAATTTTTCAGCTTCGAAAGACTTGTGCTAAATTCGTGGTGCTCCAAAAACATCTAAATTTTCGGACTTTTTTCATATTTTGGCTTATAACTTCTAAAAGGTGCATCTTACGGAAAAAGTCATTATACACACTTATAAGAAGACACAATTTCCTATAATTTAAGTGTAACTGCAGCTCTGTAGGTCTAATAGAATCCAAGATACAGCACTACAAACATTGGCAATTTTCCCTAAAAAGTTTGAAATTGTAGTTTTGCCGCCTTCCGAGCAGAATATCGGCTATAATACTCATTCTACGAGGAAAATTATTAAAAAGAAAGTTATAGAGCAGTTATTTAGCTTTAATTTAAGCACAAAGTGAAGTTAGTAAGACCAATAGTTCCCTTGTAATCTGGACAAAACGAAAAATAAAGGAAATCAGATTTTTAAAAAAGGGAGCCTGACAAATTGTAGGACTTCTGTAAAGCATAAGAAAGACATAAATCGGTGTAAAATAATTTATACTGATATTATAAAACTTAAATTATATCACTTAGTGATGGGGGGACCTCAGCTAATACCTGCGACAGAAATATACATGAAATATAGAACAAAAATGTCAATTAATATTTATTATAATGAATTACAACGAAGGGGTAGGTATATAATACTAGGTTTACCTTTACGCACTTAGCGACGAAACAATTGTGTTCTTTTGGAAGATCTTGGTTCATCTGACAGCTCTTCCTGGGGCTCCGGAGACTGCTCTGTTGCTTGTTGTAAAGGAGAGGTCGTCGAAGTCGTCCTCTTCATTCAACTCAGTCAAGTCTATGGAAGGAGTGTTGATGCAGGCAGGTCTTCCCCTGACAAACTTTGCAGAGAGTTTCAGCCCTGTTATCTTGCAGGAATTTCATAAAAACTTGTTACTAATAGTTTAAATACACAACCCAGGATAGACCTACGAATGGATTACCTTATTTGCATGACAGTAATTTCAGCAGGGTTTTCGACGCTGATTTCTTCGTTGATGTCACTAGTGTCAGACCCTACTGGCTCCTTGAGGTGTTGTCGCAATTACTGAATGCGTGAAATGACAACTGTATTCCAGGGGGGGATGAAAGCTCTTCTTGAATGAATTATGTTAATGAGAACTTCTCGAAACTGGCACTTAGCTGAAAAAAACATTATTTTACACCGATTTATGTATTTCTTAAGCTTTACAGAAGTCCTGCAATTTGACAGGCTCCCTTTTTTGAAAAATCTGATTTCCTTTATTTTTCGCTTTGTCCAGATTACAATGGAACTATTGGTTTTACAAACTTCACTTTGTGTTTAAATTAAAGCTTAATAACTTCTGCTCTATAACTTTCTTTTTAATGACTTTCCTCGTAGAATGAGTGTTATAGCCGATATTCTGCTCGGAAGGCGGCAAAACTACAATTTCGAACTTTTTAGGGAAAATTGCCAATGTTTGAAGTGCTGTATCTTGGGTTCTATTAGACTTACAGAGCTGCAGTTGCACTTAAATTATAGGAAATTGTGTCTTCTTATAAGTGTGTATAATGACTTTTTCCGTAAGATGCACCGTTTAGAAGTTATAAGCCAAAATCTGAAATGTCCGAAAATTTCGATGTTTTTGGAGTACCATACAGTTAGCACAAGTCTTTTGAAGCTGAAAAATTAGTTTTACTCTACTGTTATAAACCCTAACAACATACCAAAAAATCTGAACTGTTGCAACCAATGCGACCTCCGATGTCTTGTACGACTGGCCTAATAAAACACTCATAAAAACTGAGGTTCAAAGATTTGAAATATTATGCCAAATTATATTTGTGTCGTGGCGGCAGCATGGCGTGGGGCGGGGAGCGCGGCGTGGTGGTGGTGGACGTGGTGCGGCGCTGCGTGGTGGCCGCGCTGGCCGCGCATGCGCTGTACGAGCCGGCGCGCGCGCGCATGCCCGCGCCCGGGGCCGCCGGGGCCGCCGGGGCCGCCGCCGGCAGCGCCACGGAGCGCCAGCGGTCGCCCAGCCTCGACCAGGTAACACGGGGCACGGGGCACGGAGCGCTCACTGCGCACGCCAGCTAGTGTAGCAAAATAAAAATAAAGATCACGGTTAAACCATATCTGGCCGCACGGAATAGCCAGGTTGAACCATATCTGACCGCACGGAATCGGATTTTTCCCGTAACGCTTTTCTGTCGCCCAGAAACATCGTTTGCTAGAGCGAGAAGAGAATACTAGTGGCGCCCGCACTCTTTCGCATCGCCGATGCGGATGCCACTCGTATTGCGATTCCGTGCGGCCAAATATGGTTGAACCTTTTACCACAACTGTGCCAGTAACGCTAGGAGACCGCATAAAATTTGTACCTATACGTATACCGGTATAAACTGTACTACAGTATACTATACAGGATGTAAAAAAGTGCGTTTGAAATTTTAAGGGGTTACTCAGAATCAAGTATAGAATCCAGGAAAAATATTGGAAAAATCCGCTCTTCAAATTTTTTTCAGTTTTTCATACAAATTCTTGATTCATTATTCAGATTTATTATGACAATCGGGAAAAAAATTGAAGATCAATTTTTTTCAATATTTTTCCTGAGTTCTGTACTTGATTCTGAGTAATCCCTTAAAATTTCAAACGCACTTTTTTTAAACACTCTGACTGTAACGTGAAAGTGTAGCGATATTTGAAATCGGATTTTACTTATGAAACAAAAACAATTGGATCTCTCTCTTAGCTGAAATTAATAAACTTGGAGGGGAAGACCAAAACTCTTTTGGTGATTTCAGTAAATGGGAACAGAGTCGTTCATTCCATGAGTAGAAAGTTATTTTAAAAATGATGTCAGACATTTCTGTGGCGCTCAAAAGCTGACAAAGCTGGCCAACTTGAAGTCGAACTGTGAATGTTGATATACTGTCTGGCGGACAATATGATACTTCATAATATGTCGGTGCAAATCACACACCCTCACCCTCACCAGGTCCAATACTAGGACTATCTTTACTATAGGAACCAGAGGCTGATATTATGTACTTGTAGACCTACGAGCTACGTTTCAATACATACAATAAACATATAAAACACTCAGACACAGAGGAAACAAATCTGCTTTGGCAGGAACCGAACCCACGTCTACGCCACCGGAGTCATGATCCATGATGAATTTTACGTCATTTTGCTGAGGACACATTTTGCGTAAATAAAGATACAATATTTCAGATATATAACAAATACTTATCATAAACAGTAACACTGGGGATCTGCCGCTTAAACTGTGTTCACTTTTCAGTTGACTGTATACTGCGTTACCTCATAGTTAAAGTTGTAAAATGACTCAGTATTAAGCAGTGGATCTGTAGGAATAGAAGGAAGGAGAAAATAATTGGCAAAAACAATGTGACCAAAGTAGGAAACTTCGTAAAGTCTTTGAAGTACAATGATTTTCTGGTAGACTGTACATAATGCTACAATCCAACCTGTTTCAATATCCTCATGAGCTAGTATTGTACACAGACCATATAAGTCACAATCAGTGGCCAATAGAAAAAAAATACAAACACAAAGGGGTCACACAACAGTGTATTATTTCACCGTTATTTTTGAGTTGCGTTTACGTTTGATTCAGCTCTCAGTTGCTATGGTCTGACCCATCCAGCGCCGGGCTTGCCCCGTCCGCGGGTGGCTCTCGGCCGCATCCTGATTTGTTTTAGTTGAAATACCCACTTTATTTCCTCAGTTTGTTATGACGTAGGTAGCGCTAGCGAAGCCCGCTTGCGTACTGGTAACAGCATGGCGATATAGACTTTGTTCACACTTGCCTGTCTCCACTATCCTACATCACTTCGTAGAACGATGCTCTTACAGTCCAAGGTTAAACACAACCCCGATAGATTAGTTCCTTCTAAGGAACTGGTTTGTTTATTACTAGGTAGGTAATGTAAGTGATGAAAATGACTATGCCCTACATATTTGTGACTGTTATTCCTAGGTGAAACACGAAGAAGTTATTTCATTATGTACAAATATGTAATCTTTTGAATAATCCAATGAAAAAACTTCTTCGCCACGACATGCATACAGATAGAGGTCATGATCAGAAATTTCAAGTCAAAGCACTCCATAATCTCTTGCACAACATTCACGAGTCAATTTCAGTAGCGCGCCCTTTATGCCTTCTGATGTTTTTCCCCTCCCGTGACCCCCAAGCTGGAGGACCTCCCGCGCCCCTCGCCGGCCGCCTCCCCTGCGGCGCCCCCGGGCCCCGCCGGCGGCGACCTCGCCGACGCCCCCGACGAACAAGCGCCTCCGCCGGATAAGCTAGAAACCAGACGGAAATCCACGACCTGGAAAGCGTTCAATCTGAAACGGCAGCTCTCGAAGGTGGACCTTAAATTCAAGGCAGCCTTCGCAGTCCCGCCGGAGAGTGGCGCCGAAGATACGGCAGCGGACCGAGGGAACTCGCAATTTTACTGCGAGACCAGCGACAAGACTGACGCCTTGCCGACCTCTAACGCTGGATCCCCGGAGAGTGACGAAACGAAAACTGCCGAAGCCGAAGATGACGACAAAAGCGGCGAGAAAAGTGAACTGTCGTCACCTCTGAGAGTCTGCTCCGACGTGTTCGAGAGGATGCATAGAGAGCTCCAGGAGAAGAGGCCGTCAGACGTATACGATAGAATGCACAAGGAATTGCAGGACCGATGGCAGGAGAAGGACAGAATCGAAGCCGGCGCGTCTCCCGACATATCTCCTTCTAGATTAGAAGAAGAGAAAGCGACCAGACCCGATAACTTGCCGCTGTTTGAGGAAGACGAAAGACCCGCTAGACCACCTCGCCAAAAGGGGAAAAGTAAAAAAGATGAGGAGAAGCAGAGAGATCAGAGGCTGCTGTCCGTACCGAACATAAAGTACAGCAAGCAGGAGAGCGTGAAGGACCTGCGGCGGAGGCAGGCGCCTGCGCAGCCGCCGGCGTCGTTCGCGGGCCTCATGCGCCGCTTCAGTAAGTACCAGGCTCGCCTCACCTCACCCATCGCATCACTAACGCCGGGTCTCACAAGCGCCTAGCACTTAGTTCTCAGAAGTATTCTAGTTGTAGTTACTCTGTTTTTCCGATAATCGAATTGGAATGGTAATGGTTTGGCGATTTTTGAGAATTTTATAATAATATTGTAGCCCCTTTTTATAATAGATAGAGTTTTGGCTCGCTAGAGGTGATGGTAGTTAGATTTTTTACATAACTAAAGGAGTGTATAAAGCAAGTTTGAAGTGAGACTAATTTTAAGTAAATAAAGGGCATTAACATCAGATTTTTTGAGAGTGTTATCGTATCATTTGACGGTAAATCATTTTTATGCTTTGTGCTTTTTGTGACATTTGGCTTTTTATTTTATTTTGGTTTACTGTTATAAATATACTATCGATGAAATATTGTATCTATTATGATGTGTATAATACCTAGCCATATAATAATTAATAACAATATGTCATACTTTACATTCACGTGTAAGATTGCACATTGTATGAGTAAGATGTAATTGCTACCCCGCAAGCAACGAGGATAATTCACATGTTTGTTTTCTATTCTGCAAGGGCAAGGACTCGTCAGACGAAGACTCTAACTGCCTTAAATATCTATTCGCTGATTTTCTCGGTAATTCCACATATTATGATAGAAAACTTTGCATCAAATTTAAGTAGGTGATCTCTGTGTTGTCGATGTCCGTTTGAGATAATGTAAAGTTGCTATTTGAAAGCTGAGTACGAGTAGTGGGAGCGTAGTGCACAGTTCGGCTTGATAGCTTCGTATAAGTTTTACATCATTCGGTTAGAGTGCAGCCAAACTAAGGCACTATCATCATCAATCTCATCACAACACTTATCTGGACGTCTATCTGACCGATGCGCTTTTCCCAGGAGAGTTAATCTCGAGACTTTGCAAGAGAAACGATCAAACCGATGAGGACAAGCCCACCGAGGAAGTCGTACAAGTGCCCCACATCATAGGTAACGACTATATGAGTATCTAGTAACAGGTGGCACTGACAACTAACAGAGGGCAAATAATCAACACTAGCAGATAAATAATCAACACCGGGCAACATCACTCGTTTCAAATGTACTCAACTGTCGCTAATTTATCTGACTCTAGCACAGAGATCACGACATTATTAATCCGATACGTTTTGTTTGTAACAACTAGGGTCTTCGATGTTTTGTTCGTTCGTGATGTAACTTTATGGTTCGGTGGAGGGTGCGCTGCCATCAATGATATCAACTCCGATTCTTATGAATTTTAATTTAATACTTTATAGTGTTACTTATTTAACAATATATAATTTGAGGCCAATGATCTTACCTTGTGGGAACCTATACGTAAAATATTGAAATATCTACATCAAAATTAATAATTCGTAATAATGGAGTTGGAACCATTGTCGATGTGGGTAGCGGTGGTGGGAGTGGCGGCGCGAGAGCGGGGGCTGCGGCTGCGGTTGCGGGAGCGGGCGTGCAGGCGGTATGTGTGTTGTAGATGAACGGGCCGGGCGGCGGCGGCGGTGCGGGCGGCGGTGCGGGCGGCGGTGCGGGCGGTGCGGGCGGTGCGGGCGGTGCGGGTGGTGCGGGTGGCGCGGGAGGCGCGGGAGGCGCGGGTGGCGGGGCCGGCGCGAGCGGGGGCGCCGGCGCGGGCGCGGGCGGAGCGGGTGCGAGCGGCGGGGGCGCCGGCAAAGCCGTGCGGCGCTCGCGCTCGCAAGGTACCCGCAAACTGCACAAGTGCCTCTCCACCGCGTCAGACGTCTACGCCGCGCCCCCCGCCCCGCACTCTCTGCTCACAACGCGACAGTATTGCAGTTTTGGTAGTACAGTCACCTTATAAAATGAGTCACTCGATCTCGCCTTCTTCCGTTCTGACAGTCGCAGTTTCTTCTACATTTTTATTGTTTTGGTTATTTTCGTTTTCTGTTTTTTCTTTTTCTATCCTCGTCTGTGTCGCTTGATCATTTTGCGGTCCGCGAATGTTGACCGTCATATTGTTTACTTGATCTCGTACTGTTATTTGCATTAGCTGTACATGCGGACAGATTGATGTTATATGTACTTGAAAATGGCAGTAAAATTTGTGTGCAACGTAAAATTACTGACGCTTAGGCTGTCGCTATTATATTATAATATGTGCATTTTTTAAATTTAAGTAAATAACGCAAGCACAAGTCTTTTCGGAACTTTAAAGATGCTTCAACACTCAAGCGAACTAACGATGGAGGTCTGTTCATCTTCATTTTCTATCTTATTATCTTCTCACTTTTGGTTCTTTTATTACGATTGATTTTAACACTCACTAAATTACTTCTTCTTTCATTACTGATACGAAACATTAATGTAAACTTGAAGATAACTTTTCTTATTAAGTTAATTCATTATAAAATAAATATTATAAGTTCTCTTTGAATAGTTTTACTAACATTTATCTTCAAGTTCGCATTCACATACTGATAAATTGGTTTAAGACTTCCAAAATTCTTAATAATCATCGAACGTCTTCTGGAAATGGCAATAACATTTGACTATGATTGCTGGACATCGAGCCATAAATTCGTTTCAATTATTGTTAACCCCTTTCTCTGTTGAAACGCATGCAGTTGGTTAAGTTTATTGGATTGTTTATTTATTTGAAAAATTTCCAATTTCAGATCGGAATCATTTAATAGGTAATCATTGGAATATACCACGCCTGATTCTTTATTGGTTGAAATTTTGATTTGGTTCTAGTTGTGTCCTAGTAGTGTTTTTCCTTTTGTTTGTTAAGTTATCGTCAACTTCTAGAATGAAATCCTCATCTTCTATGGTGTATGTCCA